>OY284496.1:15491149-16108473 GCA_958336395.1 Ctenicera cuprea | reverse complement strand
AACAAAAAAATCTTAAAATATTACAATTTATGTTGTAAATAATAATCCGCACTCAACCGCACCGACAAGTAAAATCAATAACCAAGCACAATCGGCTTTTCAGAGGAAACTGACAAAAATTAATAAAACTGCTATCCTCAACCGGTCTTATCTGTTATGAGCACGACGCGACGTATTGAAAATTGGGAAAAAAGAAGCCGACAATTTAGGATGTTTTCGTTGTTGAGTTAGAATCGTATGAAATGTGACATGAAAAAACGTCACTACATTTCTAATTCAAGCGGAATTACAAGGTGTGTTAGCAGTTAGCTGAGTAGGATAACCCTTAAAGCTAAAACTGTGTCTATAAAAACTGTTTTCGAGAATCTACCTAACAAAAAAAACACATTTTTGTCTTGTCATTGTATAAGTCGAATTTCACGTCTTTTACCTAATATATTTATGGAAAACTTAGAATTAATAAATTTTTATATATGAGACGGCATTAATTTTTGGATAACAAAATTTAAATTTTTTTAATAGAAGTAGCAATTTTTCCCCTTCTTTCGACGGTTTATTTTAAAAAACTAAATTTACTATTTTATTTTTAAAACTTGCGCTATATATTATTCTTCCCTTCACTCAAGCCGAACACTTAATAAGGTGATAAGTGTTGTTTTGATACTAACCGTCTAATATTTAAAAATTCAGAAGCTGAAAAACTGTTTATGTATATATAACCCCTAAAACCACACTTTACAAATTTATCTCTTATTGATCTTAACCTTAACGTCTGCATTTATATAAAACCCTCTAGAACATGTGCAGACTTTCTACCTGAAAACCAACGAAATTTATTAGGTGTTAAGTGTTATTTTGACACTAATGATTGTAAAATTTCAAGTTGGGTGTATAAAAACTGCAACCGCAAAGGGGCTGGTATCGGTCTGCTTATCGCCAAATGCAGGTACAAAGAAACGTTTAACTTTACGATCGTATTATTAGCTAACCACTCCAGTTTTTGCACCTTTTTTGCCTGTGGTGCATGCCAGTTATATTTTGGTGGAGTTCATGGTTTAGAATTACCCTTTTAGTTACAGAAACTTATAACTAATTTTAACAAAAAAAATAGTGACTTGGACGCTATTTCGCTTGGCAAAAAAGTGGCCTTTTAGTGACCTTGCTTAGGCCTACAAATTAATTGTACTACATAATGTTCAGCATTATAATCGAAGTAATAAACAAAAAAGTATAAAGCGGTACATCTTTTTAAGAAAATAAATTGCATGAAAAACGTTTATTTACAAAGATTTTATTTAATTTGCAAAAAAAATTTTATATAAAATGTATTATAAAAAAATGTAAAAATTCGAACAAGAAATAAACAACATTCGTATAAAAATATAAAAATACAATATTCACACGAAAGAACACGAGTAATACTGGATATTATAAAATTTACTAGATTAGAATATATCTTTTATTAAAAAAAAAACTGAACAATAATTCAACTAAAAACAAATTTTCAGTAAGGAATCACGGACGTAATTATACGCAACTATAATAAAAAATATAACTTTACTAAAAACCAAAGTATTAAATTTATTTAGTAATTAATGTTTGGCCAGTTTTAATTTGGGAGTCATAATTAGGTACAAAATCATCTAAACTGCTTTTCTTTTTTTTCGGAAGCTTTTTTTTTGTAGTTTCTCCTAGTTTTATCATTCTTCTGCTCCTTTTTTGTGTTTTTAAACTCTTAGACTCTAGCAATGCCTTTGTAACAACCACATCGGCATGGTTGGTTTTTAATGACAATAATTTTTTTAGCATATACTAGTAAACTTCTTGTTACAGTATGGTCTACCATTTTTGCTTTTATGTAATACATTTAATTGGTTTTTAATTTCTAATACTTCGTGTTTCTGTGCTTCACTATTTTTTATGTTTTCGTTTCTTTCTTCGGTTTGTTCTTCTTATAGCCTTTTTTGCGTTATATCTCCGACATTGTTTACACGTTTTAAAATTTTTAATTGAGGATTGAAGGCTACAGCCATCTCAGCCACTTCTTAAACCCACGCCAGCTTTAAGAATACAAGTACGATATGTAATGTGCCATAAAATAAAACCAATAATAATTTTTCGACGTTTTTCAGAAAAAATAAAGCCATGAACTAGAAAATAAAATCTGTTAGCCAAAACATGTAAGGACTATAAGTACTAACCTCTTCCCCACTCTCCCCTAAAAATTATTACAGACAAAAACATGTTTACAATATTTGATTTTACTATTACAGGTGAGCAATTGTACTCAAACATGAATTTTAGTCACTTAACCCCCTGTTACCATTAATTTCCAAGTTAAAAAAATTAGAGCCTTGGCCCCTCGACCCTTGAATTTTCTAAAAGAATTTTTGGATATCGTCGTCTTAAAACCTAAATTTTACTGCATTTAAGCTGAAACAACTTCGAAAGTAAAAACTATGCCGGATAATCCGGTATCCGGCTATCCGGCTGAGCAACCGAATACCGAATATCCGTTATCCGGCATTTTGAAAAAGTACTGCTCGCTGCATCCCTAGTCTTAGGTGCAACGTTTTTCTAATTTTTGATCCCTTCCGAATAATACGATTTTTCCAACCCTTCAAAATAGCCGTTTGTTGCATCGATGATCTCCTCATTAGAGCCAAATCTCTTTTCGCCGAGTCATTTTTTCAAGTTCGGAAACAGGAAATAGTCCCAGGGGCGGATATGGTGGATGTGGAAGCAATTCGAAGCGTCATTCATGGAGTTTGGCCATGGTAACTACACACGTGTGCACCCGTGCATTGTCTTGATGGAAGAGAACATTTTCTTCGCTAAATGCGGTCGTTTTTATTCAAAACGTCGTTGAAACGGTCCAATAAGTTGCAATAATATTCCCCGTTGATTGTTTTACCCTTTTCAAGGTAATCGATGTGGATTATGCCGCGTGCACACCAAAAAAACTGTGGCCATGGCCATGTTGGCCGATAAAACCGCCTTAGCCTTCTTCGGCGCATGTTCGCCAGTAAAAATCCACTATTTAGACTGTTCCTTGGTCTCCGGTGTATAGTGATGCATCCATGTTTGGTCAACAGTTATGAAACGACGAAAAAACTCCTTTTTATTGCGCTTGAACATCGCCAGACCTGACTCTGAAGTTATCTTACGTGTTCGTTTTTGGTCGATTGTGAGCAAACGCGGCACCCATCGCGCGAATAGTTTTTTCATATCTAACTGTTCGTGTAATATATTGCGCACACGTTCATCTGAGATGCGTACTATCTCAACTATCTTGTGCAGTTTTACTCTGTGGTCTTGCAATACAATATCATGGATTTTCTCAACCATTTCTGGTGTGGTGACCTCATTTGGGCGTCCTGAACGTGCGGCATCAGTGTTGTGCTTGTACGACTACAACGAAAATCAGTAAACTACTTGTGAATCATTTTAATCGATATTGAAGAGTCCCCATAATATTTATCAAGCTTTGTTTTGGTTTGCATAATGTTTTCTCCACATCTAGTAATCTACTAAGCGTCACACCTACGCATACTGCTTGAACCTAGGTAGCTTCATCAGTACAAATGTTGCCAAGTGTTCAGTTTAGTGTTCTACCGGCAGCTCTGATCATGATGAGGAGAGAGCCTTTGCAGTTTGAGTTCCTTTAAAACTAAGTTTTTCGTGTGTGTTCTTTTTACGGCCCCCAACTTATCGTCGCTATACGACCTACCGCGTCACGAAATATTTTAAATTCTTGAAAAACGCACCGTATCTGGCGCCATCTAGCGGTTTGCGCTGGAAGGAAAATATTAAAAATTAATTATTATACCACATAGCCGTGGTTTATATAATATAATCGCGTTTGATCGCTGACACATCACTATATCGCAGAAATGTTACATTTCCTTCTGCAATATTGCAGGAAAAGTTCGTTTTATGAATTTCCACGTAATACCGAACTCACAATGAAATGGAACAAATTCCTAAAGGGCTATAGAAGTAGGTATTCAATTTAAACGCAGCATATTTTTCATGTTTCATATTTGTTCATTTCTAGACCATAACAACAGATTGTTCATTCGCTCATGTGCGGCAAGTTACCGAATGAAATTTCAGTTCATCCAGCAAAAGGCGCAACCTAAATAATAATGCCATTCCCACCGATTTTGTATGTTCGGATATTTCCACATATTTGTATGAAAACTTTAACTTCTATGTATAATAAAATTGCTTTTAGAATGCTGATGCTAAAAACCGTGTTTTGCTTAAGTATAAAATTATATTTGGAATACAATCCCTTGTAATTTTGAAAAACCAAACAATGTAATGCCGTCTGGTACACAAACAATAGGTTCGAGTAAATATTGTGATATGCAATATACCAACAAAATTGTAATTGCCAAATTGAGGCGTTTGCAAATAAAATACATTCAAACAAAACAGGAACTAGACGATTGTGTAACAAAAAATACAATAAATTCAGCAAGTAGTTTTATATTGTTGTATAATATAATTATAGTGAACTTAACTCCGGAGAAAACCATTTCTTTGCTCATAACAACTGAAATTGGACGAGAAATGCAACGTAATTTTTCGTTTTTCCCGTATTTACTACCCCAACCGATTACTAACTTAATCTCGAATATTTGATTTGATTTTGTTGACACCCAACCCTTGGTTAGTGGCGCCTACAATACACTGAATTTGTAAGAAAAAGTGTGTTGCGGCAAGCCGTGTAGCGACGCGAAGTCGGTCTAGGACCTTTCACCGTTGCCGTTCGTCCGTCGCCGTTTCGTCGTCGCCGTTTCGCCGTCGCCGTTTCGCTGTCGGTCGTTTTGCCGTCGGCCGTTTCGCCGTATCGTCGTCAGCTATTTTGCCGTCAACCCAATATAGAATATATAGAATATAGAATATAGAACCTAACCCAAGAAAAATAATATTAAAATTTCAACATTAAGCGCCTAAATACATTTATTACCTAAACAATTAATTACAATATTACAAAAATGCTCAAATATTTAAACTAAAGACAATTGTTTAATGGCTTCGCACAGAATACTTAATGCTATAAGTGGTTTTTGATATTTAAAGAAATCTATAAAATTATTAACTGGGCGAAACGGCCGACGGCGAAACAGCGACGGCGAAACGGCGACGGCGAAATGTCCCTTTTCGACTCGAAGTCGGTATTAATCCAAGAGCTCGCTAAAATATTAAGGTAGGACATGGCCTCCTGCCCCCCTACCCTGCAACTACCCTATGGCACATAGTAGGTATATACACAGAAAAAACTACTTATAAGTTACTTTTGAAAAGCATGGCCTCATACTTATTTATAGCCTAGGGCCACATAAAATGTAAATCCGGCACTGTCTAGTGTGGGCGGTTTCCTAGTTTTTAGTCGAATACCAGTTAACGAACAACTGCTGGATTACAAGCGAGCTGAGTTCGTTCGAATGTTCGTGGTGTTGTATCGTGAGTTCCGTAATGCGACGTGTAAAATGTAGCTGTAACGTTACATTACACTAGAATACTCAAATATGTACAAGACTACAAATTAAAATGTGAAATAATTCAGAAAAGCCGAATTATGCACCCACATAGCATGAAACCACGTAGGTAGTAGTTTTAAATCAAATTGTTGGCTAGTAACATTATTTCTTGTTTCTATCCAATCAGTCAATTATCTTTGGGAAAAGGTAGACATAGAAAAAAACGCGCTCGCGGTAAGCGGTTTTTAATAGAATCGTTTAAGATGGCGTACCAAGCAATTTCTAGATGGTTCTAAATTAATTGTTTCACCCGCTAATCGCAACTATTCTTTAACCGAATTGCGAATAGTTTGTTAACCGAAAAGCGAATAGTTCAAAACAATTTTCTTATTAAATTTAACATTTTTCATAAAACAGCCTACATTCAGTTTATCGGGACTTTTGTGGGGAATTTTTTAAAAACTATAAAATCGTATAATTGTTGCGTGTAAATAATAGCCTTTTAAGCGGTAAATATGTAACACATAAAATTGTAATTTTTATAGTTTAAAAGAAAAGTCGTTTATTAAATTAGAACATTTTTAGTTATTTTGGATAGAAAATACACGAAAACACGAATGTTGTAACCGAGTGCAATTTTAGCAATATTGCACTTTTCGTAATGTGCATTATAATTACGACTGTATTAGAAATAAACTTAATATTCAATCAAGTAGTATAACTATTTCAAATCGTAATTGGTTCAACTAATCGATTTTTGTACTAGTAAATTCAGAAACTTGAATAACCAAGTACTTATTTAGTTAGTCAAACTGTTCGATATTCGAATTGTATAGTTGATCTAACGGCATCCGTATAGTTCAATTAGCCCAATTATTGGATAACCGAATCATTCGATACCCGAATAGCCTGATTAACTGAATAATTCGATATGCGCCCAATTTGATTAACCGAAATCAGTTAACCAAGGTTTCCGCATAGGTATAGCAAAAAACCGGTTAACTATTTCAACTTTTTTCGAAGATGTTTATTCAAAAACAGTTTTATTTACCAGCCACAACTGTAAATATGTATAAATGGTAAATAATGTTTTCTGGCAAAAGATCAATTTCGTATCCATATTTAATGTAGTTGGTGGAATGGTAGATTTTATTTATGTCTGTCGTATTATTAGCTAATAGAAAAATAAGTATGAAACGAACGATAGGTATCGTAAAACAAGAATTAATAAGAAAAAAAATATCATGGCATGTCAATATTTATTTCAAACTAGCAACTTCGTCATCGGTTGTACAATTCACATTAACAAGTCAGTTTGCCGCAACCTAGAATAGCGACCCGCCCTACTTTTCCAAGCTCAGACCTGCTGGTGCGATTGAACAGTAATAAGGGTGACGCATTCCTACCCCCCTGCGTCAACGCTGCAATTGTGTGGGCTTTTCATGAATGAAGTTAGCTTTATTGAAAACTTCCTTGTTACATTTTAATTTCTACTATTTATGACAGCAATAAAATACGCATCCGCATTAAAACAAATCAAGATTCAAGAGGTCGATGGCAAATTCGTAATTAAAAAACTGTGAGATATTAAGAAAGAATAATTTAGTTAAATATTTACTTCAACCAGTATAGATAAACGTCGATGGCTCCTGTATTATGCATTTAAACTGAATGTGATTCAGCTGACGCCATTGATTTATTCTTGATGACGGTATAGAAAATGGAAACGTTTCAATGTGGAAGGGATATATGTATAAAGACAGAATGATACAAGCAACTCTACGTCACCGACTTCCGTAATTGATTTTTCTTAGACTAATAGTTGATTAGAGTATTAAATATACATAAAATACTTTATTCCTTTAAAAATATTTATTCATTTTACTGTTAGACGTATTTCCACATGTTAACATGCCATTATCAAAGGTTACAGTAAAAAGTAAACTGTTAGTGTTATTATAGCAACAATAGAAAACCTACACAATCAGACTTTACAATACCACACGATTCTTGTCATCATAAAACACATAAATTAGGAGCATACAGGTCCCTGATACATAAAGCTTTGACGGTCCCTTTAGATGAAATTAATTATAATAGAGAAATTTCAATTATTAAACAAATTGCATATAGTAATAAAAAGATTATAAGTTAGCCCTTCGAAAAATATATCCGAATGCCCCAACTTTATTCGATACAATTAAATATGCTTTGATCCCATATTTTGGTGACAAATCAGAAAAAATTGCTAACATTATAAACAAAACAAATAAATATTAAGTAAATTTTAAAACAACAAAAAACATTTTAAACACGTCGTTTAATGCAAAATCAAAAACAGGTGGATTGGCTAAAATCAGGCATTTACAAATTAAATTGTTTGCATTGTAATTCGGTTTATATAGGCCAGACAATTAGAAATTTTGATATTAGGTATAAAGAACACGTGTTACAAATACAAACACTCACATAAATCCAATTACGGTAAACACTTACTAAAACAAAATCATTTAATGACATCTAATAACACTAAAAAAGTTTACATTTTTGTGATGATAAATGTAAGTTGGATATACTAGAAGCCCTTGAAACATTTTGAAAAAAACTGCAACTTTAATTTCTTAAATTCACCTCTATCGGACATTTTGGAATAATAAATCAAGTAATCTGCAGACGATTACCGAAATCAATCACCAAGTTCTATTGTTGCTATAACAACCCTATCTGTTTACTTTTTATTATAACTTTTGATAATGGCACGTGAACATGTATTTCGATACGTACAAGGTTAAAATAAATAAATATTGTTGAAGTAATAAAGTATTTTATGTTTAGTAAATATGGACTATAACGAAGTAAAGCTAGAACTTATAAATGAATATTAGAGTGTTATATATGAATAATCTGCAATGTAGCAAACATTTTTTTTATTCCACTGAAGTCAAAATTTTTTCAACCGAAAATTCATCGATGACGCTTAAAAATATTGAATTCACTGTATATATTCCGTATAGATATTTTTCAAGCATATTTGCATACTTTTCATTGATAAACCCTGTGAAACATTAAAATCATGTTAATGTGTTTTTTTATTAGTAAATAAAGAAAACGCGGGTCGAATGTCGGCATTCTCAGTTGCAGATATTTCTTTCGTATATTTTTTGTTTTATTTGATGTGATGAATTGTGTATCAGAGTTATATTTGCTTTATTCGCTGTGAAGGCGATTTAGTTCACTACAACGGTTTTCGAGGAAGAAATCTGTGCCTCCAGGATATCGTTTTGTAACTCCTAAAACATTTGGAAAATCACGGATATATTATTTTTGTTAGCTCTGCGTCTAAAGATATAACAAAGAATATTGTTTAAAATCTCACTTTTTTAAGTATATTTTTTCTAGTTTCTGAAATCGATCAATATTTACATAGTCACTTGATTGTTGTTAATTATTGTTAAATAATTTGTTTGGTTAATAATCTCGTACTTTGCACAATTTTGTTTCATATTTACAAAAAATATTTTTTGAACTGAATTTTATAAAAAATTTAGTGGTTGAAATTTAACGAAACAAAGAAAACGTTTTGTGGCACAAGGAACTGAAAAACTGTTTTTCAAAAAATGTCTGTGGCTGAAAGGGTACATTCTTTCGTTCCCTCATGTGTTCCGAACGGATGGTCTGATTCTGATAGACTTTGGAACGTTATATGAAAATATCATCAAGAAAATATGGAACGCGTTTTACTTTTTAATATTTAATTGTATTCGAAATAAAATAATTTCAAATCCATTGAAGCAGTAAATGTAATGCAAATATTTTTAGAAGAAAATATTTTTGGTACAAAGCAAAATTTTCAACATGCAATTGTTGAATTTTCTAAACAGTTGAGAAAATAAATTTGCTAAATTTAACTAATTTTACTGACTTGACAATACGACAATAATTGTTAACGTTCTTTATGAACAAAAATCTAGATTTTCCTATTTCATTTTTGCTACACTATTTATTTAGTATATCGTATTACTACGAAAAATTTTATTCAACACTAAAAACAAATGCAAACATTTACTTATACTGCCCTTTTAACGACCACATTCATAAAATTTGTTTACATACTTGATGGAAATATTAACGATAACAAATTTATTCTACAAATATTATTTATTCACTTATTATAAAATACTATAAAGAGATTTTTTAATTAGAAGTCTATTTATATAACATCTAAGATAAATATTTTTGGCGCATTGCAAACATTCATTCGTACAACCAAGATCCAACCTTCCTGTTCAACAAAAATGTGATGCAGAAATGTTATGAAACACATTTTTCATTTAATACTATTCATGTTTACGTTGCATAGAAATTTAAATCAGAAATTACGTGTAGTAATTTAGTCAAAAATTGAAAATATCGCCTATATGTACTAAAACGAAAAAAATTCTGTGAAGCATTTGTCGCTTAAAATATATTGCTATAAATTTTTGTTAAGCACATCGATTTAATTAATACAAACATTTATTGCGTGCAGTTTTGTGGCAATATTTAAAGAAATCGTCTATATGTATTAAAACTAACATATTTATGCAACAAATATTCAATTCATAAATTTCATGCAACGCATTTTAAACTCAATATGTTTTGCTAAATATCTTTGTATCAAATAAATGCAATGCAATAATTTCTTGTATTACATAAAATGTAATCTCAGTTACATTCAAATAAAACAATATAAATGGCCATGATCAGCAAAATACTACTTTAAAACTTTATTCCACGTCAAAGAAGACGCACTTCCCACTAAGTGCAAACTTTGCTGTTTACGCGAACAGCGACCATTGAATTTAGCGAGTTACCTCAAAGAAATTCACTCAAGCTTTGAGCGTTTGCCGTATAGCAGAAAATATACACTTCGTGATAATTAAGGTAATAAAAGTGCGATTAAATACATTATACATGCGCTAATTAAGGAGCTGCTTATTTATTAGACAGCGCAACCAAAAAGAACCTGTGTATGAACTGCGCTTGCACAAGTTGCTGGTGCGGAAACGATCGGAATTACATTTATGTAACACAAGAAATTATTGCAATGAATTTATTCGATACAACATTTTTGGTAACAGTATGTATAAAATACTTTATTTCCTCAACTATTCTAATTTATTTTAACTTTATACGTATTTCGACATGTTTAAAAGTTCTATTGTTGCTATAACAACACTAACTATTTACTTTTTAATATAACCTTTGATAATAACATGTAAATATGTCGCAATACGCATTTTTTTTTATTTGACTCCTTGTTTATGTACAATCAATCCGCTGTTACGGACTATAAATACATCTCATGAGAATACTAAACCTTATCAACTACATACATGACATGTAGAGTGATGCTCCAGTGAGCATCCTCTACAGTTCTATTTGAATATGACAAAATAAATGAAACTGAAAACTTATTAAGTAAAGCGATTTGTAAGGTCTGCTGGTTTAAACCGTTTTAATCTTCTAGGCACGTCTTCATCATCGAATAGTGTGGTTGCAATTTGATTAGGGTGTGACGATATCTTGTCTTTGTATTTGGCGCAAATATTTGCAATTTCTTGTCTTACTGTGGGCATGCATAGGTCAGTATGCAATATAGTATTTGGTACGTACCATGGCGCGTTGACAATTGTCCTAAGTATTAGGTATTAGCAATACGCATAAGGTTAATAAATAAATATCGTTGAAGCAATAACATATTTTATTCATAGTAAATATGAACTTCAACACAGTAAAGCTAGAACTTAAAAATAAATATTTGGTAATACATTTTAAATGAAGATGCTGGGCATAAAACTTTGGTGCATGAAAATGTTAGTTTTAATACATACTTTGAATATTTCCTAAAAACTACACACAATAATGGTTTGCAGTAACTTTACGTAATTAAAATTTAATGCAATACATTTTAAGGCAATTTATTAGTACATATGACAAAATTTTTAACTTTTGATTAAATTGCTTCATACAATTTTGATTTAAATTTTATGAACATCAACATGATTTGTATTACATGAAAAATGTGTTTCATAACATTTATGCAATACATTGTTCGACAAGTCGGAACTTAACCAATTGTAGCAAATATAAATACTTTCTTTCCAATATCTCTAATACATTTATGTAACGCAAAAATATTTTGTTGCATATTTTAAATAGTATACACATCGACATCATTTTTAGAATCATTCAATTTTTTTGGTTTTACGGTTTTATTTAAAGCAAAAACAATTGACACTACGTTTAAAAATGTAAGTTCACATTATACTGCAAATGAATAAAATAATCGAAATGTTTAGGTAAATTTTTCACACTCTTTCTGTAACAAAATCATAAAGCACAACTTCTACGTTTAAGAAAAATATTTATACACTATATGGGTTATAATTTTATTGTTGTGCCATTAAGCTAATTTGCCGCCTTCTATGAATTTTTATAATTTGGAAATTCATGCCCTTATATTTAAGAAACAGCGAACGATAATACGCTTTTTGTGATTTTATTTATAACTTCTAGCTTTACTTCGTTGAAGTTTATATTTATTAAGTATTAATAAAATACTTTTTATTTCAACTACATGTCGAAATACGTATAAGGTTAAAATAAATATATATTGTTGAATACTTTTTGTTATAATTTTGTTTTTCGAGATCTTTAATTTCAAGCAATTATTTCCAAATTAAAAATCGATTTTGCCGTTCTGTACTGAAGTATTGATTTCATGATAAATTTCGAGAGGTTGTATGGAAATATACAGTGTGATTTTGGGAACCGGGCCACTATTGTCAACTTTTTTATTTTTAAAGATACAAAGTTGATTAAATTAGGAAAAACGTGTAACATTTTATTCTGGCTACGATGGTGAAAACGAAAAAACAATTGCGCATCGCATTTTTGAGTTATTTGTTAAATTGGCTTTTTTTTTAAACGGAACGCCCTGTATTTTTTTATATTTTTGAATTGCAAATTTTATTCTCTTTAAAAAAGTATAAGGGCAAACTGCAGGACAGGACTGCTGTCTAGATAATGATAGTGCCTAATTAGTACAGTTACTATAACAATTACTTTCCTACATATTAATTTAATGATATTTTGACCTATACCATAAAACAAGTAGCTTTTGTTTAACGGCTGTTACGATTATGATATTAAACCAATAGTTAAAATATGGCGTTATATGTTAATTTAATCATAGTTTGACCTTATGCTTTTTTAAAGACAATAAAATGTTCAATTCAAAAATATAAAAAAATACATAGTGTTTCTAAGTTGCAGGCTTCCGCGGCCGTTGTTAATAACAGCTAGGCTTCCGGGTTGGAGCCGCGTCATCGGTGCTTGAACTGCCAACGTTTCGTCCTCGGTTGCACGGGACATCTTCAGGGCTGTGGTCACTTTGGGATCTGGAACGCAACTGCCGAGACCGGTGCGGGCACCGGGTTTATAAGGGACGGGTGGATAACAAGATGTGACTGCTGGGTCTGTGATTAGCTGTCGGGCTGTAGCGGTTGCAGGGCGGGGCTTGGGTTTAGTCGGAAATAGTAGTTTGTAGGCATTGTGGAGGGGATAGCTGTGGTCTCGGTTAATATTGTTAGCAGTTTTGTGTATTTCTATGGATTTGCGGATCACACGGTTGAGGTAGGTGGAATAACGGTCTAGGATTTTGGTCTTGTCAAATTGAATGTTATGGCCTGTATCAAGTTTATGTTCTGCGATAGCCGACGTTTCAGTCGAGTGCAGCGCTCGTGTTCAGAAACTCGAACGCTGATTGGCCTCTTCGTCTCACCGATGTAGGCTTTCCCACAGGAGCAAGGTACACTATACACACCGCAGGATTGGAGGGTAGGTAATTTGTCTTTGGTCGGAGGAAGGAAATTGGAAAGTTTTTGAAAGGGTGTAAAAACGGTTTTTATGTTTTGTTGTTTAAGTAGTCTGCTGATGCGGTCGGTGGTTTTGTGTATGTAAGGTAGAAATGCTGTAGAGGTAGGTTGTGTAGGAGTATTGGTACGTTCTGTGTTTGCGGGTTGGGCCTTTTGAGTAATAGCGTGTTGGATGTCTCGTTTGTTGTAGCTGTTTTGGGAAAGGACAGTCGTAATGTGATTGAGTTCGTCTTTCAGGTAGGATGGTTCAGAAATGGCAAAGGCTCGGTTAACTAAGGAATTGATGACGGAACGCTTCTGGGCGGGATGATGATGGGAATGTGCGTTTAGGTAGCGGTCTGTGTGTGTAGGTTTGCGGTACACGGAATGTCCTAGTTTGCCGCCAGGGCGACGACTCACTAGGAAGTCGAGGAATGGAAGGTTGTCATTGGATTCAATCTCTATAGTAAAATTGATGCTAGCGTGTTGTAAATTTAGGTGTGACAGAAAGTCGGAAAGGGAATCCCGTCCATGAGGCCAGATAACGAAGGTATCATCGACGTATCTGAACCAACATTTAGGTTTTAAAGGTGCGGAGTCTAGGGTTTTCTATTCGAATGCTTCCATAAAAATGTTAGCAACGACAGGAGAGAGTGGGGAACCCATGGCAGCACCCGACACTTGTTCGTAATACTGTCCACGGAATAGAAAATAGGTGGAAGCTAGGCAGTTTTCTACTAGGAGGGACAAGTCAGTGGGTTGGTTGTGTAAGGAAAATATGTCTTGGATTAAAGAAATGGAATCAGGGATAGGAACCTTAGTGAACAGGGATTCGACATCAAAACTGACTAAGTGACCACAGCCCTGAAGATGTCCCGTGCAACCGAGGACGAAACGTTGGTAGTTCAAGCACCGATGACCGGTGTTTCCTTTAAAAAAAAGTTATTTTAACAAGTAACTCGAAAACGCGATACTCCATTGTTTTTTCGTTTTTACCATCGTAACCAGAAGAGAAGTTACACTTTTTTCCCAATTTAACCAACTTTGTATCTTTAAAAATAAAAAAATTGGCAATAGTGGCCCGGTTCTCAAAATCACCCTGTATATGTAGGAGTGCCAGAAATCCAAAAAAAAACACATTTTTACAACTGTCTGTTTGTGGGTGGTACGTTCATTTCCTCTTATTTCCGGAACGGTTTTTCCGATTTTGATACAAATGGCAGTATATAAAAAATTTGAAAAAGCATTTTGATAAAAAAATTCGAAACCGAAAATGCAATACAGACACGTTTTCTTGTAGTAATTGTTTTGTTAACCGAATTTTCTTTATGTAAAACCGGAGTACCATACAAGACTTTAAGACAAACATCGACGTTTTCTTCCGAACACTCTAGCTTTAAAACGGCAGCCTCTGAGATTTATGAAATTTCTGACTAACGCTTTGTTACTCAGAAACGAGTTTGCAGAAGGGGATCGATCGAATGCAGTGTTATAATAGCTCTAGCCGACACAATGTTATTATATGTACTAGAATTTTGGAAAGCACGAAAACAGTAAATTGAAAAAATTTTTAAAATTTAGGAACAATGGGCACACGGTTTTTAATTTGGTAGGCTCATAAAGCCAGAGATGAGCTAAAATTTGGTTGGTGTCCCAGTTCAGTTCACAAGTTTCTCAAAAATCAATGAAATATATTTTTTTCACAAAAACATTTCACGGGACCGGACTAACGACGTTATGCTAAACAGCCCAGACTTATAGCTTGGCTCGTATTTTCTTTGTGACGCCTTCTATGAATTTTAGAAAATCAAAATTTTTATGTTCGCTTTATTTAATACACAAAATCATTGCTCTGTAAATGAAATTGCTCATGAGCATAGTATAATAAAATTGAAAGCTTAATTCTTAGATTCAGTATCACTTATTTAGGAGACTTTTTTTCTGGCTCTCCGCCAACTTTTGGCTGGCAAATTTTCTGTTTGGCTTCGGGTTTTCCGCAATCCCAATAAATCTTTTTGCAAGAAACAAAAAAATAAAATTTATTTTCTTACAAAAGATCTCTAACTACAGTTCTAACACGGCGTTCGCCAATTTCCTTTTTAGCAGTACTGCCGAAAAAATTTTTTATCCAGTTAACCGGTTTTGCAATTTTTGGCCGTTTTTTAAAAAACCCTGTTTTTGCATCATTTCATAACAGTTTGAAAAAAAGGTTTTGAAGAAACTTTCTAAAAAACCTGTCTGAAAACCTGTCTTAAAAACCTGTTTTAAAACTGGTTGTGACATGACTCATGCCGATATACGTCAACTAAAACTTCTAACCTATTATTATCTATGTATTCTATTTATTGGAAATAATGAAATAAATAATAAATACCCGTTTATACCTTATACTTAAAATTTTGGTTTATTGCTTATTATCCTTTAAACTTAATTCTTTTTATCTATATCGGCATATGAAAAAAATTACTGAAGTAAATAGTGATTAAGTCAAAACTAGTTTACTGGATTGAGACCGTTGTTTTTTCAGGCCGTTTTTTTAGACCGGGCTTTTTCAAACTGGTTTTTAGACCGGTTTTTAGACAGTTCTTTTCAGACTGTTTTTTTTAAACCGATTTTTCAAACCGGTTTTAGACAATTCGTAACCGACGTTTTCCGTAGAAAATGAAGGGGTTAACCGGTGAACCGTAACCTGCACTATTTTTAGCGCATACGTAAACCGTAGGTATCGCACCATTCAGGAAGCCCGTGGCAAATTGACTGTTCATGTACAAAACTACAAAAGCCTCCGCAAGGTTCGATAAAGCGAACGTCATTTAAATAGCTATCAAAAGAATATTTTGTCAATGTACGTCGATATAATTCTTATAGCACTTGTTGGGGTTACAACGTTAATATAAAAATACTTTTAAAAACAATAAGTAACAATTTCTAGAGTATAAAGAAAAGTTCAGGCAAACTGCTTCGCTCATTTTTTATTTAGATTTTTACAGAAAATCGTTTGTTACAGTTATGCCAAGCATTCGTTCTGTATAATTATGGTTAAATAATTGGTGCTTACAACTTTTATTGTGTTTTAAACACATGCATAATAGAGCGGAGTTTTTATTCAAAGGGTAGATAAAACGAGCAATAAACTTCAAGAGCGTTGTTTATCGTATATTGTTTTTGCTTCCCTTTGTTGAATAACTGAGTGGTGACAGGATATTTATTTATGGTAGTTTTTCAAAGAAAATACATGCATGTAAATTCACACATGTTGAGGTTTTTATTGGAAATTCGGTAAAATGTAATTTATTTGGTAATCATTTGTTTTTGATATTTTATCAAACTTCGCGTAAAAAGGCATCCGCAGCACAAGTACCTCGCACTATTTTGGTTTTTCGCCTTTTAATCGGTAACGAAACCAGTTTCACTAAATTTTTCAAATTAGTATGGCATATGCACTTTTAGTGCAAAAACTGTTTTTAAAATTCCTGATCAATTCAAATAACATTTTTTATGTAATTCTAATTCAATAAATACTCTGATCATTTAGGTCTTAGGTGAATGCTGTAAGAAAATCTCGTTTATAAATATCAACATTTAAGTCAACCTAGAAAATTTAGCGACTTTAGTTACCCCATAAAAAAAATTTTAAAATACTTTAATTCCTTTGCTCTTAAACATTTTTAAATGAACTATTAAGCGGAAACTACACGCATTCTTTTTATTATTTTTTTCACTTTGTCAGATTAAAAAACAATGAAGAAGTTTCAGTTAGGTTAGTAGACGATTTTGATTTGCAGGTCACGGATAGAAATTCTTGCTTCTGTCGTGGAATCGATTAACTTCTCTACGAGACGACGCTTTTGAAACAGCTTTTTCATTATTGCATTTTACCAGTACGTCATCCTGTATATGCTTCCTGGAAGCGCGTTTGATGTTCATCCCACGCTGTTTACGCCAAGTTTTTCTTAGAAGTGAGGGCGACTGAAAGTGGTTTAACATTTCGTACTTGATTGCTCATTCAAATTCCGGCATTCTAGAAATAATTCAACTAACATGAGAAGTTGAAAAATATTAATATAAAAATGGAATTGTTTCTCCTAAATTTTTCAAATAACAATAATATTGAGACAAATTAGAACATTTTTTAGAACATGAAAAATTTTCCAAATAACTGTAGCGTCCACGCAAGCTCTTTAGAATTTAATAGATATTAATGTTATTAGCAAAAATGCACAAATCGCCGCATGATTGTAATTATAGTTCATAGTTCTTTAAAAAAAACTAATCAAAGAAAATAATATTATTATCATTATCATATTATTATTATTATGATTAAGTGCCGATATGAAAGTGGCTGCTGTTGTTCGATGGTTTTCGCAATGATTAAGCGAGTTGGGAATTATAAAGAATGTAACGGGCTCAGTTCGATTACATTCGGTAGGCCATAACATCGACAACATCCTGAAAGATTCGATTTGTTTTTCAGAATTTACACATCATGAGTTGTTTTCTCTTCGGCCAATACCTGTAAGAATGTTTTATTGTACTCTAAATAAAACAAACACCTCGTTAATTCTAAAATGATTTAATAGAGAATTTTTTTTTTAAGAATTGTGAGGCCGTGCGAGATCACGACTCCATGATTTCCATCCCACCCCTTTACCCGGGCTCAGCGCACTTGAGCGCTATTCACCGGTCTAACATGCCCCATCCCTGAAAGACATGCAACCCGACATACACACCACACACACCATCCATGGACATATCTGATTTAACTTATTCAGTAAAATTTCCGACGGACAGAGGACTCGAACCTACTGCCGTTGGGAGTCTAGTTTCAAAGCCTGGGACTTTAACCAATAGACCACCCGCTGGCCCAATAGAAAACTAGGAGAAGCCGTGGTCTACGACCTACGCTTTTTTGGTACCTTCTTTTTTTTAAATGTAATAAATAAGCTGTGTCGAGTAACGAAACTACTAAATAATCACGCGTAAGTTTATTATTGGAGACGGCGAGTTAAGGAAACAATGCGTTTGCATTCCGGTAATTACAATTAGACAAACAAAGCGTGCGCTTATTTAAAAATGGAATTCTGGTCCTTAATTGCATGGAAAAATTAACTGGCGTAATGTATATACGATTATAGCACTTACATACAGCTTCCAAAGATTAATTTTTATAGTCAAAACAGGCACAGCGTTTAATTATTAGATTAATTATTAGATAGATGTAAAATCCGTTACATAAAAGTTTTTAATTATTAGATTAATTGTTAGATAAACGTGAAATCTGTCACATAACGCGTGCAAAATCATTCATTTCATTCGCATAATCCAGAATTATTATGAACAGGATTTCATCAGAAATCATAGAAAAGTATTTCTCGTTCACAATTGCCTGGAATGCTACTAGTTATACTTGTGGTCTCATAATATCTGTGTGGTCTGTTAGAATCGTTACAGTTGTTCTATTTATCAATCGAGTTTTACTCGTATAACTTCATAAATCAACAGTTCTGTAACTTACAGATTTATTTATTAGATCATTTTACCATGGTACGTTTAACAACGCACATTTACGGTACCAAATGCGTGTAGGATAATTTCTGGCTTCTTTATACATTGACGTCATAGCTAGTTAAGTATAAGATGTTTGATCTGTGCATCAAATGCATAATAGTTAATATAATACTAAAATCACATAAATCATCTAAAAACCCAGGGCCAGGCTGCTGTAAGCAACGCTTTTTTGCCGCCTCGGTGAATGTGGTTGTTTGATTACCAGCAGTAATCCAGAAATCAGTTAACTGAAATAAATGCATTTATGTCAAAGAAACCAATTGCAGACTACGTACCGAAATTTATATTATAAATGAAATTTACACTGACCGATCTTTAAAAAAGTCGACACAATGTTAAATTTTCTTTTAGGAGAATCTTGGAGCTGCGGATGCGATCCTAACTAGCGAACCCGTTACTCGGAATTTATAGAAATCCGGTACAGCTAGGTCCGAACACGAGTCAACCGTATAAGACTGCGCGCTCTTGACCCACAGACCTACTGCGACTGCTAATTAAAAAATTTAAATGAATACAACATTTCATGTTATGTAAAATTTAGTATCATTCCGTACACGAATTGTAAAAACTTTGACAAATTTAACATAAACTTCTTTATTTTTCATTTTATAAAAATTTGTAAATTGCCCCGAAATTTTATTCAAAATTTAGCATTACGAGTGTCATATATGTTAATATTAAAATAATTGATTTGCGTTAGGAATCGGAGTGCGTTATCTAAACTTATTTCTATTTCTAAAATTATTACCAACTTAATTACTAACCAGTGCAATACACAAATGAAAACTTGCAATAATGTGTACTACATTCTGCTCTACTTTTATGAAACTTAGTTGATTTTGCAGAATTTGACATTTTTCTGTGAAAAATGTCCTGAATGAACAGTAAAACAATTAAAATGTTTTATCTTTTAAATAACTTTTTTTTTAAGTTCGGAAATTTGACTGTTCTGGTTACACATGTAAAACCCAAACAAAAGGTTAAAGAATTAGAAAAATCAAGCGAAATGCTTCGTCACTTTTAAAGATTGTTTGTACGTTGGATACTTACTACTATATAAATAATTACTACTAACGAAACCTGTGGGCTACGCTTTACGCTTTTTTGGCAACTTCTTTTTAAATATTAATAAATAAGCTGTGTCGAGATGCAAGACATTTAGCGAATGCGTCCCGCAGTACTGTATAACTTAATAATATGCGTAACTATTAACTAATCACCTGATGTTTATTATTTTGTTGTGTATATTTCTTGAGTTTGTTTTGTTAACATTGCTCATTTTCAGCTAAGCACGCTTGGCCGATAACTGAGAGGTTTAGGATCGACTTCCGCATAGGGCAACCTCGAGAATAATTTTTAATTAAAACTTTGAATTTAGAAACACGCCCTCACATTCGAGGAAGTTAAATAATATTCAAAAAAGCGAATATGCCAATTAATATTTATTATTTTGGAGTGACATCCCGACCTTAAGTGATTGACATCAACAAATTTTTAAAATAATTGTACCCACTTTGCCTAAAAATTGGTCCCGTTTGTTATTGTTTTAAATTGTAATTTTCACATTTGAAAGTTTTCTAACTGTAGAAATAAATGTTTGTCCTTGATCCCTGTTGATGGTGATTGTGTATGCTAGGTTCAGTTAGGTGAGGTTAGTTTTTTCTGTAATTTTAATTGTAAATGGTAATCCAGTATTCAAAGGTGATAAATAATTGTAGGAAATACAACAATCTACCCTCTAGACATCTCAGCTGCAAACATTTTTTAACTCTTATTTAAGTTAAATATGAATATGGGCGCGCGCGGCTTTGTTTGCTGAAGTGATCTGTATCTCTGTGCTGAGTTGTTTTCGTGGCTGAGCCGTACTGGGATGAGCAGTCAGGCATCCTACCGTAAGTAAAATTCAACCCGACTTTAACGTTTGTAAAAATTATTATGTGCCCACAGTGGTGTAAAATAAATAACCTTTTGACTATTTATTTTCTATAGGACGTACCTACTATTAAGATTTTTTTTATTAATAATTTAGTGCAGGATAGGATGTTTCTGACACGTTTTGGATTTTCAAGCGCTACTTCAAGTGAATACCGTTTATAGCCAGTCCGATTATTTTCTGTTAAGAGACAACTTCACAACGACATGAATTATGGTACACCGCCTAAACCGTTTATAAATATTGCAATGTAGTTTTAGCCTAATTTCGATCCTCCATGCTCTTGGAGCTAGCAAAAAATACATTTAAATGTCCTAATCAGGACGGAGGGCCATGAAATATGCATGGCTTGTTACCACTGCCGTAATACAAAAGTCAAAGCATGTATCAGCAGTAGAAATCAGTAATCAATATTATGCCCTATTTCGAAACAAAGCCATTATTTTGAGCGTGTAAACCGCTCAATACAACGCAAAATATACAACCTACCCCATTGACATTATTTAACACAATTACTGACTGACATGTCGTGATTGAGGTCGTTTTTGTCAATATTTGTAGGCGCCCTTTCACAAATAAATCGTCCAATATCAGTGCACCCTTAGAAGTGATGGAATCTACAGTCCTTGTGCTTTGTTTGAGCACGGAGGAAGATCGAAGATCGCTGGTACTACTAGTGCTGCCGGTACCGGTACCATTTACTATTATCATTTCAACTACTGCTACTACTACTACTACAAGATAATTAAGACTTTTCCAGATATTTTAAAAGCGTACATAAATCTTTTTTGCTTTATAAAACCAAACAATTACTAATATATACATGTACTCTAATAATAAGATTAGAATCAAATATTCCAACAACTTAACTGGAAGTATATGATCACAAAATAATAAATACGCCGAAGAGATTACTTAATATTCGACGATGCAGGCAGTGAAGATCATTTTTTCTATACCGTTTCAGAATTGCGTGCAAAAGTTTCAATATTACAAAACTCAACGAAACCAAACAAAACAACAAAATGGTATTCTTAAAAGATCCTGTAAGATGTCAACTAAGGATAAGTGTTAATATTGTGGACAAGTACCAGCAATAAAATACCACGATAAGCAGACGGGGATGGAATACTCATACAAGCAGAGTGTTGCGAGTTGCAAAGGACGGTTATCCTGACGGAAGAAGAAACAAAGGTCGTCTCAACAATAGATGGACAGCAATCTAAAATTGATTAAAAAACAAACTAGTAAATTCATGAAAAAAAAAGGAAAGTGAAGAATAATGATAATAAAACTGCATTTGATGATGTGCTTAGTAAGTTGATACCACTGTTTTGAGGATAGGATAATACAATTCTGCCCTTTTCCGTCTACTGAGGTGTTAGAAATTTAAACTACAGAGTCGTAAGGTAATCAATAACTGATTGGTCTGGACTGGTGGGAAACGTTTCATCAGGCCGAAATAAAATTTAAAGAGAAGAAATTAGTTTAAGGGGAGAAATGATTAATGGTAGATTCCACAACGAAGATGCTAAATTTTGTTTAAGTTTAAAAAATTGTTTTGGCTTATGCATCTACTATGTGTAATAGTGGTCATATACAAACAGTAGAAACTGTTTTTAGTTGATCCCAAGATGTAGGACTAAAGACAATTTTTTGTTGAATTTTGTTGCTGACCAACATTATTAACTTATTTACCCTACGTTTTTACAGAACGAGTGCAATAAAGATGCATTTTGATTCTTTTAGGAAAAAAGTGGGCCCTAGAAATTCACATTTTTTTACTGACCTTCCAAGGACATCCCGTAAAATAGGCATTTGAAAAACCTTATTGGAACATCCGATTTTGCATATATTCGACCTAACGAATGATCAACCAAAGAGCGAAAAAGTGTCGATGTTTCCAGTTTTTAGAATGGATTTTTCTTGACGGAGGTGCGTTACGTTTGACCTTTCATTTTGGTAAATTCTGTTTTAATGAAGAAACTTTAATTCATTGCCGCGAGCTATTTCAAGCAGAGAATTCAATTTGTGTTTTAAATACTTTCAGCTGATTTTATTCCATCAATCCGTGACACAAATGTTTCTTCTGATTTCATCTATTTAAATTTTGGTGGAAATAACGAACAACTGCAATTAACAATAATTTCAAACACGTTTGAACTTTTTTGCTTTGTTTCACAATTTCTCAATTAAAGGCAACATTACTAAAAAAGAGGGATAACGATTTCTTCATCTATTTGTACAGGATGTCCCAAATGTCACGCAACCTAAACATTAACGATAAACCGCTAGTTTATTGTGATGAAAAAATTGTAATTTGCCATGCACATTGGTAGCACTGAACCGATATGGGTCTCAACAAATTTGTGGACCGGGATAGGTGGCTCCACGGCAAGCGCGTTCACCTTTTATCCTGGAGTCATAGTTCTATTTCCCAGCCCGGCCGACTGTCCTGGCTCCTGACAATACTATCCACGGAAGTAAATTCTACTTTAACCAAATTCTTTGCTCTAACCCATCCTTACCATCTTTTCTCGGCTGAAGGGGGGCTTAGCACTCCGGTGCGAAATCCGAAAGACCCATATAGCGGCCCGCCCCTTTACAGGCGAACGAACATTGAACAAGCACTGCAATTTGCGGTGCTTCGTTCGTTGCATGCGTTGCACGATAATAAATTATTTGCATAGTACCAACTATCATGTTGTTTTTGACAACAGAATACCTGTTTGTTATCGAACATCATTTTCGAACGAAATCATAAAATCATATGAAGCACCTACGTATTTTATATGCACGTTCCTGATTTTTCGGTGCAATATAAATTAACAAATTTCCGACTTGCTATTTTGTTTTTGCGAAACGGGGTTGGTTAATAATAAACAATGTAGCAGAAGATCTATGTTTACAAATAAAACCTTTAAATATGTCGAGTTCAAAGGGCTATCAAGCATTTAAGTCTTCATCTGTACAAGATTAACTTAATTCACATGTGTTAACTGTAACGCAGTGGAACCTACTTTTATGGCCTAATGCGCCACGGCCGTCATTGACGATGATCGAGATACGCTCAATTAACGAGCTTACCCAAGATGACACAAAAACAAGCTACGATTATAACATCAAGCCCTAATCCCTACTGGTGGGGGAGACTATCTAAATCTGTGCTGATTCTACAGATCAGTACCTGAGCTGGCCTGAAACGCAGCTCACCCTCCGTGCCCCACCAAGACGATCACGAACCCTTTACGTGATCAAACGAGGGTTGTAGTTCTCTCGCCTGGCCAATTTGATCCCGGTGTTACCAGTAAAAGTCACTGGTTGGACTTTTCTTCCAATATAGGCTACTCGCAGTTATGGTTGGCTACGTACCACCTAGATAAATGGTAGCTGGTTTGATCGTATTGAGCGGTACCTTAACGGCGGCGGGTGTGTGAGCTCCCCTGGGTCGTCATTTTGATTATAAGCGTGAGCAGACGAAGCAACATCACACTCCTCGGATGTCACCTTTGCCTACTCATCAATGGCCTCTAAAGACACAGTGTAATGCCTAGCCAAATTTATAACCCACTGGATTTGCTAAATCTAAAGACTGAAACGCAGGAAAATTGACAGCTCCGACCAAGGGCAAAGCGGCGCACTACCGTTCAGTGGACCTGGTGAATACTACACCTCGTAAAATCACCCATATACTCTTTGTCGGTCCCAATTAAGAAGATCTCGAACCTCTACCAAGAGAACTGGACCGATCAAATTGAAATCACAAGTGACCTAAAAAGCTGGCTCCGCGATAGCAGCTATTGTTCACGCCTATTACCACGGTATCCTCAGCTGTTTCGCCAAGTAATACACATAAAGTAGGCATATTTGAATAAAGTGTTCGTAACTGATAACCTAACGCGTGGATTTACAATATAGAGTAGGTGCATATTTGGATGAAGTGTTCTTTATTGATGACGCGACGTCTGGATTCATTTAACAGCTATGTTAATAGCCACATTTCTAGATGGCGGAATGCAGATAACCCACATTTTTAATCAAATATAGTATCTTAATATTTTGAAGAAATCTGGAGTCTGAAGTTTGCAATACTACTTTAATGGAATGACGGTGTTTGTGGCTGTAACATAGTATAGCGAAACTTATCAAAATAAGAAAACAACAGTGGAAAGGTTAAAGATAATTGCTTATTTTAAAAATTTTGTGGCCATAGGCAGCATCTGACTTAACATCTCGTGACTAACTTCTGTGGGTTCACATAAATAGGGTGACCACAAAAATGATCAAAGAACTCAAAAACAATAGTGCAAAAAGGATCGGGATATCTGATTACGTTGAATTTCCACGAACAAGTTGTCTACCACATGGGCGTCGAACCGATAGAAAAACTGGGAAGCGCACTAGATTAGATACATATATTTTATATACAATTATGTATTATTCTGTGTTTTTTATATAAAAACTTGGGGGAGGGCGGAAATTACAAATGCGGGTGCTCCCCCAAACCCCCTAACGACACCCCTGGTCTGCAACAGAGATTATTATGAATAGCATAGACAAGCAACGTCGATCGATTAGAAGCATAGTTTAATTTAGAAGAAATTTTACACCTTTTACTGCGGAAATAGAAGTGAAAAACGAATAAAAAGTACGAACAACCTGTATTTCTTGCGTCATAAAAGATTTATTAAGAAAAAGTTCCGGTATTCAAAAACATAAAGGAGTTATTTTAGGCCGACGTGATATTTTCCATGCCTGGAATAAAATTGCACAAAAAATCGATAGCTGGGCAGGTTCGGTTTATTTTCATAAGTTTCTTTGATGCGCAAAATTGTGAAAGTGAAAATAATACATTTCACACGGTAGCCACAGAATGCCCAGAGGAAATATATATTTTTTGTATTGCGAAACATAGCGCTTTTAGACTAAAACCAGTACAACCAAACATGACTTACAACATAATTTATACAGTCGTGGCATTTTATATCCTTCTCGTTTTACATTACATCTTAGAAAACGAAACTGTTCTGTGTTTGACTGTAATAATCGAACTTGCTGACTGCATAAAGTTTAAGGAGCAGTAAAATTTTACGCATCAATAAAATTATCCTTACTTTTCATGACTCGGAACATTTATATTCTAAATAGACATCAAAAAGTCTAAACAAAATAGCTACTAGCATTACAGTACTTTTCCTTTTGGTTTGGTCATGTTTATATTATATTTTTTTATTTGGAGATTTAGTTTAATGTAATATTTAATAAAAAAATTTTTTTTGTTGAGGTTTAAAAATATCTTTAGTTAAATTTCAATCGAATCGAAAATTGGGTTGATTTGTACCGCAAATTCTGTCTAAAACTGTTTGAACATCAAATCTTTTTTATTGAAAACTGGTATTCCGACTGGGAAAAATTGATGGTTGGGATGAACAACAGATGGTAGGATATTTCGTGATTGTGTTGATTAGCTATTTGGTATCCGTAGAATACAAATCTGATCTTCATTTTGGAGCGTGTCCATATTGAACTAGAGCCCTCCTTTCGTTCCCTATGTATTCTGCGATGAAGTCATTAATATTAATAATATCTGCTATTTTCGTATCGTGGACAACGTTTCATTTTACTTTACTAATTAAATTGTTCAGGTAAGCCACCAAGGCAGGATTGGTGCACGGGTCATTTAACACGTTGGTAGCTACGTAATTTGAAGATGCAACTATGAAATTAAAAAAAAAAGAAAACTTTATGATGATATCGCGTTTACGCAAATCGACTGTTTCAGCCGCGTTCGGTTTATGCGATCGGTGCGCTCCGAGCGTTTGTTAATCTCTTTTATGTTTGTTAGTGAGGGCGGCCATAAACTGGACACCGTCTGATTTTTAATCTTACCTCCTAAATTGGGCACTGGACTCCGGATTAGAAATTTTGTTTACAACTAAACTGGACACTATCGGTTTAAGGAAAATCCTAAGTTTGCTTTCTTGCAAGTCATTAATAATAATTAAATCACTAAAATTAATTTTCTTCCATACGAATTCATGTCTACGTCTTGTTGTAGGATTCTTATCCCTAGTTGGTTGATAAATGCTTTATGATTTAACATGTATCAGTTTCAAAATCAAGTAATACGTTCAGAAATATATGCAGTGACGGGTAGCGTTTTGTAAAAAGTGCTATTAAACCTGGAGTGAAAGGATTCACATGCATTTGTATTTCTATCTATGGTCGCACTAAAACTTGACCAAAGAGGTGGAGGAAACAGAGCATTAGGAAAAAAAACTACCTGCCTGCTTATTTAACAATTTCACATTTTTTTGGCGATTGGTTTCCAAATCGCTTTTGGGTATTACTTTTTTCACCCCTACGGTCCACACTTTCGCCTTACATGTCCTTATAGCACATCGCCAAACGATTCGTTGTTTTTTAACACTTTAGCGAATGTAAACTTTCCATTATCTAGTAACAATATTTCTTTGTCCCGTTGACTAAGTTCAAAAGTTGGCTGCATCATAAACACGGGCGGGCGTAAGCAATGATTACAGAAAAGTGAATGCCAAAATCAAATTTTCTAGTATTTATTGGAATAATTTAAGGGTTAAAATTTACACAATTTCCTAAACATAAATATGATTGGCTAGGGGCTAGAGACCTGCAACGGTGACCAAGTGCCCAGACTAGGTAACTTTAAAAGGTAAAAGTAGTTCAGCAGATTAAGGAATTAAGCAAGTGGCTAGTTTAGGCACGCCCGTTAGTGAACACAAGAGAAAATAAGAAGAATGCACGGAGTGATCCAAATCCTTAAACCGAACGCAGCATCCCTAGAATACGAATCCAAGCTTCTGTATCGAGTACGCCTATATTAAAGTAAAGCGCCTCTCTCCATCCTCTTATTTCTTGAACGGGTTATCTACTTTTAAGATGTATAGATAAAACAATTAATTACTTCAACAATATTGATTTATTTTAACCTTGTACGTATTTCGGTATGTTTACATGTCATTCTCAAAGGTAAACAGTTGGTCTTAACACAGGAATAATAAAACTGATCTTGGTTATCTATGTCTCCATATGCCTTGATTTCTTATTCAAAAACTTCCAATATCCGTGAATTTTCAGAGATTAATTTGCTCGTTCATTAACGGTACAGTTTTTAGATGTTTTTGAATTTCAATTAAAATTTTATTGTGTTATTAAATGTGTTCAGCATAATTGGATTTATGCGGGTGTTAATATTTGTAATAACGTTGGCCTATAACATCAAAATTCCTGTTTGTCTGGGTTATATAAATCGAATTGCGGTGGAAACAATTTAAATTGTAAACGCCTGCTTTTAGTAAATTATCTGTTTTTTGCCATTAAACATTGCGTTTAAAATGTTGTACAAATTACTTTTATTTACACATTTTTTTCAATGGAAGCTTGTTCGTATTGCCATTGAACACGTTCATATGAAATTTCACGACGCAATTCGGAAATTTTTGTAAAAGCAAAAATCGATGGAGGCGACTAGCGATTCGTAGGGATATCGCTTGTGCAGATCGGTTATTTGGTATGCGTAAAATAGGAATCTGGGAGTCTTGTTTTAGCGGACGTACCTTGTTTTTTTGGGGTTTCTCTCAATGTTTTGAAGCTAAATTGGGTGTTCTGCGTTACGACGTCTGAATTGTTAAGAGTAAACAGATACCACTGCAGTGCCAGAGTTATCGGCCCTAAAACGTTATTACTTATTAGTAAAAATATTTAGCTAGAAATTGTTTCCCATAAAAGTACTTTTCGTTAAGACATACCTCGTATATCGAGAAGTAAGTATCGAGTGGACTTTCCCATACTAAATATTAATGTATTTGCAAAAGTGTAAATTTTATAATTATAACGTTGTACATTTCACCGACTATTAGATTTCTAAGGAAGCAAGCTATATAGGCAATCCTCCATTCCATTCATACTTTAACCTTTATTACAGCTCAGTCAGTCGCTTATCGTGACGTCAGCAATGATGATGCAAGCTTTTAGAACTTATACCTGCTCGCATTCTAACTTGTCTAAAAGTCCAACGAGCCCAGCTCTCTAACGACCCGGCACTGATATATTTATCGAAATTCTTAGAATACTTACAAATAAGTGAAAAACACGATTAGGTCCCCCAAAAAAACATAATAAATTGCAAAAAAAATGCTCAAATATGGAAACTAAATTTTGTGTTTTGTGTTGTCAACTGCAGTTAATGTAATTCGTACAGAAACGAAAACATTACGATTATGATGAGCAATACTGCTGTAGCCGAAATGTTTATCGTACCCCGTTTAATAAATGAAAAGGTACTAAATTCCAGTTTAAATAATTCAGAAGTGCGTCGCAGTGAAATTAAAGAATTGTGCAAATAAGCCAAATGGTAGTCCGTCTTCAGCTCTATCGATATACACATTTAAAAAAAATCGTGAGTCCATTTTATGCAACATATTTTTAAAGTTTTCCAATATTGAAGAGGTGCCATTGCGATCGTTTTTAGATTTTGACATCAAAAGGCTGCCAAACAAGTTATAATCAGTCGTTTTTCGTGACGTCGGCAAAAATTATGCCGGATTAGTAATCATACCTGCTCGAATCCTAACTTGTCCAAGGCCAAAAATTGTTGGAAGTGACTAATTTTTTTTTAAATTGCAAATATTTGGAATTCACATTTTCTGCAGTAGTCAACCAAATCCTAAATTCGTTAGCTAAAACATTAGAGGGAGGGGGACGTGTAATCCCGACAAATATAAAATTTTCTAAAAACTAACATGAGATGAGTAATTCTTCTTTAGGAAAAATTTTTTGTCGGACTCCGTTTAATAAATTTATAGAAAGCGCCACAGAGAAATGATAGAGTTCATCAAAAAAACAAGTAGTAGCCAATCTTCCGTTCTAGCAGCCGACATAGTTTAGAATAAAACTACCCACAAACGGTTCTCAAACAAGTTGTAATTACTCCAGATTTTTGAGTAAATGAACGTTAAAGTCGAGATTTTCAAAAAGTTGTAGCGATCGCCATTTTGAAGCTAGAGAATTCGGTAAAAAAGTTTTCGATTTGGTTTAAGTTCTTCTCTCAGATTACGTGTTCAAATTTCCACAATTTAGTTTTGAAAAAAAAACGCTACCAAAAAAGACATGTTTAACTTCTGTTTCTGGTTTTGGATTTTTTTAAAAAGCTTAACTAGAAATACAATTTTTGATATACCTTTACATATAAAATTACATCAAAATCGGCCCAGTACACATACCCACCCGCACCCATAGACAGACATTAAAAAAAAACACTTTTTTGGGTTCCTTGAGCCCCAAAACGTGTATTTCTGTTAAAATCTAGATTTAGATTTTCGTGAAATTAATACTTCCCTATACCGAAAGTATGGGAGAGTAAAAGTATCGCTTCATGTAAAACAAATTTTAAATTCCGAAAATATGGAATAAAGAACTTGTTTTGGGATCGGTTTTTAGTTAAAATTTGAATAAACTAAAACTAAAAATGGCCGAACGTTGAAAACAAATACTAAAATAAATATGTATGTATAGCAACCAGCAAATAGTTCAAAAACCGCGGTTGGTAAAATTGTTCGCATAAAACATGAATAATGGAAATATCAAAAGGTGAGGTTGAGTTGCCATCTGCATCATTCGACAAAAAGAAACCCTGATACGTAAATGCGATTCTGTTTTATAAAACAGATTTTTTACATCACGTTCAAATTATTTTGTGATGCCGCCGTCAGTTCTTAATTATATGCATGTGTCAAATTCTTTTCTTTTCAATCTTGGAAATACTTCAGCTAAGAATACGTGACAGGAGGGAATTGACAAATTTTCTATGCGGAAAAATTTTGGGACGTTTGCATGTTGCTATTTATACATTCCGTGTGTAAGTGCTATTTGTTGGGTTAAAGCTATGCCTGACAGTAATGCTCATATTAGGATGACCAGGTTATAAATTAAAAGTTATGAAACTACATTATTTAAAATTATTCTATCTTAGGAGCACAACAAAAATTGAAATTTTTAAAATTCTTTCATTCATTTCAGTTGTTTACACATTTTACACTTTTTGTTTTTTAGTTCTTTAGAATTTGTAAGCTGACACAAACACAAGGCCAATTTAGCACCTACAATTAAAGCAATTAATTACAACAAAACTTTGGGTCTTCTAAAAGTACTATTTTGGCGCACTTGCCCTTATCTCATTATGTAATGCAATAAACAACCACTTTCAGTTTATGTACAATTTGTTTGATTAAACTCATCTCCTAACTTGCCTATTAGTTACTTTCTTCTACATTATGGAAAAAATAGGAAATTAAGTATTTTTCAGTATTCTCGAGGAACCTGTTCTTGTACCTGCAAACTTTATAAACTGTAGTTTTATATGAAACATTTTTATATTCATTTAAAGCGGGCATGGAAACTTTAAAAAGAGAATGCTGATGAAAGATTATTATTCTGTTATTACTGATTGACGAGGACTTTCTGAATCACCGATTAATTAATTTTTTATTTATCTATTAATCGTTATTAATAAATTAATAACAACGATTTATATGATAGTTAACATTATGTTCCCTTAGGTTCAAGTATCAAATTTTAAGCCGATCTGCCATTCATTTTTGAGTAAATAAAAGTTAAAGTCAAACTTTTACAAAATATATAACGGCCTTTATTAAGAAGGTATCTATAAAAGCTGTCGAGCAACCGCCACAACCCCCCCCCCTCCCCCGCTTGTTTTTAGAAGAAATCCCTCGTCTTTCTATGGTTCCGTTCGGCTGCAATTGCCAATCTTTTAAACCAAAATGTTTTTTTTGCGTTAACAAGTTTGGAATGTAAAGTGCATATAGAGACAAAAGCGCCCATCACACACACACATCATTGCAGCGGCCGCATTATCGGTCTCCCAAAGCCATATCGAACGTACGTGTTAGTGGAGATGTTTCGGTGGAAAATGTATGCCTTAAAAGTACTGTTTTTATTAGACATACTTCGTAGCATGTAAACGAGGAAACCCAAAAGCAACCAAAACGCCGATGAAATAACGCATTTGCTCGATGACCTTGAAACCGAATACAATACCTTTCTATACTACGTATGGCGACGAAGGCTAGTCGCACATAAAACAATAAAGAGTACCAATTTTATGCATTTCTAACGTAGAAGAACATTAAAAAAATAATATTATAAAATTAATATTTAAAAAATGGCTCTGCTCCCCCAGTTTGGGACGCCTCTAGTTTAAATAATTTTATTTGACTGTTGTTAGATAGTAGCACTTACTACTAGTAAACCGTGTGCCAAATGTCATTACTTTATATTGAAGGGTGTCTGAGATATTAATTAAAACTTAAGTTTCATTCGCCCTCTTCAGGGGACCCTAGCTCCCTAGAAGCTTTTTAAGACAAATGTTTACAAGAACTTAATAATCATTTCAGTGAGTACAATATGTCTATGTATAGCCAGTTTGTCATTTTTGTTACACCCTGTATTTCCAAGAATATCCATTTTGAACTAAGAATAGAATAACCTAAACAGTATTGAAATTAATTAGTTAATTACTGCAGAAACAGCTAGGATAGTATAGACATCTGGTACGACTGGAAGAGTAAAGGATGCTAAGGAAGATAACGGAAGCAAGAAGAGAAATTTGTCACTCAATGGAATAGAGAAGAAGTTAGGAACACTGTAGCGAATCTGGAGGTTGCTGGTGATGAGAGAAACGCATGGTAGAAGCAAAAAGATTGGACCTGAGAAGCGAATCTCAAAAAAAGAACAGAGGACGACACCTTTGGTTATAAGCGATAGAGAAAGAAGAAGAAGAAGTAGTATTAAAATTGTTTTAAGCCCGCCTTCAACGATACAACTTTTCTTGGTCAAGTCAATTAAGCAAATTTTTTAATGACTCATTTGTGCGTGACTAGCCAAAAATTGCATTTTCCATCATTCAATACATGTACTACGTGTACCTCAAAGTATCTAAATTTATGATTTTGTTTAGTTTAAAAACAAAAATATGGTCAAATTATTACTTTATACATATTGCTATGATATTTAGAGGTGTTTGATTTGACTGGGGTATTGTGGTTGCTGGAAGGCAATTTTTGGAATGCTTGCTGCACTTCAATTTACATTTGGAGATTTATGAAGACTTGTAATATTTTAATATTCTAATTGATAAACTCAGGGTTGCGTATTTTTGCTAGAATTCCTGTTATAAACTCTAATAATTGTTATTTTTCATATGGTTTGTTTTTACTGAAAGAAAAGACAAACACAACAGATTGATACGAAGACTATTTATGTTAATTGTAATTATAATTTAATTCAGAATTGTTAAAAAGGTTTAGTTTATAAAAAGTTTTAGAGTTACTTGATTTGTGCGTCGACTAATGTCAGTTAGGATGTCAGTGTCATTGTGACAAATATTTAAAAGGATACTCTTGGACATGAGGTTTATGTGTTTGTTTTATAAAAATAAAAATCAAAGAAGGAAGACAAAAGATATAAAGAAATTTGTTTAATTAGTTACGGCTCGTCTTGGAAAAAAAAGACAGAGAATTTGATATCCTCTGGATGAAAACAGAAAGAACGAGTTTAAAACGTAATGTAAACTGATGTTTAATAGATCAGAAAAAAATATAGGTGATTATCTACGAATTGTAAAAAGTACAGAAGTATTATAAGTAAAAGGCGATCGAGGAAGTTTCTTCGTTTTGTGATAGTGGTAAAAATAAATTGGAAAGAATATAAAACAGAGATACAAGAAGATTCGGATTAAGGGCGAGTATTATTTGTTGCTCGAGAGGCCAACAGAACGAAATAGAGGTTGGACACTCAGCGTTTTGCTAGAGCGAGGAATGTCATAATAAGAAGACGCTAAGTTAAGTGTTCTAATTTAATAAAAAAAGACGATAGTAATTAATAAAAATTCATTTAATTTTCGGAAAACACATTTTGAAATTCTTTTAATAAATAAAAACTTATTTTGTAAAGTTGATATCGTTGTGTGTGTTTATTTCTATTTAAAATTAATTAAAATATCTTATTTACAAGCTAATAACGACCCTGAGAAAATTAGAAGAGTCTCATAGCAAGTTTAAATTTAATTGCGTGAATTGCAGACAGTGTAGGGATTGTATTCTAGTAGTCACAAGACCAAGCATATCATTGCAATATATAGTTTATCTTTCTGTCGTTCTGTCTTATATATATCAACTGTGTTTTTTCACTTTCTTGCTTTCCTTTTTTAATTCCTCTTATAGGACCAAAACTATAAACTTGCAGTATATCTACGTCCTAATGAGAAATGTCTCATTCACTCTCCATAGATTAAATGAGAATGTAGGAATGTTTGTTTTTAGTTTATGGTAAGGGTAACTGGGACATTTCGATACCGAAGTTGTTTTGTAGTTATAGGTGTAGAAATAATTGGGATTCATGAAACGAGTATCGCAATGATGAATATAAGAAATCAATGTAATCCATTATAATGTATTTTTTTTGTTACTTTCAGGTGAGTATCCCACACCTCCACGTAGTCTTTATGTGCAGTCCTTGGTTTGGTGAGTAGGTCACTTGTAATGTAACTCGTAAAAATTATGATAAAAATGTGTACCTAAGACAACCTAATATTATTTAAGTCTGCTTTACACCTATCTCATTCCAGTATACAGGGTGGCCACTTTTCTGGAAAACTGTGAAAAGTCAGGGAATTTAGAATTTTTTTATTTTGGTCAGGGAAATCAGAGAATTGCACCAATTTCAACGTAAAGTCAGGGAATTTCACGAAATAGTCAGGAAAAATTCTGTAAAATGCAATTATTTTATTATTTTAATTATTAATCTGCAAAACGAAAATTTTGTTACCTAGGTACCTATATGTTTATAAAATTTATTTTTATTTCATTTCGTTTCTCCTTAAAGTTTAGATGTATTTTGTTATGCCTGTTGAAAAATTTCTATTTGCTATAAAGTAATTTAAGTTTACTTTGCTAGTTTTTATGTTGGGTTACAATTTTTATTTAAAAAAAACAGTTGAATTTGGCTTTTGTATCATAAAAATGAGTCAGGGAAAACTGAAGTTTATCAGTCAGGGAGAAGTCAGGGAATTTGAAAAGCAGTTTTAAGTGGCCACCTTGGTATAGGGTTTCTATATTCCCGGCATAATATGATTCCCGGGAATCGGGAATGCCGATAGCATTTATCGATTGGTTATTGATTGAAGGTGTCGCACGAGTTTTGTGGCGCAAAATTTCGAATATTAGACGCGCAATTAGATTCCCGTTCTTGAGAAATTTTGACTGTTTTTTTTCCGGTTTCGAGATCATGAAAAACCATGATGTTCCTGAGATTTTCTTCCCGGGGATTCCCGGTACAGAAAATCTATTCCATTAACCATTGCTTCTGTAAAAGTCATTATTCTTGAAGGGCTGTATTCCTAAAATTGTATTTCGGTATACGCGCAACCACGGATTTACATTGAGTAAAAAAAAGGTTACAGCACTTATGCACACACCAAACACTAGAATCTTTAAAGGTAATTCACAAAGCACGAAGAACTACTGATCCATTCTAAATCCCGAATCAGATCATTAAGTATTGTTAGGTTTTTCCAAAACTACCCACATATCGTGTACAAGGGATTAGGTCATTAGGACTGTGCGAACAAGCACTGAACATTTAAGCTGGCTGTTAAAATTTATCTCAGTTTCAAAAGACAGCTTTCATGGAATAAAATTTTATTTTGTATATACGCGCCTATATACCCTAATTTATTTATATATACCGGTTGTTTCAAATTGCGTGTTAACTATGGGGATCTCGCTTAATTGAAGAGATACGAGGATGGTTAAATTGGAGAAAAGTTGTGGAATTGTATGCCCACTAATAATCTAAAAACAAATTGGACCTATCTTGCTTAGTTTCTGAATAAACTAAAAAAAAACTGAAATTTGGGATTTTTTGTTTTCGGCTGTAACTCATTTGTCATTTATATTACATATTTCTAGTTAACGCTTTTATAGGACACTTTTTCATACTGAATCTAATTTTTGATCAGATTTGGTATAACTGTTACTATTGCTCATTTTCGACTGTCAACTTTTTTTTTCTTATGGTCGGCATTTTAAATTTTTCCATATTTGAATAGAGTTTTTAATTCTGATTTCAACGATGTGTCGCACTTGGCATTTTGCTTAAGCTTTGAGTATTTTATTACAGAAAATAGAAATTTCATAAGAGTGCCATGGGAAGACCACGTCATTTAATTTATTTTGAAAGAATTCTAGTAGGCCATAAACTGGTAGAAGTAAAACAAAACACTAATTTTATTTACTTTGACCTTTAGATGCATTAGGTATGCGACAATTTCAGAAAACTTTGTTTTGAACGAAAACAGCAGGTTAAATTATTTATTACAAAAACAAATGAATGACAAAGTTTCTAACATACACAATTTACTGAAAATTGTACTTGCAGTTTTTATGTTTACAACTGACATAACAAATTTGAATAATAGGTAAAATAAATACAACGTATAACACTACAACTGCACTAATACAAATATTAAATAAATTTTCAATGACACTTTTGTAAAACATACTCAGAAACTTGTCTAAATTAAACTCTCTAATCTGTGTGTTAGTAAATGTGTCATTAACTTTTTTTTTTGTAAAAAATAACAACCTGCTGCCTACGCTCAAAACAAAGTTTCCTGAAATTTTCGCATACCTAATGTATCTAAAGGTCAAAGTAAATAAAATTAGTGTTTTGTTTTACTTCCATCAGTTCATGGCCTACTAGAATTCTTTCAAAATAAATTAAATGACGTGGTCTTTCCATGGCACCTTATGAAATTTTTATTTTCTGTGATAAAATGCCCAAACCTTAAACAAAAAGCAAAGTGTGACACATCGTTGAAATCAGAATTAAAAACTCTATTCAAATATGGAAAAATTTAAAATGCCATGCATTAAAAAAAAAGTTGACAATCGAAAATGAGCAAATGCTAACAGTTATACCAAATCTGATCAAAAATTTAGATTCAGCATTAAAAAGTGTCCTAATAATGCGTTAACTAGAAATATGTAATATAAATGACAAAGGAGTTATAGTCGAAAATAAAAAATTCAAAATTTCAGTTTTTTTAGTTTATTCAGAAACTAAGCAAGATAGCTCCAATTTCTTTTCAGATTATTAGTGGGCATAAAATTCCACAAGTTTTCTCTAATTTAACCATCGTTGTATCTCTTCAAATAAGCGAGATCCCCATAGTTAGCACGCAATTTGAAACAACCTGTATATACGCTTTTTAAAACAATTTACATTTAGGTATACGGCGTATACCCGCATATACCCCGGAATACAGCCCTGTAAAATGAAATCTTCACATTCCACTAAGTAAAATTAAAATTAGGGCTTATAATTTTTTGTAATTTGCATTTTTGTACGTTAATTTTCTTGATATTTCTATCACTGGATTTTGGTCGTATTTTATGATATTTATAAATTTACTTCAAAAATAAATAAAAGATGGTTGTGTAAGGTGAACTTTTACTTGCCAAACTACATAATTCTATATCGTATGTAAAATGTATGTAGCGGAATAAACCAAAATATCAAAAACATTATGTTCCGCATTATCTGCATATGGTATGTGCGTGTATAGCTTTACAATAGATTAGCTTTGAAGTATATCAAATTCTTTATCTGTTAATGGAAGCTTTTTCCAGTGCGTTAATAAAAAGACTAGGGTTTTCTCTACAAAGGTATCGATAATTACGTAGTCCAATGGGTCTGGTCTATTTTGTATTACCGTAATAACCAAAACCTCCATTAATTTAAAAATTCAAACCTAGGTGAATATAATAATTTTTATACGATTCATAGACCCGAACGCGTTTTCTGCGCCAGTTTTTATCATCTGCGTATGATTAATGTTGTAATGCCACTTTCTTCAACAGAAAGTAGAAATAGAATCCCAATACTATCTTTTGGGTTTACTTCGTATACTGCCGAGGAATGTAACAATGTTAATTTGACAAAGCATTTACTGGCCTAGCTAGATTCGGCAAGGTTTCGCTGTATTAACTGTCGGTAAAAGATCCGATAACGTTGGAGGGATTTAGCGAAACTCGCCTCGAGCTTTGATTTAATTTGCCTAAAATAACTATCGCGCGCTACATCATTTTCTGGCAAGCTGATCCACATTTACAATTACGTAGTAATAACACTGGTACTCACAATAAAGATTGTATCATATTAATATCCTCAGTTAAAATTAATAAATGATCATTCCGCGAAATATAAAAAAAAAATTTTAAGTAAAATAAAATTAGCGAAGAAGACACAAAAGGGCGTGATACGAAACGACTCCCTGAATCAACTCTTCTTCAATATAATAATGGAGTAAATTATAAATGGTGTTAAAAATAGGGGGATGTATAAAATGGAAAGGGGCGAAATAAAAATTATATGCTATGACCTTCAACGACTCTTCTTGCAACTCACTAAAATTGTAGCATCAAATAATATGGTAATCTAAACCTCCAAACTTAAATTTATGTATGGTAATTTCAAAAGAGCCAGTAAGGTGCAAAGTAGTCAATAACGGACAAATAGTGAAACTCATGCATCACCTACCTAGAAACAAATATACCTTATCAAAGGTTTATGTTCTATGCTTATCAAGGATTGTTAAGCAACAAATTAATGGAGTAAAAATTATAATCAGGTTGCGTTAATGACACTATTTACAAATAGAGACAAAATCAAGAATTTACAATGTTGTAATATTTCCAAACTTCACATGTGCATCCGAAGCTATTGTCCGCACAAACGAATGACGTATTGAAGACGTTACGAAAAATGAACGAGGAGTATATTGCATATCTTTTATTAAATAATTATTTATTAAATAGTTCTCCCTCCCAAACAACCGTGACATTCAAACAAATATAAAATTTTGATTCCAACGAGAAACAAACCTTACAGACGAGTTTTTGGAGATTTTTATTTTCTTCCGCAGAAGAATTAATGTAACAATATCGCAAAGAAAAGAAATGAGCAACGCACTTCACCTGGACTTTCCTATACTTAAGAAACTTTAAGTTTTCTTATTTTCAAAATTATTTTTGCACATCGTTGTAGTCCCAACAGCAGTGGTTTGTACTGCCACTGCTGTTGATTACTCCGCAAAGGTCAAACGCAACACGTCATACAATTGTATCCTATGTTTTCGTATTACACAAAGTGACATAAGTTGTCTTGAGTTCCTGGAAGTCCAAAACATATATTTCCGTATAAATTTCGAAATCGAACATTTTCATGAAATCAATACTTCCCTATAATAAAAGTATAGGAAAGTAAAAGTGAGCGAAGCATTTTGCCTAACCCTTCCTATACTTAGAAATTGTTATTTATCATGTTTTCGAAATTATTTTTGTGTCAACGTTTTAACACCAACATTGACTGATAAGATCGCATCACTACTATTACTGCAGCGGGAGCGTATGGCAATATTCCGCATTCCGCAGGCACCGGCATGTCACACTCTAGTTAGCACGTTTACTGTTGATTTTAATTTTTGGACCTACTGGTAAGCCGGTCATTAATACGTTAATTCAAATTCAGTAGCAAGGCTCAAACCTTTTGCGGACCTTCCCGCCATACCTACTCAAAGTATTGTGCACATTAAGCAGATACGCAAAATTAAGGAATACGCAGAGGCTACCTGGTCAGCAGTGATCATGTGTTAGAAACCGAAAAATATTTTGTCAGAAAAGATATCACTTGGTGTTATTTTTTTAAAACCCTGTACTTGGGATTAAAGCACACTAAAAAAACTGAAAAGCAAATTGACCAGCGAAAACTGGAGGGGGTGAACTTCCTAAATGCTGCTGCGGCTAAAAATTGGTTTAGAATTTTATTCTCTTATTACTCATGAGCAATGTCGTTTAAGCAGAAATCTTTCATCGTTTTTATCAAATAAAGGGGCACAAATTTTTGACTTCATAGAAAGCGTTACAGGGACAGGGATAATATAAATCTGAGGCACAAACCAAATTGTAGCTTGTTCAAAACTCTGTAAGCCTACAAAATTCAAAAATAAACGTTTGACTATTTTGTGGGCAATATTTTTTGAAAATTTTTAAAATTCATCAAAAATGCATTTTGCAGTTCATGCTATCAGAAATTGTCGAACGCAGTAACGTTGTGTCACCGTAGAGCTATTACAATAACAAAAGTTTATGACGATCTGACTAGTTTTTGAGAAATTAGACGTTAAAGTCAAAATTTTCAAAAAGTCATAGTGGCAGACATTTTAAAGGCAGAGAGTTTTGAAAATTACGTTAAGATCTCTCAGATTCTTTTTTCCAATTTCCAAAATTAAATTTCAGCAGAAATGGTATTAAAAAACATACCTTACTTCCGCTTCCGGTTTGAGATTTTGTTAAGGCTATTTTCTTGATATTGTAACGTCACGTCAGGTATGATACGTTTTGTTATCACTGTAGTGACAAATTTTTAATTTGAAGTAACTGAACTTGATAAATAAAACGCAGCAGGCGGTTTAGTAACTATTAAGTCTCTCATTATATTTCTTTAATTATATTATATTTAGCTAGGATAGTATATCTCATAAATGTCAAGTGAATTTTAAATGTCTACTGATCATATCATGATTTAGAGGTTGGTGAAAGGGTGTGTTGGACATTGAGGACCCGAGGAGAGCCCGCAGAGGCAGCGGCGTAAATCAATTGGATGTTTTCTTTGTGAATAATCTGGCATTTAAATTAATATCTTCAAAACTTCGTAGCAGCCTTCTTCTTGAAAATCCAGCATTCTAAAAAAAAACATTCGATTTGTTTTAAGCTACGGCCCGCGGGCCGTATGCGGCCCGCGTACAACTTTTCTGGCTCGCCAGACATGTTTTATTTAACCACCAATCCGGCGCGCGGAACCGGTTATTATTTTAAACTGATACAAATAAACGACAGTAACAAAACAGGCATTTTTAAAACCCACTTTTTTATATTCCTTGGACCCCAAAACGTATATTTCCGTTAAAATCTGAAATTCGAAAATTTACATGACGTCATAATTTTCCATACAACTTCAGTAGATGTATGGGAAAGTAAAATTACCACAGACGTATCATTTTATCGTACTATAAAGGGTAAAATTTTGGTTGATACGATTTTGAAACGGTCATGGTGGGTATAATGTATACAGAGCGAATCTTATAAAATAATCCAAATAAAAAATTTCTCGTTCATTTGCGCCCAAAATTCTCAGACTTTGTTATTAATGTAATAATTGTCAATTTTTTTACCCCCATCTCTTACTCCCAACTTATCGAACGACATGCACATGCACAATGTTGGCTATGGAACGCTACAAATAAAAAATTTCTTGTTTATTTGCGGCCAAAATCCTCGGACTTTGTGATAATTGTGTAAATTACCGCCCCCACTCCCCCCAAAGCAATGTCGTTATAGCCTTTTTTTTTAATGACAACCTTTCCTTTTTTTGACGAATTTTGATTCTCCTTTTAATTCTGCATACGGCAATATGCACTTGTGGGATATTGATTTGATGGTTTAACATTTAAAATTTGAAAAACTGAAAATGAGAAATCGAATCAGCCGAGGAATTTTTACCTATTTATTTTAAACAAATGAAACGTCAAAGATTTAAAATAAATCCGTAAACGTTCCTAAGCTGATTCGATTTCTCATTTTCAGTTTTTCAAATTTTAAATGCCAATATCTCTTAAACTATCAAATCAATGTCACACAAGTGCATATTGCCGTATGCAGAATTAAAAGGAGAATCAGAATTCGTCAAAAGGGGGAAGGTTGCCATTAAAAAAAATACCTATAACGACATTGCTGAAAGGAGTGGGGGTAAAAAAACTGAAAATTATCACAATTATCACAAACTTCAAGGATTTTGGCAGGAAATAAACGAGAATTTTTTTATTTGTAGCGTTGCACAGACAACATTCGCTCTGTATGTGCATGTCGTTTGATAAGTTGGGTTTGATAACAAATATTTGAACGTGTGTGTACTTTAAACTGTGTAAAGAAAATTATGCATATAGTTGATACTAAGCCTATAAGTATATTTTTTACACAATTGAACAATGTTTCTCATACTTTCCGTTATCTCAATAAATCTTTTTTGTGTTTTATTAAAATTTTCCAGCAATAGAAATTTGAGTGTTTAAAGAATGCTGCTTGTATGGCAATCAGGCACAAAAAGCAAATGATGCCTTATTATCAACATCGTCTAACAGAATCGTATGCAATAACTAAATAATTCCTTCAGAAATTCTCACCGCCTGTCAGTATTTTCATTTTCTGGAACTATAGGATCGATTTTCAATTAGTAAAGGTCGACCGACAACTAGAAAAACTCCCCTATCTTTCTCCAGACACACCGTCCCCATTTACGACACTAACGATGAACTTGTTACACCTCAAGTATTATTACTCACGATCTTCTAAATAATGCTTGTTTTTTGCAGACTGATTTAAATTTAGTTCTCGCTCATAAAGTATGGCAGATAGACATATGAAGAAAGATAAAGCGCACGCTTGTGGGAAAAACAAACCGCACTTACATGAAAGCTTCTGTGAAGTAAAAAAACCCACAAAGAGGTCGATAACATTATTCGGATATCGTGGAAAAAATGCATCGACGTACGTTTTTGTACGTAAAGCAAATTTGTGTGAATGACGGAATTTTGTTGGCACAAAAATGTTTCTGAAGTAGCTCTTAAGTAGGAACAGACTTCTCTCTTGAACTGAATAAAACAACCCTTATCATGATTTTCATTCTTCCTCCTTGATCATTGTATTAGAATTATCTCTTATTTAAGTGGTATTGTAAATGAGACTTTAAAATTGTGTTTCAAAAATCGTCAAAATAATGTATAAATAAATAAATCAGTAAATTAAAAATTGAAATATTTATAGCCCACTCTTACTATCCTTCGGTATTAATGTCGTGAAAATTTTCAAAACGCGATTTTAACGGAAATACATGTTTTGGGGTCCAAAGAACCCAAAAAAGTGTTTTTTTGAAAAATGTGTATGTGTTGGTGTGGGGGGAGAGTGTAACGCCTCTAAAGGCAAAAGTACTGGACCGATTTTGATGAAATATTAAATCAAGAGGTACATCAAAATTGTAGTTTCAGTTAAGCTTTTTAAAAAATCCAAAACCGGAAACGGCTTTTTGGTAGCGTTTTTTTTCCAAGGCGAAATTTTGAAAATTTGAGCACGGAATCTGAGAGAAGAACTTAAGGCAAATAGAAAACTTTTTTATCGAATTCTCTAGCTTCAAAATGGCGGCCGCTACGATTTTTTTGAAAATTTCAACTTTAAAGCCCATTTACTCAAAAAGTAGTTGTGTGATCGGGATGAACTACAACTTGTTTGAGAGACCTTCGTGGGTAGTATACGATTAAATTAATTTTGTAAATCTGAAAATAGTCGCAATAGCGCTTCAGCAAAATTTTGAAAATTTTAAAAAAATTATTTTTCAACAACTGCCCGCCCGATTTTTTTTATTTGTAAGCTGCTAGAACCAAAGATTGGATACAATTTGATTTTTTGGTGAAAGCTATAATTGGTGCCTTTTATGAATTTTTACAAATCGAAAATGGGCACCCCTTTATTTATTAAACGAGAACAGATAAAAAAAAATTAATCAGAATTGCTCATCATGACTAGTAGAATCAAAATCCAATGTTAGCTTTTTAATTTGGGGCTACTGTAGAAAATGTAAATTCCAAATATTTGAAATTTTCAAAATGATACTTCTCAAAAATTGGCTATACAATTTTTTTAAAACTCCGTAGTCTTATAGAGCTGAACATGGGAAACAACTTGTTTTTTTGCTGAATACCATAATTTCACTGTGGCACCCTCTATGAATTTTTGAAAATCAAAAATTGGTACCCCTAAATTTATTAAACGGGAGACAATAAATAACTTCTGTTTAAGAAAAAAGACTCATCTTGACTAATAGGACCAAAATCTAATGTTAGTTTTTCGAAAATGTTGTATTTGGTGTGGCTACTGTAGAAAATGTAAGTTCTAAATATTTGTAATTTAAAACAAAATTCTCTCACAAAAATTTTCGGGCTTTGGACAACTTAGGATCCGAGCAGGTATGATTATTAACAAGACTTAATTAATGTTGACGTCGCGAACTGACTGAACTGTAATAAAGGTTGCCTTGTTTTTTCAGAAACCTAACAAGTCAGTCGGTGAGCTGTACAACGTTATAATTATAAAATATAGACTTTTGCAAATACGGTATTATAATTTAGTATGGGAACGTTCACTCGATACAGGGTGGTTCGTTTTTGAGGCACATTATTGAACTCGCTTTCTATAATAAATAGAAATTAGGTTTAAATATTGTAAAATAATAATAATTATTATAAATTAACGAAACTGACGGGCAAACGTGCCTAAACAGCGGCGCCCAACTAACTACCCCGTTAGTGGCTTAAAGGCTGAACCTAAATAAGGGTCATAAAACTAACTAAGTATGTACAATGTTTATTGGGCAATACCAGCGGCAAAATTTTACACATCATAAACTTACAGCTTACAACTGAAGCTACACGTTTATAAAAATATTCTTTAAAATATGAGGAACGTCGGGTTCTTTGTCTTTTCTTGAATACCTCACTAAATTGTTGATGAAAAAAAATCCATAAATTGAGGTACCGTCCAAAAATAGCCAGTTTCTAAAACATTTTCAAATGAACCACGAAATGATGTATTTCCTTACAGCTTCAAGTTCCTCAAAAATTTACTTAAAACTTAAGAGTATGCAAAGTTTGCAAATTAGAAAGATTTTTGCTTTCTGAGAATTTTTCAGTAAACGTTTGTTCACGAAAACTTGTACACAGAAAAACTTTTTAAATATTAGTTTAGTTTTCAATTCTTCAACCAAATCGATTCCTTATACAAAATTCGCTTGAACCTCGTAGCTTTCATACACGTATACTATGAGGTACAAATAATGAAAGAAGGTTTTATATTTTCATACTTCCAGTAAAGGAAAGTGTGGTTTGCATGAAATTTCCTGTTTCTATTTTTTTTTCACATATCTTTTACTGTGTGGGACGGGCTCAGTGCTGAAACTAGGGTAGGACGAGCGCGGCACCCGCCCCAGGGCGCAATTTTATTATCCACTGTGTCTATAAAGTAACCGCTCTCCCCCCCCCAACTAACTTTTGAACGACTTGATATTTTTCTACAAAATTTGGTGTGCTGTAATGGGAATTTAAATACTATCTTTCAGACCATATTAAAATTTTGTATCATCCAAAATGGCGACTGGGCGCCATTTTGAATTTTTTTTTAATGTAAAGGGGGGTTGAGTGACACCTCATTGGAAAAGTCTTTTAGTTCTCCGTCTGATCCTAGAGTTACAAAGAAAAATATTCAGCTATAACAAAATGACAATGTTTGAAGGTAAAGAAGTCTATTTATAAAAACTAAGAATTAAAGCTTAAATTAATTAAATTAAGTGTTCGAAACGTTTACCATTCACTTCTTGGCACATAAAAAGTCGGTTATGAAATTCCTGCCTTACATTTTCATAAGTTTCTGGAGTGATATTTCTGCAAACTTCTGTAATGCGTTGCTCCAGTTCTTCAATTGTTTCTGGACGGGTTCTGTACACTTTCGATTTCAGATATTCCCATAGAAAATAATCTAAGGAAGTTAAATCTGGGGAGTGGGCCGGCTATTCTACAGGTCCCCGCCTACCAATCCATCTTCCAAGAAAATGTCCGTTGAGAAAGTCAGAAACAGGCCTATAATAATGAGGCGGCGCACCGTCTTGTTGGACCATAACGTTTTCAATATTATTTCCAGCCACCTGAGTTATTTCTGGGAAAATTTTGTCCTGCAAATGAAAAGGTGGACTACTGTATAAAAAAATGAAAACAATTTTGAATTGAGTGAGTCCATTTGTTTAAAATCCGCCATTTTGTTATGGCTGAATATTTTTCTTTGAAACTGTAGGATCAGACGCAGAACTAAAAGATCTTTCAAATGAGGTGTCACTCGACCCTGGATAAGAAAATCAAAACAATTTTGAATTGAGTGAGTCCATTTGTTTAAAATCCGCTATTTTGTTATGGCTAAATATTTTTCTTTGAAATTCTAGGATCAGACGTAGAATTAAAAGACCTTTCAAATGAGGTGTCACCCGACCCCCATTTCCATTTAAAAAAAAATTTCAAAATGGTGCCCAGTCGCCATTTTGAATGATACAAAATTTAATTTTTGCTAAAGAATAGTATTTAATTTCCCATTAAAGCACACCAAATATTGTGGTAAAATATGAAGTCGTTCAAAAGTTAGTTAGGGGGGTGGGAGTTACTTTATAGACAGACGGTATAATTGTCAAATATCGCAAAAGAAATTGATAATTTTAGAAACTACAGTGTGTGCATCTTGCCCGGTATAATATTTGTTTTTGTGAATTTTTGTACCTCCCACATATAGTATAACGTATAGTTTACATTTCGTTTATTTATTAAATAAGTCGGTGTAAGATTATTTGTGTAATAAATAAAAATAAGGATATTACTGATTCAATATGATTGATTTCGTTGGGGTGGGGCAGTCTTTTATTTTTGCTCCAAGCGCATCTTAAGAGTCCAAGGAGGGAGTAACAGTTTAAAATAAAATCGTATTTTTGAAGTCGGGGAACGGCGTAGCCAGCTATGGTAGGGTGACAATTTCTGATACTTACGCCAATCCAGGACAAAAAATTCATGCAGTCATTTCTGAAGTAAAACAAATTACTTAAGTAATTATTACCATTCAAGTTCATTCAAGTGGAGATGTTTTTTTTTAATTTTTATGCTAACTGTTAGAATTAAATACTACGGGAATTTAAAATTCTTGACAATCATACTGCCAGCGTCATAGAAACAGAAGCGTTTTAACAATTTTGCAAATATCAAAATATTGTTTTTAATAATAACAGAAAAGTGCAAAATCAATTGAGTAAAGTAGTCAATTTTTACATGACATGCAAAACTAAAAACTGATTTCTCTCTTGTAGTACGTAAGACACCCTTGTTTAAAGTATTTATGTTATTTACCTCTTTCGGTGCTTCTTACTTTAACAAGTTTATATCACCCTCGAATCCCCCGATGTCGACAAGTCATAACCACAGACCGGACTTATAGTCGCAGAACAGCAAAAAAATTCGTTAAAATTCAATAAGTAAACAAAAACCATGAACACACTCAAATCCATTAAGTTATACGTAAAACATATTGGAAAAGAGAACTAATTTTTTGCATAGGAATTTAGAAAAAGTTGTTATGTACTGCAATTCTTACGTTTTTTATTCAACGGTGGTTTTCCATCCCTTACAGTTCAAAGTTTTCTTTCGTAGAACTTTGTCGTTGTATTAATGAATTTACACGTTCTATTTTCATTAGTTCGTGGTTGCTATTTTGCATTTCAATTAAAACAAATATTTTTGTAGTTTCATAAAATTGTTTCGTGAAGTACTTTTAAACCTCATAACCATTCATATTCTATGCGTATGAACCCTGCTTTTTTTTATTTTACTATTACACAAGCATCAATTCCAGTTGACTAAATAAATAATAACTTATCTACACAAGCTAGCCAACATATGGAGGTGTTACCGTTCTAAGCTCGTAGGCCGTTTACAATTTAATGTATGTGCCAACTATATATTTAAATAAATTATGCCAGTAATTATTATTAATTGATTGCCTCATAATTTAATGACTGACTAAATACGAGACTTGAAATCCGGACTATAGTAATGACACATAAGCATAATATAACTTCTAGCGTCTGCCGGCAAGTGACGACAGTAGAGAGTGTTTTGAGCAATTTTGCCAAATGTAACTGACGTTCAGAATTTCACGCGGCAGTTTACGAAAATAAAACGATTGCTTATAAAAACGGAATGGTTTTCAAAATTCGAGACCTTTTCCGGGACACTTACGGATGCGGGACAAAATCCGGGACCCGGAACGAATGGTCACCTTAAGCTATGGTAAGGATAGTTCAAGTGACAATCTTAGCTTTTCTATTAGTACCGAACAAAACAAATAATAATCTCGTTTTTTATGTTACCAAAACGTATTACTAGGTAGTTTTTAAATTCATAAATTAGAAAATTGAAGTTTGTTGTGCACAGCCCCGTAATAGATTTTATTCCATTTCTTCGGCTTTTTACAGTAGTAGGTACACAGCAAGCCGATACTGCTAAATTGGCAACAATCAACACTGATCTTAACTTGCTGCATAATGGACTGTTTTTAAGCTATTTCTCTCATCTTTCGTCAGATTTACCAAATAACATACGTTTTGAACGTTGTTGTCAAAATATGTAAAAGTTATGTTTTCTAAAGTTTGAAATAATAAAAATAAAATTTGTTATATTTATAAACATTGATGCAGTAGATGACAGTACGTGAAGTCAACTAATCACGGAGCTTAAATTATTCCTAGTATTTGATCCTGCTGCCTTCTAGTCATTGAACTAAATAATAATTACTAGCGGAACCCGTGGGCTATGCCTCACATTTATTTTTAAATGATAAATAAGCTGCTTAAGTTGGTAGTGTAGCGGATCGTGGATCGATGTCCTAATTTTAGAATTGTATATAGAATTTGCTTTAATTCCCTATAAATCGATTTTGACAAATTTGTTTGCCAAAATTGGGGGAGGGGGGTGTTAACTGTCTTACATATTGCTGCACCTAAAAATTAAGTTCTGAATCTTATTCTAATTTTACTCATGAGCACTTTAGCTTAAACAGAAATATTTTATTGTCCGTTTATTAAAAAGATAGGCATGAATTTGCGTTTTTCAAAAATTCATTGAAGACGTCACAGGGAAATTAGTAGACTGGGACACGAAAAAAATTGTAGCCCATACCTAACTCTACAAGCTTACAATGTATGTAAAACAGAAAAGTTAAAATTACAAAAAATAAAGCTTAGGCCCGATTAACAGAACAGCGGCAGCGTTTTTTCGATGACGCTGATGCACTTCTGTAGAAGGCGTTTAGCTTGCTGATTGCGTCGTAAAAATAGAGAAATATGAGCTAAAATTGAAAAAAAAAACAAATTAGAAATAGAAGAATAGGTAACCTGAAACTCGATATGTTGTAAGGAAATTAGCAGGTGCTGCATTTTGACGCGAAAAGTTAGTTTAAGATTAACTGTTTGCGGCAATTTTGAACATTTTTTGTATCAGGAAATAGTCATTTCATTGGTTAACTGATAAATAGTGGGGGCTGCTGCTGCTGCCGCCGCCGTCGCTGTTCTGTTAGTCTGTGAATTCGGCTTTTGTGGTATGTACCATGTGTTTGTCTATTATGTTAATGCTTGTGAGATTTAGTTCATCAAAACACTTTGGTGACCTATCTTAGGTAAAATTACTTTACTGGCTACGCCCATTAAGTCGTAAAAACTGTCAAAACGTTCATAAGTAATTTACAAACGTTTTTGTGTTTCCAGGGTATCGTGGGGGCCTAGGTGCGAGGAGACATGTCCGACGTCTCTGACCTTTCCGAAGAAGAGCGCAGCTTATTCCGTCCATTTACACGCGAGTCGCTTGCAGCCATCGAGGCTCGCATCGCCGAGGAATATGCCAAGCAGAAGGAGCTCGAAAAGAAAAGAGTTGAAGGAGAGGTAACGCCGGAAACTGTTTCTCTTCATTTAGCTGTACACCGTGTATCTCTACAATCTACTTTCCGTAACCGAAATTTATCATTGGTCTGCTCTAAATTAAGAAATGCGCAGAATGTGCTGTAAATAATATCTACTGTTATTAATGGTTCTATATACACCAAACTGCGAATTTAAAACGAAATATTTTAGGAAAGTTTAACACCTAATAGCTTCATACGTAAGAATTATACGGGCAGAAGAAAGGTCAGTTGCATTTCTAAAAGTTTTACATTTAATTTATATGGTCAATTTTTTAAGTATTCGAGGGTACTTAAGTCACTAAATCTTAACGCTTCAGTTGTATCCTCGAAAGATACTTTTTTATACTGCTTTATTAGTAATATCATCCGCTGGACAAAGTAAATAGAGATATTACACAGGCCAACAATTTTTCCTTTTTTTTTGCTGACTATGATCTGACACTTGTTATTTACTAAATTAGATACGCTGATTTCAAAACGCGCACTCATTTTTCTCTATCACGTCAAGTTTTTGTTGTATAGCAAAATGAAATTATTTAAAAAAATAAAATCGAAATTCTCAAAAACTTATTGCAATTTCTTCATTTTCTTTTAAAGTAATTCCCTGGGCGCCGGGGATATTTATGAATGACCTAAGCAAAATTCGGTACTTCCCCGAGATTAATGATATCGAGGATGTTTTTAAACGACCTATGCGTAATTCGGTGCGTTCCCGAGCAGAATATCCCGAGGCTACAAAAGGCTGGAGATGCAGTTTTACGTTATTGTTTATTCGCTATTCGACTAGCCATCAGTTCTAAAGATTCAAGTCGGCAACATGTCTAGTAGACGAAATTGTTTTAACAGTCCAGATTCTTTTTGCTATATATGTGGAAGCTTCACTGTACCCGGTCAAAGAACGAACATTAGTGATTTTGTGAAGAAAGTATACTTCGCTTACTTTGACGTCAAACTTGGTGATCAAGACAAGTCTTGGGCTCCACACAAAGTATGCAGGCCCTGTGTGGAAAATTTACGACAATGGACCAAAGGAAAGCGAAAGAAACTAGCATTTGGTGTTCCAATGATATGGCGAGAGCCGAAAAACCACGTGAATGACTATTATTTTTGCCTTGTCCAGACTTCGGGTTACAATAAAAAAAAATAAGAATAAAATGACATACCCAAGTCTTGAATCAGCAATCCGCCCGGTGCTTCGTTCAGATGAAATACCAGTACCAGTTTTTGAAGGACTTCCCTCGCCAGAGGGTGAAGAGAATGTAGCAGATGTTGGACACAATTATGATATGGATTTTGAAGATGATGCTTCATGCTCTAACTCAGTGTTTTAATCAGGAAGAACTGAATGACTTGGTGAGAGATTTGCGGTTGGGGATACTTTGCCCCGGGCGTTTAGCCCCACCGTTATGCCCCGACCGATCCGCCCGGCCGTTTCGCCCCCGAAACCGTTTGATCCCCGGCCGTTTCGCCCCCATCGGCTAGGAAAAAAAAGATTATTATATACACATATTAATTTATTGTAATTGAAAAATCATACATAATACAATTGCTTAAGCATACAATACAATTAAAAATTAAAACTCAAAATTGTAAGCAATTCCACGAAGGTATTCTAAATTGTTTCTGTTTTCGTAATTGTACGCCAAGTTCCGAATTCGTTCTGCGATTGCTGCATACCTTGCATTTTTTCTGGGCTCGTGGCCTCTTAGCATTTGCCCAATGTCATAATGATGCAAAGCTTGTTGCTTTTTCAAGCCTTTGATGAACTGAAATATGTTGGGAAATATATTTCCGCAAGTGGCTTGAAAACCACGGTGCCACCCTTCAACACTGTTGTTTGTTCGATGGTCTCCATTCAACGTCCTTTCGTAAACATTCCACAATTCAATAGGAAATAGTGGAGGTCGTCTATGTCTTCTAGCACGCCGTCCTATATAGGTATCTTCAAAGTAATCTGCTATTGGCATAGCGGCTTCAGGAAAATTTGGATCTTCTACTAAAGCATCAAATTGAGCAGCAACTTCCTGATGTGGCACAATTGCCAACGCTGCTATCATTCTAATCCACAGTGCAAACTCGTGCAACTGATTATATTGTATCTGTGAAAAAAAACGGCTATGAAAAAAACATTTTGAAAAAAAATCGCACTTGACTAACCTGCAGACCTTCTCTTTGTACCCTTCTGTATACACTTTGACACAGATGGAAGAAACATCCAGTTATAGATATTAACGGGAATTCTTCTTGGAAAGCTGCCATTGCTGCACTTTCGAAATCCGTTATTAAGTTTTGTGGTTGTAGACCTGGCGCAAGATTCTTCAGCTCCTGGAGAAATTTTTTGTAGGTGGTTTTAGTCTTATTAGGAAGCAGGGCGTAAACAACTGGGAAAACTGTATCATACATTTTCACGTGTATGGTGTATAATTGTTTGAAAGGCGTTGGAGAGACACTGAATGTGCCATCTGCATACCAGTGTTGACTTCTTGCCAACAAAGCCAAATTAAAAATCAAAATTTTATTTGGGATTAACTCCATACCAGAATCATACAATAGAAATGGTTGGACAACGCCGTCTATTGCTATTTCTTGGAATTCCTAGAATAAAAAATTATCATGTATTTTTCTTTAAAACAAATCGCATCGCAAAACGCATCTATCAATCTTTTTCGGTAACACAGCCAATATGTTGCTATGAACATTTTCAACAGCCGTGGATATAACTTGTTGTGGATTTTCAAGGGTATTTTCTGCCCTGTGTTTTATATCATCCACTAATCGCAGGGCGTGAGGTCTAGCGGCCTGGGGCATGACAATGATTACGAACCATTTTAACCTTATCTGGTGTATCTCCCGCAGTCCACAATCTTCCTTGGCACTCGCTTCGCTTCTCACAAACCCATATTGAATGTTTCCCATCACTTGTTTTCTTGGAAAACACATAAATAAAGTTTTCGTCGTCTACCAACTTACGATGGCCTCTCTTTGACTGCACGAAAGATATGTCCAACGATTTACGATAAGCAAAATGACATGAACCGAAAATCTCATTTTGCCAAAAATATATACCATAAACCCCCAACCCGTCCTGCGTAATAAGCCCCATGACAATCTGCATTAGGGTATTATAACTTATCGGCAAAAGGTGATTAGCGTAATTAGCCCTCATTTTCTCTAATTGTTATTTGCAAATCGCTATCTACTTCTTAAAAGAAAGAAAAGAATTGAATTTTTGGGGGCCAATTGGCTGGAGGCGAAACGACGGGGGCGTAACAGTTCGGGGGCGAAACGGCCGGTGCCAAACGACCGGGGCAAATCGGAGGGGGCGAAACGTACCGGAATCACATTTTATCGCAACAGGGAACATGATTTTTTACAATACTTCCGAGTGAAGAGTGGTTTAGTTTATTGTCATGATGAGTCAGGTTTGTTAAACGCAATGGGTATGACATCTTATGATCGAAATGAGTGGCCCATGTTTTTGGATAGTTTAAAAAGAAGTCTAAAGTGTGTATTACTTTACAACGGAAATTTATATGGGTCAGTTCCCATTGGCCATTCATTTATTTTAAAGGAAAAATATGAAGACATTGAAAAAGTTCTAAAGTTAATACAATATGGTGACCATAACTGGATCATATGTGTAGATCTTAAAATGGTTAGCTTATTACTTGGTGTACAAGCAGGATACACTAAGTATACCTGTTTCTTGTGTCTCTGGGATAGTCGGGGTAGGGACAAACATTGGACTGGTCAGTAAGAACATCTTTAAATGTTGGAGAGAAAAATGTCATAAACCAGCCTTTAATAAATAGAGAAAAAATCATCTTTCCTCCTCTCCACATCAAACTTGGTGTCATGAAGCAGTATGTAAAAGCTCTAGATAGACAAGGTGACTGCTTTAAGTACATTTGCGAAACGTTTCCAAATCTAAGTTACGAAAAAATAAAATCTGGCGTTTATGACGGGCCGCAAATTAGAACTCTGATGAAAGATTTGCATTTCACTAGCTCTATGAACATTATTGAGAAAGATGCATGGAATCTTTTATGGCGGTTGTTAAAAATTTTCTAGGGAACAAAAAAGCCGAAAATCTTGTTGAAACATTGCTTAAAAATTTTCATCGCCTTGGCTGCAACATGGGCATAAAACTTCATTTTCTCAACAGTCATCTTGATGAATTTCCTCAAAATCTAGGTGAGGTAAGTGATGAACAAGGCGAGCGGTTTCATCAAGACTTAAAAACTATAGAAGAGCGGTACCAAGGAAGGTGGGACACTCACATGATGGGCGACTACTGTTGGAGTATTCGAAGAAAATGTCCAAGTATGGAGCACTCCAGGAAATCTAACAAGCGAAAATTTCTTCCTTGAAAACCATGGTAATTTACTATTTTGAGTTAATGTTTTTATATTTGTCTGTTAACCTCTTACCTTTTAAAATACATTGTAATACACATACTTAATTCATAAATTTGTTCGACTCGTGTATCATTTGTTTCCTACCCAATTGTTAGCGATTTATCAAAAATGCGAAGTATGCTTTAGAGCAAAAACTTAACGGGATAGGCTAAAACCAATTTGAGTTTTGGATTCAGCGCACCAAAATTAGTAAAAAAACAATCTCAGATATAAGTCAGCAAATTTTGTGTTGGCCTGTGATTATTGATTGACTTGAACTCGTCGGAGCACTAAATTTCACACTACAAATTCTGAGTAGGGCAATAACTACGACAAAGTAGGCTTGTTTAAAAATGTAGATATAGTAATTTATAACAAACTCTTTAACTACGTTTGTTAGTAGTAGTAGTAGTAATAGAAATAACTACAAGCATAAAAAGTTTTGTGGTACTATATTGCAACTATATTTATTTTTTTTCATTTTTAAGGAAGATATTATTATTACTTTATTTTTTTATAATTAAAGTACGTAGGTATTTTACAACATTTATAAATATCCATAAAACACATTCGGATGTGACACCACCAATCTTTTCTTTTTCTTTTGAAAGAAAATATGCATTATTTATTAAGAAACTCGAAGTTAAGTTCACTCTTGAATACTTAATTTGAATTATTTTACATTTTTACGTTTAAGTATCACAAGGAGCGGAAAAAAGAAAGCAACAAAACAAGCGTATTTTTGTTTTTAGAGTCACCGTTGATGCCTACAGATTAATTTTGTCTTTTTTTAAATTTATTTGTTCTGGTTTTGTTTTTGTTGTTCCATTCATGTTTTGCTCGAAATACAGTATTAGTAGTAAAACAATTTGCAACGCTGGAAATAAATTTAGTTTTATATTTATATTTTGTGGAGAATTACCTATGCCCATTTTAAAATTATTTTATGAAGTGTGAAAAGCGCACCAGTAGGTGCTCTTGAATTTAAACTTTCAGTTGGGCTTTAATATGTTATTTTATTATAATATTTTTCTAAGCACTAGATGTTAGAACTTAAACGTTTTAAATTCGTAAGTGGGGTGTATTCAGCATATTCGCCATTACTACCTGATGCGGAAATTTTCTCTATCACCATGGATGTTAAGCATTTCAAGAGGACCTACAATAGAGAAAGTTTTATAGTATAAATAAATGTCCGTTGATGTATGGCACTTAAAAAATATACTTTGTATACACCATAAAGGCGTATGAAATAAGTAGTTTTTCGAATAGTTTTGTTACACCAAAGCAAATATGAAAGTTTTTGCATTTTTTAATCTCCACGTACATCCATCCTATGTAGAAGCAAACTCGTGTGTGTTAAATGCGTAGTCAAAGGCTTGTGTCGAGATCACTGCTTTTCATTGATTTTACTTTTGATGATGACTATTCCTCCTTTGACCAGAGCTTTTAACTGCGTTATTAAAGTTAAAATAATATTAACAAAGGATGAAGTTTTTTCAATGCAGTATATTTCTTTGGCGTTTTCTTTAGAATGTGTGTAACACGCCGTTTTACTTTTTATCCTGAATTATGGAACCTCCCCCAGTCGTTAAATAATTTCTGACGTCAAAAAAAGAAATTTTAGTGACCACAAATTGAATTTCAGACGTCGGAAATAAATTTTTAGACGTCAAAATTAAGTTTTTAACGCTTAACTATAATTGAATTTTGGATAAATTATTTATCTATTAAATACTGTAATCGATTTTTTGACGTCAGAAATTTATTAGCGTCAGAAATCCATTTTATGACGTGGATTTTTGTGGTCTGAAAATCGTTTAGAACAATTAAAATAAAACAATAAAAGAATCAAAAAATTATTCGCAGGGTATAAATAAATTATTTCAGATTAAATAAATAATTTTTTGGCTTAAAAAATGAATTTTTGATCTCGCAAAATGCTGCCATCTAACGGCATACTTATGGTATGGTGGTATGTAGACTAGAACTTTACTACAATATTAGCAGATAGACGGCAAAAAGGCGCATTCGGGATATGTGCTAAAGCGTTCTGTTATAGTAAGACAAAAATTAATTAGCGTGATGCATGAAACATACAATCGCAACATAAAATCGTTGCTAAATGACCTAAACATCGAGGTTCCAAAATAGCAATAATTGCTGATTGCCACGATTTGACTCGACAGTCTAACCTATCTATGGACTTTGGTATAAACCCAGCATAAAACGCCAGCTGCGCCGTTAGATGGCAGTATTTTCTAACGTTAATAATTTATTTTTTAACGTCAATAAAAACATTAATAGATTAATTTCGAGGTCAAAGAATATTTTCTGGCGCCAAAGAACACGTTTTGACTTTAAAATTAACAATCTTGCGTAAAAGATTTGTTTCCTGACGTCAATAAATGTTTAATAAAAAATAAAACGGCGTTCCATACATAAAGTGATAGAAGATTAATTATTTTAGAGATCTAATTGTATTTTTCGGAAAAATTTTGAGGCGTTTACTGCGCGTTTCAAACACCGTACTAAATCTCATTTTTTACATTTTTTTTAGAAATTCTGTGATCATAATTTCAAACGAAGGGCACCGTACAGTCCATAGTATTAGGTACGCATGTTGTACGAAAAGCATTAAATACAGTGAATAAAGTATGGCCCAATAAAAATGGTAAAATTAGTTCTTCCGTAAGTTTTGCGGAAATAATTGAAAAATTATTGATTGATTTTGATTTTATAGGTACAGTTCGATGTATGTAAGTTACGTAAAATAATAAAGAAAAATTCAAAATACTAAAGAAAAATTATTGTAAATACAACAAATTTTCTATGATGGTTCTTTTTCGCGAACATAGTATCCCTGTCTTTGTTTAGTCTAACTTAGGGGTTTAGTTAAAATCTTTTTTGGATCATTCAATAGACTAATAAAATGAGGTTACTTTTTATTTTTATTTTTATGCAAGAATTTCCATTACTTTATGTTTCACGCACTTATATTATAGAATATCTATTTAATACCAAGTGAAGAGGGAACAACATTTACGCAGCCTTTCTGATGATCTAGAATTTAAAAAAATCGCTATAACAAGGGGGTATCACCACCATAGACAGTTACACAGTTTAAATTTGATATTGACTATTTTATTAATCATTAAATTAGTCGTACTTATATACGGATGGATGATGATATATTAGAAAATATCGTTAAAGTTTGTTAAAATGAAACTATATATTTCATACGCCTTTTTGTTTACAAAGTGTCTGAAGGTGTAACCTTCGAAAAAATTAAAGGAAAAGTGAGTATACCTATACTTAAAGTAAAAGTAGTAGCGCTATTCCTTTCTGTTGTCTTTTTAGTTTTCTTGTAAATATTTCTTCTTTTTTACAGGTCTGTTACATATGTAACATAAAGTCATGCTTGATTCTGCATGTTACAGTGTGTACTTGACAAAACTTGTACCTAAACTAAACAACAAAAATTCAAAAAAATTCTTCATAACACCATTTCATGAACAGTAAGGCTATATTTACCCTGGAATTGGCGGTCATTTCAACTCGATGTGTAATATTTTTGTTGTCGTCAACCTGAGAGTAAATTCGCAGTCTGCATTACAAAATGGTGTCGCTTTCCGTTTTTAGTTTTTCAAACAGTTTGATGTAACGAGAAATATACCTACTTACCCATAGATGCTTTGAGGTCATACAATTTTTGTTTATATTTCTCGATACGTCGCTCTTTCGTAATGAAAGCGGTGCAACAATTATCAGCAAATAATAAAGCAATTTGCCTTTTTCTACAAAGCAAGGCAAGGATCTTTCAATATTCTTAAAAGCGCTTCATTCGAATGTTTCGGCTTAAAGAATTATTATATGTTGATATTTTTTGTGCGTTTTAAAATGCCGATAACAATAAAAAAGAAGGAATAAAATTGTTACAATATTATTATTAATGTTATAATTTTAGAAATGTGTCAGTAGAATAGACAGCGATGTTTGCTTATCAATGTTAAAACTGTAAACTTTATTGCAGACCAGTTTTGGACGAAGGAAAAAGAAAAAAGAAGTAAGATTTTCTAATACAGAAAGCTCAGAAAGCCACCTGCTTTTTAGCTCAATGATGCCTCTGACGATTCTTTTTTTAATTATTTAAGGCACGCATACGTTAAGATTTTGCGCAGTTACAAATTCTATTTAAAATTCGTAATAAATCGTCAGCTGCATTTAGTACTTGCAAAAACTTAAGTTCGATTGATGCTTGTTTAGTATTTTTTACAGTGGCAAATTTTAATTTCGTTGAAACAATTCTACAACGTTTAAAAACTAAGTTAATTTAAAAAGTTCATAAATATTAGCCAATGTAGAAAAACACTAAATAGACAGCATTTTTAGTATATGCGTTAGCAACACACGCCTTCGCAAATAAAGTACCTAGGGCACGACTTATATTATTATTTTGGTAGTAGAATCTGAAAAACACACCAGAAATCAACAGTTACCATGAAAATATATCTGGCTATATTTTAAGAGTCGAATAATAAATTTAAAAAATTCCTAAATTAAAAACAACACAGACAATGACGATTAAAACAATTCTAATCGCATGAAAATCAGGTAATGAAAATTACACGCCACAATGTCATATCCAGCATAATTACAAAGAAAGTAGAAATGAAAAGTATAAAATAATTTCCCTAATGGTTTGTCAGCTTTGTCATATAAACCAGAATTACACCTAAAAACCTGCAGGGTACTTTTCACATAAACAATTTCTAAATTGCACTTTTAATTATTGAAAACTACAAAAATGTATCTAAATAGTCTAAGAGGTACATATGTTTTTTTTTAATTAGTTATCGAAGATCGTTACGATGTCCTTGAAGTATTTTTTTAATTCTATTCAACTAAAATTTTTGTAAAAGAAACATTTCGGTAATTGGTCGAATTTTTTAATTTGATCTAAGCATGCACCTTAACAACAGAATTAAATTAAAGCACTTCCGATTTAACTACTAACATTAGGAATCTAATTATGAGTAATAACTTAGGCTACGATCCATGTTTTTGTTGTTTAGCTCCGAATCTATAGAATGTATACTAACTAAATAATAAATAAACACTAAAGCTGTTCAAATAGTTAAATCGTCAAATCGTATACAGGTATAGGTAACTTGTTCAAACGACCAAAGAATTGTTTTTAATTGAAATAAAATATCTGAATGTTTTGCTTTGATAATAATTATCAAAGCAAAACAGTATTCTTTGATCGTTTGAACAAGTTCATACCTGTTAACGAGTTGAAAAGCTTTAGTGTCTATTTACTATTTAGTTAGTATACATTCTATAGATTCGAAATTTTAAACTGTGTCATATAATGATTTTGCCACATCACTCATATTTTTCAACTCCCGCAGTCACATGAGAGCAGATATTATAGTTTTTATAATTTTTCTTTACCAATTGGTATTACAGCTCAACAAACTTCATGTGAAAGCTGAAATTTATATTTCAAGCAGTTTTTCTCGAAAAGGCTTCTTTATTACAAGTGACGGTGCTAGAGTAGCCGGAAGCCCATCTGAAATATGGTGGGGATTATTCCCCTACTAACCCGGGGTGGGTCAGAAACACTATGGAAAATACACTTTAAATTTAAACACTTAATAAGCCAAACATATTTAAACAGTAATAGTCGGAATTTTGAATCATCATAGTCTAGTTCAACTAACCTTAAACAATTGCATTATTTTTCCAGGAAAACGTTTCTCTTCGCACGCGAGAAGTTTTGCATAGTGGCTGTCAAAACATCCAGTGTCAAACTATCAAATGTGCTTTCAGCAGGTGCTTAGACCGCGTCACTATGTAAATATTTGATTTCTTTTAAAAACTCAAATTTATATTCTACAATCATCTTCCACAAACGTTCTGTTGATTTAAAAAAATTTCAGGTTCGGGTTAGTTGAGCAATCACAAAAAAAATGTTGAGTTCCACAGGTTTAAAAAAAATCAAACTTTGAGATTTCAACAGATAAAACATAGTTAGAGAATAAAAAACACCAAAAACCCAAATATGATGTCAGTTCACTAAACTAAAGAGTAGGGACTAGGGATTGTATTAATGAACATCACTTGATCCATGGAAAATAAACATCCGACAGCTAGTTAATTTTTTTCCTAATCTTATACCTAAGACAGTATGTAGTGACGATTAAGTTGCCTGATATTAGCAAAAAGAAGTGATATTACTTTTATAAGTAGACACTGAACGTCTTAAATTCAAAAATATAATCACATTTACAAATGATTGTTTACAGGTTGGCTTTCTAACCGTACAGCTGAAAATGAGCGAAGTACTGCGCCTATATTTTCCTATACTTTATTTGCAAAAGTACATTTGTAAAACGTTATATCGTCTAACGACTATAAAGGTCGCTGCACTCGTATTTGTGACTGGTATCCCTGCCGCGCGAACACGCTGCGTAAATAGTGAATACTGCACGGAACGCCTGACTCATTAACCGGCTGATTCGGCATAGATGACTAAATTATTACAACGGAAAAATCGATTTTTTTAGTAAAAGGTTGGCAAAGGTAACAATTTAGTTTACACAGAAATCTTTTATCGTCCCCGTTTATTTAATAAAAAAGCATGAAAGGCATCGCAAATGAATTAGCGAACTGGCACGGCAACAAAATCGTAGCCCATCACTTTAACTATGAGCCTACAAAATTTAAAACAAATCGGGCGGCTAATTTTTGACCAATAATTTTTTAGTTCCCAAAAGTTTAAAAAACTGTCACTTCACAGTTTTTGTGTCTACAATAATTCGTTTACATAGTGATATTTTGTTCCCTTAGGGCTATTATAATTCCAACTTTAATTCCCTTATGTCAACTCGTTTTAGTAGTAATAATGCTTTTAAAGTCAAAAATTTCGAAAAATCGTAGCGTCCGCCATTTTTAACTAGAAACTTTGCCCTCAAGTTTTGTAATAGATTCCGTTTTCAAATTAAAACAATTCGATTCCTGAAAAAATGCTATCAGGAAACATGTGTAACTTCCACTTCTGGTTTCCAATGATTTTTAAGCTTATTTTGCGTGAACTTTGGATACACCTACCTTTCCAAACCATTACAAAACTTCTCAAAATCGGACTATCCGTTCGGGAGTTATGAGGCTCATCCACACGCCGACATTTTGCTTAGGTTTGAGTTCTTAACGGTCCAAAATATGTGTATCCATCAAACTCTCGAGTTAGAAACAGTTCCTGAAATCGACCCTTGCCTATCCTGAATATATCGAAAAGTAAATATTAACACCAATTGTAATCATGTTTCATTTCGTATACATGAAAGAAAAGTAATTTCTATGATAGCATCAATTTTAATGGCAGCCGTTCTAATTGAAAAACATACAGATACAATTTTTTGTAATATTTAATGTCAACCTATTTATATACAGTAGAACTCCAATTATCCGAATCAATTGGGACCGGCCCCCAGCCGGATAATCGAAAATTCGGATAATTGGAGTTTTTCTCGAAGACAGGATCTATTAATTAACTTCTGTATGTATATTAAAAATGGGAGACAAAAAACTACATATATATATATAAAGAAAAAGAGCTATGTATTAATTAATTAAAAAAATTTACATACATACTTTGGTAAGTGACAGTTATTGCTTACTAAACATCTCCGTCAAATTAAGCTGTTTGGCTCTCACAAACAAAACAACAAACCGACGCGTAAGAGAACCACCACAGTAGCAGGGCAATGACTGAGTAATCAAAACAAACTAACGTTATGCTTACCAAGTCAGCGAATTTAGAACTGCAATATGAGACGGTGTGTCCTTAAGCGATTCGGATAATCAGCGATTCGGATAGTCGGAGTTCGGATAATTGGAGTTCTACTGTAATCGATCCCAGAGGGTAGACGTGCAAATATTTATCATGCGGGGCCTACATTTTTCATCTCTTCTGAAAGATTACACATTAACAAATGCATCTACCCACATTTCTATCCTCGCTATGAATCTATCGCTAGTCTCCTCGCTAGTGTGCCTAGACTACCACTAGACCACTAGACTACCGGCGCTGGCTATACATTAATATAAATAAAATGCAATGCGAAAAATAGAAAATGTCTGAATAACTGCGCTATCGAGTAGGTTTTTTTTCTTTTTTGTACTTTCAGTGTAGGGAAATACTGATTTCATGAAAATGTTGCAAATCAAGATTTTGATAGAAATACATGTTTTAGACCTCCAGGAACCCAAGAAAGTTGTTTTTAAAAAAGTCTGTCTATGCGTGGGTATGTGTGCGTGCGCTCCGTAGCTCCCGAACGGATGGTCCGATTTCGATTAGCATTGGAATATGCTGCTGCATCAAAATTAATCGGGGAAATATATCCGAAGCCGAAAATTATCCATGTTTTTTGAAACGATTTTTTTAAACCTGAAAACGGAATTAGAGGACCTTAGGGTAAAGCGAATGCTGTTTTAACCTGCTAGCTTGGCGGCTGCTATTTTTTTTTATAATTTTAACTACCGCCTTATTATTCAAAAACTAGTTAACAGATCAGGATCCATTTTTTTATTGTAATAGACCTATAGAGACACAATGTTACTGTGCACAAAATTTTCGAAGAAATGAAAACTATGAAGTGAAGAATATTTTCAAAATTTTAAAAATTAGTAAAAAAGTGTTACTCAAAAAGTGGTAGCACATTTTTTTTAAATTTTGTACGCTCATAGAGCTAAAGATAAACTACAATTAAGTTTGGGTCTCAGTCTGTTGATTCCTCTGTGACATCTTCAATGAATTTTTGAAAATTTTGGCTTTAACGGCTATTCACTCAAAAACGAATTATCAGAGCGTGATGAAATTTAATATTGTCAATTTCCTTGGAGCATACAATGTGACAAGCTACGAGAACTTTTGAAACTACTAAAACTGTGAAGTGAAAAATATCAAAAAAAGACATTTAAAAAAAATAATGCTCAAAAGCTGACCACACAATTTTTTTTAAATTTTGTATGCTCGTAAATTTGGAAATGATCTACAATTGGGTTTATGTCCCAGTTTGCTAATTTATCTGTGACGCCCCCTATAAATTTTTGAAAATCAAAAAGTCATACGTCTTTATTTAATAGAGGACGTTAAAAAATTTCTCTTTAAACTTACTAGCTTATGGGTGGTGGTAGAATAAAATTAGGGTTAATTGTCCCCCTCACACCAAATTTTTGGCGGTCGAATTTGTCCTTCCGTTTTTGGTTTTTTGTAATTCCAAAAAATCGGCTCTCCGAAGTCCATAAATATTTCTTTTAAAACCGCACCAAACAGTCGGCGCATGACTAAATTTCCACGCTCAGCGCCAACCTCTCTGTTTACAACAGCTAGGCTTCCGGGTTGGAGCCGCGTCATCGGTGCATGAACTGCCAGGCAGTTCATGCACCGATGACGCGGCTCCAACCCGGAAGCCTAGCTGTTATTAACAACGGCCGCGGAAGCCTGCAACTTAGACTCTCTGTTTACACTTTTGCTAGCCAAGGCAATTTTTTTAAACTGTGTCGGTTCAGACAGAACGAAATTATCCCGGTCCGCTAATTTCTCTGTAAGCCTTATATGAATTTTTGAAAACTGAAAATTCATACCCTTTTATTTATAACACGACGGATGATAAAGCAAATTCTGTTTAAGCTAAATTACTTATGAGTAATAGTATATTAAGAGTCACAAGTTAATTTCTATGTGCAGCAATATTTAAGGAGTTTAATTTTTCCCTTTCCTTCCAATTTTTGGCTGTTTAATTTGCTTTGTCGTCTCCGGTTTTCTTTAATACCAAGTAATCTTTTTGCAAAATATCAAAAAAAAACAATTCAAGTTGGGGCTACACCGTTGCACATAAATACTTTTTTAAATATAAAATGTAAAAGTTTTTTAAATATAGGAAAGTCCAAGCGAAGTGCTGCTCAATTTTATTTTTCCAACAATAAACTTAAGGAAAGCACTTAAATTGGGTACCTATGTCTAAAACTTCCACAGAGCATTAAACTTTAATTCAGTTATTCAGCGTAGTTACAACAGCAAAACATTTAAGAAAAGTTTAGTTGAAAAGGAAGTAGGCGCTATACACCTTTCTAAAAAAAATTCAAATTGTAGGTACCTAGCTGAAGTTGGCTGTTTCCTAAAAATGAAACACATTAAATTCGTTCTAAATTTATCCATTGTGATCCTTTATCAGAAATGTGTGTGCTCTAGCTTTACTGTAAATATCAAACTAGTAGCTTTTAGAATTTTTCTGACCAATAGTAAACTATCCGTTAAAATCGGGTGAAAACTAAGTGAGTGGATTATATATCAAATGTGAGTGCTCTAGCTCTACTGTAAATACCAAGAAAACTAAAATATATTATGGAAGGATAGAATGTTATAAATGAATATAAATATTAACTTTATTTCAAAATGGCGACTGGGCGCCATTTTGAAATTTTTTTTTAAATAGAAAGGGGGGTCGAGTGACACCTCATTTGAAAGGTTTTTTAATTCTGCCTCTGATCCTAGAGTTTCAAAGAAAAATATTCAGCCATAACAAAATGGCGGATTTTAAACAAATGGACTCACTCAATTCAAAATTGTTTTGATTTTTTTATCCAGGGTCGAGTGACACCTCATTTGAAAGGTCTTTTAGTTCTGCGTCGGATCCTAGAGTTTCAAAGAAAAATATTGAGCTATAACAAAATGGCGGATTTAAAACAAATGGACTCACTCAATTCAAAATTGTTTTGATTTTTTTATCCAGTAGTCCACTTATTCATTTGCAGTACAAAATTTTCCCAGAAATAAGTCAGGTGGCTGGAAATAATATTGAAAACGTTATGTTCCAACAAGACGCACCGCCGCCTCATTATTATAGGCCTGTTTTTGACTTTCTCAACGGACATTTTCTTGGAAGATGGATTGGTAGGCGGGGGCCTGTAGAATAGCCAGCTCACTCCCCAGATTTAACTTTCTTAGAATTTTTTCTATGGGAATATCTGAAATCGAAAATGTACAGAACCCGTCCAGAAACAATTGAAGAACTGGAGCAACGCATTACAGAAGTTTGCAGAAATATCACTCCAGAAACTTATGAAAATGTAAGGCAGGAATTTCATAACCGACTTTTTATGTGCCAAGAAGTGAATAGTAAACATTTCGAACACTTAATTTAATTAATTTAAGCTTTAATTCTTAGCTTTTTTAAATAGACTTCTTTATCTTCAAACATTGTCATTTTGTTATGGCTAAATATTTTTCTTTGAAACTCTAGGATCAGACGCAGAACTAAAAGACCTTTCCAACGAGGTGTCACTCGACCCCCCTTTCCATTAAAAAAAATTCAAAATGGCACCCAGTCGCCATTTTGGATGATACAAAATGTTAATATGGTCTGAAAGATAGTATTTAATTTCCCATTACAGCACACCAAATTTTGTGGAAAAATATCAAGTCGTTCAAAAGTTAGTTGGGGGGGGGGTTACTTTATAGACACAGTGTATATTAGTTAATTTAATTTTTTACAAAAAAAGAGGTGTTGCATTGTGATGACGATTAATACTGGAAGTTTAAATAGAGTTACTTGTTTAAATTTTAAATAAAAGTTTATTCGTTTTCTGTAATTAAACAAACGCACAAGAATATTTACCTTCCCTTGTTTACTAAATGCTTAGTTTTGGTAATTACCTCAAATTGACAAATTTGTAACGTGCAGGCAAGTTAAATCAGTAAAACAAATAATTCATCCAAATAGAAGTTATTTTATGAAGCCACAAATAAAATTTGTGTACTGATTTATTAGGTACCTACCAACACAAAAAATTTGGCAGTTATATTAGCCGTACAATTTTTGCAATTAGTAATCGAATCAAACACAATTTAAGTAAGTTTTTAAGTAGTTTTATAAACATTTTTTCACTTTTATGAATACAAATCTAAATTTATCTAACTTCTAAATCGCTCATACTGTATTTAAAATAAAAGTTTATTTTAAAAAATAGAATGTGCTTATGTTTCCCCGTGTTATTAAGAAATATTGTCTTGTACTAATAGAATTTATGTGGTGTGTGTTTTTCGGAATCTACTCTCTGATGTACTGTAGTATAGGTACCTCAGAAAAAATAATGAATGTTAGGAACTCCAGAATTCATAAAAGCAAATTTGTAGTACAAAGTAACTGTGTCGATGTTTTTGAAGAATTATACATTTTTCAATACTTTCAATCTATGCAAAATATTTGTTTGAAAATATACAAAAAATAATGTCATCTGTTTAGTAACACTAAAAATTGCCTTAACGTTAACTTTAAAAATGGTGCAAGTCTAATGATAAAAATTTCTTTTTGACGCGATTTTTTTCCAAGTCTAATAAAGTGTTGAAAAATTCCGATAGTTAAAAATACAGCTTTTTAAAAAAATGTATTATCTAGATCTGAAACGAGTAATATCTCTTTAAATTTTTTATGTCTGAATATAACAATTATTCACAAAATACGCTTTAACAAATCAGTTTAATTAGAGTATTAAAAAAACTGAAACGTAACTGGTTTAAACTAACTACTCTGTAAAATAACGTTGAGAGATTTTATGCATTATATTTAACATGTCTCGATTCACAAATGGCCTTGCCATCTGGAACTTACAATTACAACACGCTGTATAAAAATGAAAATGTGAGTAAAGCAGTTTAAGAACAAAACTTTTTGCTACATTCTTTTTTTATATTTTGCTTAGTAAATTCTATATTAACATCTTTAAGAAAAATATGGATGCTTCTGAATGGACTTTTGTGTAGATTTTGAAATTTTAAAAACATCACACGATTACTACGTATACTACTTTTTAGAGCCAGCCCTTGATGTCTAAATAGTTTCATAGTGTTACTCATATTTTTGCGAAGGCTTAACTACGTTAACAAGAACACTAGCTGCAGCAATGCTTTATAGTGATGACTGCCATATTATGGGTAGATAGCCACCACCTACACAAATCGCTTTTAAAATATATATACAAGGTGTTTGTTATATTTAAAATTTAATCAGAAAATAAAAATTGTTTGGTTTTCGTCTAAATTTGATTTCACATAGTTGGCCAGGCAAAATGATGCCTGGTTTTTATTTCACTTTCTTGAAATAGTTAAAATATCCGTTATCTGAAAGCTTGGAAACATCTTCACGCAACGCTTGGACAATTAATTCATTAAACAATAATAGCGACGTTAAGTGTCTAGACGAAACCAGCCAGCCGTCTTTTTGTTTCCTGTAATCACTTCTGACCAATCACATTGAACAGAATTAGATTACCTACTGCCAAAAATTAATGTTTCCTCATTTTCAGGTTGAATGTAACAAATTTTTGAAAATAAATTTGTCTATACATTGTCTTAAATGTATAGAATTATAGCAAACACTCTGTATGTAACAGAGTGTTAAAACACGATTTAAATGCACTTACAATATTGATTAAACTATACACGTGTGCCTACAACAAAGCAATAGTCTTGAACAGTTAACCGACACGAAACACTTTTCTTATATTTATTAAAATTGCATGCATCTATACTGTAGACTTTGTAAAAGCTTGCTTATTTCATAAAACTTCCTTCCAGTTTCTCATTTAATTAAAATGATGCAGACGAAAATATCAATATTCAAACACGTACCTAGCGTAAGAGCAAATTAAAGTGGGCAAGTTAATTAAGAGGTTATTTAATGGAGTCGAATGCTTTAGGGATTAATTTACTGAAGCTACCTGCTCCTTTATTTTGGTCTTACGCAATCCTTTAATCTAGAAAATATTTCCGTATTGTGTCTCCTTTTCCACTTAACACTTAGAATTCAGAACTTTTAGATATTTTAAACACATCAAAATAATTCGAAGAAGAAAAGGCTCACAGTGTTGCAATTTTATTATCCAATTTATATTTGTTTTTATGTGTTTTGCAGAAAAAGATCTAACGATAACGAGCTTTGTCCTCTGTCACAATCATAATATGTGCCAAAACAAAATTATGCTTATCCTGATAATAATTTAACAAGGTTATAGTGTAAGCAGTTGAATATTCTTGTCTTACCTAACGCTATTACATTTTTATAAAGTTTATTTGAAGTTAAAATTTATTTGACCTAGAAACTACAACTCAGCAATATTCATACTTTTGAGTACATGTTATTGGTAGTAGTAGTCGAAGGTACGGAAAAGCTTTATAACATCATTATTCGCAAAACCTACCAAAATATCATAAAAAATAATCAACAAATTGAAATGGAAACCGTTACTAAATAACTTTTTTAGACACCATCTGTTGGCCAATATATCCATGTCTTCTCTAACCAAAGCTTTTTTGTTTTCACATTTGTAGTTACTTATGTTATTAAACAACACAGTGGAGTCTTTGGAATCCGCGTATATGGACATAAATAATAGGTACACTATTCTGCCTAGAAAACACAACTTGCACCATAGTTGATTTCATGAATTAAATTGCGACAACTTCCAAACAGATTCGGTATGAGGACGAGGACGAAGATGAAGGCCCCCAACCCGATCAAAGTCTGGAGCAGGGAGTGCCCTTGCCTGTGCGACTTCAAGGCAGTTTCCCGCCAGAACTTTCTAGTACACCACTTGAAGACATCGACCCTTTTTACAGAAACCAAAGGGTAAGTTATTCAAATTTCCATAAGTTAGTATGGATTAGAGGTATACTTAAATAAAATTTCAATTACTAAACGGAGTGTGATTTTTGTTTCAGACTTTTATAGTGATCAGTAAAGGCAAGGACATATTCCGATTTAGTGCAACAAATGCAATGTGGATACTCGACCCATTCAATCCTATCCGTCGGGTAGCCATTTATATCCTAGTACATCAACTTTTCTCTCTATTCATTATCACCACCATTCTCGTTAACTGCATACTCATGATTATGCCTACAACACCCACCGTAGAATCAACTGAGTAAGTTTAAGAAAACTGTTATTGGTAGCAACATGAAACACATTTTGTTAAGGTTTTGTTTTTTGTAAACTTTATTACAACAAGGATCGTACGAATCTCAGCCCTTTCTCAGATTGAACTTCACCACACTTGCTTTAGTATTAATTTATATAAAATTACGCCATACCAAATCTGAAATAAAGCTCAAAAAACTAAACACAAGCAGTTTGTACAACCCGAATTTTAACGCTCAAATATAAAAACTGCTGTTTTATTTTTTTCAGAGTGATATTTACTGGTATCTACACGTTCGAGTCTGCTGTGAAGGTGATGGCTAGAGGTTTTATTCTTCAACCGTTCACCTACCTTAGAGATGCATGGAACTGGCTCGACTTCGTAGTCATAGCTTTAGCGTGAGTAGCTTAGCTTTAGAAATTAGACATAGATAGTAGAAAATTATTTTCAACTTCACATCCAAATGTACTACATTTACATTTCTTAAATTACAAAATCGGCCGATGTATTCAATGTTATTTTAATGTAGGTGCCACAGTTTGTACCTATCAGAATTAATGTTTCACGTGAAGGATTTACAGGGTATTTTTTGCCAGAAAAGTTTTTGTAAAGTTATTGAGTTTCTTTAATTTTTCAATCTTCTGAAAAGCTTTTTCCAAATTTACACTTGTGCAGTGCACTGACATGCTAATCTATTTAACGCATATAAAGTGGATTTTAAATATAATTCTGCCTCAAGGATGTTCGCATTTACTTAATATTGCCCTTATTTAAAAGATTTGGTTTGCAATAAATTCATGACTTAAAATCTAAAAATCATTTAGACTTAATTATTCACACTAATACTATACGAACTATCAGAACTTTTCGACTAACATTATTCAATTACTTTAGGGAGGTACATACTTTTAAATTTTTATGAGGGTTATGTTCTAAAAAACTCAAAAACAAGTTGTAGTGATTTTGAAAGGGATTAGAGCGAATGACTGACTGTAAATTAAAAGAAACAGGCAACTATATCAGTCACAAGAACCGTTACCTGAAATTTCATTTTGTGTTTAATGCAATCGCGAATATGAAAATGCACAGAAAATCAATAGGTAAATTCACAACCCTTATATTGAAATAAGAAAATTAAAAAACATCAACCAGATCAGGTTTGTCATTTTTTAGCTGTAGATTATAAAATGTTCCATTTGAAAATAGGTACCTACTTTAAATACTAATACAACACTGGCAAAATACGATTTAAAATAATTATATAAAATTCACATATATGCCTTCATCATTTCTAATTTGAGGGGGAAACATTAGTGGAATGATTTGGGAATTACCTCCATCCTACAACTCATCAGTTTCAACCTTATGAAACTCAACAGAATTTCACAGACTTCTGCGAACCTTCATGGACTTCTAAAAAGCTTATTATAAATCTTTTATTTGACTGTCCATTAAACTTCTACAGTAGTTTCCCTCTCGATTTAACTGCAAACATGTGTAACAACACATTACACTTGATGACATTGAATTTAAAACTCTCCAGTATAATTAACACTTTCTATTATTCAACTACCTATACCTGTCTTATTTTTTAATAGAAATACTTAAATAAACCTTCCACTTCACAGCTATCACTTGCTTCTTCGTTATTGGCTTAACAATGTTTGTTTTTGACTAATTGAAATAAAAATTTTACAAGTGAGTTTATTGTGATTGTTAATGTTATCGACCTAAAGTAGAATCGAAAGTAGTTGACAATCGTTTAGAAATTTTTAAGTAACTGTACGACATAGAATTTTAAAAATAAAATTAGTGTAATAGAATTAGTGATAATAATAACTTAGACTTATTTTGTACAATTAGGTACTTCTCGTAGATATTACTATATAGTACTAATCAAGATTGGTAGGAAAATTGCATCATGCTGTGTAAAATGTGTTGTTAGTAAACCAAGTATTAAGAATTTACGTGCTTTTTAGAGTAGTAGCCATTAGTCTCCATTCAAGTACCTATTTACAATTACTACTCGAACAAGTTTCTTGAATCATGTTTGTGAATGTTACAGTTATGTTACGATGGGTATAGACCTTGGAAACCTTGCTGCCTTGAGAACCTTTAGGGTACTCCGTGCTCTAAAAACTGTTGCCATTGTGCCAGGTAAGCATCTTTTAGTGTTAGAAACAAAAGTAACTGTGATCTCAAATACACCAATGATTAATTTTAGGCTTAAAGACTATCGTTGGAGCAGTAATAGAATCTGTAAAAAATCTCCGTGATGTGATAATTTTAACTATGTTTTCCTTATCTGTATTTGCACTAATGGGTTTACAAATTTATATGGGTGTATTAACACAAAAGTGCATCAAGAAGTTTCCGATGGACGGTACTTGGGGTAATTTAACAGATGAAAACTGGGAAAGATTTGTTAAAAATGACAGTAAGTTAGTGTGAAATTGGTTTAATTATTCAATTACAATTTTAACATTTTAGCCAACTGGTTTGGAACGGAAAATAACTATCCGCTTTGTGGAAATTCATCTGGAGCAGGGTAAACATATTTCTTGTAACTTAACTTGTTTAAATTTGTAAATTTATATTAATTTTAGGCAATGTGAAGAAGGTTATATATGTTTACAAGGTTATGGAATAAATCCTAACCACGGTTACACGAGTTTTGATTCGTTCGGCTGGGCTTTTCTGTCTGCCTTTCGACTTATGACTCAGGATTGTTGGGAAAATTTATATCAACAGGCAAGTAATTAATTTCACATTAACATTTAACAAAGCTAACCAATGTTTGAAAGCATACCATCATAAAGTAGGTTGCCATGGAGAAATTGAAACATTTTTATTATACCTTTTTTTATAGCTAATCACCTACATTATTAATAAATTTTAGCTTTACTTCGTTGAAGTTCATATTAATTTATTGTAAATTAAACAATTCTTAACTTCAACAGGTTTTTTATGTTAGCCTTATACGTATTTCGACTTGTAATAATGTACTTTTAATTGATACACTAATTAAATCGAAAGATTATAAATTAGCTATTCAGAAAATTTATCCAGCTACTTCCTGAGATAAAATGAAATCTGTTTCAATTGCATAAATTCGATAAATCAGTAAAAATTGTCAAAATTATAATGAAAACAAAAGAATGCAAAATAAGTTTTAAAACAACAAAAATATTTTAAACACGTTGTTTAATGCTGAAGAAAAAACAGACAATTTACTAAAATCAGGCATCTACAAATTAAATTGATCGCACTGTAATTTGGTTTACATAGGACAAACAATTAGAAATTTTGATACTAGGTACAAGAAACACATACGTTGTTACAAATATAAAGACCCACATAAATCCAATTATGCTAAACACTTATTTGAACACAATCATTAATAACAATAAATAAAATATTAATAAAAATGTTTCACTTTTATGATGATAACTATAAGTTGGATATACTAGAAGCTTTTGAAATTCATAAACATTTAAAGTCTCTATCTTTGATGAATGATGAGCAAATTGATCTCTTAAATTCACCATTATTGGACATTTTGGAATGAGTCATCTGAACGCAGATATTGAAAACCAAGATCAAGTTATGAAGATTTATTATTCCCATAGCAACACCAACTTTCTTCTTCTTCTTCTGACTTATAACCCTTGGTGGGTTTTTGTCTGCACATTTATTTGTCTTCATCTTGATCGGTCTTCTGCTACTTCATAATTCGCTTAGGAATCCTCTCTTTGCCCATCCTTCCATGTGTGCTAGCCATCTTAGTTGTTGGCTTTTTATAAATCTTACTATATTCTCCTAACATTAGTTTCTCCAGTTCATAATTCATTTATGTTATTCATTCTCCATCCTCATTTTGTACTGATCCGTAGATTTTTCTTAGCATTTTTCTTTTAAATATTGTTAAGCGATCCTTATCTTTTTGTGTAAGTACCCACATTTTTTTACAACGACACAACCATATATCACAACTGGTCTGGCTTTTGTACATTTTTAGTTTAGAACTACGATTAAGGATGCTAAGTTACGGTAAGCATAGTAGGTATTATTACTTTTAATTATTATATATATATTTGGTAAATCCAGAATTGTCAGGTTTTCTAACGTTGCCCTTCTATTCACTATGTCTGTTGAAGTTAAGAATTGTTTTATTTACAACAAATTAATAACCTACATGGTTTTGACGCAATGTGGGATTTTCTATAGTTGAAGGAGAAACACATATTTAGTTCTAAATTTAATCATTTTTTCTTTATAACTACTATAGATAGAAGTGAGTTAGTAAAATAATTAATTCTTGCTCCTTTAATTTTCTCCATAAAGAAATTGCACAATTTATGAAAATTGCCAGTGCTAAGGTAGTGTGAAACGCTGTTAATATCTTGTAAGAAGATTCAAAATAAAACTTATATTACAAAAACCAGATAAATTTTTTTCCTGAGAAATTTCAACATAATTTTTTTTACAGGTGTTGCGATCAGCTGGACCATGGCACATGTTGTTTTTCATTGTTATCATATTCTTAGGCTCCTTTTATTTAGTGAATTTAATCTTGGCCATAGTTGCAATGTCATACGATGAACTGCAGAAAAAAGCAGAGGAAGAGGAAGCAGCAGAAGAAGAAGCTATTAGGGTACGGTCTTGCTTCGTATGTCCTATTAATTTTCTACATTTAATAATCTCCATTATTACAGGAAGCAGAGCAAGCTGCTAGGGACAAACAAAATAAGTTGGATAATCCCCCTTGTCATCATCCACCAGCAACCACAATTACGGATGCAGGACCAGACATCGTCAAATCCCCTTCCGACTACTCATGCCACAGTTACGAACTCTTTGTAGGACAGGAGAAGGGCCACGATGACAACAACAAAGAAAAGATGAGCATTCGATCCGAAGGATTAGATTCCGTGAGTGAGCAGAGAAGAGTTCCTACTAATCCCACCAAGATGCGGAAAGTCAGCGCTGTAAGTGTCCTGATATTTATTGAATCCCCTCTTGAAATTAGACGGGTTTTTAACAGTTCAACATTTCAAAATTTAAAATAAGTGAGTAAAAAATAAAGATCATGACAGTTATAGTGTTTCGACTTAATTTGTCTAATACTGAATACGGCATTTCATTATAAGGCAAATGCACGCATTTATCCTTCTTTTGTTACACAACACTGTACTGGAATGCATACTCACAGTTTTTTTTCATAGTAGAATAGATACTGTTTTATTTGTTCGTATTTTTAATTTAAATTGTCCCCAAACACAAACAGTAGTTTGCATTTTATTAATGTGAGATGTTTCAGCAACATAATTTTTTCAAAAGCTTCTATATGATGCCCAGGCTTGTAATTTTGGAAGTATGGTATTCTACTCTAGGTATAATACCATCCTTCGCATAAACCAAGCATTAGATAACAACACCTCACGCATGTATAGACCATGTCCCGTGTTCAGGCAAGTCTCAGTCTCCCTGGGTCTCCCTTCAATTTGCGGCGTGGTTCACGAGGTAGCCACCAGTTCACACTGCGCCAAAATCGGCGTATGGTGGCACCACCTGGTGATCGCAAACCTTTGGTTTTGTCCACCTACCTTGATGCCCAGGAGCATCTGCCTTATGCCGACGACTCCAATGCCGTCACCCCCATGAGTGAAGAAAATGGTGCTATGGTTGTTCCAATGTATTATGCAAACTTAGGTAAGAACAGATTGTTTATATATGAATAATACTATAAAAACCTTTACAATGTGGGTTGCCTTAAAAAATATACAATTAACATTGAAATAGAGCGGGCATCAAATTTAAACTATTCTTAATGTCGTAACTTATTTGAAATTTGTTTATTATTAATCCATACATGAATCAATGACAATTTTTATTTCAATTACTAACTTTCTTTAATATTTGTTTTTAGGTTCACGACATTCATCTTTCACATCGCATATGTCGCGAATGTCTTACACATCACATGGAGATTTACTTGGTGGATTAGGAGGAAATGGAAAAATGATGACAAAAGAAAGCCAGCTGAGGTGTCGTTCTCTGAGAAATGCTCCAGTGACAGCCCCAAACTATGCCGAATTCAATCATAAGCCACATAGAGGAGATTATGTAAGTTACATTTTTTTAGATTATTATTTGAGTCGGGGTATTAAACAGCAAGTGGTTGTTCAAGTTCTTCAAAAATGTAGAACCCATTCCCTAAAATTTAATTATTGTATTGTAGTCGGCTATTTCAAAAAAATAAAAATAATGTTTTGAAAAGGAATTAGCAAAAATTGATAAACCTGTAGATTTTAATGTCCACAATTTTGAAAAATATATACTTTAATTTCAATCGTCAAAATTTATGCACCTTCATGTTTGACCAATGTATTCCAAAATTAAAAAAAGAATACGTTGCTAAAATACCTAAACCAAAAATTTTAAATGCTGCAACCTCAATTTGTATACCTTATACAAACGTAATAAACTGCTACTTACTTAATCTATTACTTATTATTTCTAAAATAAAATATTGTTTGTAATTGAAATTTGACAATTATTTTACCACTTTCAAGTAAACATATCTAGAAAGCATCACCCAAAGTGAAATTACTCGATTATTTGACATGTGTAAGATTAGTGTCTTTGACAAGAAATTATTATTAACAATAATACCAACGTATTTTATGTGGATTTCTATGATAATAATAACCGTATTTCTAATTAGGATGGGCCAACAGGATTGTACGAAGCAAAATTGAAGCACTTAGACAATCCCTTTATTGACGGTGGGCAAAAACAAACTTTTGTCGACATGAAAGGCAAGTCGTTTGATTTAAACATTTTTTTGTATTAAAATTTGATATCTGTTTAAATAAAATTTGTGTAAGTCTCAGTAACTGTAGAAAAACATCAATGTATGAACATCCACATTCACAGATGTAATGGTTCTCAACGATATTATCGAGCAGGCAGCAGGACAACAGAGTGAAGCTAGTGATCATGGAGGTAAATATGATCGTCTTATTATCCCCAAACATAGATCCCCATAACAACCAACACGTACACCATCGCAATTTGCTTAACCTAGTATTATTACCTAGCAACTGCACGTATATAATAGTATTTCATAAATGGTTGCTAGTTGCCAAAGGTATTAATATTCATATAACACTTCATCTTGATTTCATTTCAAGTAGGTACCTACAAGAGATTTTTAGTAAAATGTAGTTTGCATCTCAGAGGTTTTCTGTAATGTATATGTATATGGTAGTTAACTGGATACAACAGTTAAGTAAAAACACATGGATGCCGTGTAAGTTCAAACACAGTATTTAAAAATTAAATGTGCACTTAGAAATTTGAACTGAAACCCTTGCACTGCTTTACTTGAGGTTAGAATGTTAGTACAAACATAACATTTAAAAGCATCGAGTTGTGATCACCTCTCATTTGTTAATTATCATTCTAATCTGTAGATGTTTTGAACACACCATATACGTACTATAGAAACCCACCTCGTCCTCAAATTGTTCTTAACCGATTTTAAAACAAAAGTGATACCAAGCGATTACGATGGTGTTTTTTCTCTTGCATAATTTATTAACACTTCTCAGATTTTTAGCCAAAATTACAATATTGCTTTTACATCAACAAAAAAAAATGTTTTTATTATCTTTATTCTTCAACAAAAATAAAAACAGTAATAGCAAAATTGTAAAATGGAGTTGCCCAACAATGCAACATGAGACCAGAAGTGAAAAGAACTTAACCAGCGGTTAAGAACGGCTGTTGCACTGCTGTCACCTGCACAAAACCTCTTTCCCCAAAAAAGAGTGTGTCAACTTCACTTTTACTAATACTTCGTACAGTTTCTGTTTATTATTTCTCAGCCAATGATGATGAAGAAGATGAACCTACAATGAAAGAACGTTTATTAGCAACTACAATGAAAATGATAGATTTATTATGTGTGTGGGACTGCTGTTGGCCTTGGCTAACACTTCAGAAATATGTATCACTCATCGTCTTTGACCCGTTCGTTGAGTTGTTCATCACCTTATGCATCGTAGTTAATACTCTTTTTATGGCTCTTGACCACCATAATATGGACAAAAATTTAGAAAAAGCTTTGAAAAGTGGAAATTATGTATGCAGTAATAGTTTTTCATAATCCGTAAGGATGACATCTAAACTTTTTTTAGTTCTTCACTGCCACATTTGGGATTGAAGCTTCTTTGAAATTAATTGCAATGAGTCCAAAATATTACTTTCAAGAAGGATGGAACATTTTTGATTTCATAATTGTGGTTTTATCTCTACTTGAACTGGGTTTGGAAGGTGTCCAAGGATTATCAGTTTTGCGATCTTTCAGATTGGTAAATATTTTTCTTTTCATTCAAATTTTTTCACACACCGAGGCTGAAGAAGTTTACTTCGATTAACATTAACATACCAAATGTATAAACGCAGAGTTTGATTTATTTGCAATGTATCATGTTTACTTTAACTCATAATATCACGATTTATTTTAGCTGAGAGTTTTCAAATTGGCAAAATCTTGGCCAACGTTAAATTTACTAATCTCCATTATGGGTAAAACGATGGGTGCTTTGGGTAATCTAACCTTTGTACTGTGTATTATCATATTCATATTTGCCGTTATGGGTATGCAGTTATTTGGCAAAAACTACACAGGTTTGAATATATACGGTAGATCTTTGTTGAAATCTTCCAACATTTAAATTACTTTTTAGATAATGTGGATAGATTTGAAGATCATGCTGTACCAAGATGGAATTTTATAGATTTTATGCATTCGTTTATGATAGTATTCAGAGTACTTTGTGGAGAATGGATCGAGTCTATGTGGGACTGCATGTTGGTTGGCGATGTGTCCTGTATTCCTTTCTTTCTTGCCACAGTTGTCATTGGCAATCTCGTGGTATGTATATTTTAATCCTTCTATTCTTCATGTGACATGTAAAATCTCTCATGGGCTGTAGAGAGTGTTTATTAATGTTAGACCACCATTATGATAAAGTCTAATCAATGTAACATCACCGATAGATAACTAAGCATAGTCAACAAGTAATACAAAATATGTGAAAACATAAATTAGCACTATGTTACCTCTGACAGGTTCTGAACTTGTTCTTGGCCTTGCTTTTGAGCAACTTCGGTTCAGCAAATCTATCAGCAACAACAGCCGATAATGACACAAATAAGATTGCAGAGGCATTTGAACGGATTGGCGTATTCATAGATTGGGTGAAAAGTAGTGTAATGCATATTTTAAAACTGATCCGGTTCAAACTCACCAATCAGATTTCTGACCAGCCGCCAGGTGAGGGACCGTCCAACAGTTGGAACCAAGGTTTTTATCCAATCTGATCGCTTGCTGGATTTGCTTGCTGATCAGCTGTAAAGCTTTTTCAAAAACACTTTTTATTTAGCATGTTTTTCTTAGATGGCAATAAAATACGTTGCTTGAATAAGTTGGCAGTCATTGTGAAACATCAGATTGGCAAGTACTTCATTTATAACCATAGAGCAACCGGTTCTATTATTATGTAGTAATTTGTTTCCAACATTGTTGTTGTTGTTGTCTTATTATTTGTTTGTTTTAGCACATATTAATTATTCAGTTAGCTTACTCATACCTACTTAAATATCTTACACCTACACATGAATTGATTGGTTACATTTCATTCAAAAGTAAATTCAGAACTTTAAAATGTAAAATGTTTTGATCACCTAATCTATACTCTATAAATTTTTGACATTTAATATGTCACACTTAGAAACATTTAACAAATTTGGGATTATCAAAAGATAGAAAGCGAAGAAATAAGAATTGCTGCTGCATAAATAATTTTCTTCTGTCGGATGGAGCAGATGATGGTGATGGTAATGATATTTATTTGAAATTGTTGAGATTAAAATAGTACAAAAATTTGTGTAAGGTATAATGTGTTTTTAAAAAAATTTCAAAGGGGACAAAACAAAATTTTTACTCAATACAATGTAATATAATACAAAGACTGTACTGTACACCATAAACTGTTACATGTTGTGTATTAATGGCTCTATAAGCTATTGGCTGTAAATAAAAACATTTAATGCTTTTTCTGGTAAATGAAGATGCAACTAAGAATGTCAAGCTGATTGAATTACTGTCACTATTAAGAAACGAGATTGTAATATTTAACACAGTTATACAAACTTATAGGGTGAACCATTTAAGTGTCACCCCCCTACTTTTCCTGAACTATTAAGAATATTAAATTATTTTCTTAGTAAAAGTTGTTTAGGGCCTAATGAGGTACTTTGTGTCACACTTCAAAATTTTCTGTAATGCCATTTGACTGAGCAGTGACGCCATCGATAATTTTCTTAAAGGGCAATGTAAATATTTTCTTAGGCCATTTTTTCTCGTTTCAATTAAAACTTTCATGCCATTACATTACAAAAATTTCGAGAAAAATATAAAAAATTGATCCAAGTAAGCAGGTTGTGGATTAAACAAAAACACTTAAAATGATAAGATAATAACTTTTATATACCATAAAAAAGTAACAAAAAAAATATTGTAAGTTGATTACGTGAATCAGTTTTTTAATTTTTCTTGAGAAATATGAAAACGAGAAAAACATCTCTATCGTAAAGTAGCTTGGCCTAAAACAACTTTTAATTTAAACAAAATTGATATTCTCAATAGTTTAGAAAATAGAAAAGGGTTATACTTAAATAACTCATCCTCAGGGGTGTGTTGCCAATTTCTTAACAAGGGGCTCGCTGATTACTTGCCAATATTTCCATAAAATTCAGAATACAATTGAATGTTTAGTCAAAAAGCTATTTCACTAATTAGAAATATTTTAACTAGAAGATAGGTTATGAACTATCAACTGCAAACTGCACGTGTAGACAGTGCCAAATGATTAAAACTTATTATAGGGGTGCTCTTTGAAACGGTGAAAAATGGTAGATACAAAAAAAAGTAGGGTGGAAATTATACATATTATTTGATATTATTTAAAAATGAGGCACATTAAATCCCCAAAAATTTAGCAAGGGGTCGCGCAAGCGACTCTTACCGGCCACTCCCATCCCATTACCACACCCCTGCTCACCCTGTATATCTCAGCAATAAGTTTACTAGGGATGGTGATGTATTATCAAGGGGAGTAGTTTAAATTTTTTTGAATATAGACTCAAATTTATTAAACTTTATATAAAAATGAAGAATCATCTGAAAATGTTAGAATAGTGTTTAATCACAAAAAATCATTTTGTTTTTCACAAAAGCCAAAGCGGCTGTGCTTTACAAAGCGCTGCTTTACTTCAGCAGCTTTTCCTGCATTTTATTAAAATCTTCTATCAAAGACAAATATCCAACATCACATACAACATTTGAAACATTGTTGTGGTAGTGTTTCATTTTTTGTTACGTAGACGAGATGGATATATATCACTTTAGATTTTGTGTAAATAGTTTATTTTGTTACCCAATTTATTTATATTTTAATGCAAGCTTTTCAAACAGTAGAAATTTATTCCAACTGTTAATATACGAAAATTGTACAAAAACTTGAAATACAATATACAAAACTTTTTCTTACTGAGAGTGTAAGTCATTTTTTGTAGATACACGAGATGGAGGTTTAGATTTACCAGGAGATGAAATTTTAGCAGATGGTATCATTTATCGTGACAAGAAGAGCCCTAAAGATACCAGGTTGGAGGTTACAATCGGTGATGGTATGGAATTTACAATACATGGTAAGAGAACTATTGCCTACCTACTCATATCTACTACTTATTTGTCTAACATTTAAAACAGCTGTTTATATTATAACTGACTTTAGAGGTATGCATAGACTTTTTGGATTTGGTTCATATTGTTTTTGTGAACCCAAACAGGAAATGGAATTTGACTTATGCCAATTCATCATTGTGAATTCGCCGTTCTTATTATCTATCTATCTATATAGTAATTCCGTATCCCTTCCACCTGTCTCGCTGACCTGACCTGTGACCGCTGCTTGCTGCTAGCTGTAGCTTCATTTACTAAACCGCCATTTTGGAGAGATGTAGATGACATCAAAGAAACTAAACCATGCGACACGCGCCGACATGACTTATTTATTATTTTTTTAACAAGTTACCAAAAAGAACTTGAGGCATAGCCCACGGACTTTGGTAGTTATTATTACTCGCTCTGGGTTTGGTTTGAGGCCCACTGCACTGAAGCTTCTCCTTATTGTGGCTCATGAGTAAACTACTTCACCAATTTAGTACCCCCAAAGAAGTTTGGGATACTTCTGACATTCAGTATTTATTCGTTTTGAAAATTGCACCCCAAAGTGTCGGTGCCGTCTGGCTCCCAGGGCCAGACATTCGTAGTGATTATGTAGCGATGATTCCTCTTCCTGTGCACATAGCGCCTGCCTTCGCCCCAATTATACTGAGGTGCCTTCTGAGACAATGGTGTCCTATCAATAGTCCACTATCAATTTAAGTTGTTTTCTCCTCAATTTCCGTTTTATTTCTGGATGGATTATTCATGAGCATCTGCAGTTTTGCTCGGTCACAGAATCGAGACTAACTAGAGGCTTATCTGGTTCCAGTTTGGCCAGCTGGTCTGCTTTCTCATTACCTTGAAAGCGTATTTGTACCCCTTTTATTACAGTTAATGCCGCTTGGCTGTTAGACATGATGAAAATTCGTCTATTTCTATAAGCCCCTCTACCATGATCTGTGGACAGGTCCAGATTGCGGTTATTTCCACCTGAAAGACGGTAGCGAGGCAGTTCAGCGGTCTAGATGCTAAGAGTATATCTCAAATAGTGACGCAGCCTAAACCAAAAGTCAATAGTAATTTAAACAAATCACTATTAAAAGTGGCTTTTATCTAGAACTAACTATGTCAGCAATAGAACCGCACTTTTTTATTTTACAACTATTTTCCTTTGTGGGGGCGTTGTTATCTCAATCAACTGTTCGGTATAACCTGCTCCAAGGTCCTAAAATGCTGATACTTAATTTTATACCGTCAGTGTTAAAACTTTAGGGCTCAAAGAGAATAAAAAGGCCCTTGGTCAACACTAATGTAGTCTTCTTCTTCTTTCTCAGCTTCTTGAAATCCACTCCTGGATATAAGCCTCTCCGTATCTTTTCCATGTTTCTTTATCTCTTGCTTTGTGTTGCCATTGTGATCCCAATCTCTCTCTCACATCGTCAATCCATCTTCTTTGTGGGCGACCTACACTTCTTTTGTTTCTTCTGGGTCTCCATTCTAAAATTCGTTTTGTCCACTTTGATTCTTCTTGTCTGGCGACATGCCCAACCCAACTCCATTTTAGATGAGCTATTCTTTTCACAACATCTTCTACTTTTGTCTTGCATCTTATTTCTTCGTTTCTCATCCGATCACGAAGGCTTACGCCCAACATTGCTCTCTCAATTGCTTTTTGTGTTGTGCGAAGTTTATTTACTGATTTTAATGTTAATGACATTGTCTCCATTCCATAGGTTAGCATTGGGAGAATACAGGTATTAAAAACTTTGGTTTTAAGATTTATGGGGATATTCGTATTACGTAATGTTGTTCTCAATTTTCCTACTGCCGCCCAGGTCATTCTAGTTCTTACTTATCTCGGCTGTTTGATTTTGTTTCCCGGGTTTTAATAAATGGCCCAAATATATGTATTCTTGAACACTTTCTATAACTATATTCCCAATTTGAATAGGTGTGTTTTCTAATGTCATAACTTTTGTTTTGCTGAGATTCATTCCAGACCTACTTCTTCTGATGTTAGTTTTAGTTCGTTCAGCATGTCTTGTATTTCGCTTATATCGGAACTTATTAAAACAATGTCATCCGCAAAATGTAGATGCGAGAGATGGCGACCGTCGATGTTGATGCCTTTCTGATCCCAATTTAGTTTTTTAAATATATTCTCTAGTGTGAGCGTGAATAATTTTGGTGAAATGGGGTCTCCTTGTCGGACTCCTCGGTTGATTCGTATTTGCTCAGTTTCTAAGTTTTCTCCTATCTTCACTTGAAAGGTTGCAGTTTTATAAATTTCCTTTATTAATTCTCTGTACCTCGAATCTATCTTTGCATTGCTTTAAATACGCTCCAGTGCTCTATGCAGTCGAAAGCTTTCTTATAATCTATGAAAGCCAAATGCAGGGGGATATTGTATTCTGTGCATTTCTCTATTAATAGTCTCACATTTTGAATTTGTTCAGTAGTGCTGTATCCTCGGCGAAATCCTGCTTGTTCAGGAGGTTGGTATGCGTCGAATTTGCTGGTCAACCTGTTGTTAATGATCGACATCAGCAACTTGTACAAGTGGGCCAGGAGACTTATCGGTCTGTAGTTTTCAATGTTGAATACGTCTGCTTTTTTGTGTAGTAGTATGACCTGTGCATTTTGCCATTCTTTGGAAATTCTACCAGTTTGTGGGCACTTATTTAATAGTATTTTTACAACTTTTAGAGTAATTGGTCCTCCTAATTGGATCATTTCCTTTGTTATTGTGTCTTCTCCAGGGGCTCGGTTATTTTTCATTTTTCTTAGTGCAAATTCTAGTTCCTCTATGGTGATCTCAGGGATTTCCTCTGAGCCTACGTTTGTTATATATATTGTTGGTTTTTTGTTTTTGTCTCTGTTGTTCGACGAATATAAATCTTTGTAAAAGTCTTCTATGATATTAGTTATTTGATCTTTTTCTTGTTTCATTTCACCTTTTTTGTTTTTTAATTGGTATATTTTTGGTTGTCCAGTTTTATTTATAGATCTCAATACTTTCATATTCCTATTATTTTCTATAACATTTTGAATCTTGTCAGTGTTATGTGTTCTTATGTCTGCTCTTATTTTCCTTTGGATTATTTTATTTAATTCTGCGTATTCTTTTGAGGTTTTATCCATATTTCTTCTTTCTTCCATAAGTTTCTTTGTGTCTTGTTTTATTTTACTTGCCTTTGGTTTAGAGGTTGAGCATATACGTTTCGTAGCGGTCTTTATGTCATCTTTTATCTTTTTTGTCAACTCCTCTATTTCCATTTTTTCGATTTGTTGTAGTGGTGAGAGTTTTGTCTTGAGTTCTTGTTGATACCTAATTTTGTTTTGTTTCAATTCTTCTAGGGTTGGATATCTTTTAGGTCTTATTAATTTGTTTCGTTCAAGTTTTGTATTTATAATAACTCTTGCCCGGACCAGTCTATGGTCGCTTCCAAGGTCAAATTTATTAAAACGGTGACGTCTGTTAGTATATACTTCTTATTTGAGATAATGTAGTCTATTTCGTTTTTAGTTTTGTTGTCAGGGCTTCTCCATGTCCATCTTCGACTTATAGGTTTCTTGAAGAATGAGTTCATACAGTATAGATTTTCACTTTGTAGATAGTTAATTAGAGTGTCGCCTCTTTCGTTAACTTCTTCTAGACCAAAGTCGCCTCTGTTTGGTATGTTATCGATGTTGTTCTTGCCTATTTTAGCATTAAGATCTCCCATAATGATAGTGTATCTTGTTTTCTCTAACCTTGATGCCATTGTGATGTCATCATATAGTTGATCTATATCTAATGTAGTGCTCCCTGGTAAACATATCCAGAAGTGTGTGAGTTAAATAATATAAATGTAGGAAGAGATTGAAATTCTACCATGGCACGAATTAAAACTAAAAACAAGAAGTTGTAACAGTTTATATGGATATACTGCTACTATAATAAAAAAAATTGTAGCTAGTCTTAGAACTACATTTATTTTGCAGGCGATTCTAAAACAAATTTGAAACGAGGCAAGAACAATTTGAACAAAAGTAAAACCATAGGCAATTCAATTTTAGAGCACAGAGACTTTAGAGGTCATCTGGAAGATGATCAAATTAGTAACAAGTCTTATGGAAGTCATGAGAATAGGTTTAAAGATGAAAGCCACAAAGGAAGCGCAAATACTTTGGATCCTGATGAACATGAAGAGAAACGTGATGCAAGTAAAGAAGAATTAGGTATCGAAGATGGTGTGTATTAGTAATTTGTTGCAATAACATGTAGAAGTAAAAAACATTTCACTCCTAGACGAAGAAGAATGTGATTGTCAAGGTCAAATCCAAGCAGACTTGATAGATGCAGCTACTGATGATGTTATTATGCAAGATTATGCTTCAGACTGTTTTCCAGAAACGTGTTATAAGAAATTTCCTGTTTTCGCAGGAGATGATGACTCACCTTTTTGGCAAGGATGGGCAAATCTGCGTTTTAAAACGTATCAACTTATAGAGAACAAATATTTTGAAACGGCAGTTATTACTATGATTTTATTGAGTAGTTTGGCTCTAGCACTCGAAGACGTCTATTTACCACAAAGGCCAATCCTACAAGATATTTTATATTATATGGATAGAATATTTACCGTTATATTTACATTTGAAATGTTAATCAAATGGTTAGCCCTTGGTTTTCAAAAATATTTTACAAATGCATGGTGCTGGTTAGATTTTGTTATTGTAATGGTAAGCGCATATTATTCAAACGTTTACAAGAATACATAAGCAACAAAACAATCCCTGCTGTTTTTACTTACAGGTATCTTTAATAAACTTCATAGCCTCTCTATGTGGCGCTGGAGGAATCCAAGCTTTTAAAACTATGAGAACCTTACGAGCCTTAAGACCTCTGCGTGCAATGTCACGTATGCAGGGCATGAGGGTATGTAGTTATAAAACTCTTCATTCTAACATTAAATCATTTAAAACTTTTACAGGTTGTTGTAAACGCTCTTGTGCAAGCCATTCCATCTATTTTCAATGTCTTACTGGTGTGTTTAATATTTTGGTTGATATTTGCCATTATGGGTGTGCAACTTTTTGCCGGGAAATACTTTAAAGTAAACTTGTACAATTTAATTTTGCCCATAAATGGGTAATATTAATACGTTTTGCTTATTTTTTAGTGTGTAGATGGCAACAAGACAACGTTAAGCTACGAAATAATTCCAGACCGTAATGCTTGTTCCGCTGAAAATTATACCTGGGAAAATTCTAGAATGAATTTTGACCATGTTGGAAAAGCTTACCTGTGTTTATTTCAAGTTGCAACATTTAAAGGTTGGATTCAGATTATGAATGATGCTATAGATTCGAGAGAGGTTTGTATGCACACGTACTTGGTGGCAGGTATTCAAGTCCATAGATATATATATTTCTTTTTAAAATCATTCTTCCACATAATAGTACATAGGTTTTTTTTGTGGCTATGAACTTTTAGTACTACTAGCTACCACAACATAAAACGATCAAAAAACATTTGCAAATTAATCCACTTTTTTTTTCAGCAACAAGATAAACAACCCAAACGAGAAACAAATATTTACATGTATTTATACTTTGTATTTTTCATTATATTTGGTTCATTTTTCACTCTGAATCTATTCATTGGTGTGATCATTGACAACTTTAATGAACAGAAAAAGAAGATAAGTATAATTTTACTCCATAATTGTTTTGGTCTGTATTTTAGTTGCTTATAAAATTATTTTTTTGCACGCAGGAGGCTCATTAGAAATGTTCATGACAGAGGATCAAAAGAAGTACTATAATGCCATGAAAAAAATGGGTTCCAAAAAGCCAATGAAAGCTATTCCAAGACCAAAAGTTTGTTTATAGTCGATACATTTTTTTATTGGCAATTGATAAAACAATTTTTTTTGTAGTGGAGACCACAAGCTATAGTTTTCGAAATTGTTACAAATAAAAAGTTTGACATGTTCATCATGTTGTTTATCGGACTGAACATGTTGACAATGACTATGGATCATTACCACATGGAACAGACCTTCACAGACATCCTGGAATGGCTCAATACAATCTTCATTGTTATTTTCTCCACCGAGTGCCTCATGAAAATTTTTGCTTTACGTTACCACTACTTTACCGAACCTTGGAATCTTTTTGATTTAGTGGTTGTCATACTGTCCATACTGGGTAAATGGCTAATTACATTGAATGTACTTTTTGAAAACTTGCATTTTTCTTTTTCAGGTCTGGTACTAAGTGATATTATTGCAAAATATTTTGTATCACCTACACTACTCCGTGTAGTACGTGTAGCTAAAGTTGGCAGAGTGTTGCGTCTGGTTAAAGGTGCCAAAGGCATTCGAACATTACTGTTTGCATTGGCCATGTCACTACCAGCGTTGTTCAATATATGCCTGCTCTTGTTTTTGGTCATGTTTATTTTTGCTATCTTCGGAATGTCTTTCTTTATGCACGTCAAAGAAAGAAGTGGCGTGGATGATGTCTACAACTTCAAAACTTTCGGACAATCCATGATTCTATTATTTCAGGTATGTAACATTTAGAAAATATCCGGCTGATCCTACTTTCCCATAACTAACAACCACTAGGAGAAAATTGAAAATAAAACTCATAAGAAACAAATGATTATTTTATTTCAGATGTCAACTTCAGCTGGTTGGGATGGTGTACTAGATGGCATAATAAACGAGGAGGAATGTGATGAACCTAATATAGAAATTGGAGAGACTGGCAATTGTGGAAACTCCACTATCGGAATAGCATTTCTGCTTAGTTACTTGGTCATCTCGTTTCTTATTGTCATAAACATGTACATTGCGGTAATTTTAGAAAATTACTCGCAAGCCACGGAAGAAGTTCAGGAAGGCTTAACAGATGATGATTACGACATGTACTACGAAATTTGGCAACAGTTCGATCCTGAAGGGACACAATACATCCGTTACGATCAGTTGTCTGACTTCCTTGACGTACTCGAACCCCCACTCCAAATCCATAAACCTAATAAATACAAAATAGTGTCTATGGACATTCCAATTTGTACAGGTGACATGATGTTCTGTGTAGATATTTTAGATGCGCTTACTAAAGACTTCTTCGCAAGAAAGGGTAACGCAATAGAGGAATCAGCAGAGTTGAGCGAAGTACAAGCGAAACCTGTCATTCCTGGTTACGAAACTGTGAGCTCCACGTTGTGGCGACAACGTGAAGAATATTGCGCTAGACTTATACAAAATGCTTGGCGTAAGCACAAACGTCAGCGTTGCGGTGTAACAGAACAATCGGACAAAGATGAAGCTGATGGAGATGGGGAATTGGCAGCCAGACAAACAGCCGTACTTGTACAAAGTGATGGTTTTGTGACCAAGAATGGTCATAAAGTGGTGCTCCACAGCCGTACACCAAGCCTTAGTTCACGTTCTGCAGATGTATGAGACTGGCCCCGTCCCTCCCCAGCCGAGCATTAAATCGTTGCTGCAACAGGCTGGCTGTATCGTGTGTTGTTTTATTTCAGCTGTTTGAACACCTTTCTTGACAAATGCGTACATCGAATTCTAGAGAATAAATTACTGAATCCTAGATTACTTGTGACATTACATACTTGTTATAGAAATACAGCTGAGATAAAATTTACTGTGGTCGAACGGACCTGTGCTGTGTAGTTTGATGGAGAAGATACCTTTTACTAATTACTATCAACTGCTTTGCTGCTCATATTGCTATTAATATTTATAACCACTTCAATGGTGTGTACAAGACTGCAATATAACAACTAACAATAATAGTTTTATGAACAGTGTGTACGTGTGTGTCTGGGCACTAGGTATTTACAAATTTCTGCATATTATATGCCACTTCAAAAATTAACACTTATGACCCAGCATAAGTACTAAATTTTGGAATTGGCAAACTGTGGAAATCTAGGAAAATCTAGTTACATACGAGAAGTCAGTTGATATAAAGAAAATCTTTATAAATTTTTCTTTTTGTATCAGATCTTTTATTTAATTTTTAAAGTTTAAATTATATACAAGTTTCTATCAAATTATGCTACAACCGATATTTTTAATATTACTGCAAATGATAAATTTGTTATTAGGTAACTGCTAAACAGGAAAATTTATTTTCAACCATTTCTAAGGAAAACATAGTTAATTAACGTTAGCATCGCTAATTATCACAAGACCTTTAGGTTTTCACAAAAGAATTTTTACTTTATGGAAATCCAAACTTAAATTTTTCTAAAATTATAGACAGCATTATTTGCAAATGCAATTTATTTAAATTTGATTCCTGAGCTTCTGATTTTAGTTAATAAAATGTTCACCCTAGTTTCAGTATTTCTATGTAACATTTTTGTTTTTATTTAGAAATAATGATTTTTTAAACTTGCTTCGCCTGCAATGCCAAAGAATCAAATTGGAATAGAACAGTCACAGACAGCTGTTTAATATTTCTTGAAACAATATTAAATTTGTTCGAAATTGGTGATATGACCTTTAACAATAATTTCCATTATTTTGCAGCAGATATGAATTACAGTTTAAGCGGTTTTGCCAAAGTGAATACGAATTTTGTTTAAACGATCATGGACATATTGAAAATTTTTACTTATTTTCTGTCAAGGTTTATTACATAACTCCTTTCTATAATTCCAAAATTTAAATCTTTTCGAGTGTATTAATCAGAATATATTTATAGTACCTATACTAAAATACTGTTATAATAAACTTAGGCAATTTCCAACTAATTAGAACGAAACATTTCTGCAGTAATACTAAAAGTAGTTAATTGTAAGAAATATCCTGTATATATTTTGAATTATATAGTGTGTTATTTTGGTGATTTAAAGTGTTGTTGAATTAATTTCTGTAAGAATCGAAATATGGGATTGCACCCTTAAAAACTGTAAGAGTCGTGTGGAAACCAGTTTGGTTTCCTGCTTTAATAAAACGGCACTTTAAACTAAACAACGTAATTTTATCCTGAAAACAATTGGTCTTATAATTACGCAACATTTTCTTAGAGTACGTAGGTATACATACATATATGAGAATTCACACAGGCAGAAATAGAACTTTAATGAGAGCAACAATTCCCAAGTTGCTGTCGCTAAATTTAATTGTACATATTAATTCCGTACGTAATTTTATGACCAAGCTCTTCAGTCGACACACTTCCAGCCATATTCAGCGAAAAGTGTATATTAGTTTTGCTAAAATGTTATTAAATACGTATGTTAAAAGTTTCGATTTTATTACAACATAGGTAGTCGTATGCACAAATAATTAGCAAAAATATGCACTTTTCAAGAAGTGGCCTAAAATTATATTCTAAATGGGCCCGAATCCATGAACTGAAATAATTAGTATATTGCAAATGGACAATTTAAAAATCACATCGTCGAGTTACTTATAACATGGTGCTTTTTCAATTTGCTATTCTTCAAGCTGTCTTCACATGCTACATGGACTGCAAATGGGGGAGGGGCGAAAGGGCATTTGCTAAAATACACGGATTTTGTATGCCTCATATGATATTATATATTGTAAATTTGTATGTGTGACATTTTTTTGGCACTATTTGAAAAATTATTAGAACTACTACTTACAGCACATGTGTTTTATATACTAAAAGTTATATGGGCTTGTTATCATTACTTTTGCTTTCGTAAAAGTTGACACCAATTTGTAAATGCAAAATCGTCGCGAAATTTAATGACACAAATATTTAATCCTATTATTGAGAATAAATGTATTAGGTTGCTTACACCATTTCATTGAATGCCTGCAACAACACAGGTAAATAATTAGTCGTGGCTGGAATATTGCCATTAAGCTAACTTAATATTCATCCTTACACATTACGCGTAAAAAATGTCACCCATACCACTGCGAACGATTTTTATTCTAATAACAAAAATCAGCGCATTATAGGTATAGTTGATTGACTGTCATTCTATGTTGAAATACATGCTGTTATAATATAATTCTGTTAAGCATTACTTATTTGATCTATTATTCGATTGTTATGGTACATTAATGCAGGGTGTCTTAAATAGCGTATGCACTTTGAATCTGAAATATGTTACCAATGGTTGTAAATATGGCTAAATGAAACAAAATCGAGGCTTACTATTGCATAAAGTAATTTTAATACTTTTATTAGCTATGTAGGTACTACAGAAAGCCATTTTCTGTTACCTCATGGGTTTATTTCTAGAAATTTTTCGTTTTTCCATTTTTCTATCGTTTAATAATTTTAAATTACAAGAATATGCATAAAAAAGTGTGATTTAATTTGGCTATAGAAATTAGATCAGATTATTTGGTAACCAAATTAATATATCAAATATGCATATCCGATTAGATCAAACAAATTTTGCAGAACTTTCCGCTTGACACGGTTCTTACTTTTGAAATAAAAATTCGTTCCTTTTGTTGTTCCTTCTGTATGGAAATGCACCAAGCTACTTATATTTTCAAAGAAAAAAATCGTGATATCATATCTGTTTTGAAAAACTTAAATTTTATATAAGTAGAAATAATAAGACCTACGAAAATCTAAAAACAATTTTGAAAGCTACGCAAACAACCGTCCCAGTTATAACTTTACTACTATTATAACTTAAGTAGAAATATTCTGTTTTATCAAATAAAATGCCATTGCTACCATTTTCAAAGTGTCGTTAGTGAATGTAGTATTTGAAACACCCTGTATATGACATTCCAGTCCGGGACAATGTTTATATTGGCTTAGTTTAGATTTTTTTAAACCGTAATTCTGACAAATCGGTTGTGATTCCCAAACAACTGAATTATCAGAAATATGCAAGCCTGCTGGTTTCGGGCAAACAGAACGGTTTCTTTTTATAGTATTAGGACTGCTATCAAATTTTTGAACAATAATTTTTCACGAACGCTATCCTGCGACTGTAATGTAACGTGATATTTATATTTATGCAGCCATCGCTATCATATGTTTGTTTGTTTTACAATTACACCGCCTCTTTATGATTGTTGTTGAAGATTTAACATTTTACGATTAAAATAGTTTAAAGAAAATGAATAATCGCTACAATAAAAATGTTCAGTGGAAATGCATATATTTCAAAGTGTGCCGCATTTTTAATACCAAATAGTCTGCACACAATATTATTGAAAAACAGACACCGCTGTTTTTTCAATAGTCTGCCATTCGTTAGAATTCTACCATCATAATTATTGACTTTTTTGTGCCATGGCCTAATGAATTTATATCTTAATAACATAAGTCTCTATATACTGAATTGACTTCCGTAGAACTTCTGTAGGAAAATTATTTAAATGTGTTTCATGTTGATTACGGAACAATTTAGTATGTTGAGGTGAAAACTCATATTAAAATTTAATGCACAATAAACAATGATGATTATATAATAGTTTCTGTCGTAAGTAGTTGTGGAACTATTAAATTCATTAGACAAAACACAAAAAAGTACATGCATTTTGCACATGACTGTAAATGCTTTTTTACATTTTATGAAAACAGTGTCGATGTACACAGCCATATATGTATTTTAATACAATATACATATAGATGTGCAGTGCTACACCAACATTTGGACAACTCATTCATGTAATATAATAATCATAGTATTACAACATATATACATACATAATTTTTCTAAGCAATCGTTGTTTTTAGGGTAGCTATTGGTATATTAAGATTTAGTTTGTAAGCTTTGCGAAAAATTAAAGCGATGATCTCGATTTTAAGTCACAATATTATACAACCACCGAAATTATTGAATTCCTTTTGAAATTAGCTTGTTTTAAATCAAAACATGCTGTATTGAAGAAGAGGTAACAACCACTTTATTCTACAAAAAGAGCTTTATATTTCAATTAAAAATAAAAACCATTTGAAATAAATGCTAATTATTTTACCAAATATCCTCAATCATCGCTACGTAATAGTGGTTGATGGTGCTTAAGCTGCAGAAAAATGTAGGGGGAAACTTGTGAATAGCAAACCCTATTCATCACGTGACTAAACAGTATAGTTGTCACCAGTAGTCTGTCTGTAGGGTAACCAAGGAAATTCAGCCTATGCAGCATAGCAGTTTATATATCGTGTTTAAAAGTTTTTACATCTTCCTGGTAGGTGAAGTTTTGATAAAATCGTTAATAGACATTAACTAAACAGTGATACGCATTGTAACATAAGCTTTAATCAGCTGTGTTCAGTTGGAAATTGAAAACAGGTTCACTGTTAATTTTGTATTTTCTTAAATAAACTTCGAAATGCCACTTCTTTACACTGAATTTGCACCGTAGAGGTTTTAAACACATTTGGTTTTACCAAATATGAACAAAAAACACTGCAAAATTTAGAAAATACATGACAAAAAGGATGTAAAGATATACAAACACGTGCGACTGAATGCAATGTTTATCCTACACACCAAACAAGCATAGTAATATCTGAGCAAGCTCTGACGTCACTGCAGCATGATGTATAAGTTCTGCACAAGAATAATAATTTTTTGTGTGCAAATTTCCATCTGTAAATTTTTACACCTAGCTTTACGTTTTCCCTTTTACTAGCTACTTGTCAAAAAATTTAACGTGAAAAAGCACAAAGAATTTAAAAATAAAGTTTGAAATTGATCCAAATTTACACTTTTTTTACCTAATCGAAAACTAGTCGTGTTTGGTAACATCAAAAGGGCCATAATGTTTACTTTTAAAATATGTAGGATTCTTTATTCTAGCTTTAATTTTAGAGAGTACCTATTAGTTCGATTTAAATTTTCAGAAATTGAAATTTCAAAGGACCTATATACAGAGTGATTCAACACATTTTAATTTTGAAAATCAGTGGTAATGTACCTGACAAAATCAAATTTGAAATTTCTGGATATGGAAGGTATCTCAAAGGTTTTTTGCATAAAATGATGGTTCTTTTTTCGCAACAAATACCCCAAATTCGAATCAAGACCTAAGTAGGTCTTTGAGGCGAGATATTTACGCATTCGGAATAGGAAAACTGGGAAAATTAATTTGAATCTTGCTAGGGAATATAAATTAGTGTCGTAGATTATTACTAGAGCAGCTATAAAATATTTTCTTCAATGATGTCCTATTTTGAGCATACTTCATATTTCCATACAAACAAATCTTGGAAATCCAGTTTACAGAGTCACAATTAAGCTTTTACTTCAATTGCTCACAATAGTACAAGCAGAGCATATGTTAAAACTTTGGAAAATATGTACATTAATGAGTTTAAATTTATTTATTTGAGATGGATATATTGAAATTTATGATGATAAAGAAAAATATGTTAAAAATTGGTAGTTTGTTTATTGAAGGAATTTATAACAAGGAAAGGTATGTACTCTAAGAATTAGAACCTAATTATGGTTTAAATTGGAATGATTGATTTATTTCCAGGTCTACCATCAGGAATAAAATACAAATAGTTTGTTACATTTCTTTCAAAATGATGCATACAATGAGTTTACTAAAGGAATTGTTAGATCTGGTGAATTTCAGTTAGATATGTTTGATATTCATTGTCCTATTAAAGGGACATTAGAACAAATTAGACTTGTTGAATATAAGAATAATTTTTATGGACTTTACTTCACATGATTTGAGTAGTGAGTTTTTGATAATGTGTTACAAGACTTTTAAATAATTTTGTTTTCAAGTAACATTAAATAAATGAATAATAAAATAAGATAATTTTATAATTATTTGACAGCAATTTATAGATTTATTTATCCACAATTGAGCAGGTGCTGCTATCTATGAACGAAGAGCATTAATATGTACTAGTCTGGATTTATACCAAGATGACTGGAAGGGTATGGTGTTGTCACTCGAGTTTGATATGGGCGTCACGAAATGTTTGGCGGAGAGATGGCGCAGCAGATCATAGTTACTAAAAAAAATAACGTTTGCGCGTCAAATTTGAAATTCGCACGCAATTCTATTCTAACCTTACTTTGTTTATACTGTGATCAACCTATGCATATCAAATTTCGTTAAGATCGGTCCAGTAGTTCCTTTAAGGGCCATTAGTGGGGTAACAACCAGTGTTCGATGGGTCAAATAATTAGTATAGTACTCAACGATTTTTGAAGCTTGCTAAATATATTCAGATAAGCCGATTATTGTTTCAATATCTTACGAACATTTTCCTGAATATTTGTCAAATACTTGGCCGTATATTCATTATTAGGTCGTGAGAGACTGACCGAATATTCGCTGCTCTGCCAAAATCACCTTTCGATAAATCCCTAGTCACTAGTATCGGTGTAGGATTAAGTGTGATTCGTCATTATGTTGAAAAAAACATCTACTGCCCTTTCATCTTATTATAGTCACTGTTGGGGCGTGTAAAAGATTGATACATAAATACTTTTGGAAACATAATAAGCAACAATTTTTAACCTATAGGAAAGTCCAGGCGCGACGTGCTTCGCCCATTTTTAAATTCTAGACGAAATTCTGTATACAACAAAGTTGGGTGTCATTTTTGGTGAAACTGGAAGCCCCAGAAAGTTGTAATAATCTACGTCAAGTAATAGGTGCCCTTGCCTATACACATTCCAAATTTTAATAGATTATCTGAATAAATAAAGAAGAAAAGGGGGGTGAATCAATTTTCTCTTGCGAAAATATTGATTTTAATTAAAAAAAAATCTGATTTAAATTATACTGGGTGAGTCAATAGTGCGTTCTCCTTCGATATTGGGTGAACCGTTAGAGATACGATAATTTTTCAAATACAAAAGTTTTAGGGTGTCATAGTATCTATCATTCAAAATTATTTTCACTTCTATAGGGTGTTTCATTTTTGCGTCACAGATTATTGATCAATTTTTTTAAATGGGACACCCTATATTCAACTGCATATTCGAATGCACCATCAAAATTGCTACAAGACCATATTTTGTTTTTGGAATTCGGCTGCACGGTTGCCACGATATTTAACTTTTCTTGAGATTTACTGATTTTGCAGAGTTCCCATCAAAAAATCATTGTGAGCTGCGGTTAGGAAATGGAGCAAAACAAATTCATGTGAGTAGTTGTCAAAGTATGCCCTACCTCTTGTTACAAAACTAGCTCAAAATATCCAATACGCTGTTTGTGACAGACGGGTGAACTTGATGAAAGTAAGGGCGTTAAAACTTGTGTTTTTCAAATAGAACACCCTGTATTTTTTTACATTATCAGTTGCAGATCTTAATTACCTTTCATTTTTGTAAAGTATGTCCTATACCTAAATGTTACCATTTTCGATATAATTTGACTTTTTTCCAAATATTCATAAATTTGGCCAAAAATTAGGCATTTCTTCTTAATCGCGATTTTTTTGCACCCTGCTACTGGGGTGCATTCAGCCACAGTTTGTAAATAAATAAATAGGGTTACAAACTATCTATTTTTGCACACATACAGACAGATATTTTTAAAAATCACTTTTTAGTTTCCTGGAGATTCAAAACGTGAATTTCCGCCAGAATCGAAATATTCGAAAATTTGCTACGAACACTTGCAAAAAAGAGTATAGTATAAAATTGATGCATAAATATGAATATTTCGATGGCTGAAAGTGTTCCTTGGCCGAAATTGCCAATCTCCTCTGACAATTATTTTTTGTATAAAAGGTTGTCATCTGACGCGTTAAAATGCAACCGTTCTAGAAGACATCCCTAATTCTTTTGTATTTCTTTCGCGCAGTGTTGCAAACAATACTCAATTTTCAGTAGATTTACGGAATTTGTTTTTATTAATTAATGCGATTTTCAGATGTTTTATCAAAAATCGAATGTATTATTAATTTATCGATCTACAGGGTGCAATTTACATAATAATAGAACTATCCTAGAAAAGCACGATTGAAAACTTCGAGCCACTTTATCTTCAACTAACTTTCAGAAAATTGGTAGGAAAGAATGGGTTCACTCAAAAGACCTTAGCAGTTGAGTTGCAGACTCAGCAATACTATCTGAACGTCATTACTGATTGTTGCATGCAACACAGCAGCTTAAAAAACACATAACTAGATGTTTACTAAGCTGCTTTGTTGCAGCAGCTTTTTAGCAATGACTTTCAGATGGTATTGCTGAGTCAGCAACTTAGCTGCCAAGGTTTTCTCAGCGCACCCAGTGTATAAGTCACATATAGAAAAAAAATTTGTTGCGGAAATAATATAGATATTTAAAAAAGTTATAGGCAATCGAAAATCACCTGCGGAAAAAATATATGTAACAAAGCTACCTCATTTTCCCATTTGTAGAGTTTTAGGATTTTTATTGTTTTATTGAGTCCACTGTGAATGTCACTGGTGATGCTCTCTGGAATGTTTTTACTTGATGGCCGTGGTCTAACCGTATGTACATGGTGAGATAACTTTTTGAACATTAATCTCCGCAGCAAATTTTTTTTGTTTCAATCACTGCGAATTGACAACACTGCTTTATTTTTCATATTCCAAATATAAACCCAACTAGTTGCAAGTAACTGAATAAATATAATATGTGTTTGTAAAGATTTATTTGTGAATAGATTATCTGCGAAGTTCCAATTAAACCGAAGTACCTACTGTACTATAAGGAATTTCAAATTCATCTGTAAAAAAATCAGCCCTAGTAGGTGGTACGTAGGTATAGGTATTAGATACTACTACCACTATTTTTATTAATGTTAAGAAGTCTTTGTAGGAATGCCTGGCTTCAAAAGAACAGAAAAGTTCGAACGGAAAAAGGATACACCAATCATGGATGATATTGAGAAAGATACAAAATCGTTGATCAATAAAATATTAGGCGATGTCAGTAAATCATCAGCAACAAAACAATTAATTATAGGCGCATCATCAGGATGGTAAGTGTTGGTGCTGCTACTAACTTCCTTTTCTATGGTTTTCTTTGTAGGTTGACGGGTTATGTAGCGATGAAAGTTGGCAAAGTTGTGGCTTGCGCTGTTGGTGGAGGAATACTTCTCTTGGAAGTAGCAAACCAGAAAGGTTACATGAAAGTAAACTGGGATAAAGTTAATAGACAAATTGATAAGGTATCTGATCGAGTTGAACAGGAAATCACTGGAGAAAGCCCCAGTTGGATGGATAAGGTAAACACAAACATATGTACTTACAATGTTTATAAATCGAACTTAGAATATACAACACAAACATTTTCTTGGGGCACCTTAAAAAGCTACCCAATTCAAAACCCTTCGAGACCCCCAATTTGTTTGATTCACATTTTATAAGAATAATTAATTACTTTAATTATTTTAGGTCTGTACATTCGCTCGTTCTAATAGTACTCTTACTGCGGGTTTTATTGGTGGATTTTTCGTTGGCCTCGCATCGTACTAAATTGTAAATAGGCAATTCTACTATTTTACATTTAATACTACATTTATCAATAAATTTTAATGTTTGTTTTGTCCTGCTGATTATCGGGTGCATACAAGAAAATGCGTAAAAGAATGATTTTTGCAATATTTTTCATATCTAGTGGCTACACCTTGATCTATGTGTAGACCAGTGGTGCGCAACCTTTTTTGCAGGACGTCCAGTTCAAAATGCTAAATATCGTATAGGGCCACAATAACTTTACTGTATACATTTTGTAGTGAACAAAAATTTTACTATCAAACAAGGAAAATATTAAACATATTTTTACAGTACCTATCATATATGTGGGTAAAAAGATTGGTGCTGCTTTTCAGCCACCCGAAGCTGCAACTTATTTGTAATTCAAATCGATGTAAAAATTATGTTTATACATTTTTAGGAACTACCTATTATTCTATAACTTTAATATATTTTGTTGCTGAAAAAAGATTGTGGGGTCTGCATCGGGTGGCAAGGCGGATCATAGGTTGCTCATCACTCGTTTATATCTAGACTTTACCTTCCATCTGTATTGCCATTATTGTTAGAGTGTATGTTATTAGGACTCACTTCGTATGTTTTATCAATCTGCATTACAATTTTTTAATAGATGGAGCGTTATGTGGACAGGAAAATGGATAAAGCTGAAGGACTCTTAAAAGAACGTCAAAACAAAGCCAAGCGTTGGTATTCCTCATTAATAGGTGATTCTGATGGCAAGCTAACAGAAATTCATATTTTCTTGGTTTCCTTTGCTGCTGGTGTAGCTATTGGTGTTGCAACTTCTTGAATGACATCCATAACAGTATCTTTGTATAATTTAGGTATTGTACACTTTTCCAAAATTTGGTGCCAAATATTTCCAACTAAAATTTAAAAAATGAATTGGTCTTACATTCTGTGTGATTCGACTTTATTTGCACCATACAAAAATTTGGAAAAGCTTTTGCAACAAAAGTGTAATAATTAGAGTGCCAGATAAGATTCTGATTGAATCAGTAGTTGATGATAGCTGTTTATGCAACTAACAAGTAACTTTTATTTAATCATTTGTTTGTGTACTTATCTCTTTCGAGCCTTGTAAAATATATGTATCTATATATCTATTTCTTTGTATGTGATGAAATGGTACAATCACGTTAATCCGAAATATTTCAGGTTTGGTAACATGCATCGACTTTTGAAAGATGAATGATGTTAGACAGCTTGAAATTTGAGCTATTAGATATACAATTAATAAAAACAAAACAATTACAGTTCGCAGTTCGGACTATGAAGATATTTGAATTAATGCAAACCACAAGTATAAATACTCTTTCCATAAAATACATTGGATTGGGTGGATGGTCTATAATCGTTTCTTTATTTTTTTTTAAATTATAAATCTACAGTTGTGGTCCGGCATAGTCCAGTTACTGATCAAATGGGTGAAGCATTTTACCTAGACTTTCCCATACCTTGCAAATAGCTTATAATTTTATTTTTATAGGAACGTTGTAGCCCCAAGAGTGATTATAAGATCGTAACATTCCAGCATATGGGATTCAGCCGCGGGCACCCGCATGTTGTCGAGTTTTGATTATTATAAAAGTACAACCGCAACAGAAAACAAAATTTATTTGTCAGAAAAAGAATGCTTGGTATTGAAGAAAACCTTAGATCAGAAAAAGAGATTCGTGACGGGGGGTTAATATTAAAATAAAACTAAAAGTTTAGGTATAGAATCTTATTTCACTATCACCAATGAGTAATTTTAGCCTACAACTAGGGTTACCATATCTAAAAATTTCGTGACCCGGACATTTTCCATTGTCATTATGCACAAGAGGTTTTATTAAATTTTGTAAAGTATATACATATACCTAGATTTATCCTAACAAACACAAAATAAATTATTAAAAAAAACACAAATAAATTTTAAAAACATTATAAACAAGATGTGCAGTGTGTGCCATGAAAACCTATAACCTCATAAGTATTGAATATGCAGAAAACAAAAGTAAAATGCCATAAAAGTTTAATTTGCGATTTTTTTGATATTAAATAGTCGTATTTCTTGAATATGAAAATTACTGGTTAAAATTTGAAACAGAATGCCCTACTCATTGGAGTTGGGTTTAATGTAGCATAATAGCAGTAATATAAAATTGGTTCAGTATCTTAACATTAACTTTTAGACAGTCAAAAATGCTATTAGCTTTAACCACACTAGAACTAAAAATGCACTTCACTGCCATCATCACTCCGCCTCAATTTGATTCCTTGCAGTTCCTATCTGCTCTGTACACAATGTATCTATTATCAAATATCTCAGATCTATAAAAAAGCATCGTTTATATAGTAATATTGTACCCCCTTGGGTTATTATACCAAGATTGATTTTGATCTGCTAACTCATTTTAGGGTTAAGAAGGGTTTAAGTAAAACTTTATAAAATTCACATAGGCCAGCAATTTGAAACTATAGAGTTTGGAAAAAGCTTTGGATTTGCCTCAAGGTAAGTCTTTTATTAAGCCTTGTAAACACCTAACGAACATTTTAGTTGTTTTGTGCTGCCGCCTTTCCCATAGTCATTTGAACATTTTCTGCAAAGAATACGAACGCTCGTAGGAAAACTGTCAACATCTGAACATAACTAAGTAAAGTTGTTGCTTTCTTAGGTTTTCTGCTCAGTCTATATTTCTAATTGCATCATTCTCTCTCATATTGTTAGCACAACCTGAAAACGCACGCAAAGCGGTACACAGGTGATGAACATGTAGCCAATAAAGTAATATTTGCATGCTCATAATCATTTGATCTTTTCAAATTACTGACAAGTGGGAAATGTTTATTTGCATTTGTACCCCTTCGCAGCAAATCCTAGTCTACATATTATGAGCAAATAAATGCTGGTGGGTAGCAGCTCGAATGAACGGAAACGTTCATAAGGTGGGTACAAAGCTTTAAATTACGTTATCATATTTACAGACTTCAGTACCTAAAACAAATGATACCATAAACATGTCGATGTTCGTCTCTTGGTTTCGTATTTTATTTCAAGCGTACGAGATTGAATCATCGTTTGGAGATATAAACAAATGTACCAATCCACAGGCACCTTTTTTAAAAATGTTTTTTTGTTTTCTTAATCCCCAAAGCATTTTTCTGTTAAAATCTTGAAATCGAAAATTTCATAAAAGCAATACTTTCATATACTACTATCCCATGGGGAAGTAAAAATGTAGTAAATAACAAAAAAAACACTTTCTCAAAATCAAGTCATCTTCTGTAAATACAACTTTATTGTTTACTAATATGTATCAAATAAAGTGCAACTGCAAAAATGATATTTTTTTGGAATTGAGATTGCAGGAAGAAAGACTTAGTCAGTTAGACGAAAAAAATCTTCAAAAACGAGTTAAACGAACTTGGAATGTTCGATATAGGTATACAGGTAAAAATATAAAAAGTGATATGGCAGTACTATTTTAAACTTTTAGCATAATAATTAGCTTTAAAAAAAAAGAAAACCGACTTCAAATAAAAACACAAAAGTGACATAAGTTAACAAAAAAGCAAAAAATAAATGTTTTTTATACAACAGTTTAATACTTATTTGTTGTTCCGTTTAATGTACTTAAGAAATTGTTGTTTATTATATAATTATTAATTGTTTTATAATTTTTAAGTCGGTGCCAAGTAAAACATAAAAATTCGAATCTAATTTGTTATTGCAGCAAGGTATATAATTTTTATGTTTTACTTGGCACCGACTTAAAAATTATAAAACAATTAATAATTATATAATAAACAACAATTTCTTAATTACATTAAACGGAACAACAAATAAGTATTAAACTGTTGTATAAAAATCATTTATTTTTTGCTTTTTAGTTAACTTATGTTACTTTCGTGTTTTTATTTGAAGTCGTTTTTTTTAAGTTAATTATTTTACAATTTTAAGTAATGGGTAGACCTAGTAAGGATGCTTCTCGAATGAGGAAATGACGGCTAGTTGAAACGGAAGATGAAATACGGAAACACTAAAAAGTCGGTTAAAAAAATAGATTTTGAGGAGTATCTTCGAAGTTCAAGCTCCAATACCAATCAAATTATAATGGGACCACCTTGGAACTATACTGAACCCAACACAAAAAAATCATTAAAATCGGTTCATAAACAAAAAAGCTATGCCCGAACATACATTAAAAAAAAAACATATACAGACGAATTGAGAACCTCCTCCTTTTTTTGAAGTCGGTTAAAAAATACTAGCTATTCAAAATTTGGTATCGCACAAAGTATGGCAGTTGCTTTATAAAAAAAATTTAATCCTTTAACTGCTCCACAAGAATATTCTCACAAATGCTTCTTGTGTTCCCGTTGCTAAAAAGGAGTATATTTGCATGATAGTTTTCATTAACTGCTCATAGTATTTTGAACATAATTGTTCAGGTGGAGGGTCATACGTGCTGCATGCATAAGCTTGTCTAAAACACTAAGAGACAGAAGGTTGAAAGAGCATGTATATTTAGCAGTTTTTTCAAATTTCAAAAAAATACTTGACGAAAGTAGAATTAAAGCAGTTGCTAAGTAATGAAGATGAATTTAGAGACATGGCAGTAGATACTTACCGTTTTTGCACAATTTTCTCGTGCTGCAAATATATCTGTCTAAAGGACAAAAACAGCATGTAAATTTTCTACATGTGTTCTGCCAATGCTCCAACAGACATTCTCGCATGTGGCAAATAAGTGTGCAGTCGGGGCAAGACTAGCTTTTTGTAGTGGCACAGTTAAAGGGTTAATTAAAAATTTAAGCGAAATTGAAGTATATGACCACACACACATAGCTGGAGATAACTTTCAATTGATTTTTGAAATTTGGGGTACCAATATTTTATTGAAACCTATATTTTGGGCATCGGAAGCCATGACCGGCAGCCCCAACCCACTGCATTGCAGGTCAAACTCCGCAATGCACTGTAGTGTTGCCGCCTTTACTTTTTTTTTTTATATTTTGTTCACAATCCCTAAACTTTAATTCGTAAATAAAAAAAATAGAAAAATCTAAAATTAGTAAAAAATATTGTGAAAATCATTGAATAATTTTTTAATACAATTATTTTCTTTGATATTCCTTAACAAAAGAGGTTACAAATTCATAATCGTACATATAAATAAAAAAAAAGGGCATCCTACAATAGGGAGCAGGAAGTATCGCTATTATAATCTTACACCTTATATGATAACAGATACCCAAAACATCTCTGCAAACACAGCTGACGAACATATGAGGGGTCTAAATGCAAAACCCGCCAAGTCCACTTTACAAAACAAATGAGTAATGCGCGGCATTCTGTTCTTTATGGTAAGCAGAATAAGGTAGCACACAGTTTGGGAGTAAAGTCCGCTTAGAGCAGTATGAAATAGGTACCCAAAACATGGTTATAAGTGCAAAACCCGCTATGTGGAAAATTTTTTTAATTCAAAACCCGCCATGTCCCTTGTGACCAATAACGATCGAGCATGCTGTCTGCGCTTCAGAGTGCCGTCACTTGTCAGTTCTGTTGTAAACCGGCTGCTAGTAAGTCGTAGGTGTTAATTAATTGTTGCATTATTAAAAGAAATAATGGATGATATTGGTGTTTCAATAGCAAAGACGGCTCCAGATTGCAGTCGTAAAAGAATAGTGCAAAATCATAAGCATAAAAGGAGCGTTGCAATGAGAAAACGGTAAAGTCAGTAAATAGACAGTAGCAAGGTTATTCGAATCATTAATTTCTTCAGGTATGCTGCTAAGGACTTGCCTGAAAAACCAAAGTGCGTTCACAGATGTGGCATACTAAAGTGCAACTTGTTGACAATGGCAGATTTGCACTTTATCCACAAAAACTTTTACGACATTCCGTCAAAAATTAAGCAAGATGCTTTTATTTTAAAGTGTTATGAGGGCATGCCTCCAAAAAGAAGAAGATCGAGAGTCGAAGGAGATAATGCTAATACTACTTCCAGAAAACAATTAACAATAAACTACAAGATAGCAAAAAAAGGAGGAGAATGGGTGAAAGTATGCAGAGAGGCCTTTATGCAAATTTTAAACGTAAAAAAGGACAGAATTCAGGGAGTGGTGAAGCGATTTGTGTTTGATGGCAAAACTCCTGTAGAAAATAGGGGAGGAGATCGCATCAAGGACACGAATAATCCAAAGAAGCAGGCGATGAGTAACTTTATCGAAAGCTTTAAGTGTGTGGAGTCCCACTACTGCAGAAGCCAAGTAAACAAAAGAACCTACCTTCCTTGTGATCTTAATATCAGAAAACTCTACAAGCTGTATAACAACTCAGTAACTGATACCCTTAAAGTAAAAGAACATTACTTCCGTTTTTATTTTACACGAAATTATAACATTAGATTCGGAACTCCTATGACGGATGTATGTTCTACCTGCTTGAGGCACAAAGAAGAGCTCAAACAGGAAAAAGATCTAGAGAAACAACAACAAATGAAGACTTTACAAAAAGTACACAAACTTAAGGCAAAAGCGTTTTACGCGATTCTTAAAGAAAGCAAGACTGACAGAAGTTGTCTCAATGGACTGCCCAAAAAAATTTAGCCCTTCCAAAACTTCCAGACCAGGTGACCTATTTTAGCCAGCAGTATAATTTATACAACTTCACTGTTGTAACTGGTATCTCCAACACAGAGCTTAAAAGAACTACAGTAACTGCTTATGTATGGACTGACCTTGATTTACCCAAAAATTCAAGTGTTATAGCTTCGCCGTTATTTCACAAATTAACCACGCATAAGTTCTCTGAAACCATAAAAGAAACTTTTATCTTTGCTGATGGATGCCCCGGGCAAAATAAAAATATTACTATGATAGGTATGCTAGCAAGCTATCTTCAAAGAAAAGCTCCAAAGAATATTCAGCTTATTCAAGTCATATTTCCCATCGTGTGTAGGACACAGCTTTATGCCCCCAGATCGAGTTTTTGGCATTACAGAAAAGAAAATTAAAACCACACCATGTATTACGGATCCAGAGCAATACCACACCATAATAGCAGAAAACGCAACTATTCTTAAATTAGCAGAAGACTGGGAGGCCTGACTGGAAGAAAATATCAAAGCACCAGGAGCTTGGCATTTCCAATTTCAACCATGCAAGCGCTTTAAAATTATTAAAAAAAGGGGTAAACAATAATAATATTATTGAAGTACAAGGAGAAGTTTCTTACAATAGTGAATCTGGGGTTCCTAAAGGGATTTTAAAAAAGGGTAAAAAAATGTCTTTAATTAACCCTGACATTATCGAATCTGGTAAAATAAGCGACAAAAAGAAAGCTGCAAGTGTCTCCAAATTGTTACAAGAGCATTACGGACAGCAGTGGCAGTCTGATCCAATGCTGAAATTTTATAAAACCGCTGTAAATTTCTCTTTGAACACCGATGAAAGTGCTCCAGAGTTACAAACGAATTGTGCACAGAATTGCCTGCAGACAACGAAGAAGGTGGAATTTAAACATTTAAGTTTTTTGGTTCAATTTTGATACTTAATTAATAATTGTTTAATATAATACCTAGATATTTTCTGTTAAAATAATAAAAATACTTGAAACAGTCTCTTTCTTTTGGATTAGCAACATAATTTTTTGCAAAACCCGCCAAGTCCAAACTTAAAGGTGTCTTTTTATAATAACCCCTGCACTAATATTTATTTGGCTGACCTCTGTTGCTAGAAAATAATAATACTAACGCAATCACAGAAATTCTACCATACAATATGCCTGCAGTACTCTGTAGCCGTTTTTGGCCTTTACTGTAAAATGACTTAGAGTGGACATGGCGGATTTTGCATTTAGACCCCTCATATATATACTTCGGTAACTTCTACTGCAGATTATTTAAACGAAGAAAACGTTGATGCTAAAAAATAAGTTTGCAGACATTCTTAGAGTATCTATGTCAGAGATCTCATCAGATAGTTTGTGTTTCCACATTTCAATCACCTAAATTGTCATGACAATTACAAATAGAACAAAAACAATAAACTCCTTTTAAACCAGAGATCGAAAGATATAAAGGTTCCTCGATGAGAGAAATGAATGGTTGCGTTCAATGCACACAGCTGCTGGCATGTTACTGAACGGATTTGGAACGATTATGCCGAGCCATTGGCATGTCAGCAATGTATGTATAACTTTTGACACCCGCTGTCACGCATCGTTCACCGGGAACAACTTTACACGGTTTTCTACCAGTAGCTGCATGCATTGACGCAATTTCTTTATCAAGAATATACAGAGATACAAATAAAGCAGACCAGCATTTACAATATTAAAAATACATAAAATAATTAAAAAAGAGATTCCTGAATGTTTTTCATCGATCTAATAGTTGCATTGATATGCGAATCGCAAAACACAAACGATAGTGTTAATTACTATTAACTATCTACTTATAATTACCGTATCATTATTGTTAAATAAGTTTTAAGTTCTAGTATGGTTCGACAGTTATTGGTATTCTATAAAAATGTTACGTTTGACAGAACAGTCTGGGAAGATCTCCAACGTATATTACGCTTTCTATTACTACATAATTCACAATTACTATGGCATTAATAAATTTGTTAACTTCCACATTTGAATGGAATTCTACTAAAAGATCACAAATAATAAGCTACGTACAATATTCGAATCAATCTTTTAAATCTATGTCGAGGATGAAAAAGAGAATCTAATCTAATAAAAAATTTTAAAAGATAATCGAATAGAGCCTTTTATATTCTAAAGTATAAATACTTCTAAAAAAAACTATATACAACTTTTGTAAATTTCTTGATTTTGGAAATTTTTGGCATGACTCGAGTGCAGTGGCTTTTCAAATTTAATGGTAATTTTTATAAATTTGCCTTCCCTTTTATAATATTTTACTGTATTTTTTCAATTAATACCAAGTTAACTTGTTCAAAGGCAAAGAGGCAAACATAAAAACAGTTGTTTATTCGTCAAGGGCATCTGATGACTCATTTTCACTGTCAGAATCACAGCTATTGGAGGACTCCTACAAATTAACAAATAGTTATTGTTTTCTGCCTTAAAAAAAAAATTTCCTTACTTCTGATTTCTCATCATTTCCATCGGAAGTAGCCAGCCCTTCTCTTTTCCGTTTTAATTGCGAATATGCGGTTAATTGTTCTTTAGATAAACTTTTCAAAAATTTCTCATATTCTTTGATATACTTTTGTTTTAATTTCTGGACTTCTGTTTCACACTCTTTCTTTTCAAGTTTGCTTAAATTTTTCCATGCAATATCTACTGGTGCTTTGCCATGGTATCTTTTGCTGAACAAAGCAAAACCAGACCTGTAAAAAAAACTGACTATTCAAATATAATTTTATATTTGGGTACATAAAATCAAAACGTAACCGAAAACCGGAAAAACCAGCAAAATTTTCTGCATAGAAATCAAAACAAAATTAATAATTTCCGTAACACGTTCACTGCCTCTCTTAATTTCAAATCCATAGTAAAGCCCAGTTTATATATTTTGGTAACTAAAGATTTACATTGTTAGTGAGTGCAAAATGACGTTGCTACCTGCACGTGCGGTGCATCCCTCACACGGAATTTCTTCCCTACGAGCTGGTGTACTAGGCTCGTAGGTAAGAAAATTCTGTGTGCGGTTCTTGCTTTACTTTTGTTTTGTTAAACATTGCTGTTTTCATGCTATATTAGAATTAAAAAATTATTTGTGCAAAATGAAATTTATATTTAAAAAAAAAACAGTCAAATATAAATTTTGTTTTGCAGAAATAATTGTTTAATTCTACTACATAACAACATAACAAAATAAAAGTAGATTCTCAAAACTAAGTAAATTCACATTGTGTGCACACATGTATATAGGTTGCATCAAATTGCATGTTAACTATTGGGATCTCGCTTATTTGAAGAGACGTACATGGTTAAATGAGAGAAAAATTTTGAAATTTTATGCCCACTAATAATAGCTGTCACTAACGTTCCTGAAAACTCAGTTGATATATTTAATACAACTATATCCCACCATTTTTCCTTAAGTACACCATTAGATTGATTATATTTTGTTATCTCACTTCCCCTTTTTTCAACTTCTTTTTCACCACATCCACAGTCCACAATCCACAGTTTGATCCCATACTTGTGCCTTTTATTCTCGATGTATTGGCTACAGCTCAATTTGCCCCTCCAGAATCAATACCACTGATTCATCCAGAGATGTTTTTCACAGGTAATATACCTGCAACATTTTCTCATTAAAGAAGTCAACAACTGGTCTCAATTTGAACAAGCAATCTTCAAGAGCTCCTTCATCTTAGAGATTTTTTGCAAAATGCAAACACGTTGAAATTAGCAAGAAACGATTTCAGCTTGTGTGCTAGGAAAAACAACTAAAATTGAACAATCAATGTTTCCTCCACTAATCTTAAAGTCTCTTGGTTTTTGTAGTTCCAGTGTGACAAAGCTTGCAATTCTTCTATTGTAAGGGGTTTCCAAAGTGAAATATTAGGAGAATTTGCTCCAGATGAAACAAAAATCTGTTCACTGTAGTTATTTGTTTGGTCAACTATTGCTTGGAGAAACTGGTCTTGATTTTCTTCATCACTTTCGCTTTGTGTCTGAGCTACATCATTTCCGGTCTGTTCATTATCACACTGCCCTTCCCTCTCGCCTTGCGCACTACCAGTCGACCTAAAATCTTCAAAGCTTTCGTACGACATGTCCAAAAAACTTTTCGACTCTTCATTTGTGGGTTTTCCATCATTTCTAACTGGAGTTATCCATCTTTTTAAGCCAGAAGTAGAACGGGTATCCATTTTTAGGCTTTGTCCTATAAATACACTCACAAAGTGTGAGTTTTAAAACCGCGAGTGGGAATACGATGCATAACATACCTTCTCCACACCCGAAGAGCAACTGATCAATCGCAAGAGCAGACGACTTGGCAGCCTGTTTTAACAAACAGCCTCAGCCAAGTGAACCACATTAGATCCCAGTGGGATGGTGGGCAGTGAACGTGTTAACCGTATCCAAAAACGCTAACCTTAATTATTATCGGAATTTATGGTATTCTTTCGGTTCTGCAAATGCCGCACTAACATTTATTAATTGTAGTAAATAACAGTAAGACCTTTGGATTCGGCTTGTTAGCCCTTTTGGCTGCCCAACAGGTTTGTAGCCATAACTGATAATACGAAAGCAGAATTTACACAGTGACATAGTGAATCTAGCGATAGGTGCAATTATTTGTTATGCACATTACTGCACGTACTCTACCTCTAAAGCGGAAATAATTCACCTGTTGTTCAAAATCGCCGATGTAAATGTCAACGTATTATAATTCAATTTCTAATCTAACGAAGGCGTCAAAACAGCAGACTCAACTCAGTTTCGAAAAGAGAAACTCAAGGAGTTGCAAGTATTTGTATGGGCTAACTGTTTTAAAATGGTTGTAAACCCATGAAGAGGATGTTCAACAAGGGTTCAACTGCAACAGAAGTCATTCCTGCTGTCATTGAACGTGTTATTAGTTTGCTCTCCTATTTCAGAGATATTCTGTGATTTGTATTGATCAAAACAGTTCGAACTTTCAAGATGTTCTTACATTTATAAAACCTGAATGAAATACCAATAACCGTAATCCAAACCGAAATTTGAAGTAGCATCAAACCGTAATCAAAATTTAATACAATTTAAACCGTAAACAAAAACGGAAACGTTATTTTATTTTGGTTCATGTCTTTGTATAAAAACATAGACATATTATAAAAGCAAGTTAAAAGCAACCCCATATAGCAGGCCAAATAAAATGTCTTAGCGAGTTGCATCTGGCCATCAAATCATGGTTTGAAATAAAAACCTACACTGGTGGCTGAGCGGGTTCAGCTTCAAACATTTTGGCTACAGTGGATTCTTTAGGTTCTTTATTTTTAGATGATGTGCGTTTCTTCTTTTTACGAGGAACTTCTCCATTTTCAGCGGTTGCTTTAAGTTTTCGTTTTGGCAAATTGTTCTGTAATTCTTCTTGTCTTTTATCTTCGGGTAGTGATTCCAAGTATGAAGCAAAATCTAACTTATATTGCTCCATCAACTAAAAAAGAATGTTAGGAGTCTCTAAAAATAAAGTATCTGATAAAGTATGCAAATACTAACATGAGTGGCACGTTCTCGATACTGTTTTTTCTCTTTATCAGTGCAATTCTTCCACTGGTCTGCAATACCTTTCATTCTGTCTTTGGGAGCAATTTTTTTAATCTCGTCACTTTGAAGCATCATACGTGAAAAGAGGCTGTAGGCTGAGTTTGGTGGTTTAATGGGCTTTCCAGCTAATCTCTCCTTTAATGACTTTTCTTCTTTAGTTAGAACGGGTTTCAAAGTGACAGGGGCAAAATCTGGATTCTGCGATACATAATTTTTTAATTCGTCCTAAAAAATTAAAAAGAAAAGACTTTGAAGAACTTCTATTTTAATAAGAATTTACTTGATATTTAGTTTCATTGTCTAAAGCCCAGTCTATCCACACAACTTTCTTCTTATCGGACATGTTCTTCCATTGCTCTTTGCACTGTTCCTTAAAACCATTACGATCTACTTCCAAATCGGAGGATAATTTTTTCAGCTGTTCTTCATAATACAAAGCAAATGGTGTCGATGGTTTTTTTGGTCCAATCTCTGTTGGTTTACTGTGGTTAGGTTTTTCTACGTATCGAGGTATTTCGGGATGAAGGCGACTGTAAAAAAAGAACAATATTATCACCTAGTTGCATTTCGATTTAGTTACCGTAGCAACTTACTAGAATTCTTCCAGTTTTTCTTCGTAACTTTTTCTTTCTTCTGCTGCTAATTGCATGTACTTTTCTCTTTTGGCAGGGGAAATATTTTTATACATCTGGGCTATTTTCTTGGATACTTCAGTCTGTAAACAAAATTTAAAACTTGAGATGTGCCAGAAAATATCCTCGGAACAAATTTCTCGGAGAATGGAGACTTTACCAAGAATGTTCTGCCACCATAAATTCTTCAAATATTTATGAAATGTTGCAAAAAATGTTGATTGTTAGTGTGGTGTAGTGGATATTATTTAAAAACAAATCTTAATAAAGTAGCTCTGGCAGTTCATTTGGGCATTAATTTGATGTCGGAAAATGCTCCTACCTAACACGATACTAATAGCAGTAGTGTGGACTAGAACCATATTGCAATATTGACCGGTAGGGAAGTTACCTGCCAAAAGAAGGCACATTAGATAATTTGTTGTCAATTTACTTCAATTCAATTGCGTCGTAAGATGACAAAATAATTAATGATAGTTAAAGAATATCAATTTATTATTTAATTTTAAATTGTATGTACGAGTGATTTTCAGAAGTCGACCAATCATTTTTGACAAAAAGCAATATTTGGCATAAACAATTATTTACATACATTAAAAAACTATTTTTAATTATTAATAATTAGTTTTTTTTAATTTCAACATTAATAAGTAATTGTCAAGCACCAAAAAATTAATTTTTGACAATAGTAGATCAAATTTTGACATGAAACAATAAATGACAGATGTGTAAAAATGATTTTTTTGCGTCAAAAAGCCACTTACTTATTGCCGTCACAAAACTTATACTTAACTTTAGACGTTAACTATTGTTTTTCCAACGTTAAAAAATATTAATGTTTTTTTTACGTCAAAAGAACATTTTCAAAATGTATTTTTGACGTTAAGAATTTATTTACTGGCATCAGAAAATATTTTTTGCCGTCAATACATGTTTAATAAAAAATAAAAAGGTGTTCCGTAGTTTTGTATAAGCTCTTTAAATTTTTTGAGTTTACGAAGGTATAAACACCGATAAAAATTTGTTTTAATTATCCCATTAATAATGAATAATTATATTAATCTTCATTCTGAATCAAACAGTGCAACTGCAGCCTTTAGTTCTCGTTAAATTCTCCAAAGTTCTCAAACATAAATTTTCGAGAATTGCCCATTTCTATTGAAAACATATGAATTTAATATTATTAACTAATAAAGTGGGATTCACAAAAAACTTAAGGGTTAGTAGAACTCCCAAATTGACAAGTTGACTAAATAAAATATCTTTATGTTTGGCAGCTATTAACCCTGTTAGTCTTCTCAAACTATCTCATTTGGTGGACCGGCCATTTTTTAGTCAATGCGCCAAGGACTGGTTTCAATGTTTTTATTGTACTCGCATAGTCACGTAGCACATCAGCCGCGGTCCGACAGTCAACGGCTCGCAAATTGGCACCGGTCCAGTGACCACCACTTTAACACATTCGTAGCATTACGGAACAATATTATCCCACAACGCATTATATCACTGTGCGGAAAGCTATAAAGTGCATCTTACTTATAATGCGTTTATAATAATTCATACAATTTTCAAGATGTTTACATTTTAAGTGTATATATACTTTTATCTAACTAAAAACAATATGCGTCCCGTAACGCACCGAGTACCATTGAGTCAAAGCGATAAGATTCAGAAAATACCAGGTTCTTCAAACAGAGATCGGATTTTAAAGTACATAACGGGTTTCCTCTGTTTTAAACTATGTCACTTGCTTTTTTCAATGTGTTTATTACACAAACTAAACTTGCATCTAGACATAGACGATTTCTCATTATTTTAATTTGATTTCCACTCTTTACTTTTCAATTCATCAGCTTTCTTGATTATTTCAATATCGACAGAGTCAATCGCTCCTATAACTATTTTTTAAACACCTTCGATAGTTGGTAAAAATTTTTTTAATTTTTAAAATAGTTGAAAATTCTTGCTGATCTTAATAAAGTACTTTTATTAGTCTATCCGGGCCAGCGGGCGGTCTAGTGGTTAAAGTCCTAGGCTTTGAAACTAGACTCTCAACGGCAGTAGGTTCGAGTCCTCTGCCCGCCGGAAATTTTTCTGAATAAGTTAAATCCGGCGGGTTCATGGATGGTGTGTGTGGTGTGTATGTTGGGTTGCATGTCTTTCAGGGGTGGGGCATGTTAGACCGGTGAACAACGCCGAAGTGCGCTGAGCCCGGGTAAGGGGGTGGAATGGGAATCATGGAGTCGTGCTCACGCACGGCCTCATGATTCTTTTAATAAAAAAAAAAAATTAGTCTATCCAACTGATAAAATTTTATAACAATTTGGGTTTGTGGTTTTAAATAAATAGTTTTACAATTTTAATGTCTCTAAAAATATTTTTACATCACTTGAATATACTTATTACAAATTATTAAATAATATGACAATTTGTATTGATGATTCAAAAATGTTCCTATAAAAAAGTATATACCAAAACAACAAGCAATTTACATTTCCGGTTCAAGACCTTACACAAACAACGACCTGCAACTAAAATACTTTGACATACCAAATTTGATAAAAATCGGTTAGGGGTTTCCGAGATACAGAAGAGCGAATGCACCCACTCACAGACAGATATTTTTTTTAAACGACTTTTTTGGGTTGCTTGGACCCGAAAACGCGTGTTACCGTTAAAATCTGAAATTAGAAAGTTTGCATGAAATCATAACTTTGTTGAAGTATGGGAAAGTAAAAACAGTATAATGGTGCATCAGGTCCACAAATGCGATAGGGGACATGCGGGCCTGATGCGGCTGTAACCAATTGTAGTGACTATCTACTAGATTAACACGCCCCTATAATCGGCTCGCTCCTCCCAGTCTGTACATCACTGAATATTGTACTAACCTTACAGGATCCATAGACCCTGTACCGCACAGCAGTGAAATTTGTAGGGTCGCTCTGGCACAGTATAATAAAATAGTATTTAAATAGAGTATCGGCATCAAACATGTTAACACTTTCGATGCGGGACAAAATTTGATAAGCTGAAGCTATGTGCAGCGCTTTTATTTTTTCGGTAATATCGGGTTTTTCACAGATCAAAGAACTCTGCCAGAAAATTGTTTTAGCATGTTTAAGCAGAATCTGCCATTTTGTTTATAAGACGCCTATGAGTATCTGCCGCATCTAGGATGACTTTCTCATACTGTGTGCAGATGATGACGGAAGGCAGTCTATGCAAGCACCTAATGGCGTCCTTCGCATCGATAGTGCTATGTAGCACTGAGTTACACTATTAGATAAAATAAGAACCAATACCAAATTAAACTATCTTACCATTTCCATTCCAGGATTTTCGGAAAGAATTTTGTCTTTCTTCTTTAAGTAAAAGATCATATACACAGACAATGGTCGTCTCGGCATGTCAGGATGGCGCTTCTACAAAAGAAGAAAATTTAAACATTTTTTACATCAACATGTTCACTACGGGTCATCTCCAATGTGCCTGTTTTCCATATACTTAATGGCAAGCTTTTTTTTTAACAATTGCTTATGGTGCTTCGAGCACTTGCATATGGTTGACCATAAAGATTAAATGCAGTTTTTTTAAAGAAGTAAATTGTAGCAAGTCTGGCCACTATAAGCAGGGACGTGTACTGAAACTTCATCAAAAACAGATAAATTGAAAACGCTGCAAAGAAAACCGTTACTGTAATTGTATAAGAATATACCGGTATTTTTTTGTTCCAATAAAAATGTAAATGCGACATTTGTTTATTGCAGCACATAACCATAAGTATTTACTATTTAAACTTCGCATTCCGCATGGTCAGCCCTTTTGAACAACTCCAATGTGTAGGCAAAACAATGATTAGAGTTTTTAATGTTTCCCACTGATGCAAATGCGAATGCAAAGTTTTTGCTGGTACGACGTCATCGTTATAACATAATGTGCATACTTTAACAGCAGAATACGTTCGTCTTTCTTACACCAAACCCTAGTTGGCAAGGCGCTTTAACCGAAATATTTTATTTAGTAGCAGAAACCGTGACCGGACGCGTAACTGAAATTTTAGAAAAATTGAACTGTAACGGAAGCTTTATTTTTTTTCAGTTCATGTCCCTGGCTATAATGTTAAACAAGTTAGGAGCAAGCTGCAATTAATGTATTATTATGAATTAGTAAGTACCGTCTTATTTCCTCGATAAAAGTTGGTCCATGGCTTCGATATCCATTCCTTGGCATCTTGTAAAACCTCGTTCAACAATCGAAACCTTCGAACTCTTTTTTGTATCAACAACCATGTTTTCTTGCAATCATCACCTGAATATCCTTTAAAAGCAATCTATACAAAATATCTAAATTAAAACTGGTTCTCATAATTCTTAATAAATACCTACATCGTCCCAGTTTAGCTTTTCAGCACGTGTACTATATGCTAAGTTATCTTTATCTGGAATTGCAGCCTCCATTCTTTTAATCAAATCAGACATATCTTTTTGTGGCCAATCGATGGTTTCACCTGCAAGTAGATAATTTCGCATCTAAAACTTCAATTTTATTTCTATGCTAAATACTTACTCGGATGTACTTCCTCATTTTGGTTAACTTCTTTAATAACTGAATTATTTTTTTTTACAATTTTAAGTTTTTTAACTTTTTTGTTTAATTTATCTTCTACTGTGTTAGTATGTGAAATTATAGGAGACTTGGTTCTGCGTTTTTTTTGCTTCGAATTTTTGACAACATCCATTTCATCAGTACAGGCTTCTGGATTAATCTGAAGTTTTAATTTCTTTTTGGGTTTTTGTTTTTTTGGCGGTTGTTCAGTCTTAAGCTCTCCATCATTTATCTGCTGTAGTTCGGGGGGCTTTTTGGTTTTAACGTTCTTTCTGGGTTTAGCCCCCTTTTTATGTTCGACTAAAGCACAGAACAAAATTAAAATCGAACTGTTTTGTAGGTTAATACTTAAAGAACGTTTCTTAGCTTTGTAATAACAATACTCAATAATGCAAAACATGAATTTGGAAATTATTAAGATCTTTTCATTTTGACTAAAAATACGAGGTTTTACCTTTTTCCGTATTGGACATAGTTTGTTTAGCTTGTTTTTGTCCAAAAACAAACAGATGCTCTTTCGTAACAACTTCTACACCCTAAAGTTTTCTTAATTTAATTTTCATGTACATCAAAGGATCAAAACCACTGGGACGCTAAATACCACTCACCATTTTGTAGTTGATGCTATTGTGAACCATGCCGATTCTGCATTTATGCCGATTCCACGCGTTTTAGCATACAGCTTAAAATGCTCACCTTTGATTGGTTACAAAACCGCGATATTATTTGAATTGCTATGCGCTTGAAATCTAAAGTTGAGACGTTGAAGTAAGTCGAGTATTGGCGTTATTACCAGTAATTAGAGTCATTTTGTTCAGATAATTTTTTAATTACTATTAATAACGTTAATATTCGGCTTACTTCGTCCTAACAACATATTGCCAAGCAACGGCACATGTGCTGGGCGGGGTTTTACAACCAATTAGTACACTGTATTTTAAGCTCAATGATATACTAGGTGAGATCGGCAATAATGCGTAGTCGGCCTAAAAATGCCGTTAAATATTTATTTTAGGGCGTGCACTTAGATGGCGCTAACAAAGATACAAAATCGGCGCCAAATTTGGAACAACTCCAAAAGCTGACCATAAACACAAAATTCAGAGCCGGATTAGGATTAAGCTGAGTAAGCAGATGATTACAGCGGCAATTTTGAGGGAAACAACAAAAATAAAATTTAAAAAAATTGTATCAGTACCCCTCATTTGTTCCCCTCCCTTGAAGAAAGTTTTCAAACGAAAACTAGTGTGAAACATAGAACTTTTATAAGTATAATATCGAATGCAAAATTTGTTTATTTTTAACAGGATGTTATATTTAATACTAATAATTAAGGCAGTTTTAAGAGAAACATTTGAAGGACCAAATTTTAAAATCGAATATTACGACCCATCCCATCCCAAAAATAAAACTTCTTAACAAAAAAGAGGGTCTAAAATTTCTTAAAGCAAAAAAATTGTTTTAAAAGTGAAAGAATTTTCTTTTAATTATTCTTTTGTATTTTATATTTTCCTTTGAAATTTTTTTTTCATTTCTGTTTTATAAAAAAAAAACTTGTTTATTCTTTTAAAAATTCTGATTCTTTAATAAGTTTTTGTTTTGTTAAATTTTCTGTTTCTTTACCAGAGTTCATTCAATTCTGCACCCTTTGACAACGTTGCGCTGCTAGATGTGGTTGGTAGATTTCTTCAGTCCGCGCATCGCACTTTTGACATTACTTGACAGCTCTTAAAACTTGGAAATTTGAATATTAAATAACGGTTTGATTGATTGAGGCTGCATGAATTTAGTTGAAGTTTTGTTCGGCTTCATCCAATGGCCCCAAATTCTACTTTTGCTTATGGGAGTCAAATTCACAAGTCCTTTTAAAATTTTATATATTAATTTATAAAACAATATTTTGGTAGGTTAGTTTTCCCCCTTCCTCCTTTAGTTTTTGTTTTTCTTTAAATCTTGAAGAATCTTTTTCCAAAAAAAAAATTAATTTATGAATAATAAAAAAAAGTTACGCTCTATATAATTCAAAAAACGAGGACTGTTATAAAAATGCTTTCCCTTCAAAATAAATAATTTTGGTTTATTAATATATATTAAATACGTGTTCCTTTATTTTACGCCATTTTTTGTTTTTTAGTTTTATTTTAAAGAATTATAGAAATTTTAATTTAATTAAAAAAAAGAAGTCCATTTTTTTCATTTTTAATATTAAAGGAACATTTGAATTTATTTCGTACCCATAGTTTCATCATATGCAATACTACACTATCTAAATAAAGAATCTGATAAAAATTTTCATTTGCAGTAAAAAAAAATATACTCGGTCTCTGAGACCGAGATACTGGGTTAACTCGAACCAGAAAATTGAAATTAGAAAGTTTCGAGCTGTCAAAAGAACAATTGAAATACACTACTGCACTAAGAGTTTCATACAGTGTTAAAATTGAAATAAGAAAGTTGGGGTCACTTCCGGCAAAACCGAGAGTGCAACAAAATTGAAGTAAGCATCATTTAATGCAGTTTTATATGCATACTAACTTCCTAAAATTATATTTAATTATATTAAAAAATGAAGAAAATAAAGGGGGCGAGACTACTTTCGTTGACACTAGGTATAATTGTTATTTCTTGTCTTCTACTTGAAATTCACAAAGCTGTAAGAGTACTAAAACACAAATACAACTTTTTAAATAATCATTCCACGATTGCCAAGAGGGTTTTGAAAAAGGAAAAAAATAAAACGACACCATTTTGGAAAGATTATATTTATTTAAAAATAGGATAACCACTGGATTCACATTCAAAAACAGTTGTAATAATCTTACGAAAATGTAACGATATTTAACTAAATCTATTTTTACTGGAATGGTTAATCGTTTTTCAATTCTACGATTTTACAGAAAACTTAAAAGAAGAAAAACTGGTCAACTTACAGTAGTAAAGAGATTGCAATTATGTACAGGCGCCATGCACAGATATAAGCAGTCTAAAAAGCGATTAAACTTAACAGATTTATTCTTTTATTTATCTGTAAATACTGGCATGACTTTAAAGGTTTTTTTAATGATGGAAACTGTAAAAAACCGTTATAGATTATATAAAGTTAAATGTTGACTCATCAGATAATAACAAACTCAACATAACAATATGAGCCAATAGTAAATACAAACAGCAATAAATAATTTATACCGAAGGTAATGCAAAACATCAAACTAAAACATGTAAATTTACTGGTTTGACTTTTGAATACGAATTACTACTGCAATTAAAATTTGTGCATGGCGCATATAACAGCACACATATTTCAAATACTTCATAATAATAATTATGTCATTCAGCAACAGCCATGCTCGTTATGTACATGGCAGAGCAAAATTACCTTAAGAGACAACGATGGAAATGCAATAACGAGAAGTGTTTTCTCAAAGTAATTTTTCTCCCTGTTTTACTTAAAAAAAGGTGACTATGTTTATTACACAGCCTTTCGAGTCTTATATAAGAATTACTATCTAAAAAATAACTTTTTAAGGCTCAATGTGGCACTGTTTCTAACTTTATGCCGTACTGTTTTACATTTGAGAACTTTTGTAACAAAGCAACACTTTTACCAATCACAATTGTCTTCCCTAGACACACCGTAACAGCCATAAAATATTATAACTATAACAAACGCACTTAAGTTAAGGCTAATAACGAGATTGTTTTTCTTTGGCACTACAATATTTTCGTATTGCACGTTCATAGACCTAGATTGTGGACGATTACACAGACATTTAATTCGCTACACATAAATATAAAAAGCAAACTCTTTATACAATTAAATTGTTCTACAATGGACCAAGTTATTATGTTGGTGACAATGTAGGAAATGCTGCGATATAAAACTGCATTTTAAGTTAAAAATCCCAAATGTTTAAGACAAAACATGGAAAGTATTATATTAAATAGAGGACGATACATAGTGAAATTTTCAATTTTAAAAACACCCTGAAAAATTAGGACAAAACAATTAAAAAAAGCTGAAGTGTGGGCTTCAAGTGGACTTTCCCATACTAAAACGTATCCTATTTGCAAAAGTGTAAATTTTATAATTATAACCTTCCATTCCATCCATCCAAATTCATAGAAAGCGCCACAATAGAATTAAAGCTTTCAAAAAAAAAACAAATTGTAGCCAATACTAATACTTGCCGTTGCCGTATTTGCAAAAAATTAAATTTTAGCAGCCATCATGTTAAAGCTAAAGAGTTTACTAAAAATACATTAGATATGCCTTTATTAGCTGTGCTTTTCATATTTGTAAAATTCAATTTCCGAAAAGAAAATGATAACAAAAAAACATGTTGTAACTTTAGAATTTTTTGAATAACTTATTTCCTGCTTAATTTTTAATGTAACCCCATATTTACCATTTGTTTCAAATCGGCCCATCCGCACGGAAAATGTAGGAAACCACTTTAATAACTTTTTATGGAGCACAAAAAAACATATTTTTTTTTATTCTTCGTTAAAATAGTGAATATGCGAAATTTCTCATGGCTATATTTTAGAAAAACGAGCAAAACAGGTCGCTGGTGCTTTCCCATACTTGATAAATATTCTTGTGCCAATAAGTAATTGAAATTTACAACATCTCCGTCCGGAACATACCGCCCGCTTCAAACGGCATGGCACGGCTAGTTACGTAAAGGCAATAGCTAGATAATGCGCTCATAACTTCGGATCAAAGATTGTTATTTAACAACTCATGGGATGCTTAGAGGCTACTATTTACAGCTATCCAAATTTGGAGATTTTCAAAAAACCCAAAGCAAAAACTGATCAATTAGGCATAGTCTACTCTAACATACACTTACACAGTGACTGATGGAATTTTATTAATAAGTTCTAGCTTTACTTCGTTAAAGTTCATTTTAATTTATTGTTAATTATTGATAGAATTGTTCTAATACAACAACGTTGTCAAAACTTAGGTAGCAAAAATATTATTTAGTTTGTACTCTACTGCAGTTATATAATGCTTGTTATTTCTTTGTCCAATGAGAGAAAAATAAAAGTTATAGAGGGAATGCATAGTTTACGACATAACTATTTTTAAATAAGCATTAGCAGCTTCGTTATGGAAAAAAAACACCCTACTTGATTTTACAATTGCTAATTAAGCCAAGTAAATTATAGTCCACTTTGAGTCAGACCAATACCAAACGGCGAATATGTTAAGTTTATGTAATCTTTCACAATGAACATGTATACAACACACTCATACGTTTACACGTATGCACATTTTAGAATTTAAGTTTAACCTAATAACATATGGCCCTCACATCAAAATACTTCTATTATCACAGAGCTTAGTGTTCAAGATAATACCAATGTTAATTAATGAAATAACTTAATAAGGTTCTCAGAAACACATAAAAATAATCTAAAATTTTAATTCTGAGGCCTCAAAAATTGAATTTTAATTAAAATTAACCTAACAATTAAAAAAACTGTGTACTGTAGTTGTGAGTGAAATCTAGTCATTAAATGACACTAAAATCATAGCATCGAGAACCATCAAAATTAATTTAATTTAATAGTATTTGTTTCGCTAATATTGCAATTAAATAAGAGCATGTGACCTATTTTTTATGAGCAGTGCAGCAAGTACTCATTTTTTTTTCTTAACATGTTTTTCACTTTACTTTAAGAGCACGCCGCCGTGGCACCTTTTTGTTTTTGACGCTAGAGGCGCTAGTCATTCTAAATTTGAATTTAATTACTGATGGTTCTATTAAACATAAACAGGTAGCGTCACATGCGTTCTGTTGACGTGCATATATTTTTCTTTACAGGACTGTACTAGCAGAATTATTGATTTCTCGCATAAAATCAATTCTCAGCATTACTTGCTCGTGGGTTTGTGTGCAACTAATCTCTTATTTATGTTCGAAATTTGTTAAAAGTTTTAAATTAACGCGCCAAGTGCCTATCGCTGTAGCGCCATCCATGCTGATTCCTATGAACTTTTGTTCAAAAACATGGCTGACGTTACTCGCATCAAATTTTTAAATTTACTCAGCTGGCACATAGTTTAAATAATTAACAAAAATTTTAAATTGGTGTACCTAATATAACAGTATCTAGATGATCAGCGTAAATACAAATGAAGAATACTGTTAAATTTATAATTTTATGTTTGCTAAGAAAAGTAAGTTTTTTACCTTATTTGCATGTTTCACAAGATAATAATTATCTGAGCATCTAAGTTACTTTATTAAGTAACATCTATTAACTTGTTTCATTTCGTTTTCTTTTTAATTAAGTCGCCGAGTACATATAAAAATGCCTATATGATGTCTATACTAGCGCCATCTGTGTCGTGTGCCTCGGCGCGGCGCGCTCTTAACAGCTTCTGTAGTTATGCATTGCTTCACATCAAAATTCGCATACAAAATTTGGGGACAATTTTTTTTTATTTGAACAAAATTTTTGTTAGACGAAGTTATGAGATAACAAACAATAGTAAATTTTTTGAATGGGATGCTGCTTAATTATTGCAAATCAGAAATGCCACTGCCAATTGAAGTTGCATTTACTTTTAGGCTCTTATACAAAAATGTTAACTATTTTTTATTATCCAATAACCTCTTAATCATACTGCATATTACTTATCAATTTGTTTGTACGTATCTGTATAAACATTGTAGCAAAGCTACTTTGCTAATTAATATTCGATCACTTTCGCATACTAAACCTTAAAAATAAGCAAAAACATAAATAAACATCAAAATCAAGATACACAACTGAACTGACCTATAGGACTTCCACTCAAAATTCATCTGTTTCCTCGTACAAGTGATTGTACGAAGAATGTCCGTCAAACGGACGAACCTCCCCGTGGATAACTGACTGAATAATCCATGCCGAAGACACAACAGGAATTCCAAAAGCAATAGCATTATCTAATTTAGGGTCTTTAAATCCTTGTTCTGCTACAATTACATCTGTGTTTTCAAAATTTCCTGTAAACTTTGATGCACTTCCACCAACCACCTTACAGATGTCTGACCAAAATTTATAAAAATTTTTATCTGCAAGCTGCGCTATTTTTACGCGAAGACCACTGAGAGGCTGAGCAGTTTTTCTTTCAAAAGTATTCACAAACAGGCACTTCTCTATGGACCAACCAGCTGGCAATTCGTGTAAAGATAAACGTTTTTGTTTAATTGTACAATTCACGATCCATTCGTGACAAAGAATATTAATTCCAGCGGCCAGGCATTTTAAATATTTGGGAGTTAAACAAGGTCTGTTCGTTATCAAATATGTGTTGCTGTATCTATTTGGATGCACATCTTCAAATTTGTCAAATACTTGCCCACCACCCAACTTTATTTGTTGCACGAGACGATCATATACAAAAGGTACAGTTGCAAATGGGTAATCCTCGCTGTCGGTTTGTACTTCTTCATTGGAATTGGGCGCAACGTGTGTGCTGCAGGTCACCAAAAAATTAAGGCCTTTAAACCACATGCCTTTGAATTTTAACGGTCCCAAAAGCGAATCTTCATTCTTGTTAGAACGTTTTGGCAGTTTTCCCTGCACATTTTTTAATTTTACAGACGAATTTAAGTTCTGCGGATCATTTGTTTCTACATCGCATCCAGTAACGTGCACATCAGTTTCCGATGATTTCGATGAATAATCTGTTTCACTTGTATCATATAAATTCTTTTGAATTCCAGAACATCCTGCATGCAAACTGCTCACCCCAGAAAGATCTGAGCTAGATAAAGGAGCCGAATGCGTGCCCTGTTTAATAAATTTTGCTTGATATTCCGTAAAATAAACCTGGCCAACAGCGACATCAAAATCCCCGTTATTAGTAGCTACCGAATATTTATACAAGTTTTCTTCCAAAAAAAATGCAGTCACGATACCGGGATAATATTCATCGCTGTCGGAGTCATGCGTTACCATGATTTTGTGCCCAACCAGCAATTCCATTTCGGTGATTATTTGATCTCTAGTTACTATTCGGACAGTTGTGTCCAAAAAAGCCACCTGCATACGTCCATCGGCTAAAATATCCACGACATGGGCAAAATAGTACTTACGATTTTGCCACTTGGCAAAAACTCCAGCACCAAGTAAATCTTCATAAGATGTAGATGCTCTAGGCGATGCAGATCTCAGTCGTTTACTGACTGGATCTTCTGTGTCTTCGCAGGAAGGTTGTCTTTTACGTGAACTTACAGGGGTGCTTTCTTCTGGAAGAACGTCCAGATTTTTCGCCACCTGTCTTTGCAGTTCTAGCACAGCCTCCGCATCTGTGGGAGTATTGGTCCCTTCTACAAAAACTCGGTCGATACAATCTAAGATGCGATACACTAGCTTCGAGTTTTTCCATTTTCTATTCAATTGATTTATTCTTTGTTGACTTATGCACTGTAATACATGGGATGAATCCGTAGCTGCCCTCTGAAAAGCCAGTGCAGCGGCAGAACTTGGGAATGAACTGCTACTGCTGCTAGAAGTACAAGACATTCTGGCCAAATGCACAGGTGGCGGAACTACGTAAGTCATCGGTGATCCACTGAGGGACGAGACCGTTTTCGATACGTCTCCTAATTGACCTGATGAAATAGAATCGCGTGCTGACACAGTACCACTTGGCGTTTCTAAGATTGGTTCGCAAGAAAGGCTTAGAATTTCAGGCTCTGATGACGCATTAATTGTACACGTAGCTTCGACATACAACCGAAGGCATTTAATAGAAGGTGAACCTTCGGGTTTTGCATTTTTTATTGCGCCCGATTTGGAAGTTGGACTATGTAGAGATAACTCTTTAAATTGAGGTTGTATCTCGTCGACGTTGTTGTTTACTTCAGCATCACATGCCAACTTATTTTCAATTATTAAAGAAACTGGCAAACTTCGTTCTTGCAAATCAACAGGAGAAGAAGTAGCAATTGCAAGAGATTCTTCTCCATCACGACATATCGGCAATACATCTTTGGTTAATCTGAAATTACATTCAACATATTATAAAGTTATAATGTAATAAATATACACTAGATTAAATAAAGCTGTACCCTCGATTATTTCACTTTTTCATGGGTCATACCGTTGATTGAAGTATTAGTAAGATGTCTAACCACAGCGTGTTAAAACGACCACAATGCACCTTTACCCTTCGCCCGTCCCACCCCGCTGACAGCTTAAGCAAGTGCTGCCTCAATATTGCAAGAACGCAGTAAAATCTTTAGGGTTTACGAATTTGCTATTTTGTAGCTATGCGATGCAGCAGTCGGTGAAGGCATGGTTAAAATAGTAGTTTGCCAGCCGCCAAAAGCCTTCTAGAAAAGATTTTCGTTTGCACTTTGTTGCTAAAATGTAAGACCCACTTCAAATCATTCCCCATCCCTTAAGAATGCAAAATCGCCTGGTTGTCCTGTGCAGGGGGTGGCGGGGGGTGATTTTCAAAAAAAAAGCAAAAAATTTTTTTTGCGTTTTTTACATCCACGTCAGCTAGGCATGTATCTGCTAAAATCTTAAATCAATATTTTAATCAGAAATATATTTTTTAAATTTTTAAAATTACCATATACAATGCTTTCATATGGAGCGCCTTAATGAATAAACGTTCAGATTACCGTGGCGAGTGCAGCCGAAAAACGACTCTATGTTTCAGGACGCATATTAGGTTGATACTCGCCTATTAACCTGCTCTTCTGGCGTCTTGGAGGGATTCAACGCGACTTTATTAATAAATCTTTTGTTCAATGACTTGATTTTATTATTTTTAAAGGTATATAATTAGGTTTTCTTTTGATTTTTTCAATAATAATAATTGTTAATTGTTAATAGTTCGTATGAATATCTGCCAAGGAGAAGATGCCATGTTGCATATATTTACAAATTTGAATGATTTAAAAGAGCTAGATTATTTACAATGGCACAAAAACTGCTACAAAACGTATACCAGTTCCAAAAATATTTCCTCATACAAATTAAAATGTGCGAAAATAATTACTGAGCTTTTCCAAGCGGAAACATCTCAAAAACGTTCCTTACGGACAATTTCATTTGATGTGCATAAGTGCGTATTTTGCCAAAAACGTTTAAGAAATCAAAAACTGTGCCAGGTCATGACCAAGAACATGGAAGACAAAATTAAAACTATATCGCGAAACAATTCGTTATTTTATTCCAGAATAGGCGAAAATGATTTAATTGCATCTGAAATAAAATATCATGCCTCATGCGTTTCTACAGAATTACGCAATACAAAGGAGAAACCTAGCGCAAGTGGAAAAAGAAGCATTACAACAATTATTTAGTGAAATGGAGAAAGGTTTCGAAAGGGGAAAAGGTTATTCCACAACATCAGTTAGCAAAAGATATCGTGAAATTGGTGGAAATTTAGAGTTGAGTGATCGATTTCTAGTTAAAAAAATTAAAGAACATTTTGTCGAAGATATTGAATTAGTGAAATCCATCAGACATAACGAACCAAGAATGTTCTTGAAACATTTTTCCAAGGAACAAGCTATTGAAACAGTACTTCAGCATACTGAAAGCGAAATTTCCATTTCATCCTGTGGTGCGTCAGAACTACAAATTTTGACCAAAATTTGCCAAAGTATAAAAACGGAAATAAATCAAATACCTACACATTGAATTCAAAAACTTAAACATTAATAAATTTAAAAACTATATAGCAAACAATTTATACTTTCTTATTAGTCTTCTTGTTTGCAACGAATCAAGCAGCGACATAAAAGAAACTCAAATACTTAATATACTCCAAAACATATTGGTCTGGGAATATTAGTTCACCAGGAGACAACTGAAGCAATATTACCAGAGGATACTTCTGTACTGAACACTTGCAATTGTAAAAAAGGTAATTAAATTACTTCTTGTAGTGGTACCTACCTAGCAATATATTTAAACTTTAAATTACCAAATTTTTATTTCAGGGTGTACAGGATCGCTGTGTTCCTGTAAAAAAAGACGAATTAGTTGTATTGGCTCCTGCAAATGTATGGCCCAATTAACATGTGCTATAATAAGGGCGATAGAAATACTCGCAGTATAGTTGCCCCCTGATGATATGTTATCTGACAATGAAACAAGTTCGGACTCTGAATAATAGCTGTAGGTGAATAAAATTTCTTATTGTAATAATTAACTATTATTAATTAATTAGGTATTCGTCTCTAACAGAAGGAAGTTTCTACCCCGGTATTTTTTATTTTAAATCTACTGGGCTGTAAACCAATAAATATTATTATTTTTGTTATTGTTAACCCATCCGACGCTCGAAAGGGCACGAAGGATTAGAAGAAGAAGAAGAAGTTATAGTTAACTTCATACTTATTCAATAAAACTTTTACACTGCTTACTGATGTAGGTACTTACCTAGATATTTTTTCCGTATTTACAATTATTTTTATTGCAAAAATCAAAAGAAAATCTAATTACCATAAAAGTAATAAATTCAATTCACTGAACAAAAAGATTTATTAAAAAAGTCGCGTTAAAAGCGTCCAAGACGCCGAAAGAGCATGTTAATAGGCGACTATCAACCTTATATGCGCCCTGAAACATAGAGTCGTGTTTCGGCTGCACTTGCCACGGTAATCTGAACGTTCCTCGCGTCTCCACGCTCGACCGCGATCGGCACGACATGGTGTTACAATTTTCAATTTTTTTACGAAACTAGCCATCGGATTAAGAATTTGAAAAAAGCAATGTAATTCTCGATCTTCGATCTACAACGTTTGTAGAAACGATTTTTTTGATTAACTAAAAGGTTCTCGACTTAAGACAAGTTAAAGTATATCACAGTTATGGCGTTTCAGGGCGAGCGTTTATTCATTAAGGCGCTCCATATGAAAGCATTGTATATGGTAATTTTAAGAATTAAAAAAATATATTTCTGATTAAAATATTGATTTAAGAGTTTAGCAGATACATGCTCAGGTGACGTGGATGTAAAAAACGTATAAAAAATTTTTTTGCAAATTTTTTAAAAATCACCCGCCCGCCACCCCCAGCACAGGACGATTTTTGGACGACCAGGCGATTTTGCATTCTTAAGGGATGGGGAATGATTTGAAGTGGGTCTTACATTTTAGCAACAAAGTGCAAACGGGATGACACGATAGAAGAAGCTTTTTACTCTACTAAAAGGCGCTGGTCCATTTCCTACTGTATTGGGGTGGAATGACTAATAATGCAATCGCTGTGATGAGAATGATCATATTTAATTAAATTTAATATTTCTTGATCTGACGAGTCACTGCTTTCATCCATCCAGTGAAATTATAGCTTTCGGAAAAAAAACAACAAATTGTTGATATTTAAAAGTATATATACTTTTTACACGATCGTAGATAAAGTACTTTAAATAGTCTATCGAACTGATAAAAGTTTATATCGATCGGCGTTTGCGTTTGTCTTTGGAGCGGTTGCATCTTTTAAATTATCAGCAGTAATAGTAGAGTGCTCAGAGGCTCAAAATGTTCATCCTGTGGGGGTTTAAAGACTAAAAGCTGAGACCTGTCTAAATCGACAGTTTATATATAGGTTAACTTCCAAAACAGTTGTCCAAAGATTGTCCTGTGCAGAAGGGCGTTATTAAAAATTTTCGAGTTATGTAGTGCATCAGATAGCCGAAGCTCAAATCTTTGTTTAGTAAAAATTTTAAAAACTTTTTTGTGGCGGTTTGACTGTAAAAAAATAAATAATTTTCCAAAAAGCATTGTGTCTTATGGGAAGCGCAGAGTTTAAGGGCTTGTATCTCAGTTCGAAGCTCGCTAAAAACTAATTCATTTTGCCGTATTTGTACGTTTCTCACTCCATAAGTCGGAAAATAAGCCTCAAACAAAGAAATGTTATTCTTTAACAATTGAAGGCCGATGCTTTCTGATTACGACGGTACTTTTTAATATAATTTTAGTGAAATAATAACACGAGTTTGATTAAAAAACGAATGCAACTACAAAATCTGCAAGCGATTGAAACTCCAACCTCGATCACCCTCTCTTACCGCACTATGCCCTGCGCTCGGCAGTTGCCCATGTTTGCGACCATCATTTACTTTGTCAATAATTTTGCAGTTAGTTCACAACAGTGAAAAACACATGTATGGGCCGCGATGGAACACATATTTGTTATTATTTTGCTGACACGCACAAGTTTCAACTTCTAATTTTAAATTATATTAACAAACTTTATGCACTGCTTTTCGCTGCGTCTCAACTGCGTATCTAATAATACGGCATTTTGCTTGGGATACATTATATTTATATAGGGTGACATTATCAGAGTTTCAAAGATCAAATCAAATTACATGCAAATTCTGAAATGGTATTACTAATTCAAAAATAGCGATCGTTAGTTAAGGTAATGTCTTAATGATACATATTATTTAAGTCAATGTTAGGTCGCAAGTAATTTTTACTAATTTCTTTTAGTGCACTTTTAAAGACAAATTACAAATATGCAAAAATATATGAATTAAAAAGTTATAGACTGTTTACAAACGCCCTGTAAAACAAAACTGTTGACGAATCAATGATAAAACTGCGACCTGTAAAATAAAACTGTTGACGAATCAATGATAAAACTGCGGTAAATCAAAACTATAGACCATGATAAGTTTACCGCGATTATTCAAATTTAGCTTAGTACCGTTTTAGTAACCAACAAAATATTGCAGCTGCGCTGTAATTTTTAAGATTAAGGTTTTACACCAGGCTCAGTTTAACTCATGTTCTAGGCACCAGGTATCGAGCGACGCGCCCCCATAGCGGCTAGAACTTCGTCCTGAAACGTTTTCCCCGTAATGGTTAGACATCTTACTAAATACTTCAATCAACGGTCATACCCAAATATCAAGATAATTTTCAATGAAACTTTATTATTAATATTTAACGGGATTTTAAGATTTTTTAATACAATTACATTTATTATCAAACTATTAGGAAGCATATTTTAACGTAAACTTTTTTTATAATGTTATATCATGGCTCTCACCTCATACGAATGCGGCACATAATATGAACACATATAGCACAACTCCAGTAAGCAGTTTTGCGTAAACCACAAGCATATTGCAACAAATTTGTTAAATGAAGTCAGCGATTTTCATTTTTATAGTGGTAGGAGTACTGCCATATATAGTCCCTGTACGCGCGTAAAATAATACAAAAATATTTTTGAAGATATGGTAAGTAACAATACCATATTTTTAAAGTAAAGGAAAGTCCTGCAAAGAGCTTTGGTCACTTTTTATGAACGTTAGACTGGGTGATTTTTAGAATTATTTTAGGAATTTAGAAGTAGTACTTAGGGGTAATACACCCCTGATTTTTGATCACTCGGTATAACAAAAATTTCGCATTTTAAATAGAAATAGTGAAAGAGAAAACCATTAGAACAAATGTTGGACTCTATATTTACCTATCAGTCTTGTTTTCGTAAGCATTAATATTTGTATTTTCTTCTTCTGGTGATCCAGATCCTGTCGATTCTCTCTCAACACTACATCTGTACAAATCAGTAAAACGACCATGGTCACCCAAAGGCCATTCCTCTGGACTTTGACAACGCTCATGTTTTGGAGTCGCATTACCATTTTGTTGCTTATTAAAATTGGTGGATTCAACAACTGCAACAAATAAGAACCTGATTAATAAATTAAGCAAAGACAAAGATTCCTTTAAGACTGCTTGTTAGTTTTCAGTATGTTTTTATACAGAATATTTTTAAACTATTGATAGTAGTAGTGTCAGTTTAGCACTTAGCTTAGCTATCAAAATATCATGAGTCTGGATCGAAACCGTAACTGAAAAAGACCACTTTTTTTTTGATGAAGGAAACCATAATCGGAACCGTTATTTTACAATAGATGACTGGTATTTTTTTCCGTCATTTTCGATCCTAGCAAGGTCAAAATGTTAATCGTAATAAAACTGTGTAACGTCATTCTTGAAAAACTATAAATATTTAATAGTCGCATAAACACTTATCACAGATTTCTGTACGTAAAATAACAGATCGAATACAGATGAAATTGTACACAGTGACTAGAGCACCGGTGCCAGCTAGTAACATTTTGCCAGTATATCGTCATTGGATAACGTGCTGCGTAATTTATCGGCGATTTAAATTTAGCTGGCGGATGAGGTGTTGTTTGTGCTTGTGTTTCATATTTTAAAATCTGATATCAACAGGCTGTGGTAGAATATGTTAGGGTTGCCACCTTTATTATAGAGGGATACCCAACAGTAGGATATTATAAAAAAAATATGCAAAAATAGGGTTTCACGAGCTGTAATAGCAACCAATAAGACACAAATTAAGAAAATAAAAATATGAAAAGATTTGATTTTTTAAAGGTAATTTCGATTTAATTGTTGAATTCTGTCGCTGTAATTAATTGTATATTAAAATAACAGTGTAGTACAATATTATATTTAAAAAAAATTAACTTATTAGGATCGTAGTTTCCATTTCCATTTTTTATTGGTTTTTGCAGCATCTAAAACCTTTTGATTACTCTAGATATAATCATAGAATTTCGTAGACTGCATGTTAAAATTTAAATATAGTATGAAAGTCTGCTTTTACAACAGTTATGTCTAGTCCAGAGGACCATTAACTGGGGTCCCAGGATCTATTGCCGAGAGCCTGGGACAATTGAAAATTACTTACACCTGATATACAAAAATATTTCTATTAACAAAATAATATATTCATTACTCGTACTTCCAAAAGTTTGTTGTTGTTATGTAACTATATTTAAACCATTCCAAAATAAGGAATATTTTGACCTCCATTATAGGTATATGTATATTAGTTATAAATAGCACAAAAACTATTTTTGAAATACCCCCTTTACACTGCCACGGTGCTGTCAACAAAAGCTTCCAAGCCTACTGCCAAGAAGCAGAAGTCCTCAATTGTTTTTGTACAAAGGGGGTTCTCAGACTACCAAAGTTAAAAAACTGCTAGTCTAGCCGATTCGTTCGTAAGTCGTAACTCCACGTAACCACGAAACGATCCATTAATAAAATATAGGAACTAAGTAAGGCGCGAATTTTTAAATATGAGTATTTTAAGAAATTTTAGAGCAGATTAAAATTATTGAATATTTTGTGTCGGGGTCAACATACATAACACCAAAAAATTTTTTGAGCTAACGAACTGTCCAGGCAAATACCGACTGTGTGGTAACCCTAGAATACGTGTAGGTAGGTCAGACGAGATTTTGAATCCATGCCAGTTACAATTTTTAAATCTTTAATCACTACTTTCTGAAAATGGTGTACATGGAGGCCTGCTACTATTAATGTTTGCAAGGATATTTTTAGGAAAGTGGAAGCCGCAGGCGCAGCATAGAGCATACTATCGGTTTGCTGGTGGCAGTGGTGAGCCTATGCAGGCTAGGGACGTCTTGGTGCAGTTCGACGGGGAAGCTACATTTCAGCTCCAGCACTGATCTGCAGAATCAGTAAAGATTTAGGTAATCTCCCCCGACCAGCAGGGATTTAGGGCTGACAGCCTGATGTCATGACTGGTAGCTTCTTCTCGTTGAATCATTGTTAACTTGGGCAGGCGCGCTGATAGAACGTTACTCAATCGGACCTGGAGATTGCCGTGGCTGATTAGGGATCACGCTAGGAGCCGCCAAGTTAATCAAAAAGTGTTGGGCTGTAATGGCCGCCTCATAGTGACTGCCAATTGGGAGTAAAAAGGAAAAAATTTAAGCTGCTGGTAAAGTACGCACATCACATTATAGGATGGTCTTCATATCAGTAAAATGTTGCCAGCCGCCCACCTAGCTCCAGCCACAATTTTTAGCAATCCTTGCAAATATTTTAACCTACAGAATATTTAACCTCCAGTGGCTTTAGAAAAGTCATTACATATTCCAAGAAAATAAGAACTTGAACTATTTACATTTTTTAACAATTGAACAAAAAAATTTGAGTAAATAGAATACTTTAAAACTTCTAGAAAAATAAAAAAACAACGTAATTAGTTTAAATTTTGAAACATTCGGTTTACTAACTTTGAATTATAAAGTTTGTCGTTACCTTGTTGGAGAGGTTTATGAGTATTTCTATGTTCCTCCTCATCGTCACTGATGTACAGCCTCAAATCTTTCATGTCGCCATCATCATTATCTTCCATATTATTTATATGTGCAGGAAAAATATTACAAAACAAACCCCTCTATTGGTTAATAAGTCTAAAAACATAACCAATAATTAGAGAAATCAGTTGAAACTGTCAACATTGATATATTTCCAGCATGCATTTCTGCCAAACTCCTTTATATACCTTAATAAACAACGCAGCAACTAAATAATGGTCAATATTTATTTACCTTTTTGTAAATGTTAGAGATAATTCACAACCCAAGTACACGGTTTCGTTTAATTTTTGTAACATTAATTTTAGGATGAATTTGAATAGTAGAAAGAATAGCTGCTAACTTCAAAAGAAAGAATAGTTGCTATCTTCAAAAGAAACATTCGAAGCGCAATAATAGTCGTCCACTGCCATAATAGTGTGGACTGTGTGGAGCTAATAAAACTAATACATTTGAACTAACCAACCCAATAATAGTAGTTTTCGTTTAAACAAACTGATTGGTAATATGGAAAAGAAACACTAACTATTGTCAACGATTGCCAGCCGCAGTAGTATGGCGCTGTTAAATTTAAAATGGTTGACTTTAAGAAGGAAAACAAACCGTTTGCGATAAGTTTGTATTTGTCTCCTATGTTAGAAGGGTATTTTAGAGGAATTTCTCAGATGTGGTAATATTCAGGAACGTCCGAATGCAAAAATATGTTAAAAGCAACAAGTAATTCATTTAGCATCCGTAACTATGCTCGTTTACTACTTTATTCACTACGGTAATAAAACTAGTAATATGCTATACATTTGAACTAACACAATTATTAGTAATTGGCTTTTAAACTAACTTCAGATAGGTATTTTAAGCTGCGTTCAGCTTATGCGTTCGGAATGGGCCGGCCTTCTTTTTACTCTCCTTTATATTCCTTAGCAAATGAACATAAAAGAGATAGGCAAACGCTCGAGGCGCACCGAACACGTGAATCGAACGCAGCTTTGGGAACGAAATAACTGCTAATATTCTAACCACAAAAATTTGTTAATAGTTAATTGTGTTTAGAAATTGATAATTCGTAATGGTATTATGTCATTTAATTGAAAATAAATAAATTAAAAGGTTCTTAGAAAATAATCGGTAGCTATGATAACTTTATCGCAACGTCTAAAAAGACAGCAAGATCAAGTGGCTACCAGTAGCAGAATTTCTGTTCGAGATAGATTGTTAGCTCGAGAACTGCAAGAATTAGCACAGGTTCTTCCAAACAACTGCACAGTAAATCATGAAAATGCAAACGATCTTAGTTCTTTTACTTTAAGTATTAGGCCTACAGAAGGATTTTGGCAAGGAGGGCGTTTTAAGTTTTCGGTTGACGTAACCGAAGAATATAATATGGTGGTAAGTTTATTAGGGTATAAATAAGAAAAAAAGATACAATTTGTTCATTCATTAAAGGTAGAACCTTTCAGTATATCTAATTTATGCTGATCATCCAAAAGTGTAAAAATGGTATAGTATTATTAGATGTCATCAGGTTACGAAGATTTAAATTAAGTTGATTTAAATCGTGATTTATAACAAACTATTTATATAAACAAATCATTGATTTAAATCAAGGGTGTTGTTTTCATGTGGAATTTTCCAATTAGTACAATAATGTGCATAATTTAGTGATAATCTCGAATAGAATTGCAGATTGCAATACCGGTTTACCGGTAAATGGCTTAAAAATCCCTTTATAAACGTACCGGAAAAGTGGTATTTTTTACTGGTAATTTCGGTAAGTTTCTACGTGCACCTTTGGTAGAAAATACATCATTCTAATTCCTAACCCAGTAATGTTATTGAATTTTTTTTTTTTTATATTGTTACGTGTTTTTTGTTTTGTACTTAAATTTGATTTGTTAAGTATATATATATTAATTGTTTTGCGTTTCAATTTCAATCTATTTTCAAGCCTTCAAAGTGTTGGTTAGGTTAGGTTTGAAGATTTTTCAATTAGTTGTAGGGCAGCGGTTTGCTGTGCTCCTATCCTATGTGGCTAGCCGAAGTTGTAGCTTACTACTCTTATACTGTATGTGACATTGCAGTGCACAGGCTGTTGCAAGTTCAAATTAACGCTCTGGGACATTACCTTTTTTTCTATATTTTTTTCTGTTTTAATTTTTGTTAAAATAAAACAACGTAAAAAGTATGGGGAAGTAGCAGCGACGTTTTGCCCAAGTTTTATCTCTTAATTATTCTTAATGAACTAGAAAAAACCTGTCACATTAATTCTGGTAAAATTTCCAGCCTCCAGTAGTTAAATGCCTTACCAGACTGTGGCATCCTAACATTAGTGAGAATGGTGAAGTATGCCTTTCTCTGTTGCGACAACACAGTGTCGATGGCCTGGGATGGTCTCCAACCAGAAGGTTGAATGATGTCCTCTGGGGCTTGCTAGCGTTGTTTACAGTAAGTTAAATTATTTAGGAAAACTGCACTAAAGTTTAATTATTTACGAAAAAACCAACTGAACAAACGTTTTTATTATTTAAAAATAGTGGTCTGCAGTTTATGCAATAATTAGTGTCCTAATTTGCAGGATCTACTTAATTTCGACGATCCTTTGAATATTGAAGCAGCAGATATGTATAGAAATAGTAAAGAAGATTTCCATAAGAAGGTTATTGAATATGTTACAAAGTATGCTGTAGATTAATGTATACAAGCATAATTTGAAAATTAATATTTATGTGCAAATGTAAAATTCGTCTGCAATTTCAATTGTTTTATCAGTACTTGCCTAAATTGATTAAGCAGATTAATTTTATATCATTTAATATCAGGGCTGTGAATCTAAATAATATCGTTTCTTTTACTGTTACCAACAGATAAAACATCGTTGTCATTTTTGATTCTGTTAAATTTCATATTTATTGTTTGTACTGTATTATACAGGGTTATTCAAAAGTAAGGAATAAAATACGTATTTCTGTAGCTCGTTGGTTTTTGAAAAAATGCTCGAGCACTTAAATTGATTTAAATATAACTGCATCTTTATGTGATATCTTTTGTATTCCAACGTCAACCTGCGCATCCCCAGCCACCTTGACTTAATTTTTTTCAATAGCAACCTTCACTTTGTGTGGTCTTGTTGGAAAGATTGCAAAAAACTGCATTCAAATCTACCATCATAAATGAACTGGGATGGTTGGTTTTTAATTACAGCGATTAAAAGAAAAAATAAACTTTTTCCATATTTTGTTATTAAGACGTTAATATAAAGTAACCAAAGACATAACAATTTATAACCAATGTTAGAAGTGTTCAATGTTTTCTTTTAAATTTTGTTAAATTGAAAAGTTACAACACGTTGCGTTTGTCAAGCAAAGTGCCTTTAAAAACAATTAAACAATAATTTATATACAACGTGACATGACCCACCTTATAACTTATTGTTATGGCTTTAGTTACTTGATATTAACGTCTTAATAAAAAATTATGAAAAAAGTGCATTTTCTTTCAATTGCTTTAACTTAAAAACCAACGATTCCAGTTCATTTATGATGGTAGATTTGAATGCAGTTTTTTGCAAGCTTTCTAACGAGCCCACACAAAGTATAGGTCGCTATTTAAAAAAATTAAGTCAAGGTGGCTGGAAAACAAATAGCACATACAGATGCAATTATATTTAAATCAATGTAAGTGTCCGAGGATTTTTCAAAAACCAACGCGTTACAGAAATATGAATTTTATTCCATACTTTTGAATAACCCTGTATATTGACATAATAATTGACGAGTATGTTGTGTATATATAAGTTATGAATGAAATTTTAAAACAAAATACTAAGAATGGTACTGTATTCCCATTTTATCCTTTTTTTTTATAATTTAAAATTATATTTGTATATAATGTAAAATTTTAAATAATCTGCACCATTTTATTAATGAGTGTTTTGCCACAATCAAGGTTATTAATTTACTAATTAGAACTATGATAAAAATAGCTACTAATGACAATTGTGGTTTTATGCTGCTAGGGCTGTTTGTTTAAAAATTGGAAAATAAGCAATTGCATAGAGCATTTCAAGTGTTCTATTTGCACAGGGTTTATAGCAGTTGATGTCAAGTTTTTCATCAATTACAATTTGAAGATGTAATTTCAAAGTATCAAGGGGATTTTTAACAATGCCCATTTGTACGCTTATTGCATTCTTCATAAGCCAAAAAATATAACAAAATTAAAAGATTTGTTATAAAAAAGTAAATAAAATTGCAGGCGTTTTTAGAAAAATTGGTTATAGTACGATTTCGTTTCACAGCCCTGTTTAAGTTTAGTCGTCCATCCGCAACATCGTACAATTGAAGTCCCTTTACAGGACTACAAGTATACAGTGAATCAATTTTTTAATTTGAATGTTAAAATAATTAAAAATTAAATATTTCATACTAACTACCACACTTTTAAGTTTCAGTTTGATTAACAGGCAACCTAATTTCTGAAGGTGTTTTAAACAATGAAAACATTTTTCAGTGCACAATACGAGCATCCTAAAGGGTAAAGGAGACAACATGAAAATAAAATTACCTGACGTAGTTCAACAGACGAGGCAAAAGTGTGTTACAGAAACACTTGTATGTATGTATGCATGTACAAACTGAATTTTCTTTTTTCTTCTGTGTGTGAAGCAGCAAAAATTGTGTCAGCATTGAAAAATGTTCATCCCATACATTGCAGGCAGCAGTGGTAATTAAAATTGTGTAATACAATGATCAAAACTTGTCAGTTGTTTGAATTTTTGTATATTAAAATGTTTTATTACCGATTAGAATTAGTAGTTTTTGTACAATTCATAAATACTCGTAAATTGTAGAGTAATTATTAAGATGTGGAAGTGAGAACAGCAACTTTATCATAAAAATAAATTTACCTTTTTTTACCATTTACCTGTTTTTACCATTTACCTGTTTCTTAAGTGCGATTTAAAAAAAAATTCTTATTACAATAATACAAAAAGTTTGAGATTATAATGTCAAGAATGTGAATAAAGTGGAAAACATAAACTAATATGTAATTTAAAAAATTGGCGAAGTACTTCGCCTGGACTTTCCCATAGTTGAAAGTAATTAACTTCTTTGTTTCCAAAAATATTTGATATAATAGTCTAATGTCAAGTCCCGACACTGGGGAAATGCGTATGCATAATTCCGTTCTGCATAAATTTAATGTTAATCGCGACACAGCAGAATAGAATATTGAAACGTAGCTTTCAACTTTGTGGCAACATTTTTTATTTCACAAAAATTTATTAGCGTTATTTGTTGGTGCTTTTTGAGTAAAGCGCAAATAGTTTCCACACTTTTTTCATAAAAATTAATTTTTATTATTATTTCAAATTCAGAGTAAACGATTACATTGACATCAAAAAAACTTCATAGTTCATACTTTTTTTGGGCCTCGGTAATTGGTCCTTGACAGCGCTGGTTACTTTTAGCTAGGTATGCACCAAACGCTAACTGCTTATGTAGAGCAATTAACTTACACATTTATTACCACTACGTATTCGCACATGGCCATATAACCGGCTCAAGTTAAGTAATATTTGGCTCTTAGCTGAATAATTGGTCTAATATTCGATACTCGGTTGAATAGTTGACCGAATATTTGGTATTAGGCCGCGAGAGACTGGCTGAATATTCGATATTGGGTTGTGGCCAAAATCACTATTTCGTACATCTCTATTTTTGACGTTTTTTCTTTCCTTTTTAAACTTTTGTGCCAAAAAGGATACATGAGCTCTTGACATAGGACAAACAATCATAAGCTAATTCTTAACATTTCAAGCGTTTCGCTTCTTCACAACTTCCGTTTCCAGTTCAGAATCATAACAAAAATTTCTGACTTGATGTGTTTTGTGGTTTACGTAGCTATACCAAATTTCATGAAAAATTGGTTTAGTAGTTGCTGATATTTTGCATTTCACACACAAACACATACAGACAAACATGTTAATTGTAGAATATGCTATTTTTACTTTCCCATACCTCTACTGAAGTAAGGAAAGTTATTTCATGCAAATTTTCGAATTCCAGATTTATTAACGGAAATACGCGTTTTGGGGTGTAAGGAACCCAAAAGTGGTTTTAAAAAATGTCTGTCTGTGGGTGGGTGGGTGCATTCGTTTTCCTATATCTCCAGAACCCCTTCACTGATTTTTATAAGATTTAGTGTGTACAAGTTTTTTAGTTACAGGTAGTTCTTTGTAAGGTCGTTAATCGGAACTGGAAACTGAAATTAGACCTGCTTTTTTGATATAATTTTTTTCTAAACGTTTTTTTGACATTTTAAATACATAGCATTGTAGTGCATCTAAAGACAAATCAAATGCTTTTTTCAAAATGCTGTATCTTCAAAATGAAGCCCGCTAGGAATTTTTGAAAATTTTAACTTTAATGCCCGATTACTCAAAAACAAAATCCAATCAATACAAATTTTTATATTATTTGATAGCCCTTATTAAGTATAATCAAGTGATGTAAAAATATTGTTGGAAGATGAAAAATTGTAAATATACTAGCGGCTCAAAATTTTGGACATTTTCAAAACAGCATTCCTCGAAAACTGCTCACACCATTTTTTTTAACTTTCTAAGCCGATAGAGCTTGCAATGAACTACAAATTTGTTTTTTAGTTACTTCCCAAATCTTACTCTGACACCCTCCAGGAATTTTTGTAAATTTTGGAATTTGCGCGTTCTCTGGAAGTTGTGTGATTTTTTTTAGCTCTAATAAAAAAAATGTTTCATTCTTTGCATATTTTTGATAACTCTATAAATAAAGTTAATATAAGCATTTTTGATCCGCGCATTACCTATCCCTTTTATGTAGTCAGCGAGCGCTCCCCGTACATAACCAACGCCTTGAGTCTGGAGGGAGCGGCTTGAGATGACTAGTAGATGTAAATTTCCAACACTGCTTGATGGGAGAATATTTAAAACATAAAAAGTAGGGTAAAGTACCGGCGACCTGTTTCGCCCATTTTTCAAAACTTTGTAGGTTGTAGGGATGGGTTACCATTTTATTGGTGTCTCAATGTGCTAATTTCTCAGCAACGCTTTCTATAACTGTTCAAACGTTTTATTAACAAAGGGAGATGAAAAACATTCTCGAGTCAGTAAAAATCAGTTTCTAACTATTGTATTTAGCGATGCATCTTTCAAAATAAACGACTCACTTTACTGTGCTATGAACGAGTCGTTCAGTCTGCCATTACACATCATATCTTCGTCTTTGTGCCATTCCTAAGAAATTTGAGTTTTGACACGAGCAAAATTTTGTTCCTGGAGTGATTCAATAAGGTATTCTAGAACACGTGACCTCAGCTCTTTAAAAATGGCGTCTGCATGGCAGACATCGTCAGCTGTTTCCGTTCTGTGTATGGCGAAGTATTGACGTGCTAACTTGTTTAGAATTTTTTTGTACACGTGTAACGTTAATATTGCTTTTATATTAAAAATTTGGCTGTAGAAAGATAAAGTGCGTATTTGTTAAGCCTAGAAAGTGTAGGTACTGATGTAGCAGAACGATAAAACGAAAAAATTAAGTTAATAAACAACATGGATCCCTATGCTCTTGATAAACACGAGTTTAACACCAATATTGATGCGTATCCAGTAGTAACTGCATTTGATAATGCGATAATGATAGCTGTGAATTACAGTGGTTTCACTTAGACTGTGTTGGTTTAGCAGACGTTCCAGAAACTTGTTGGCTAAGTGAAGATTGTAGGGTTAATTTTAATAGTTAATTATGCGCTGTTTACTCTACTTCATGGTGATGACTAGTTCAGTTGCGGAAAGTTTTAGTATTAAGTGAAGGACAACGCTTTTGTATTAAAATAAATAAAATAGAAAAAAAGATTTTGTTTTTTTGTACATATGGTTTACTTAAATAAAAAAATTAACTATTTAATTATTGTTACAAATGTTACAAAATTTTATGTAGATTATATATATCATTTTAAAGCTTACGACACAATCTTTGAGTGATATGCATATTTTTAAATTTCAACAATTATTTTAATGAATAAATCTGCAGGTTTTCCTATAATTTATATATGCCGAGTAACATTCTAGTTAGTAGGCGAGTACCTGAAATAAAATGCCTACTGCATTTTTCTACTTTGTTTCCGCGAAATTCACTCGTTTTATTGCATTAAGCCATTTTTGCCTTCTAACTTTCGAAAGTTCATTTAAAGTTACTTTATGTTTGAAAGATAGTACAGCAGGTATTCGATAAAAATGCACGTCGTCGCGTTCTTTACGACTACCACATTTCACCACACAACAAAACGCAGGCATCGTTACTTTAAAAACAAAACTTTTCGTCAAAAAAACAAGATAATTAACACCAAAAACGCATTTAACACCTATAACACACAACGTCAGATAGGCTATGGTGACTGTGTGTGCCATGCAGCAGCCATATTGAATTTACTTTGACAGCATTCTGGAATGCCTTATTTGAACAACTAACCTCAAATACACGAAACTACAAATCCTACATAATTCGGGAAAACAGCGGCATCATATATAAACAAACGAAAAGTTAACAAAAAGCTCAACCAGACAGATTAGTGAACGATGATGGTAGCATAATAAGACAAAAAAGATGTAAACGAATTTAATAAATTCTTTGCAAACGTAAGAAAGAACTTAGCAAACGAAACTGACAACAAAGAAAACAGAATTAACGGAACATCAATGGTAAAATAAACAATGCATTTAACACCTGTGGAAGAAAATGAAATAATATGCAACATAATGACTCGAAGAAATCTGCAGGACCTGATAATCTTCTTCCAAAGCTGCTGAAGGAAGTGGTGGATTACATATCAAAACTATTAGCACATAAGCAAATGTGATCATAACTTCAAAAACCTGGCCAAACCACCTCAAGAAAGCTACAAGTCTACAAAGCAGGGAAAGAAGCCTATCATTACCGACCAATCTCTGTGGCTTTAGGAAACGAGAATCCACGCCATAGCCAAAATCACCAAAGGTATTTACAGCTCCCTCGATAAAAGGAAAGCATGTATAGTAGTTTTTATTGACTTTGCTACAGCTTTTGACTTGCTAAACCACAACCTACTAATAGAAAAAAGGTATCAAATGAGTGCAGATTCAAAACATTCGAAGAAGCTATCGAACAGGCAGACCACAACAAGAACTACAGATAGAGAAATGTTAAATATGGAAGTTGGAGTGCCACAAAGAATAATACTGGGACCTCTACTATTCACATTATAGATAAATGACTAGGAAAAGTGAAATGTGACGGACTCATTGCTATTTGAGTGCTGTAAAGAAAATACACTAACTCTGAATATAGAGAAAACTAAATTTATTGCTTCTGGAAGCTATGAATACAGTATTCCCAAGATTGACGCAATTAAAGTGTGTATACAATAGATAACCACCTAAGCTGGAATATACATATACAGGAAACTGTTCGTAAACTAAGATACATGATATTCATGCTCACAGAACCCGCACTAGTTGCGGGTATTAAACACGCCATTGGCCTATAAGAGGAAGAAGAAAAAGATATTAGGTATAAAAAACACATAGGTTGTTACAAATATAAACACCCACATAAATCCAATTACGCTAAACACTTACTAGAACATAAAGACATCTAATAACACTATAAAAGTTTTACACTTTTGTGATAATAAATGTAAATTAGATACACTGGAGTCATTTGAAATTTACAAACATTTAAAATCTGTACCTTTAATGAATGAACAGATTGATCTCTTAAATTCACCATTCTTGGACGTTTTGGTATAAGATCAAGTCGTCTGCAGGCATAGAAACCGACTCTACTCATTGACCAACTATACCAGCAGACAAATCGATTCTAGACATAAAAAATCTTTTGTAAAACGAATGTGTTGTTTCTAATAAAGATTAACAAAATGAAACAAAGCAATTGTTTGTTAAACGCAAGAACTCAAACTAACTTAAATATACTTATATCAAGAAAAAATACAAGAAAGGGCCAATGCTGCTACGATTTTATCGGAACTAAATATAACCATAAAGTAAATAGCTTCGCTATAGACACGATATGCTGGCCGACTTTTCTGTTCAGTTCCTGGAGGTCGACGCTAGAATTGCTGGTTCTACAACGTGTCACATAGCTAAGACATACGGAGCAAGCTATCTCTTTCGTATGATGCTGCGTATGTCAATACTTGTAATCAACTGACATTGGCGATACCTAATCAGTTGTAGCTGATACCTGTGGCAACAGTAAATATTTAAAGTCTTAAAGTTGTATACTATTCCCGCAAAAGATAAAAACAGGTCTGCAGAATGGATAAAAATTATAGGCAAGTTAAATTTTTCAAATATGGTAAATGCAAAATTTAGATAAATTATATATTTACCTCGGCACTCGGTAAGGGTAAAAGAGGTGAAGACTAAGTCGAAGATAAATTATACCATGACTGGTTTTCTGTTTTTTACTTCTCCTTTATTTATTCATAGATAGATACAAGGTATAAAAAATCAAATTTCTCGTCGTTAAAAATACAGGAAAATTTTTAAGCGGGCCCTCTGAAATTGTAAAACTATATTTATTTCCTTTTTCTCGTAAAAAATATTTCTTTTTAATCGACTTAAATTTAATTCATACAATAAACAGATGCTTTTCCACAATAAAAGGTTGCTTGTACAAAAAAATTAATCTCCATAATAAAGTTGATGTACAAACAAATTATTGTTTCTTACAAAAAAATGTATTCGGACAAATTTAGATTAGTAAAAGTTATATCTTTGCAGACAACAATACATCATGCCGCTGTGACGTCAGAGTCGCACGTGTCTGTATATCTTACCATCGTTTCTGTCGTGTTTTTCTCTAAATTTGAACTGTTTTTGGTTTATATTTGGTAAAACCAATTGTGTGAATTAGAGTTTAAAACCTCGACGGTGCAAATTCAGTGTAAAGAAGTGGAATTTTCAAGTTTATCTAAGAACATACCGGGTGATCGTAAAAAACATGATTCAGAGAAGGCCATGACCGAAGTGTTAAAGTTGGCAATACTTAATATAAGCCACGATCACCTGGTACAAAATTAAAAGTGAACCTGTTTTGCAATTCCAACTGAACACAGCTGATTAGAGCTTATATTTTCAAACGTTAGGACATGTTACATGTAACATGACCTAATGATTGAAAATATAAGTTAATTAAATTAACGTCTATTAACGATTTTATCAAAATTTCACCCACTAGGAAGATGTAAAAACTAATAAACACGATATATAAACTGCTATGCTGCATAGGCTGAAACTCCTTGTTTACACCACAGACTAGTGCTGACAATTGCCGTTTAGTCACCTGATGCATGTGAAAACAAGATTTTACTTTAAATAATGATGCTGGTCTGGGCGGTGAACGCGGGGTTATTTTGCAGATAACCTTTTTTTGTAAGAAATGATCTTTCTTTTTCTACATAATTATGTAACGATTGTAATAAATAAGTGTTATTGATAATATTATGTACATATAAAAGTTTCAAGAATTAAATTTGTATTAGTTTGCTGTAATGTTTAAATATATTTGTAGAAAATAACACGAGTGTTTATTTTTATGATTATTTTAATTGTTAGTAAAGCTACTATTTAAAAAAGTTTATTAATGCAGTTATGTTACAACATCATCATCATCTGGCATGGAGCTGACTCGAGGGTCGATCCTGGATTATGCCAGGCCCACCCCATGCCAGTAAGGTGGGTAGGAATTTATGTGATAGGTGGGATCGGGTGGGGTGTTGAGCCGTGTTAGCATGTCTGCAATGCATACCGCAAGACACCGCTGCTGCAACATATGTTGATTAATCTTGAAGTGGAAAGGAAACTTGACATGTAGCTTACATTATTTCACAATCAAAAACTTTCAAGACAATTGTCATCATTCACTTTAAATAACTGAACAATAACTTTGTTAAATCATAAAGTAAATAGCTTCAATGATAATAGATTTTTGAAATAATGATTACAAAAGTAACTTAAATGTAATGAATTATAAAGGTGAAACTAGCATTTATTGTTTGTACCTACTTATTGCAATCTTGGCATTATCGCGCCGCCCCTCTACTGCTTATTACAGTTAGTCAGTCAGCAAATGGTAATGCTGAACAAACTGTTACAAGGAGCGAGTTTGATTAATGTAATTAGATTTATGCGCCGCCCTGGTGAGTGCATCCAATCCTATTTCTGTTTGGCAGTGAAGAGCACACTCATGCTGTATCTCTACAGCGAAGCTTTTACTTTGTTATATAACCTTCTACCGGTGACACTAAAGGGAAATCTCTATACAAACTATTTAGAAAAGAAAGTGAATGAATGGTTGCACAAAACACAAAGACAGGTTATACAAAACTTGCATAAGATAAATTGTACATACATTTAATGAAATTTTTCTGATTTTTTTATTTTCTACGTAAAACATTAATTATTCTTTTGTTTTACTTTTGCAGCCTTTCTATTTGTATATAAATAAATCATACATTCTGCCAACAAGTAAAGGTTTCAGATAATAACTAAAAACATACTAATGGGGTATGCTATAAGCTCTTTCTAGTGCTTGTGCTTGACTACTAATAATTTACGGATTCTAAATGGTACGAAAAGATGCACTTCACACAAGCGCAAAAAAATGTTTTTAGGGCTGCTATTTTGTGTAGATGATTGTACACATCATATCATAAATATGTAATCATGTAAGCTATAAGAAATTCAATTCAACTCATTCGTGTTGCCTCTAAGCACACGATAGAACCAGGCAGCACATGGACACTCGCACTTGGCACACTGAGCCCCAGGAGGGAGTCCCTGAACTTCCCACATTCAAAGGGAAGGTGCACATGCCACAAAGTAAATCGTTCAAAAGAACGACTCCTAAAAGTGAGCTGAACAATCTGTGCTTGCTCACTTCAACTGAAGGGTTAGACCAATTGCTAATTGTATTCAATACCTACTGGAACTTCACAGTATGTAGGCAACCACAGCTGACTGCCATGTACTGCAGCGTTATGTAGAAATATTATTGCTGCAAAGTTGGTACAAAAATACTTTCGATAATATGACAAAGAACAGTTTTGAACTATGGAAAAGTTTATTTTTCGTTTATAGTTTCACTCATTTACAAATAATTGGGGTAAAAGGAGTGATAACTCGTTCTGCGTAATAATGATGATAACAGTATCAATTGAAAGTATAGAAAATGCAGAATTTGAAAAAAAAATAGTGTTTTTGGTTATAAAATAAATTTTGCATAAGGTGCAAACATAGTAAGTAATAATTTTACTTAGAAATCATTATCAGCTATTTAAGAGCAATTTTTAATTCATTTAGCAACATAGAGCCAATAACCATTTTCTCGCAGTTCACAGTGATAGAGATTTGTTCATCGTTAAGAACCGATGTTATAAGAACTAAAGACGAATTTGTTAAACTTTGACCTGCAAACCTAAAAAATAAAGGTGCTAGAATTTTTTTTAAACATGCGTTTATACTTTACCTCAATATGTTTTGTTTTGCACTAGAACAGAGTGCCACGTTGGCAGCTCGAAATATTTTTTCAGATACATCATTAACAGAAATGAGAGCAATGGTGGCCGTATGTTCATTCATCCCTCTTAATCGAGATTGTTCAGCGGTGAACACCTCTTCAGACATAACCACTGGCCTCATTAATTCTCCAATATTTGGCTTAATACGTACTTTACTGCTTCCTAAAAATAGTATTTTGTTTATTCTATTGGAAAAAGAAAACACCCAAATTTTACTAAATATTACCCCTTGAAGATATTATTTCCAAATTTGCAGGATTTGTAGAATCATTAAAATCAATTCCTAAAGTGCCCGCTAAGCTACAGTTTGGACTTAATGTCGTAATGCATGTAAACTCATGGATGCTCATTCCTGCAGATAAAGCCTGCAAAAACTTTTTTTAGCAAATACACTTTCCAGACTGATTTGCCAAATATCATGAGTTACCTTTTTCCCCAATCGAATATTGGTAATATCGTCGTGACTTGTGTTAGTGAATACCAAACCAATATTAACCATGTTGGACGAAAATAAGTGTGGATTCCTTGTAAATCTGTATGTAATACTTAAACCTTGTCCATTAATGCGATCCAGTAATTCAATTCCTTTTGTGGGTATAAAACTAGGTAGAACGACTTGAATAGGCGAAGCCAAATTACTGGTTGCTTGATTTAGAGGAGTCAAAAATCCACCGAGCGAAGGCGTCATAATAGGAGTAATTGGAATATCATCCAAATCCAATAATAAATCGAGATTTGATTTGGGTTTATTGTCAGGTTTAATTTCTTCATTGGACGGCACTGACTCATGTTTTGAGACTGGCTTTTCGTTCATGCGTTTATCTTCATCAGTTTGTTCGATACTGCTTTCTTCACTTTCTGATGCGGAACTTTCAGATGCATTTGATGAAGATTCGGTTTCTTTTCTGAATCAATAAAAAATTCATAAAATCTGATCTAACATTAACTGCAAGAACTTTCAGAAACGATAATAGTAACAAAATCTGTCGGAAAAGCCCCACAAGAACCGCCTTGCATATGGCCGCTACATTTTTCCCTATTTTTTTTTACTTTCCATGGTTGAAGTGATGATAACTTCTTGCAAGTAATCAAATTACAATTAAAACAATTTCATGCATTTTTGAAAAAACAAGTGGGTTGGGGGTGTGGGGTAACAGAAGGTAACAGCAATATCCTGTTTGTGCAAATTGCCCATACATATAGTATCCATACAATACAAAGCTGAGGGGTAAACCGCAGGGGAAGTCTGGTGTACACGTTAGAGGAAGTCAGGGTATTCCAAGGGAAGTCAAGAAAGTCCAAGGGAATAAAGCCAAGGAAAGTATGTGGGATATCCGGATGTTTCTAGAGTTTGTGCAATCCCATAAAATTGTATGGCGTTCACAGGTATCCACGAACCCAGTTCCAGTTCATTGAATGTATGCTTTTGACATAATATTATACAAACTTTATCTTATTTTTGTTGTTACATACCATGATCCGCTATCATAAATAATTTACTGTAGAAAAATGTAATTGGTGTTAGAATGATTTTTGACTAGTGAGTTTACTGTAATTTTTATGAAAGGTTAGTTATGCAATGCATAATAACTAGTGGCCTATGCCTAAGCTTTTAATAACTTATTTTAAAATACACAAGCTTTTGAAATCAAGTGCCAAGTAGCCCTACAAAACTGTTACCATAAACATTCACTCCAAATACTGCTAACAAAATAATTAAATAAGCTGTGTCGAAATGCAAGATTATAGCCTGTCGTCACCAAAAGTTAAGACTGTTCCGGATTTAATATGTAGATAGATAAACTGGTGACACCCGCGGGTTATGCCCCTGCTGTTTTTTAATAATAAATGAGCGAATGAAGTAGGTAGTGTAACAGGCCTGAGATCGAAGTCCTAGTTTTATGAATTAATTTGCGATTTCTTAAACTGTTGTTATCGTAGTTTCAAATGCGTTTGTTATTGTAACTTGAGCTCCTCATATTTGGGTCAATGAAGTGTGGTGTGATATTGTAGTGTATTTATTGACTGCCACTTTAACCTGTATATATCTTAAGGAGTGTCCTATTTTTCAGTAATATTGTACAACATTTTGTAGCAGAATTTTACAATTGCGTATCAGGAGTGCTGTGCCGGTGTACTCGATGCTGTTTGAATTGGCAATGAATGGACATCTAATCAGTCAAGCAAACGTTGTTCACCCAAAATGGCTTATTTGCCTTAAACAATATACCGGTTTGCTGTGCAAAAAAATATAACTTCCTAATGGGCGCGTAAAAACGTGGGTTCTGAAAATTTCTAGAATTTTGAAAATTCCAATTTTTTTTAAATTCGAAATTTTCAAAACTCAAAAAAAATTAGATAATTTTGAATTTAAAAGTTTTGAAAAATTTCAAAATTAAGTTAAAAAAAAATTTTGGTTATTTTGAGAATTTAAAATATTTTGAAAATTTAAAATATTTTTGAAATTTTAAAGATTTTAGTTTCGAAAATAGTCAAAACATTCAAACTTAGGGATGCATCGAATAGTAATTTTAGCCACTGGCCGAATAGCGAATATTCGGTCAGTCCCTCACCCTAATACCGAATAATCGGCCAAGTATTTGACCAAAGTGCCAAACATTCGGCCAGTCTTTCACGGATTTTGGAAGTTTTGATAAATGCAATAATTTCTCTGTCGGTATACAAAGTATACATACCTAAAAGGAAGATAACTGAAAAATTTATACCTTTTCTTTTTTTCGACATCGGAACTTTCTTCATCAGATTCGGTAGTGTCATCCTCATCGCTGCTACCACTACTCGAAGATGAAGTGCTACTACCAGATGTTGAAGTGGGTGCAGAACTAGCCTCCTCGGATTCCCATAAGAATAGTTCCGTTTTGCTCTTGGACTTATCCTAAACAAACTCTATATGCAGTAAATGAATGCAACACTCCTCGCTTACTTACAGATCTTGTAGATTTAGCTTCTTGAACGACAACAATAGGTTCGACATCTCGAACTTCGCTCGGTGGGGGATGATCAGGAAATGATGGTAACGGTTCATATCCTGTCGCACGTACATTAATATAATGTGATAACGAGCCTAACTGCAAACGTTCACGACCTACAACAGCTAAATATTATCATATGGATGATTACAATTTTGATCTTTAGACCTGTAAACTGAGACTGTAACAAGGGTGCAGGTTTCGTTGCTAAGAAAATTTTGGCAGCTTGAGCAGTGATTTTTCCAGAATGATTTTGAGTAAATTGTTTTAATAGTCTTGCACGGTCACGGATGTCGTAATTTTGATCGTACCTTGCCAAATTAAATACGTATTGACATAACAATCCAGTTTCCTCGGGATTTGTTATGTAAAGTTTAACTGCTAAATTTAGGACCTGCAGTTTTACGATGTCGTGCTAAAAAGAGGTTCAATGTAAAAATACAAAGGAAACGTTTTTGCACTAAGTACCTCATCTGAAAACGTCTTTGCTAGTTTGCGAAGTACATCTGGGGCAATTCGAGGAACTCCGGCGGAATGTTCTCCTAATAACCATAATATTGCAGCTCTTGCTTGCGCTACAGTTATACTGTCTAGTAAACGGGTCATGTGCATTATAATTTCTTTAGGATCGGCAGCTTGCGTTTGCAACAGTCTCTTTATAACCACTACACTCTCTGCAACTACGGCTTCTGCAAGGTTTACAAAATATTTTGAACATATAGAGGATTTTATTTGATGTAGACAAAAATGACAACATATATTCTTCGAGGCTTTTGCGGTTTTTCAAACTGTCAATATTACAATTTACTTTTGACTTAGACCGTTTTGTCATTTGGGCGATTGCACCCAGCATAATCAGCTAAGGACTGACCTGTAGCTAGTCTGCTTCTACAAGCATTTGCTCTAAAGGTTTGAACAAAATGGGGCACACAGTTTACAGAAAGAAAACATACAGATATTTAAATGTAAAATTGCATCACCACCAGATGCCACTGTGCTAAAAACTTTAACAAGCATATCTGTCCGAATCTCAGATACTCAAAAACTCGAAATTGCAACTTTTCACCACATCAATATTTTCCGATACTAAAAACATGGAAAGAAAAAATATTAAAAATTTACCATCTTTATTAGAGAGCAATATAACCAATCCATTAAGACATGAGTCCGTTATCTCCGAAATTGAACAAGCACACCTGCCAATGGCTTGAATTGTAGCAGCTACAAATTGTTTGTCGCTGCTGGATATATAAGTCTGCAATTCTCTTAGTATTACAGACACATTAGATTCTGTTATTAAATTAGTTAAAATATCCAACTTCAACAGCTTTACTCTTGTAGGATCAGATGTTCTAATAAAAAAGCTTTTTAAATAAGGTTCGAATGTTCCCCTATTTTGACAACTAATTGAGGCAATGCTGTCAAGTACGACGCTCTGCACCTCGGTATGAGAACGTAAAAGTCTCACTAGTGCTCGTGCTGATACAGGACCCTCACTTTTAGGAGCACAATGATGATAAAGCTGAGCTACAGCCATCACAACGGCTGCATTTCGAGACTGAAGAAGAGGACGAGCAGAACGCAATAATAATCGATGATCGGCATCTAATGCAGGTGGAGATGTTTTTTCAGAAGTATCCGAACTTGAGTCATAAAATGGGCGCTCGGATTCACCATCTTTGTTCTAAAAGGAATCACTTGAAAAATTATTTTAATATGTAAAATTAAAACGGGAATTATAACAGAACTTACATGTAGATTTGGATCAGCAAATTGTGTGCGGGCATACCGTGTTAACATATTCACAATAACAACTTGTCCCCATTCATCTACATCCACAAGTAAGGTGCATAATTTGCGAAATACTTGATGAATAAGATCTACTCTCTCTGGACAAACTTCAGTAAAAGCCATCACAGCTGAACCCATTACTAAAACTGTTCTGTCTGCTAACAATTTCTGTATAACTGTTATAAGCTCCTGTTTCTGTTCTTGATCTAAGCTACAACAATCCATTCCAGTTCATATTTCAATTTTTCACAAGGAAAATTCCTTCAATTCGAAGGAATCATCATTTTAAACAAATGCATAATAATTAATTACCTGTACAATTTTGGGATAGCATGTGCAGCCGTTTTCCGAACATAAGGTGACATATCAGCGGCGGCATCTCGAATAGCTAACATTACAATAGGTACGATCATCGATACGCGAATGCTGGATAAAACTCGTAATGCACCTGCTCTGATCAGTTGATTCGGTTCCTAAAAAGATAATTACGTTTGTTAAAAAATTGTAAATAAAATTGTAAATATACAAATTTGGTAAACCTTTAAAGCACGTTGAAATGTAGAAATAGACAAAAGTGCAAGGTCTTGTTGTTCTTCAGCATACCGTACCAAATAAACATAAACCAACTTTTTTACTTCAATGTTTTTAGATACAACGTTTTTCACAACAGCGGGAAACAAATCGGATGCATCTCTACCTTTAGCCACCATCTGTAACAACAACTTATTTGAATCTAGACACACAAATGTCCCACTAAGATTGATACCCCGATTATTCTCTTCATAGCTTCCAGTTTTAAACTATCTTTGTTTGAGTCCAACATTTCCTTAAGATCGTCATGCCTAGAAAAAATAATTTGCGGTATTTCTAAATTTAGGAATGTATTTACATTTTACACACTTTTTGTAGTCCGAATGAAAAAAGCCTCCAGATGCAGGGTCTATTGAATATTCTGGTTCCAACCCCCCTGGCACCCAATCATTTTTATATGATCCGTTGTTGGACATCACTCCTGACGTAGAGGATAACATTTTGCAAGTACAGGCTGAACGAGTTGAAATTTATTATAATTAGCAGCCACAACAAAAATACATCACTTACACATACATTTTTAGCGACACGTTGATTGTTTTACTAGCGTCTAACGAGTTCGAGTAGCAGCCGTTCCTACTTCCTATTGGAGCTTTCACCTCGGCATGCAGCTGGCACGTTTTTACCGCCCGAACTCGCCGTCGCCAGAGATCGTAACCTTCTAATCACACGCGCGCGTTTTAAAATTTAAAACGGCAGTTGTACGGTGTTTTGCTTATATGTTGCTTTAAAAGTTAAATAAAACAACATAAAAAAGACGTACAATATAAAATAAAAATTATTATTTAATAATTATTTTTTAAAGAGCTCTACAAAATAAATTAATTAGGAAACGGTGTTTTTAATTTTGGATTTCTAACTTTTGGAATTACTTAATATTTAATCTATTATCAACAAAAGAATTACAAAAAATTGACTATTAATATGTTTGGTATTCTGGGTATAAACTATTTGACCATAAGTTATAGTACCGCTGGTAGTCAAAGGGTAAAGAATTGTTTTTAATATTCCTTCTTGTAAAAAATGAAAATCAGAATTTACGTTCATTTTGTAATTTCTACGCAGCACCGTGCATGTTATAAATTAAAAAAAAAAGGACAAACAGAATCACGGTGAAGAAAAAAGTACATCAAAATATAACAAATAACTATCAACCAACCACTACCACCCGCAATGGAAAGGGTAAAAATTGCATAATATTACCTAATTTTATTGCGTGGATATCCGTTTTAAAATGACACTTAATGCGGGGGGATTCCTAATTATAAAATAAGTTTTTTAATTAAAAAAAAACTCTTAGAGTGAGTTACCTAACTAAATCGATTGATTCTATATTTCTTTATTGTTTGAAAGTAACTTGTGAGATAAATCTTGTATTTTTTATAAGATTCCTTTAATGTTCAGAAACAAATATATTTGTAAAATCATTTAACTGAACATTTTTTGTACACTCACCACTATGTAATTGTTCTTCGTTTGGAGGCTCGTTATTTTTTCTTAACTTTGCAAGTAAGTAGATATGCTTGCACATGTTACATTTAATTGATAAGTCTAAACATGAACAACAGATTGATGTAGGTATACAAATTTCACAATCCTTACAGATTAATTGGCAAGTACAGTTTTTATTAATTTCTTGAAGAAAATGCATTTCATGGTTACTTTTCGAGAGTACTTTCCAACCGTGTTCAACTTGAATAATTAAAGACGGATGCAAATCTTGCCTATTTTTATGTCGAGAACGAATGCCTTTTAATTTACTACTAATTTTTCTTTGTTTACCACAAGTAGCCTACCAATTAGCTTGTCTCTTTCGATGTAAAAATCACACAGAACAGTGCACAAAGCACGCCAATATTAGAAAAGGTTGCGCAAGTCATGTAATCTCCAATAAGTAAGAACGATTAACGTCTAGTCGGTCAAATTAACAACTGTTCCTACTTCTTATTGGTGCATTCCTATTACGCACGCATTCAGTAGGCACATTTTTAGCAATAACCCGCAAGCACAACCATTGGTAATGGTACAGATGGATATGCGGGTGTACTGCTTTTTACTGCATAAATAGTTGAGGAGTCGAATCTCGGTTGGTGCCAGTTTTTTTTTTATTTTATACTGCTTTTTTTAAAACAATGTTCCTTTTTGCTGTTTACGTGAGGTTTAGGTTAACAGCAGTTATATTTTTAAAGAAAAAATATGAAGACTGCATTCACTCCGATTGACGGCATACTAACTGCGCAAACCGATTGTGCAGGAACAGTTGCTAAGTTGACCGACTAGACACTAGTCTAAAATTCGTCAACTTCAAAAATCCATTCCACGGCTCCCAGGTCTTGTGGCAAGAAAGCGCACGCATGAGTTGTCGACCAGGCGGAGGCAGTTTTAAAAAGTTGCAAGTTCCGGAAATGCTCATTTTTTTATCACAGTCTGTACGAAAAAATTACTAAATATTTGTAAACTTGGAAACATCAGCGCTGAAATACTGAAAACCGTTAGTTGCGGTACGCACACATTCATTCAAACGGACCTCAAAAATTTTGATCTTGTCCCATGGTAACCAAATTTTCAGGAGATGCTTAGAAAACATGCCTGTACACGACAGAGAGGGAGCTTTTGTACAAGAATGTGATGGTATTTTTTTCAATTTCAAAGGAAAATATTTCATACAATTAACCAAAAGTCCAAAAAATGTTTTCCATCATACCAATATCCAGCCCCGACCTTCGCCCACTACACCTAATGCTACATAACAGTAGATAACTTTTTCAATAAAAAGGAGGGGGAGCTCCAATTTTCAAATATTTTTGATACTTTAAAAATTATGTTTCTTTGACATTCTGACGTAAGCTGGCCAAAACGTATCCAATCTTAACCAAATTAATACCACACACATGCAACATAATACTAAATAACATTCCACGGCCAAAATTGCCTCAGACCTCTGAAAATTTTTCCAGCGTTGAAACACTAAAAACCGTTAGTTGCAGTACGCACGCATCCATTCAAACAACCTTAAAAATTTAGATCTAGTCCGATTGTAACTAAATTTTCAGGAAATGCTCAGAAAACATGCCTCTACATGTATAGACTTGATAGAGTATAAGTCCTTCGGCTAGAATGTGGTACGAAATTTTTATTCAATTTTTAAGGTTTTCGTTTTTAGTTTTCTTTAACCCCACGCAGACTTTTGCCAAAAAAAAATTGATTTTTTCCCTCATTTTTGCTTTCTAAATACAATATAAAACATGCCCAGTGGCAGCTCGCACTAACTGAGTGGGCGGCTTTAAGTAATGCAAATCAGACCAACAACGATAGGCTGAAGCAGACGCTGGCTGCGGTTATCGGTGAGGTTGGGGGGGTTACGGCTTAGTTCGTTGTTACTGCACGTCATATTAAGTCTTTTTCGTTGCACAATCTGTATCTCCCGTATCTGTACAACATGTTGCATCGCCCCTGGACGTAGTGATATCAATGTGGATTTGTTTTGTACCGCCACGGCTATGACGCTACAATTGTTTTCTCAAGTTTTAAATAGTGTAGGGAAACATCCATTTTATGGAAATTCAAACTCTAAATAATGTACCACATGAAAGTTTATGAAAAAGTCCTAGGTTTAATACAATGTTTTTTACAATTTTAATACATCATTTTACAATTACATACTTAACAATAACCTACATATAAGTTTTTGCTTTTCTCCTGCAGTTTGTAAGAGAATTAACACTGTATTGTTTTGCAACTGTACTTTTGAACATTAAATAACCTAGACATGTACCCTTACATGATTCATTGTTTCCATATTCGCATATTGTTTCGATTTTATTTTGCAATTAATAAACAAATAAACAGTCAAAATATTTTCAGGACTCTTTATTAATTTTGCTAGTAATAACAAGTTCTTGTATATTTCAGCTTTAGGAATTTAACACAGCCTCATTTACAAATTTTCACCAACCACTCTGGGAGTCTTTCTGGTTTCTTTACGCATTTTTGTTACAAATATATTTTTATTAGAAAAAAACATACACAAAATATAGATTTCTCAAAAAAAGAGAACTGCCTGTAAAATTAAACTAATTATTCTTATTTCCAGTTTTAATTTTGATCAGAATATTTACATTTGCTATTTTGAAATAAAAATGTCTAAAGAAATAAAATTACCTAATGTATTATGATCAAAATATAAAATCATCAATTTGGGGAATGTGGATAATTAAAATAAACGTTTTTCATACGAAAACAAACTATGAACATTGCCTTCAAGCTGAGCAGCATAAGACCTTCTTTCAAATTTCAGTTCACCACTGTACATCATATTTCTGCAAATGAAAATTAAACCTTGGTAGAGTCTAGGCAACATTAATCATAAGTATTATGTTACCTTAACTGATTTAAAGACTTTGCTCCTATATCTTGGCAACCATGTTTGAGACCGCACTGTAGGTATGGTACAAATCTTAATACAGATCCCTTGTCGACAATTGATCCACTTACTCCTTGGGCTACTTTCATTTTATCCATTTGACTAAATTTATAAAATAAGTAATTTAAGTAACACAAATTTAAAAATAACATTACTTATGGTAGTATCTGTCCATTGCTGAACCCTGTGCGTCTTTACGATCCATAGCCTCCAAACTACCCATGCCTCTGTATTTCTTTAATCGAACACCATCTGCGAAAAAATATTCACCAGGAGCCTCAGATGTTCCAGCAAGAAGTGAGCCCATCATCACTGCAGTGAAAAATATTACGTATTTTTTAAACTTATATCAATCAATAAAAATAATTATACCAGTGGAAGCACCAAGAGACAAAGCTTTGATGATATGACCGATCGATTGAATTCCACCATCTGCAATTATAGGTACTCCATATCTCCTGGCATATTCGGCAACTTTATACACAGCCGTGGCCTGTGGTCGACCAACTGCCATAACTTCTTGAGTTATACAAATACTTCCACTACCCATTCCCACACGTAAGGCATCTACTCCTGCCGCAATTAAATTTTTCGCTTGTTTAACCGTCACCACTACAAACATAAATTCAAAATATGCCGTAATAATAAAATTAAAATTATACCGTTTCCACCAACAACTTGCAAGTTAGGATAAGTTGTCTTAATAAACTTTATCATTTCAATTTGATATACGGAGTTTCCCTGAGATGAATCCTACAAAAAAATTCAATTTACATCACATATTATTGTACAGTTATACAAATTTAACTACCAAAATTACAACATCCACACCGGCTTGAGCCAAAAGAGCTAGTCGATTTTTATCTTCATCCCTGGTTGCAATAGCAGCGCCTACAATTAACTGTTTGTTTTCATCTTTCGAGGCGATGGGGTAGCTACGAGCTTTTTTCAGATCTGTCCTTGCTATCAAGGCTATTAAGTGTCCTTGTGCGTTTACAATAGGTAATTTTCCTTTTTTACTTTTTTCTAAGATTGAATTTGCATCGGCTAAGGTTACACCCGCTTGAGCAGTGATAAGATTTTCCAATTTGGTCATAACCTAATAAATATGTTCAAGATTAATAAATAAATAGATAAATATATATCTTCATATAAGACTACATATGGGGCCTTTTTTGCGACTAACAAGACCATACATTATGGCTTTGCAGGCCATGGCCCAAAAAACCGTCCATAGCATTGCAGTCTTATAAGAACCACAACGCCAGAGCTACAATAGCAGCTACGACCACTGCAATGTCAGCTACAAGCATCACCAACTAGAACTAAATACAAATGGGCCTGATCTAGACTAATCTGGTTGTTCATGGTTGCATAAGTAACAGGTACACAACAATTTAGGCTAGCCACTCATTTTCGGATTTAAAAAAATTACATTAAAATGCAGTAATATATCGTGCAATAATAAAAGTAAAAAAAATATCTGCACTTCAAAGGTGTTAAAAAAAAATTATAAAATGGATATATCAAACAGCCTTTACGAAAAATGTTTTCTTAATTAAACATTGTGCTGATGGCATTTGAAACATTGAAAAATAAAAACGAAATTTCAGTAAAAAAATGGGCTCTTTAATATACAGACCGCATAAACAAATTATGAATTTGCAGATACATAGGAAGATATCTATGTGAAATTGTTTCAAGCAACCTTGAGGTCTGCATATGATCTGCCATACAAACTGTTTGTATGGGTTCACAAACAGCTAACAGGCATAAGCTGATTAAGTATTATTATCCTGGCAAACAAAATACATTAAGATCGATCAAATCCTTGTCCGCCCCAAGGTTTAAATAATCTAAGCACAGGGGCCTGTTGAGGCAGGCAGGGCCCACGAACAACTATGGCTCGAACTTGTATAGAATGCGTAGCTCCCAAATGATGACGCGATCTAATCCGAAAGTCAAATGTAATATTGACTGTATTTAACACACCGCTGAATACTTTCTAATATGTTAATCTTAATACTATATGCAAAATGGCGATGAGCCATAAATGTCAAATTTTTTGAAAAAAGTTAAATAACTCGAAAACTAATATGTAATTTAAAGATTATAGTAGCTTGATACGTTTATATCTAGAATTAAATGCACATTCTAAAACTGCAACAATATACAGGGCGTTTTATTTAAAATAGCAAAGTAATGTGCTGTAGAGTAGTACACAACTAAACGCCCAGTATAATTGGTAACAATTTCAGTTATAGACAGTAACACAATAATTTTTCTTAAAATTTTTTTTTAACTGCTATAATCAACACGTTAGAAATCAATCTCTCACTAATAAGTCACCCTGTACAAAGAAAGGCATTTCAGGAGTTTCAGAAACTTGGCTATTTCAATTTTCTGACTTACAGCACGTCAGATCAACCAATTTGTTATTATTCCCACAATATTGCATTCCATCTTAATCGCTAAGTTATGCAGAGCTTATTTTTATGTTAGAAATAGTTGCAAAAAAATTTATTTCGGGCCTAGGCAAATATTTTAATTTGAAAATAGGTATTATTACTAAATATCTGAATTTCAGATACTTTGAAGCTTACATTTGAATTTCAGGTTTTAAGTTTGCAAGATACCGAAAATTAAAAATCTGCCAAACTTCAGAAGACATTTTTTCATTGTTTGTACAAACACACAATTTTGCTATAAGTCGCAACTAACCTAATACATCTGCAATAGTCGATGAAATACTAAGAGCCCCCACCAGCAATGGTGGCGTTTTGAGTTGCCGATGCGCGCTTCCACTTCTCTATCATGAGCATAACATGTGACAGGTACAGTTAAAACTGTTAAAAAGCGTTTTTTTGAGGTAATGAATTTCAGATAATTGTATCTAAATTTTTTAGCATCGGCGAGTAACAGAAATTTGCCAGTATCGGTATTGACCCAGTTCTAGTTTTAATAACTACCCCACCACCAACTGTGACCAAACTACATACAGAGGGCAGCACGCAATTTCAATTCATCAACGTTAATTATATTTAAACACTTGTCTATTGTTGAAGGATTTTATAATTTGTCTGTATGGTTGAAGAAGATGGTACAATGACAATGGCTACCTTAACCCTTTTGCTGCGCATGGCACGGATCCGTGTCAGACACTGCTTCACATTTACATTGCCTGTCAAAGCCAGCGTGTGGCAAACGATCCTGTGCGCAGGTCAGCACGTAGCTAAAGCATTCGAAAATCTAAAAATAGCGCCGCCGTAAAAAAGCCAAAAAACCAGTCCGCTCCTGGGCATGGAAGCGTTTTCACCAGGCGCAGCGAAAGGGTTAAATAGAATATAAGCAGCATACAAAAATTTTACATCAACTACATTTTTGCATTGGGAGTTTTTCACAACAGTAACGCCCCTACACACACATGTCACTCTTAAAATCGATAAGGAACTTACATTTTCAAGCTTAACGTTTACATTCTCAACATCTTCTAAAAAGTCTATATCACGTGATGTTACAATGCCCACTAACTTTCCTCCCAGCTTTCCATTCTCTGTAATAGGAGTGCCACAGAAACCATGTGTTTTCTTTACATTTACTACGTCAGTCACCTAAAATACAATCGGTAATGGTTGCTAAACTAAACCAAAACAAACAAAATGTACAAACCGTATTGTTTGGTGATAATACTACAGGATCGTGAATAAATCCATGTTTATATTTCTTGACTTTTAATACCTCGTTGGCTTGAAATTCTGCGGTACAATTATGATGGATGATGCCAATTCCTCCACAAAGCTGTAAGAAATTTTCATTTTCAAAAAAAAATATGTGCAATAAACAAACATCACTTACAGCCATTGCTATAGCCATATCTGCTTCAGTCACTGTGTCCATGGGTGATGATACTAGTGGTGCCTTCATAACTATCTTTTTTGTTAAATGAGATTTTAGATCCTACACAAAGGAACATTATTGGAAAATGTACCATTAATTCTAAACTATTGACTTACAACTTCATCAGCAGAAAAATTGATATACCCAGGAAGCAAAATGAAATCGCTGTAAAAAACAATATATAAGTAGTGTCTGTCTGTGGCTGGGTGGGTGTGTTTGTAGTTCTAGTTAAGCTTTTCAATAAAATCCGAAACCGGAAACGGAAGTTAGGCATGTTCTTTTGGTAGCGTTTTTTACTTTAACTGAACTCTCTAGCTTCGAAATGGCGGCCGCTACAACCTTTTAAAAATCTCGACTTTAACACCCATTTACTCAAAAAACAGTTGTCTGATCAGGATCAGCTACAACATGTTTAAGAGCCCTTTGTAGGTAGTATACAATGAAATAAAATTAATTTCAAACATTCAAAATATTATTCAAAAACTGCCCGCACTTTTTATTTTAAATTTTCTGAGTCGATAGAGCTTGCAGTGAACTACAAATTTGTTTTTTATTAATCTCCCAAATTTTACTTTGACGCCTTCCAGGAATTTTTGATAACTTTGAAGAATTATGTATTCAAAAACGCAAACGCTGATCATTATAAACTTTTATCAATTCCAGAGACTATTTAAAGTACTTTATTAGAATCAGTAAGAATTTTATTAAGAATAATAATCTTTATTGTAGCCAGAAATAAACGATACAAAACATGTCAATTACATGTTAAGAAAAAAAAGGATACTTTTTATTTTTAACATGGCGTTTTCCGGCAGTTACGTGATTTTAACTAAGCCATATCAATTAGCTCTAGTTGAAAAATATATTTTTTTATTCTTTGCATATTTTGATCTCTTCAAATAAACGATTTATATTGATTTTCCAAAGCGCATCTAATTAGCTGTAGGGCAGGCGGTTACGTTCTTACTATTCCTATACAGTATGCGACATCGTAGAGTTGCCTATATAAATTTATTTTCTTAGAAATCTAGTATACGGAATGAGACAAGAGCTGAAAGGCAAATCGAAAACGTTTTTGCTGAACTCTCTAGCTTCATAATAGAGGCTGCTACAACTTTTAGAAAATGTAAATTCCAATTACATGTAATAAAAAAAAAATTTTTACAAAAATTTTTGGACTTGGGACAACTTATGATCCGAGCATGATTACTAACCCCCAGCATCATTATTGCTGACGTCACAAACTGACAGCTGTAATTATAATTTGTTTGCTTATAAATCTAACAGAGGGTGAAATGTACAAGGTTATGATGATAAAATTTACACTTTTGCAAATACGTTAAGTATTAATATTTAGTATGGATAAGCCAAAAGTCAAAACTTCAGCTTTTTTATTTTAAGGCGGTAAAATTCATAATTTAAAGTTAAAATGGACACTGTAATGGGGCCTGTCGTTTTGTCTTTAACTTTAAAAATAAATAATGAAATAAACACCAAAGTGTGGAGTTCAACTTAGAGGCTTAAGTTTTCATAGCACATCACAAACTTACATTGTCACACAATGAACCACTATAACTAGGATAAGTACATATGCAAAAAAAAATGAAAATTTTATGAGAAAACTCATAATAAAAAGCACATTCAACTCACTTGTAAGTCAACCCATTTCCATCAGCAATCATTTCTTTGGCACTAAGACCATCTTCCGGCAAGTCATCGATGGAGTTTTCCTCGTTTCCAATAAAATCGGACATTGCCTATTGATAAACATTAAATTACCTACATGTGCCTAAACATGAAGTTTACAATTATTTGGAGGCACGTGGCCCGCAAATAAGGTTAGGATCAAAAAAATCGATACTTACACAGATAATTAAATAATGTAGTTTTTACTAAGTAATTAAAAAAATGTTTGTAAATTTGTTAAAATACTATAGTTTCTCCTGAAGCTCGAAGTCTTTGTCTAAATTACCTAAAAATTTACAATAAACAAGTCGGCATTGTCTCAAGCAACGTTGTTAAATTGAAAGGTTAATTTCACAGAACATATCTTTCAAGAAGAACACAATATGCAATGCCAACTCTTGTAATAGCTTAGCGCCATCTACATCTAACTTTTTAGCTACATCTATTGTCATGCGCGCAAAATTCTAATACCATTTAAAAGATTTTTGACTTATTAAAGATCATGCAATCAATATAAATCACCTCAAAGGAGGCTGTAAAGTATGTCGTTTCAGTTTAAACTTTACAGCCACCCTTGAGCTGATTTTTTGTTGATCGCATAACTTAATATTTCAAAATATTATTTTCCTTTACCAGCAGTTCTTCGGTAAATATTTTGAACCTGTGCAGCTTATGATAGTTTTAAGCCTTGTAATAAAAACGGCATTTTTGACATACTACGGAATTAGAATTTTGGTGGAAATTTCCATTAAGAAGTTTAAAGGCTAAACAAATTAAGCGTCAAGGTTTTACAGATTTTACTATAGTGTAACTTCTATTTAAAAACATATATATCTTTAAGAAAACAATTACAAATCTCAATCATTTGTAATGACTGTTAATAACAGCGGTTGAGGCCGGCACTGCTCTACCAAATGTGGTGTGGGTTCGATTCCCTGCCAAGGCGACCTTGGAAGTGTGTGTATGTTGGTGTAGATTAAATAGGGGCCTTCTCACCCTACAAGTTTCTTCCACCAATGGTTTTTCATATTATGCAGTAAATGTCGTGACTTTTTTAAAATATCATGTATATCAGCATTTAAGTTAATCACCACTTTTGAGACGTACAATAAAATTGTGAAAAATACTCAGAACTCTAAAAAGCCGGAGAGAAAACTATTGATTTTTTGTGGATGTGTGCGTATGCGAGTACGCGCGGGTGCGTGTGTAACGTCTCTACATGCGAAAGTACTGGATCAATTTTGATGAAATTTTAAATCAAGAGGCATATCGAAAAGTGTAGTTCTAGTTAAGCTTTTCAAAAAAATCCGAAGCTGGCAACTGCAGTTAGACATGTTTTTTGGTAGCGTTTCTTTCCAAAACTAAATGTTTGAAATATCAGCACGGGACCTGAGAGAAGAATTTAAGGCAAATCAAAACCTTTTTAACAAACTCTGTACGTTTTAAAACGGCAGCCGCTACAGCCTTTTTGAAAATTTCTACTTTAACGCCTATTTACTCAAAAAGTAGTTGTCTGATCGAGATCAGCTACCACTTGGTTAAGGGCCCTTCACACAACAGATTACTTGGATAAAACTAGATAGGTATCCGAATTTTCAGATAAATACAGAAAACAGATATTTCGCCTAAATACGAATTTCAGGTTTTTCAGGATAAAACCAGATAACGGATTTTTCGCAAAACTCTGTATAGCAAATTTATCTAATAACGGATTCGCATTATGGATTTTCACCGGATGGTAAAAACGTAACAGATTCTTGATTATTCGGCAGACTTGGGTAGTATCTTATCTTAAAGTATCGAGATACTTTTTGTAGTATATTACATTATTTAAGATACATTTTTATACATAGTAACTGTATCTTATCTTGGATACTTTTTTTTAGGTATCTTATCTTATTTTCAAAGATACTTTTTTTACCTGCAATTTTAACTTTCAGTATTTGCCGCAAAAGGCGGATTAAATGTTCTTGGAAATGTTATTACTAAAAGTGGATGCTTATTGCTTCCCCTTTAGGGATGGCCAGGTAGATTTTCCTAATTTTAATACTTTAAACCTTTAAAGGTACCTGGGCCCTACTATACCAATGAAAAGGGTCATAGATGATTAGATGAATGATGTATTTGGGAATAGGGAAATTTTAGCAGGTCAAATTTGAAATTTCTTGGAATTGTTTCCAGAACAGCATTCTTGCTACTTCCTTCTTAATATTGAAATATTATGTAGGGGGTGCAGAAAACTTGAAAAGTAACCTTGATTGTAGGTTTAAACTTTGTAAACATTTAGTACTTATATTGCAGTTGATTACAAAAGTTCCAGGTTTGGTTTTTGTGTATACTGTTTTTTTTAAACAATACTTGGGTTTAATTCATAGGTGTAAATAATAAGTGCAATTAATTAGCCGTTTTTAAAATATATTATAAAAACTCTCTATTTAGGTATTAAAAAATTAGTTATTTGTTATTTCTAATTAGTGTTAGTTTTTATTTTTTGTGTTAGTAATACGTGCCGCTGAAATACCATGGGTGATACGAATCATTTACCATGGGATAACTTAAAAGAGTTTTTTTATATTTCGGAAAAAGATTTTAAGAAAAATTCTGTTTTGAAAGTAAAGTGTATAGTGTGTATTAAAGAAAAGTACATCTCTACAAACGCTTCAACATCGTCAAACTTGAGGAAGCATTTGAAGGTAAGAAAATTGCAATTTTTTTATTTAAAATTTGCCGCTAAAGTGTTGTTGAAAGACAGGACCGTCTTAGATTTTTGTAAATTATATATTTATATTAAAAATGAAATTTGCAAGTTAGTTGTTTCAAAGTGGCAATGCTCAATAAACATCAGGTTTAAATCTCGGTTTAGGGAAATATTTTTTTGCAACTCAATTTATACAATATCGTAAAAAGCAAATTAAAAATATCATCAATTAATTAATAAACGGTCATCAAAACTTTTGATTCATATTTAATAGACACCTATCTGCTATTTTCTGTACATCTTTTATTTGATTAATACATTTTTTTAGCAAATTCATCCAACAAAGCAAATCAAGTCGATGAATAGCAGAAAAGGTAACGATTTTTTCGATTTTCTACCAACCAAAAAAATACCACAGAGGTGGAACAATTTTTAACCATGGGGGGCGAAGGATTGCAATGCCTAGATCGATTACCAGCAATTAAAAAAATATTTTTAAAATATAATACTGTTGTGCCATCCAGCGCTGCGGTAGAAAGGTTATTTAGTTGTGGTGGCCTTGTTCTAAGCAAAAAAAGAGCGCAGTTATCAGATGCTCTCTTAGAAAGCTGTATATTGTTAAAAGGTTCTGAATTTTAAATAATATGGTATATAAATAAATTAGGTAGTTTTGTAAAAAAAAAGGAAAAATTACTACTGTATAAAATAAATAAATATATAGTTTTAACAACAATTGTGTTATTATTTCGGTATCTTAAAAGTATCTAAGATACTTTTAATAAGTATCTTGTATCTTATCTGAATACTTTTATGAAATGGGTATCTTATCTTATCTTAGATACTTTAATGACCAATGTATCTTATCTTATCTTAAGATACTTTTATGGAGGTATCTTCCCAAGTCTGTTATTCGGATAACGGATAATTTAAAATCCATAATCCCGACTTCTGTAATGGGTCCGACAGCACTAGTCATACTCATGAGCATAGATAAAAACACTGAAAACAAGGTAAAAAGTGTTGTAGATTATACTTTTCAGATACTCCTACCAAATATGTAATACCATTGACTATACTCTTATAGACCCGCAACGTTTACGAATTATAACATTTCTTGAAATAGTAGCAGACGTGAGCGACAGGTCGCGCTGTTTATACTAAGAGATCTAGAAAGCAGTCAACCAAACAAGTTATAAATAACACTCTTAAATAATAATATGCTAGTCGATTGGGATTGTGATAAAGGGTCTGTCTTGGTCGGCGTATGCCAGTTCGACCGCCAAAACAGGTAGCTGATATTCTAAATATATTCAAAACAAGGGAAACTGTCGTTGCAGGTAAACTTATAATACTGAAAGTTGATAATTCGGATGTCGGACAAAAATGGCGATAACATCTCTATTTGGAAACTTAACAAAAATATGCAAAGAATAAAAAATTTATTTTTTAACTAAAGCTAATTGATAGGCATGAAAATTTACAATAACTACATCTATGTAAAAACTGGCAAATATTTATATGATAAACATTTTATAAAGTTGTATCTTGATATACGGGTTTCTTTAAATTCTGTTATCTTATTATTTATAAATTCACTCTTTTTTTTTAGTAAAGCCTTTGAGTTCTTTTACTTTGCAATTTGCGGATTTAATTTTTATATACGTTTCTATTTGAAAATTACTTAAAATTTCTACAAACTGGAATATGTTGGGATGAGTCATGCAAGCCCATATACAAGGTGGAAATGTAGCTTTTCAACTACTTATTATGACAAAAAATTGAGCAATAATGAAAAAGTTCCTAGAACATGGCTGGTTTATTCTAAGTCAAATAATTCTGTATTCTGTTTTTGTTGCAAATTATTTAAAGTTTCTGATAATGCTTTTAATGATGATAAAGGTTATAACGACTGGCGACACTTATCTCGAAATTTAGACAGACACGAAAAAAGTAAGGGGCATTTTGAGAATGTTAAGAAATGGGTTGAGCTAAAAAAATCGATTGAAAAAGGTACAACTGTTGACTCAGTCAACCAAAATTTAATTCAGTTAGAAAAAAAAAAGATGGACGTCAGTTATTGAAAGAATCATTTGTGTCATTCAATATTTAGCTGGACAAAATCTAGCTTTTAGAGGAAGCAATCAGAAACTTTTCGAAAAAGGTAATGGTAATTTTTTAAAGCTAATTGAATCAATTTCAAAATTCAATAATATAATGGCGGAACATATTGGCAGAATTCAAAAAGATAACAATAATATGCCACATTATTCAGGTGATAAAATCCAAAATGACTAAATTTCTCTAATAGGTGAAAAAGTGAAGCAAAATATAATCGAAACATTAAAATTATGTAAATATTATTCAATTATATTAGATTGTACACCTGATGTTAGTCACGAAGAACAAATAACTGTAGTTGTCAGATTCGTTTTCATTAATGATATTTCAAAGAATATAGAAATTAGAGAGCATTTTTTAGGGTTCTGCCCAGTGACAGATTACAACTACAGATTAGTTACAACTGGCGAAGAACTAACAGCCTTTTTATTGAATTATTTAAAAGAATTAAATGTTGATGTTAAGGATATGCGAGGGCAGGGATATGACAACAGTGCCAATATGAAAGGCAAACATAATGGGTTGCAAAAAAGAATTCTTGATATAAATCCTAGAGCCTTTTTTGTCCCTTGTGCAGCTCATAGTCTTAATTTAGTTGTAAATAATGCTGCGAAAAGTTCGCTTGAAGTAACAAATTTCTTTGGTATTATCATTGCCTATACTCTTAATATAATCAAAGGTATTATTCAAGAAATATATGTTTTTTTTTCAGCCTCCACCTATATCGTTGGCATATTCTCATGAAAGAACTTCCTACCATAACTAAAACCTTTATCTGATACACGGTGGGAGAGTAGAATCGATGCCATTAAAACCCTTAGAATTCATTTAGAAAAAATTTATGATGCTGTCTTTTCCTTTTATAATGATACATCAAGAGACAATGACACAAAAAACCTTGCAAAATCACTAATTAATAAAATAAAATCATATAAAGTTGTGTGTTCTCTAGGAATTTGGTACAATATTTTATCAAAAATAAACATTGTAAGCAAAATCATGCAAAAATCTAATATTATTTTACCAGAAGCTGTAAAAATTTTGAAAGAAATTCAAAATTTTTTCATTGAAATACGATCTGAAAGTAGTTTTACAGCTATGCTTAATGAGGCAAAAAAAATTGCTGAAGATATAGACTGCGAAATTGTTTTTCCAGCTATAGGCTTGGTTAGACCGAGAAAATAAAAAGGTTTTTTTTTTATTATGAACATAGAGATGAACCAGTCGAATCACCAGAGTTGAATTTCAAAGTTAATTTTTATTTTTATATTCTTGATATAGTAGTATCAAAATTAAATGACAGATTTGAACAGTTGAACGAGTGCAACGACTATTTTGGCTTTTTAAATAATTTAGGCTCTTTATCTATAAATAAAGAAGAATGAATAAAATGTTGTATGGATTTACACATTAAATTAACCGATTCATCTACAAAACAAATGGATATGTTAATGGAATTGATTTGTGCAATGAAATTGAAATATTGTCCATTTATAATAAACCCAATACGACTTCGGCCAAGGAGGTTTTAGAATACCTTGTGGCTAATGATTTAATTAGCACTTTCCCGAATTTATCTGTAGCCCTACGAATTTTTTTAACGATGCCTGTCACTGTTGCTCATGGTGAGAGATCGTTTTCAAAATTAAAAATAATAAAAAACTATTTGAGATCTACTATGAGCCAAAATAGACTTACAAATTTGGCTGTAATAAGCATCGAGGAAGAGATCTGCGAGGCGTTAGATATAAGGAATTTAATTAGAGAATTTGCAATTAAAAAAGCAAGAAAAGTCGCTTTTGATATTTAAATTTAGAATTTATGTAATTTAGTTCATGTTTATAAATTCTAAGTTAATTATAATAAATAATATAAGATGTACTTTGTTGTAACTATTAAAGCATTAAGTTTGTATTAAATATTTTTTTTGAGTTTATACGAATAATAGAGTTTATAGGAACCTTAATGATTTTTTGTTTTTTAAACAAGTTAACAGTTATCAAGGAAATGCAGAATTTTACAATTAACACTATTTATGTCTAAGGAGCTATATAGGGGCGGCAGATACCCTTGGCTGGGTCCTGAGTGTTAACAGGTGTTTCTATTGTCGGTCGAGTTTAAAGTCCCAACCCAAAGAATGCTAAATGACGTACGTTTCCAACAGTAGCAGGTATGCGACGTAGAACTTAGTATAAACTAGACGCATGGCGCACAGCGCCACTTAGTGTAGTCGTCTTCAACTTAAGCGTAAACGAATTACATTGGTTGCGTATCTATAAAGGTATATAATCAAAGGTAATACATATGTATATGAGAAGCTTCCAAAATCGTAAAATTAATATCTACCGATGATAGGTTAGAAGAGTTCCATAATTCTATAATCGGAAATCTAATCTCAATTCTTCAATCAATTTAAATTTTCAACTCTAAAGACATGAATTTAGAAACGACTCTCGATCCTGTAATCGCAAACAATTCTCGATTCTAGAATTGGGAGACGATTCTCAATTCTACAATCGAAAAACGATTTTTGATTCTAGAATTGAGAATCCACGTACAATCATTATGGATTTTCACAAATAATTAATTATTTTGTTTTGGAAAATGTTCAGTTTAATTTTATTGAATGTGAGCATTTTATCTTATTACACAAACTATAAGATGTAACATAAATAGTAATAGCTCTGCCTTTAGTTAAGATTAGGAGCAAAGTCAACGTCAACGCGTAAAGATTCCCTTGTTCCCTGGTGTATATACAATTTCAAAAAATTGCGAAAGAAATAAGTCGTGCTAATATTGACATTTATAATATTCATGTTATGAATAATATATCGAAATTATTGATAATAATGTCCATATTATAGTTAATACAGCGATATTATTATCAGAGAGTAAATGAGAATGCCAATGTTAAAATTATTGCACTATCAAAAAGGCGGAATTTAAAAGGTGATTATTTCTGTGTCGACTTATACGTAACTTCTATGTATGTCTTGATCTATTGCAAGCGGTAAACTTTAAAGTACCTGATGTAAGGTTACGACATAGGCATGTTACTTTCATTATAACAATAAGCAACTCAACATTAGGCATTATGATGGGATTAATAAATAGATTGGAAAGAGTATCTGAACTGGATATATTTGCAATGATTATTCAAGAAATTGTTAAGTTGTATGAGGAATTAGTGAAGGTACTAGAGGTAGATTTAGACATATTCTTTTTCTTGTGTATTTAGGTACCAGGAGGAATATGTAAATAACATGTTTTGTGCCGTTTATTTCCGGTTGCAATAAAGATTATTATTATTGTTATTATCACACTATTGATGCTATAGATATTAAATATTATATTCGATATTAAATTTTCAATATGGCGCAGCCTGCCATAACATTATTAAAACTTAAAATTACAATAATGTAACTTACCTCCAAAATCTTTCATGCTCACATAAAGACGAAGTTCTGTTGAAGAACCCTCATGTAATAAAATATGGAAACAAGTTGCACATTTGTTTTTTGTTGTTAGAACATAAATTTGCAGACAGTTATCAGCAGGAAAATTTTCAGATAAAGTAGGTAATTCACGTGAGTTCTGCAGCTCCTGGGCAGTAGCGTTATGAGTAGAAAAATTTGTGAAAATTTATAATTTTCATTGTGCTCGCAATTTGAAGAGTAGGATCACATTTCGCTTAATGATGCTGATGGTATAGATGGTTGTGCTGTAAAAATTATAGTTTTAGTTACTTATTGCATATTTCGAACACCATTGTATACTTACAAATTGCACTTGGTGGACCTTCATATGTTTGTACATGTACACTTATGAGTAGGAAACTAGGAGCTGCTCACTAAGGGTACATGAAACAGACCATCTCCAAAACTATAAGAGGTAGCTTCAAAAATAACTGGCGCAGCAATTCCATCTGCAAACTTCTGAACTATAGCCACATTTTGTTCCATTACCTGATAATGTAAAGCATCTATGGGCCCATAGATGCTTCACATTATTGAAGTACAAATATATAATCATATACCTATAGACAGTACAATATAATATTCTATTGAATATACTCTTTCTGTGCCTACTTACATGGTAAATGCAATGCTGGTACCGACCAAATATTTTTCTTCAAAATGCGTTTAGCAAATAGTTCTTCATGCTATTTTACTGGGTAGTACCAAAGGAATAGTAAACGTAAACATGCGTCCATCTTTTCATTGCTACCAAAAATGCTGCTAGTTTTAGGCCTCCCTGCACTGTAAAATTATTTTTTTTTATTTAACTATACTTCTTTAAAAGAATAGTACTGTTGTATTTTACAGTTTATTTACCTTATTTATACTCGCTTTGTTGTAATAAACAAAAATCACTGTACTAAACAATTTAGCAATCTATTACGCAACAGTGCACTCAGTCACATTGCGTTTACAACCGCCAAGCATGCGCTAACGGGAAGTACATAGACCGCTGATTTTGTGGTTCCCCATACACATGATTTAAAAGGTGGCTTCACAGAGCAATTTTCTATCGCGCGCGACATATCAGCATCCAATCACAAAACGAGTTCAAATAAAATTGCCCATAACCATGTTCATGTTTTGACGCGCGATAGCTTATGTTTCTCTTACTCTAAAATTATTCTATTGCATTTTATTATGAATATGTAGCCGCGAAGATCTCTGTCAGATAACCTGCAGCTGCACAAACTGTAGTTTGGAGTGTTTTAATGTTTTATGCTGCATTTTATAACTATTATGAAGTTGTGATGGTTGGAAAATCAGATTGGCATATTATGTGTAAATATTATGTTGCTATTTTACATATATATAAAAAATAGTTATCGATATTTGCTGCCTTAATTGTAATGAAAAACATATTAAAAATCAATTTAATTCGATGCTTGTGCTTTCTCGACGCCCAAATCATGCTTAGGAGTTTTGAGTTAATATTTTCCATAATCAAATATAATGCTTTGAATTTTCTTTTCGGTGTTAATACTGTTTTATAGATTATGTTGTAATATGTTTTGTCGCGTCAACTGTGAAGGAGCTTGGAATATTTGTCGCAGCAAAACTCTATCGCGCACGACAGAAAATTATTCTGTGAAGCCACCTTTAAATAAAACTTTTAACAGCGCTATCTGTGTCTAACATGATAAATGAATAAAAGAATTTAATCAACAAAAACCGGGGTACGCAGACGCACAAGAAATTACGATCATCTGATCGGTTGTTGGTTTGCGCATCAGCTGATTAACTTAAAAATGGGGCCCCCCATAGATGGAAGCCTCATTTTGAAGTTTAAAGCTTAGATATTTATCCTAGATGTACTATATTCATTAAATACATCTATGGGACCCCCATACAATTTTTTTATATATATTTTTCAGACCTCATTAATTTATAAAGAACCTGTTCGTTAGAAGAATAAAAATGTAATTAATTTTTTTTTACTATTAGTTGACTAAGTTATATAAAACAGATAGCTTTTTCAAAAACAAAAAAAAAGAAAATATTAGAACAATATAAAATTGATTTTGAAAACATTAAAACCGAATACACGCGTTTACAACAATTTATTAAAAATAAAATACTAAGGCTTTAACCCAGACATTTAATTTTATAAGTTTCAAGGACAAGGTGTAATACACCCCAAGGTAAATTAGTTGTTAATAAATATTATGACTTTTATGGTATATGGAGTATGCTGTATTTCATACTCTAGTTAAGTAAACGCGGATTAAAAACGAACAAAATTGTAGAGAATGTAGAATTTTCCTAAAGCCGGCCCTATCTCCTCAAATTTAGTTGGTACTTCAGAGGTGAACTCCGAGCAACTAATGTCAGATCAGTTAATCAGTACCACCATTCCAATTTTGAATAATTGTTGGTGAGAAAATGTCCAAGCAAAATTTTCTTACATCTATTAATATTTCCTATCTCTAATTCCTGCATTTTATAATTATTGTATGAGAATATAGTCTATGATTACATTTTTCAGGGTGTTGTAATGTAAAACTAGATTTGAAAATTTTTCTAATGGGCCGAAAGAATGGATTTCGAAAGTCCAGATGTTATGAAAGACTTCCCAGGTTTATATGCCTCCGATTTACATAAAGCTAAATGTAACGATACAGATTGTGAGTATTTTAATATAATCTCTTTCGGAACTTTAAAACTTAAATAATCGTTTCAGACAGCGACGATGCAGAAAAAGTTACAAAAAAGGATATACTGATAGGAAAGCGAAAAGACAAAAAAGACAAGAAAGATAAAGAGAGGGGTTATGCTGCATTAGAAGGTGAAAGCTCTGCTGAAGAAGGTTATGAAGTTCGGTAAGTTCTATTATTGTAATATTGAGGAATTTTATGGAAATTTTCTTATTTTGATAAAGGAGTCCTTCGAAATCTAAGAAAACAAAGTCTTTTAAGTTTCCTACCAAGTCTAAAGAAAAGAGAGAAAAGTCCAGAGAAAAAGAAAAGGAAGTAACGGAAAAGAAAAAAGATAAAGATAAAAAAACGGAAAAGAAGGTAGATAAGGAAAAAGAGAAGACTAAAACTGACAAGAAAGAAAGAAAAATAAAATATGAAGAATGGGGTGATATTGCCGAAGTACTTCCAATATTTGGTGTTACTCTTAAATTAGCTGTCGAGCGAGGTCGATGTCACGATGGAATTGATCTACCAGTGCCAGTTAGAGCTTGTATTGACTATGTGGAAAGATCAGGACTCACATTTGAAGGTGTATATAAAGTCAATGCCCCCAAGTCTAAAGTTGCTAATCTTAAAAAGCTATATAATCAGAGAGAAAACGTAGATCTTTTGGAATATGATGTGCCTGCTGTTACTAGTCTATTAAAATTGTTTCTACGGTAAGTAAATGTTTACTAGAAGATTGTTATTTTTTTATACTTCAGTTCGGCGGCTATGTATTTAATCAAACAGGTTCTTGTATGTAAAGATTTTATTAACAAGTAATGACAAGACCCCAAAAACAGAATAATAAACTAGAAGCATTGATTAAATAGCTACGCTGTAGATTGCTCATCACAATGAGCTACGTGAAACTCCACACGTGGATGCAAATTTCCATTTTATAAAAAAGACGTTCGTTATACTTTAAAACAAAATGCACGCACATGCATTACTGCTTGAAAGGTTACCGGAAGGTGCAACGCATCAGACATATATATCGCAATTTGTTTGCTATATTAGACATCGCAAGAATAAGAACCAATGTGTAGCATGAGTTGTGGTAAATGCACCACAAATAGGACAAATTTTGCTTTACGATTTCATGCAAATTTTTGAATTTCATATTTTAACGGAAATACACGTTTTGGGCTCCAAGGAACTCAAAAAAGTGTTTTTTAAAAAACTGTGTCTGCAGGTGGGTGAGTGTGTGTTTGTGCTCGTTCCTATACAGGGTCGGATTAGCCATTAAGCAGAGTAAGCAGCGGCAAAAAGTAAAATAAAAGTGAAGGTGTTTGTACCTTGGTTTAGATGAAACGCATTGTGCCTATGATAAATACTATTGTATAACATTCACACACATATTTACTCATAGACATGCCATTAAAAGAATATATCTAATTCCTCTTTAAGATGTTTTAACAGGCGCGGCGGTATGAGGCGCCGTGTGAATCAATATTATTTACTAAATGGGAACTTTTCTAAAGAGCCTTATTTTTCAACGATAAAAGAAAAACATTTTAATAATAAACTTATTTGGAGTAATATTTTTATTTCTTTCTTGACAAAACTTCTATTGCAAATATCTTTATCTTGGAAACATTTTTTTTGATTAAAAAAAGTTCTCTATTTGAAAAACGTTTTCCCGAAAAAAATTCTTTTTTTAAAAATTCTCATAAAAACTTACAACTTCTAATAAATGGGAGCGGAGGGGAGTTGAAATTCTATAAATTTTGCTTGACCTAATTTGGGCTGCTAATTTTTGGTGAGCACATTTAAATTTAAAAAAATTATCTAAGTTACCCCTTAAAATAGGGTGATTTTTAAAAACTCTCTGTTATCTATAGCCTAATATGCAGCCTTTTCAGTTCCATAAAATTAAAAGAAAAGTTGCTCTATCTTTGATAGTCTTGGAGATATCAAATAGTAACATGTTAATGGCCGCACTGCTGAAACATGCAGCCAATACTTTAGAGTCGGTACAAGTCCTGTCTGCCTTTCTAGGTAGGCCTTTCAGGTTTACATTGAATTGATTGTTTCGCTGTTCTAAACACTGGCCAGTAACGGCTGGAACGCAATAGTGTCATCTCTTTGTGTCATATACAAACCGTTATTCTGAGAGAAATTTGTAGTAGCGAGAGAAATATTTTGAGAGATTTTCAAAAGAAATATTTTTAGGAGAGAACTTTTTCTGTATTACTGCTGGTAGTCAAACAACAACCATATTTAGTGAGGCGGCAAAAAAGTGTTGCATACAGTGGCGAATGGGCCTAATCTGGCCATGCCCCTATATCTTCGTAACCCCTTGACCGATTTTTATCTGATTTGGTGTGTGAAAGTTTTTTAGTAAGAGGTAGTTCCTTGTAAGGTTTTTAACCGAAACTGGAAATGGGTATTAGACATTTTGTATAGATTTTTTTGTAAAAACTTTTTTGAAATTTTGAAAACAGTGTTACCCAAACGCAAATCAGATGGGTGTTTGAATGCTGTACTTTCAAAACAAAGGCCGCTGCTACTTATTTTTGAAAATGGTAACTTTAATAACCGATTACTAAAAACAAAATATCCAGTCAATATAAATTATCATATTTTTGAAAAAATGAAAATTGCAAAAATGTCTGGCTTACAAAATTTTTTAAATTTTCAAAAAAAAATCATCAGGAACTGCCCACACGATTTTTTTACAACTTTCTGAGCTGATAGAGCTTGCACTGAACAAGTTTGCTTTCTACTAATCTCCCAAATTTTACTCGGACGAATTATTGAACACTTAAAATTTTGAAATTTTGTTTCCCCATTTGGTTAAAGTAAAAATTTGTTTTTAGTGTCGTAGATCTGGCAATAAGACCACACAATACACCCAATTGGTTTTTCGCTATGTACATGTTGCAGATGTTATTTATCAAGCGCCCGTTTGACGAAGTTCGTAGTTAGTCCATGATTTTAATTATAATTGTTAAATGTCTAACATTAACAACATATACCTACTATCAAGACGAGACTGTAATTAAGTCTCGTCTTGAATATTTTAGTTGAGACAAGACTTACTGAAAGTTTTGTCTTATCTCGTATTGCAGCATCAGTACTAAAATAAAACCCTGTATAGGTCTTTCCTCAATTGAAGGTGGTACCTTATTTGCATGTTCATACCGATTTTGAAGTCTGTTCTAAACGAAATACCAGTCGTGCAACGAACAAGACTTGATATGGTGTGCAGTCAAAGCGGGTTATGAAGAATAAAATGTGACTGCAGACTCGACGTACGTAGAAAATTAGCCGCACGTTAATGACATTTTTTAGCGTGAAATGGAAAACTGCATCCATTAGAAGCAGCCCGTGCCACTTCTTATGTTTAAACAATCTATAGCGTAGCTATATAATCAATGCCAAAAGACTCCATGGCAACTTGGCCAGCTTAACTTACAGAGTACATCACAGTTTAACGTACTTATCTATATTTTGTTTTAGGGATTTGGCAGAACCAATTTTTACAACAGAATTATTAGTGCGTTTTGAGGAAGCTGGAGCCATATTAAATGTTGCTATGAGAGAAAAGCATTTAAAGATTTTAGTAGGTAACTTGCCTCCATACAACAGATTGTTGTTATCTTGGGTTATAGTTCATCTTTATAATATAACTTTAAATGTAGGTTTGACCTGTATTAGTCTATTTACTCCAAATCATCTTATACATGGTTTTGCAGGAAAAATATAATAAAATGAATGCGCAAAGCATATCATTATGCCTAAGTTCGACCCTGCAGACATCACACCGTTTGTTAACAGCTTTGCTATGCCATTGCCCGGCTTTGTTTCCAAACATGATCTTAGATCCGTATATGCCACCACTAACATCCAGTGCTCAGTTACCCGATGATCCTGAATTGATGGAGCAGGAACTGTTAAAACAAGAATCATTGCTTGCACAGATACACGCTGAAATGAATCTCGGTTTTATTTCAAAACAGAGGGAAGAATTGCTATGGGAAGTTCAAAGAATTATTACTCAATTAAAGGTATTTCTATTTATCCAACTGTCCTTTATAGATAACATTATTATGTAATATATTATAGCGAAAATTAAAAATTGCCAATAAAGACAAGGAAGCCGTATCAGACAAAGCATCTGATGAGAAGCAAAATGAAGATGTGGTAGAAAACCTGCCTTCTGTTTCTGGCATTGTTTCAACAGAAATGGAATCTCCAGTTCCCATAGAAGATATAGAAGAAGCCAATAATTTAGAAGCAGCTGATCTTACTGTTGAAGTTAGTGCCAACGAAGCTAATGCGTCAGATTCATCTAGTATAGTTTCCTTCGATAAAAATTCTATAAAGGACAATGAAAAATGTGAAATTAGCGAGTCAGGAGAAATATCCGTAATACCAGAAAACCAAATTCTAGACAAAACATTAACTTTATTGCAATTTAAAAACACTTTATTAAATGAACTGAAACAGTCTCTTATTAAACAAATCGAAACTGAAAAAGCAGAAATTTTAGCTTTAAGAGATCAACTTCCAGCAACATATAATTCGGTGGCAACCTATACTGATGCAAATTGTGCTAGTTTAGATGAAATTATGTATTTATTATGTAAAGAAAATCAAATACTGCAAATTAAAAAAATTAACTTGGTTAGGCAAATTATGGAACAACAAGAAGCTTGTATAGATCTGAAAACTAATTTAGATGCTTCTTTACAAAATAAATTTTCTGCTTAGCATATATTAAGTAATTTTATTGAATTCTATTGTATTATAATAAAAATGTCCTTACACTGTTATTTATTTTATTGTTTGATTAATTCATAATTATATTTTTGTCATTGTACGGTACAACAAATTTTTGTTTTTCTCCCATGAAAATCCTTGTTCAACATAAATATTTAGTAACATCTTAAAAATTCAGTTATTGGTAAGTATTATGGATTGATTTGTACTGGAAATCTTTTAATTTTTGAATATCTATCAGTAATGGTGTCGCCTTCTTGTTTGCTGTTACATGTTGAACAACTCGTCTGTATTTTGTATAATAATATATTATTCAAAGATAGATATATCAAAAATAAAAATGAGCGAAACACTTCGCCTGGACTTTCCTATACTTATAAAATAACATTGTTTTATATTTTGCAACACTTTCGATATGCACCTGTCTAGACACGACTAGTTAAAGTAAATAGTTCTTATAAGTTGTAACATCTTGAAGCGGTTGAACAAAGACCGACCGCTGCCCTGGAAGCAAGGTAGGGTAAAATATTCAGACTGAATCAACGGAAGGGCGGAAATTGATATTTGAAAATATATTAATAACTCGAGAAGTATTATTTTTAGCAAGAAATTACTCTTATTAATTTGCATTTAGAATTTCAAAACCTTTCTGATTTTAAAGCCAAAATGCCACGTTTCCATTTAAAAAAAAGTTATTTTTTACCGTGGCCACCATATTAAAATTGGAAACTCAAGTTTTTTTCTTAAATACAATCGAGAAGAATTTGCCCTACAACTTGGCTCTTGGGTTTGCGAGTCTATCTATTAAAATAAAAAAGTTGGCCTACACTGAACATTAAACGACTAGTACAAGAATAGAACTGCTGTAGAAAGTATGTGAAATTCTTCTAAGGACAAAAAGATTATTAAGGGGCAATAAATTCGATTTTTTGATTTTTTGTAAAAAGATTCTCCTAGAGCAAACAAAAGAAGAAATCAATTTTTTTATTTTGTAGCGATAATTTTGGGGGGGAGGGGGAACAGTAGCCCCCCTAAATATTAAAGTATCAAAAAAATTTTATGATATTCGGATTTTGCTATCAATGATGAGCTATATTGCTTTAACAGAAATATTTTATTGCCCCCCGTTAAATAAATAAAAGGGTACCAATTTTAAATTTTCAAAAATTCACAGAGGGCGTCACAGTGAAATTATAGCAATGCGCAAAATAACAAATTGTAGAAGATTCTCAGCTCTATCAGCTTACAAAGTTTAAACAAAAACGTGTGGCCAGTTTTTGAGAAATATTTTTTTGAAAAATTACAAAATTTTGGAGTGATGTCATTGCGATCGTTTTTATATTTTCAAAATTAATGATATTTCATGGTATAGTACCCTTAAAGGGCTACCAAACAAGATGTAGTTGATCCCAGTCAAACAGCTGGTTTTTGAGTAATGGGCGTTAAAGTCGAAATTTTCAAAAATTCGTAGCGGTCGCCATGTTGAAGCTAGAGAGTTCGCTAAAAAAACGTTTGATTTGTTCTAAGGCCTTCTATAATTTCCACTATTCCAATTTCCAAATTTCCGTTTCTGAAAAAAATGCTACCAAAGAAACATGTCTAACTTCCGCTTCCGGTTTCGGATTCTTTTTAAAAGCTTATTTTGTCGATGAATTTTTGATATAGCTCTGCATTGCAATTTTCATCAAAATCGAAGTACGAGTTCGAGAGATATCAGCGAATTGACGTACCGTTCACGAACGCATTCGTAAAAATGAGCGAAACACTTCGCCTGGACTTTCCTATACTTATAAATTAACATTGTTTTATATTTTCCAACACTTTTGATGTACACCTGTCTAGACCCGGCTAGTAAAAGTAAACAGCGTTATAAAAACTTCAAGCGTGAAGAGCGTAACTTAAACGTACCATTACCACGCTGGCACCGCCTGCAACTGAGTACATGTAAAACAGCCGAACTGAAATGAACCGGAGGCACGAGTAAGGAAGCGTGTTGATGTTTGAAAATGTATTAATAACTCGAGAAGTAGTATTTTTAGCAAGAAATTACTTTTATTAATTTGTATTTAGAATTTTCAAACCTTTCTGATTTTAAAGCCAAAATGCCACGTTTCTATTAAAAAAAAAGTTATTTTTTACCGTGGCCGCCATATTAAAATTGGAAACTCAAGTTTTTTTCTTAAAAACAATCGAGAAGAATTTGCCCTACAACTTTGCTCTTGGGTTTGCGAGTCTATCTATTAAAATAAAAAAGTTAGCCCACACTGAACATTAAACGACTAGTACAAGAATACAACTGCTGTAGAAAGTATGTGAAATTCTTCTAAGGACAAAAAGATTATTAAGGGGCAAAAAATTCGATTTTTTGATTTTTTGTAAAAAGATTCTCCTAGAGCAAACAAAAGAAGAAATCAATTTTTTAATTTTGTAGCGAAAATTTTGGGGGGAGGGGAAACAGTAGCCCCCCCTAAATATTAAAGCATCAAAAAAATATTATGATATTCGGATTTTGCTATCAATGATGAGCTATTTTGCTTTAACAGAAATATTTTATTGCCCCCCGTTAAATAAATAAAAGGGTACCAATTTTCAATTTTCAAAAAATCACAGAGGGCGTCACAGTGAAATTATAGCAATGAGCGAAAAACAAAATTGTAGCAGATGCCTATCTCTATCAGCTTAAAAAGTTTAAACAAAAACGTGTGGGCAGTTTTTGAGAAATTTTTTTTTGAAAAATTCCAAAATTTTGGAGTGATGTCATTGCGATCGTTTTTATATTTTCAAAATTAATTATATTTCATGGTATAGTACCCTTGAAGGGCTACCAAACAAGATATAGTTGACTCCAATCAGATAACTGGTTTTTGAGTAAATGGGCGTTAAAGTCGAAATGTTCAAAAATTCGTAGCGGGCGCCATTTTAAAGCTAGAGAGTTCGGTAAAAAATCGTTTGATTTGTCCTAAGGCCTTCTTTAATCTCCACTATTAAAATTTCCAAAATTCCGTTTCTGAAAAAAATGCTACCAAAAAAACATGTCTAACTTCCGCTTCCGGTTTCGGTTTTTTTTTAAAAGCTTATTTTGTCGGTGAATTTTTGATATACTCCCTCATTCCAAAGCACATCAAAATCGGTCCAGCCGTTCCGGAGATATGGAGCGTAACCCACCCACCCACAGACCCACCCACAACCCCACCCACAGACAGACATTTTTTAAAAACCACTTTTTTAGGATCCTGGAAGCCCAAAACATGTATTTCCGTCAAAATCTCGATTTTGAAAATTTGCATGAAATCAATACTTCCCTATACTGAAAGTATAGGAAAGTAAAAACGGTCAAAGCAATTTGCCTAGGACTTTCCTGTACTTCAAAAACAATATTATGTTTTCTATTTTCACAGAGATTTAATAACAAATAATAGTCCAATGTGGCATGATCTGGTGCTCGTAAAAAATTCTGCAACAGAAAACTTTCTGATTCCACAATTGTCGGCTGAATTGTCATTGAAAACTCATACGTCAGCTGTATTCTCTGCAATAAAAAATCGGCTAGTTTTTGATCTCGAAAATCCCAGGATTGCAAGAACTCGATCCTGGGATTTTCCAGGAACCAAAATTCTGGGACTGTATTCTCTACTCGAGGCACAACAATGGTATCGAAGGTGCAGCGGTTCAAATCCCGCTCACCGCTACTTGTTTTAAATATTTTTTTGTAATTGTTAATCAGTTTTATTTTATAAGAGTTGCAATTATTATTTAGAGTTTTATTAATCAAAAAATGTATTATGCAAAGATGACTCAATGAAGATTTAGTTTAATATAATATTTTGTGCAATTCAACATTTGTTTTTAAACAAAAAGTAGTACAAAAACAATATTTAGCACTTATAAACTAAAGCTGAAATTTAAAAAAAATTGGCGATGGGTGGGATTTGAACCGCTATACTTTCGGTACGGTTGTATCACAAACGTGCAGCACCCGCTTGCTAACTGGGCTAGCATCGTATGCATTCGGGGAGAGTGTAATTTCAGAGTTATAAGTGAAATTGTGTATGTATTGCAAACGTAAATGAATTAATTAAACCGGAAGCTTACCAAAATTTCTACCAAATAATACAAAAGTATCCGTTCTTCATCATCATGACGTCTAAAATTAAGGTGTGCAATTTAGGGAGATATACGAGATTTTCAGTTTCCAATGTTATCTGCCAATGTTTAGCTAGTCTTGGGACACATTTTATAAACCTAACATGATGGCATGCATGAGCTTTCGCTCGTTCAACCCTCGATTATGCTCGGCAAGTCCAGCTAATGGAAAAAATATTTAGAAATTCCTCCACATAAAATAAAGACAAAAAATTGTTTCTTTCCAAAGATTGGAATTACCACCAAGCACCAGAAAAAATTTTTGTCAAAAAGTATACAGGGTGTGTATAAATTGGCGAAAGAACTACACGTGGCGAGTCGAATATCTTAATACCAAAATATTGTACCATGCTTCCTGGGTATGCACGGGATCTTCAAAGTTTGAAAATAAAGTCTTTTAATAAGTGTTTCATTATCTGTTGACAGAAAGAGCTGCAAATTAGAAGAAATAAGAATTGTAATAAATATTTTTTCATACATCTTGTTTTTCAGCCCCAAAAGCGTGTTCTAAACATTTCTTCGTTAACTTATTACTGTAAAAAATACATATGGCAGCATTGTAAATCATTCACGGAGTATTGCGATGTAACTGACATCCTTAGTTACCGTGTATTACCTATAACAAAACACCTGTGGTGTGTGGATCCAATGTTGTCAAATGTACGATCCTTTAAAATGGTTCCTGAGGACAGAGGAAGCATTGTCCAACATTTTGGTATTAAGATTTTCGACTCAGAATTTTATGACAAACATCGCCACGTGTAGTTCTTTCACCAATTTATACACACCCTGTATAAAGCCCTTGAAATATTACTATCGTATAAAAATTAAGTATAAAATCTTGTTGTAGATAAGCAATTTAGTTTTGCTTTGTTCAAAAATTAATACACATCTACCAGTGCAAAAAATTTAAAATAAAATCAATAAGTGAATATGTATTTTGGATGAAATGAATTAAAAGTGAATGTGAAGAAACAAGAAACCAAAATTTATTATCAAATACAAAAACTATTTCATATGACATTCTAAATCAATGTATTCAGCCTTTACGTCCCACTGCTGGGCTCCGGCACTCTTCTCCAATTAATTAGGTTTAATAATTTAATGGGAAATATCAATATGAGGCTAAATGTTTTAAAACCATAGGGTCAGGAAATTTATTCAAGTTTTGTGCCGCTTTACGCATTTAGCAAATCACGTTATAGTGTTGTTATTGCTAACAAATACACAAAACATATTGAATCAATCTCTGTCTGGACGAATTTTGCCAAAATCATGCATTTGAATGTCTAGCCAACTGTCCGTTACTTAAATTAAAATGGCAAAATTACCTTTCCTATTTCTTGATGCACCCAAAAATTAAGTTATGAACTTTATTCTGCTATCCCTCATGAGCAATTCAGCTTAAACAAATGCTGCATCGTCCCCGGTTTTCAAGAGCATAAAACCTCTATTTTCAAAAAATTATAGCAAGTGTTACAGAGACACTAGTGAACTGTGACATGAACTAAACTGTAGCTTATCCATAGCTCTATAAGCCTACGGAATTTTAAAAAAAATCTGGTAAATTTTTAAGCAATATTGTTTTGGAAAACTTCAAAAAGCGTAGCGGTCGCCTTTTAAAAGTTAAATAGTTCAGAAAAAAACGTTGGATGTGTACTAAGGTCTTCTGTCAGATTTCATTTTCAGATTTAGAAATTAAAAAATGATACTAAACAATGTGTAAACTTTCGTTTCTGGTTTCTGATTTTGTAAAAGATTTTATTGATGTTTTTTATATACCCCTGAATTCCAAAGCGCATAGAAAAACGGTCTGTCCATTAGAATATATGAGGCTCACATACATACCCACCCACAGACATTTTTTTGGATTCTTAGATGTCCAAAACATGTATTTCCATCAAAATCTCAAAAGTATCATGAAACCAATACATACCTATACTTGAAGTATAGGAAAGTAAAAAAGTTTCTTTGGTTTGTCAGAAGTACATTTCCACAAAGAGCAAGCTATGTGGATTACTTGTCGCCATTTTGGCTCCAAGTTTGTATTCATTATTTACGATAAAATTTGTACTTACTTACTTATCTCTTTTACCCTTACAGATGTCGCGGTATAAAATTTACAGTTTTGGTTATAATAATCTCGCAGATATTGTATAAAAGTATATTTTACAGAATATTTAGTAAAAAATAACTTTTGTTAAAATTATTTTATTTGGATAGGGTCTTAGAAACTAGGCCCTTAGTTATAGCTATACCTACAGAGCCTAGTCGGTAATACAGCACCACTGTTGGGACACCAAACAAAAATTATAGCTCGTTGCTATAGCTCTACAAGTCTAGAGAATTACAAAAAAACGAGAGAAGCACTTCGCCTAGACATTCCTATACTTTAAGATACTGTTACTCACCATACTTATAAAAGTACATACTGCCTAACGACTGTTCAAGTCGCTCCACTCATATCCCTGCCGCAGAAACATGCTGGTAATTACTACAGGCAACCGCCTAGAATTAGAATTACAAATTCGTCCGCTAAAAATTGGGTGGGAAAATGAATATTAACCCACCCTAAAAATTAAGTTAGGACCCTTATTCTACTATCACTCGTGAGCAACTTGGCGGAAACAGTATCGTTTTATCATCCCCCGTTTATTAAATAAAAGGCCATACAATTTTTGATTAAAAACTTCATAGGGAGCATCACACAGAAAGATTTTCATTTAGAAAATTCAATTTCTGAAAGAATTGCTATCAAAAAAACATGTCTAAGTCCACTTCCAGATTTTCAACTTTTATAAAAGTGTATATTGTTGGTGATTTTTGATCTAGCCCAATATTTCAAAGCTAATCAAAATTAAACCATCTGTTCCATAGTTACGAGGCATCGCCCACTAGCACTCACACACATTTTTAAACCACTTTTTGGTGTCCTACAGGTCCAAACCACGTATCTCCATCAAAAACTCGATTTTGAAAATTTTTATAAAACCAATAATAATGACTGAAAGTATAGGAAAGTAAAAAATAAAGATATATGGTAAAGTATATAAGTCTGCCTCGGAATACAACACAAAGTATAAACCAATATTTAATAAATAAAAAAAAAATACAATATGATTGATGGTTATATTTACGAAACTATTCACAAATTAACAGATAATTAGAAAAATAAAAATGGACAGTCAATTTAATCGATGATATACAAGTCAATGGCTTTGCAATGTTTGCGCGATTTCACACAATTACCAGTCGATTGGTTTTACAGGTAATGTAACTGTTCTAATAGTAAATTACAAGTGTTTCGCTATCACATATATAATACTTTTGATCTTTCGAACAGATTTGCTTGACTACAATTTCAAAATTAAAATCGTAAATTCTATTAATTTTAAGTACGACAACTACCCTCGCGGAAGGTAAAAATAAATATTAAAAGTTTATGTTACAAAAGTACGGTACATTTTAAAGACATCTCCTTATATTAAACCACACCACTACTTACTGTGGGAAGAATTAAACATATTGTACTATCTTCACATAAAATTTAAATAATTAGCCTTTGATTTGCTCAAAGAGCGAGAGAGAACAAAAATACGCCGTTTGCAATAAATAGTATTTGCTTCTCTCATTGTAATTTGTGATTACATTATTTATGAACGTTATACAACAAAACACATCAAAAATGTGAATATGAACTTAACCTAAGCGTGATTTAGAAATAAATGATAATTACATTATGTGCATTTCACAGCATACAACATCCATTCAAAAAACATTCGATTATCAACTATACACGGTACTGATTTCTGTTATATTTCACAATGTTGTCGTCTGTTTTAATATTTGTAACTTTGCTTTTACATCTTTAAATGTTGGACGATTGTCAGGGTTTAAATCCCAAGCCTGAAAATAATTTAAATATTATTACACAGCTTAAAATTCAATTCCAAAAATCAAATAATAACTTTGCCCCAAATACTTACTTGTCTCATAATTTCATATACTTCTGGTGGACAACCTTCTGGAGCCTCCATTTTGTATCCTTTTTCAACATGTTTAACGACATCAGCAAGCGGCTAAAACAATGTTCAATAAATTATTATTTTATTTAAATCGTGAAAGTGCAATACTTACTATCCTAGGATATGGTACTCTACCAAACGAGTATATTTCCCACAGTAGGATTCCAAAACTCCACATATCAGACTTATTTGAAAATTTCTGAAAATCAAAAATTCTTTAATAATACAATACAGCGTGCCAAAAGCATGACTACTGGCTGTAACGTCTCAATTATTAACTTCAAAATGGGCAAAACATGTGGCTGGTACTTTCCCATACTTATCACATTTTAAATATTCTCATGCCAAAAAATGTCTTAAAAAAATTGTTTTAACAAAAATTGAAGAGAAAGAAATACAAAAAAATGTAACAACCCAGTGAAAAACAGACTAAAAACGACTGTAAATAGTTTGTTTGAAATGTTATCGAAAACATGCACAGAACCAATCAATAGGCTTAGTTAAAGCAACGTAACTTTCGAAAAACGCATTTTAATATTAAAAGTATAGAATTTTTCCATAATTTTTAAAATGCTTAAAAATTTATTCTTATTGTAATCAAATAGTCTATTAAACTGTTTAAAGTTTATAACAATTAGAGTTTGCATTTTTGAACAAATCATTAATCAATATTAAATTTTTAAAAAATTCCTGGAACGCGTCAAGAGTAAAATTTGGGAGATTAGTAAAAAATAAATTTGTAATTCATTGCAAGCTCTATCGGCTCACAAAGTTTAACAAAAATGGTGTAGACAGTGTTTAAGTACTAATTTTTTGAAAACTCAAAAATTTTGAAAATTTTACAATTTTCATATTTCCAATTTTAAATATGTTTGCATCACATTACTTATTAAGGGCTATTAAATAATATGATGATTTGTATTGATTGGATATTTTGTTTTTGAGTAATCAGGCATTAAAGTTAACAATTTCAAAAATTCATAGCGACCTTAGTTTTGAAGATACACCATTAGAAAAAAAGCATTTGATTTTTCGTTGGATGCATTCCAACTTGTCTATTTTCCGTTTCCGGTTCCGATTAAAAACCTTACAAAAAAACTCCAACACACACCAAATTTGATAAAAATAAGTAAAGGGGTTGCATACATATAAGAAACACGTTTTTTAAAAAACCACTTTTTTGGGTTCTGTGGACCCTAAACCATGTATTTCCATTAGAATCTGAAATTTGTAAATTTGCATAAAATCATAACTTTCCATACTTGTACAGGTATATGGAAGTAATACAAAAAATCTTCAAAGAGATGTACAAACTTTTATAAAAATGAATAGGACACATTGGAAAAACCTTGGGCAGCCGTTTTGAAGCTCATCAAAACTTATTCTTACAATACTTATATCAAATTGGGGGATAACATATTCCTGTACACCTAAGCTTAAATGCCAATCAATAGTCACAGTGGAATAAGATTTTAACACTTTGCTGCTGGCAATGCAAATCTGCAACTTTGAACATTATAAAAATTTGCTAGCGTGGCAAATTCGTGCCGCTTGAATAAGCAAACTCAACCTGTAATACGAACTTATCCCGGTAATTAAGTGTATTTTTTTTGTCTGCAGCTCAGTCAAGTGTGCAGTAATAATATCATATTTCCATTGCCATTTCTGAATTTAATGTCAGGTTAATTTTGTGCAAAAATTGTATAGTGCGGTGTGCTGTTAGCATAGATAGACGTTGAACCTACTTATCACCACCCAGCAGCAAACATGTTAAATTAAATTTTGAAATGCAGCAAGATTTAGGGAAAATAGTCCACCCACCCAACTTACTAACTGGCAAACTTTTTTTTTACTTATTCCAAAAAATCAATACATTAATTTTTTTTTCATGAAAATATAATGTAAGTATGAAAAAATAAAAGGAATTCTTGTTAACATTACCGCATTAAATACAGATTTGATATAGCTGGGGCACGGAATCAGCCAATGCACATCCATCACAGACACTTACACATATATTGTGTTTATATTTTACAGTTTTAGCTCATCCCACTTAGATTTTTAAGAGGAATAATAAGACATGAATTTTTTACTCTAGAATTATCGGACAGAATAGAACATAAGCATTGCAAGAACAATGAAATCGAGTTGTGACGTGCATCAGTGCATCGGCTGATTCCGTACCCCAACTATACTATTAAATATAGTGCTACAATATAATATGTTACATTTAATTTTAGTGCTTCAGGTGCAGTCCATTTAATAGGTAATTTTGCAGATTCCAGGCACGTATTCTTTTCATTCCTTGCTAAACCAAAATCTGATACTTTGGCAACACCATTTTCAGCAATGAGCACATTTCGAGCAGCTAAATCTCTATGCACGACATGCATTCGTTCCAAATACTCCATTCCTGCACTGGTATCAAATGCAAAGTTAATTTGATCTCTTTTTGTTACGTGCAATCTGCCTCGTGATCTTAAGTAATCCACCAAACTTCCTTTACTCATGTATTCCGTTACAAGAAGCACCTGTTCCTTTCTACGCACAACTCCCAATAAATTTACTAAATTTTCATGGTGCAGAGACCTGTTGAATATCCGAGTTAGTTGAATTTCAGATGTTGTAAAAAACAAACTTACTTCATAAGAATTGCTTCAGCCTCACTAGAGTCTTTCAGAACTTTAACAGCAACTCGTTGCTTTTTCCATTTTCCTAACATTACTTCCCCAAATTCGCCTTTGCCAATTGGTTCACAAATCTATAAAATACTCGTAATAAAAGAAAAGACTTTAACCCATTTGCCTTAGGCAAAGTAGCTCCATAGTCAGAGACTCTGACCACTACTCTACCGCCAGCCACAAACAAAAATATTTCTTATTACCTCTAATTCATTTTCTGCTATAACAAATAAATCATTATCATGAGAGTTGGAAACAATTTCTTTAGGTACACTTTTAAAATTTGTTTCCTTTGGTAAACATTTTACCAATTTTGTACATAAACCATCAGCATCTAATTGATAATGCTCTATTAATTTTTCTAGATTTTCAAAAAACTCTTCATCATCAATTGTAAGATTTCTGTCATGGTACTTCACTCTATAATGTTCTACTTTGTTTTGAAAACACACGCACAAGGTGTAGTCTCCTGGAAAATTTGTAGATTCTCTAACGAGAAACAAACCATCTGTTCTGGGTTGTAAAAGTTGTTCCGCTTGTTCCCGAGATATTTTCCCGTGAAACCATCTAAAATGAGAAATTAAATCAGAATACAATTCATATCATTTATCAATTATTACCAAGTTAACAATGATAAAAATGACTTATTAAAGAAGGATTTTCTATAAGTTTTTCAATTTTAACATCTTGCGCTATTTTTCTTTTGTTTTATTCAAAATAGTTACATATTTGAAAAATTCAATTTTTGGTGTATTACTTACGGCATTGAATTCCATTTTATATCCGTTCTACTAACTGGGCTCTGCACTCTATTAACATTAACATCATGCACGTTATTTCCTGAATTGTTTTTAATACCACTGTCCGTGTTCAGATTCATATTGTTTTGAGGTCTTAATAGTAAGTTGCATTCGTGTATCAGGTTGCTGTTCGGATGTCGTATCTGATCATGGGCCGAATTCGTCTGAAAAATATTGCAATCTATTTTTAAACACAAAACACAGGAGAAATTTCTCTTCAAGTTAACGAGTGAGTGGTTTATATGGAACAAGTGGTGTCAGGTTAAGGACCAGTCAAGTCGTTTTTCTTTTGTTTAATGTTACGAGTTACTTATTTTTTTATTGTTATATAAAATTAACAATTTCGTTTTTAAATTTCTTGAAGGTCTAGCATAAAAAATTCTGTAAATCCAAAATATTTTTAACTTTTGATTTAGGAAGACTTAGTAAGACAAATATAAATAAGTACATAGTATCATTGACATTGACATGTAGGAATTAAATTAACACTACATTGTATATGAAGGCAACACAAATTGAATTTGACTACAATGTAAAGCATAAATATACGAATTAGATAATTGCATACTATTAACTTCAAGGTTGGAAGTTACATACAATATTTTATTGCCACTATATATGATGACACCAGCAACAAGTACAACAACTTAATGTCCAATAGTGAAAAAAAAAGTATTTACGTGACATTTCATTTCAATTTACTTCGACATGTTTTACTATCGCTTACTGTAGTAGATATCTACGATAAGTTTCATTTTACATGAAAACACCTAAATGTTTTCTTTACTTTTAATACAATTTTTCTGTTTTTTTTTGGCAGTTATACACTTTAACGAGAAGTATCTTTTAATGGTGCACAACTTTTTTCAGTGTAAAAGACAAGCCTGCTGCAATCAAATACAAATTTTAAAAAAAATTAAGAAATAATATTAACAAAATAGAGAAAACTATTATTAAAAAAAGCTGTTTAGAATGATGGCCTGGATACCAAGTTTCATCAAATAAATAAACATTTTGACAACTGTAACAGTTTTTTGTTTGAAATCCAAACACTTACAATTTCTTTTGTAATAACAAGATTGAACAAAAGCTGTGAATACAAGCAATTAATTACTAAAACCAAAGCAAAACAGTGTTCACACTACCTTATGGTTCGAAACAACTTTTCTTAATAATTTTTTCTTTCCTATATTTTCAGTAGAGAGCAGCATTGATTTTATGAAAATTTTCGAATTCGAGATTTTGACGAAAATATATGTTTTCCCTCTTGAACTCAAAACAGTGATAATTAAAAAAACGGGCGAAACAGGTCGCCGGTACTTTCCATACTTTTTACGTTTTAAATATTTTCGCGTCAAAAAGCGATTGAAATTTATATCTAGTCATCTCCAGCAGGTACAAGCCGCCCGCTCCAGACACAAAACGTTGGTTACGTACAGCGATCACGACCTCGGATCAAAAATGGTTATAACAACTTTATTTAGAGAATTATCAAAAATATGCAAAGAATGAAAAACAATTTTAAATAGAGCTAATTGACAGGTGTAGTTAAAATCACGTAACTGCCGGAAAACACGTTGTTGATATTAAAAAGTATCGCATTTTTTTCTTAATTAAATATAGTTAAAAATTTTAGCAAATCCTAATAAATTACTTTAAATAGTCTATCGAACTGATAAAAGTTTATAACGATCGGCGTTTGAGTTTTTGAATAACAAATTAATCATTTTCAAATTTTTCAAAATATCCTGGAGGGCGTCAGAGTAAAATTTGGGAGATTAGTAAAAAACAAATTTGTAGTTCATTGCAAACTCTATCGGCCAAGAAAGTTTAAAAAAAAATGGTGTGGGCAGTTTGTGAGGAATTTTTTTTTGAAAATGTCCAACATTTTGAACTGCTAGTATATTTACAATTTTGATTTTTCCAAAAATATTTTTACATCACTTAATTATATTTATTAAGCGCTATCTAATAATATAATAAATTGTATTGATAGGATATTTTGATTTTGAGTAATCGGGCATTTAAGTTTTTTTTTTACTAGATTCGACGTCATTTCTTGAGATATGTTAAGTATACAAAGCGTTCCATATAAAAAAATACGTTTTGTTGAATATCTCTTTAAACTAAATGCTCAATTGTTTTTCTTTTGAAAAAAAAACAATAAAAATAAACAGGAAAAGTAAAAATTCATTCTGCAACAAAGATAGCAATGGTGGACATCTATAAACGTACTTTTATATTTTTTCCATATAATTCCATTGCTTAAAATTTAGCCCGCAGAAGGCTGTTACGCACAGGGTGCAAAGGTGTAAATCAAGTTGATCTAAATCAAACGATCTATGCAAAAAAATCATTAATTTAAATCAATTGTTTTAGAGGGGGGCGTCGTTTTTATTTGAAATTTTCCAATTAGCAGAATAATGTGCATCATTTGGCAGTAAATTTAGAATATAAAAGATTAAATAAAAGTGTTTATAATTAAACAGGTTGAATAAAAAGTAACGCATAATGTCTAACTTCGTAAATACTGATTCTATAAAAATATAGCCTAATACAACTGCTAGCGTCTAGTCGGTCAACTTAACAACCTAAATAACCGTTCCTGCACGGTCGGACTTGCGCAGTTAGTATGCCGTCAATCAGTGAGTGAATGCAACATTGTCTTCGTATTTTTTCTTTAAAAATATAACAACATTGTTTTAAAAAAAGCAGTATAAAATTAAAAAATGTTTGGCCCCAACCGAGATTCGACCCCTCAACCATTTATGCAGTAAAAAAAGCAGTACACCCGAATACACCCGCATATCCACCTATGCTACTACGAACTTGCGGGTTATCGCTAAAAAAGTGCCAACTGAATAATTCAAAATAAAAAATAAGATACATAATAAGAATGGAACTTCGTCAAACATTACGTTACAGTTGTTATTAAAATATTTAAAAAAAATACTAATTCTGTGGACAATACTTAATTACTTTGTGCAAATAACCAGCAATAATTTTATTTTTTAAACTAGAAAAATCGTATAAATAAAAAAATCGATGGAAATCAAATATATCGATTTAAATAAAATAAATCAATTTTTTTTTGATTTTTTGCAATCGAGTTTTTTTTGCATTCTGTTACGGTATCAAATTTGGTGTACGTAGATTTATCAACTTATTTTTCAATAACGGGGAGTTAAAGTCGAAATTTTCAGCAAGTAATAACAGCCACCGTTTTAAAATCAGGCAATTCAGAAAAAAACATTCTGTACTAGATTAGTTAGTTACGCCACTGGTTATACTTAACAAAATTTGATATCTCACCAGAAAGTGACTCACTAGTGAACTATAATTTAATTCAAGGAGAGGTTCCCAAACTGTGGGTTATTAGTAGAGGAAACAGCTGTTTACAGCGTCTTATACACGACGATAAAACGCAAACAGCACATAAAACTGCGTTTTTCAAAACGTTTACAAATTTAACCACGGTTTTCCAAGTAAAGATGAGGAAGTACATTCACATCAACACATCATACATACACTACTATTTACTAAAAGACGACTTCAAAAATTAAAAATAACTTCGAAATAATTAAAATCCTAGAAAAAATTTTGAGAACCACCAGTTTCCTCAATAATAGACCCAGAATTAGGTTCACCTTCACAGTTATTTTGGCACATTCAAAAATTTCTTACCCAAGCATCCGACAAAACTCTGGAATTGCTTTCATGTGAATGCGTGCAATCACTAGGGGTGTTTCTTTTGATTCCTCTAGCAGGTACAGTGGGAGGGACCCCAGCGGTTGCATGTGACGTGCTCCACTGGTTGTTAGGTTCCTGATAAGGCCCAACCACAGCTACCGGTTGATATCTCTGAAACAGCAATACAAATTGATTTTCTAAGGGGATTCAAAAAAGATTAAATAATTGAGTCAAAGAAAAAAAAACAGTTTAAAAAATTACTTTAAATAACTCGTAGCAGCAAGCTGTGATATAATACAATGCATGTTTCATAATAAGCATCACAACTGTCATCATGATGTTAATAACAAGTTGGTATACCTATTCTATACTAATTATATTTAATTAACTTGTAAGCCTTCTCAGCTATTAATGCAATTAGAACTGGTTTAATAAAACCATGTTTTTTAGCAATTGGCAATTAAAACGCGAAACGAAATAGAATTAATTTTATAAACTTTAAGTTTTTGGGACGCTCTGCTCTAAGCTCAATTTAGAAACTCAATTCACAACCCAACTGGATTTGTATTAGTACCGCGCCGAGATCTGTTTCAATGTCAATACAAAAATATTTTAAGTACTAGCAACCTGCGGCGTTCAGCAGACTTTTCTATATAAATAATAAAATTTCTTTAAGTTTAACCATGGTCTTCGAAAACGATTATTATTAAAATATTCCCCCATGTACCCGTAAAACACGCCCTCGTCCCAATTTTTATTTTCTCATAGGTACTTCCCGTGGCGAAGTTTGATTTCATAAGAACTTTCGATTTCGGAATTTTAAAGAAAAAATAAGTTTAAACCAAGGAACATATTTTTTTTTATTTACTACACGTGTCGAATATGCTAGTTCTATTTTGATGAAACACGTGTTTACTCAAACCCGAGTGGTGGGATCGGCGTAAAAAATACTATAGTATAATAGCCGTGCAACAATGTTATCACTAAATATTTAACTATTAAAAAAATTAATAGTTTATTAATAAAATAAAACACTTGGTAATTGTTTCACAATTTTGAAACAATTACCAAGCGTTTTATTTTATTAATAAACTATTAATTTTTTTAATAGTTAAATATTTATTAATAATGTTTCACCATGTGCCTACCACACAATCAATTCAAAATGTTATCACATTTAAATTTTTTTAAATCTGATAATACAAATTTTTGAGCTAAGAACTTGAGACTGCAATTTGATTAGGAGAAATTCATTCTTTATTTTGCCTTTCGCGGTAACATCTCTTGAAATGAACTTTCTTTATATGAAAATGAACGAAAATATGTGGGATACACGTTCCTGGTGGTCGTTAATCAAAAAAAAATCGCGGAAACCCCTTCCAAGGAAATGAAGATGAAACTAAAAACAAACCTATTTTTCAATTTTTACCCTACATGCGTGTACTTTCTTTATCACTGAAAATTTCAAATTTTTTTCTTTACATTTATTATGTTAAAACGGCTTTTAAAGTTTGACAAACACATTGTTCCTTACGACAAAATCAAATTTTAAGGAGACGTAGCCAAAAATTCACTTTTAAGGAGCGCGTCCCGGTTTATTTTTAACTCGTGCTCCTTGCTAAATTAGTGAGAAATTAAAAAAATTAACAAGAATAACTTTTATGCGCAAAACATCGGTCGTTCTTCTAGGATTTAAACACAATTTAAAAATTTACAAAAATAAACATTCTACGGAAGAAATACGAAAATTACGTATTAAATCTAAATAAGAATTAATTTCTTCCGTATAATGATGGGCTTCCTGTGAGCTAGAGCGAGAAGTAACTATATTGGTTGGACTGGATACGCAGCAAGGCACCGCAGCCGGAGACCTCCGAGATATGCGCCCCGCATTTTAAACGTAATTTTAGTTTTTCATAAAAGCTTCATAAAAGCAAATTTTTAGCTAGGCCTTCCTAGGCCAAGGTATTTGTCTTTAAACTTTAAAAGTCGTTTTAACATAATAAATGTACAGAAAAAAATTTTTAGACTGATAAAATAAACTTGTGCAATTTATGTATATGTAAAAACTGAAAAATGGAGTATTTTGTAGTATCTCCCCCCTTTTTTGATTGACGACTACCAGGAACGTGCTCCCTACGCATTTGCATATAAAGAGAGTACATTTAAAAAGATGTTACCACGAAAATGGTTATTTTAACACTTTTAGTTGCTAGTGGACTGGCTATTCCTCCCCAATGCTCTATGATGCTGCACTGAGATTTTGCAGTCAAAGCGGCGCAAAAACAAAGTGTGAGGCGTAGTCCAAGGGTTCAGCTAGTTTAAGTTAAATTGCTCGTAAGTGACAGTAGAACAAGATTGAAAACTTCATGTTTTGAGACAGTAATATATTTTATTCACTGTTTTTTAATTCCAAACTATTTACCTCGGCAAAAATAGAACAAACTCAATTTTCGTCATCACGTTGTGAAACTTAAAAATTTTTAAAAAATTAATTCTCAAAAAGTGGTAATGTGAATTTTCTGAGCTAAGAGATAGTGATTGGGTTCAATTTGGTTTGTTTCCCAATGCTCTTAAATTTTTTGTGATGCCTTCAGGAAAATAACAGTTGCATTTAAGTCAAAATAGCTGAACCCGTGACCTTCGCCTTATGTTGCGTTGTAACGTCGAGACGTTGGCGCGTGCCGCGCCGCTCGTCGTGATTGCTACATAATCATACGCTCAAAATAAGCTGTCTCGAGATGTAAAAGTCCGTCATCGTGTTATGGTGAGACAGCTGGGAATTTACTATAGATTACTAGTGACAGCAGACCAAGATTCCACACTTAATTTTTTGCGACAGCAACATATGGGGGTGTGTTAATTTTTCCCTCTCCCAGTTCTTACCTGACTTAATTATCACATTCCACAACAATAAAAAAATATCAAAACATTCTTTATCACGTTGTCAACATAAAAAATTATCAAATCATTATTTCTCAAAAACTGGCAATATGAATTTTTGAGCTAGGAGCAAGGGACTAGCTGCAATTTAATTTACTCGCCTTTTAACTTATTGTGGCACCTTCTACGATTTTTTTAATTTGGTAAATAAAAGCTGCATTTAAGTTGCAATTCGCAAGTGAAAGTAGAACAAGATTCCAAACTTAATTTTTTGCGACAGAAATATATACGCTAGTTTGCCCCTTCCTAGTTCTTGATTGACGAATTTTATTTTCTGGTTTTATTTACATCAAAACTGTTTTCGACAAAAAAAATTTAAAAAAAATCAACTTGCTTAGCCTTCATAAACATGAAAACATTGCATTCTTATGGACATTCCAAGACTTTGTTTGTAATGAAAGTTTTTGCGTAAAGACTTGCTTGAAAACAAACAATACTTTGCAATATAAATACTTTATTAGTCAAAATTAAACATGATTTCACTTTTGAATTGGTCAACTACATTTTAGTGTCTAATGTCCGGTCGAACAAATTAGATAATTACGGAGTCAAGAAGGAAGTTAATAAGAATGTACAACAATGGATCCATTACACACTTACAAACCTGAGTTAGGGAAGAACTGTGTAGATTCTGACTTGTCATTACGGATAAATGCTGTCAGTCAACCTCTCCGGTGCATCATAATATATTCTGAAAACAAGGGGAAAAAACATATTATTTAATGGTAGGGCGATTATTAAATGCGATCGTAAAGAAATAAGCGAATCCTAGTCTTGTATGCAGAGTTGGGCATGTAGAATATTACATGTAAAATATACTTATTATACATGGTTATTCTGCATGTAGAATATTAAGCTCTTTTTCTGCATATTCTAGATGTAGAACAATACCGATGCAAAAACAGACAATTTAAACGTATAAAAAAAGGAATCTTCAGCCGAGAAAGCATGGCAAGGATAGGTTAGAGCAAGGAATTTGGATAAGAGATAGTTTTCGTTTCCGTGGGTAGTACTGTCCCAGTATTAATCTTGTGGTGCAGGAAAACCACGGAAAAACCTGAGTCAGGAAAGCTGGCCGGGCCAGGAAATCGAATCCAAACTTCTTGAATGGAAGGTATACGCGCTTACCGCGTAGCCACCTTTCTTGGTTTTAAACGTAAATGAATACCTATACAACTTAACAAGTGCCTCCCCCTGCACCAAAGTAAAGTAATTGATATTGATTAATTGAATATTAAAATATCTCAAAATAGTAGAAAACTGAAAACGTAAAATAAAAGATAAAATCGCCCCCATCATAATAAATTACGGTGGGGGCGAGCGGTGCTTCCGCCCCATACGTAACGATTTAAAAGGCGCTATTTTATATATTTTTATGGAAACAATTGATCTGTCGTTTAATAACTGCTGACAATTACAAGCATTTTGCAGTGCGGTACGCTTGAATAGAGATAAAGCGGCGCGTTCGAACCGTTGGATAGTCACATGTCAAACCCCCTCCTCCTCTACTATGCACACACCCGTTCATCTACATAGTAAAGTATACACAATAATTTCATGCATGTGTTTTTCTAGAATCTGTCGGTACTTATCTTACATAGTATGCATATTTTACATGCATAATATGTAGAAGAAGGTAGATATATCAGTTTTATTTAACATACATTTTCTACATATTATTGTACATATTCGACGTATTCTACACACTTTTCTACGTGTATAATGTGGAAAATACTATTCTACGTGTAAAGTTACAACCCTGCTTGTATGTTTGTAAAAATTCAATATCATTGCAATAGACAACATCAGCCTAGCTCGTGGGGGGGGGGGGACAACTACCGGCACATCAATCTTTGTTTATAGATGGTTTTTTCGCACTAGTGCGATTATCGGTAAAATTACATGCACTGGTAAAATTGCACTCGGTATATTACCATTCGTTATATACTATGTGATTACTTTCTTATACGTTTTTATATAATACGAAAACCGAGACGATAACTTGAAATACAGCTCATTTCCATGCTTATTAAACTTTACATGTGCTAATAAAACAGACATTCGTATTAATCTTTCAAAAAGGTTGGACTGGCCTCTCGAGCTTTCCAGTGCAAAGTGCGACAGTAAAATATAAAATATACACCAACTTTACGTATATTCAAATTGCTTAAATAAATAATGACATTTTGTAAATACATAGCTGTGTCATCCCTGACATTTTATTAGTTGTTTTTTACAACTTTGTCGCACCTTGAAAATTTGTTTAAATCATTAGTAGTAGGTTTATTTCTTCATTGGCATTTAAATTATAAGCCATTCCGCAGAATTAAAGAACATAAGTTCCAAAGGGTCCAGTGCCAAATTTACCTACATTTACTTTATTGTGTCCTGCACAGTACCTACAATGAACGAATGATCTACACGCTTAAAGTGCATACCGTGCGTCCAAAAAAATTAATTAGAGCAGGCTATGGCAAATTTAACCTTAGCCGCGGTGTTCTTACTTCTCATATATAATTTATGAAGGTCGAAGGAAAAGGTAATGTTTATTCATGATTGTTTTGACATATGTAAATTAAGAAAATAAACCAAATTAACCTAAAACAGAATTTTCTTAATTTACATTATATGAAAACACATCATGATTAAACACAATATTTTCTTTAACGATTATAATTTACTTGAGAAGTAAGAACATGAGATACGTTACATTTGCTATATCCTGCTCTAATTAATGTTTTGGCATTATAGTTTCGAGAATTTAAAAGACAGCGACTAGTTCTTAACTTCACTAGCATATTTTTACTAGGTAACGAGAGTCTTACCGTTCTAATGGAAAATATTACTTTGTATTCTAAACAATCTACTTTCCCCAGGGTGCAAAAATCACGATTTTTATAAAAAAATCAAAATAATCGATTTTTTTGATTAAAATCAAGATTTTTTTTGTATTACATCAATTTTTTCTTGAAACCTGTGTTTATCTTTATAAAACAGTACATGTTTGTAAGTTTTCCGTCCAGATCTGTGCATTTGTAATACGTGTAAGACTAATATGTTTAAATATACCTAAATAAAGAAAAAGTGAAACACAAACGGGAATTTATTTTGCACATCGTTACAGAAATTAGTTTTAGACTGAAGACTTCTGCCTGGTGTTTCTATTTCGTTATTTTAACAATAAGTGTAGTGTTGTATTTGACGACTAATTTTATGCTATGAGCATGAGCCATGTCATCCTTCGAATTGACCATTTATTTTATGTTTAATTTGCTTTATTTTTAATGAAAAATCATACATTTGTCTTTGATACTAACCTTGTGATTGCTTTTTCACATTTTTTTGTTTCTCTACAATAAACATTTGAAAAATTGACGTATTTGATTTAAATCATTGATTAGAATAAAAAAATCGCAAGGATTTAAATCAAGTTTATTTAAATCTTCGCACCCTGCTTTTAATATGGCATGGGCAAGTATTGACTTCATAAACTAATCAATCGATTTCGTAATTCTGACGGAAATGCATGTTTTGGACCTTCTAGGAACTCAAAAAAGTAGTTTTTAAACAATGAGTGAAGCATTTCGGTGGACTTTTCTATACTTGCAAAACTTTACTTTTCCTATGTTCAAAAATATTTACGCACAACGTTGTAGCCCCACAGCGGCAGTACAAACAAATCCGCCGCAAAAGACAAAATGAACACGTTGTATAGATACCGGTAGTGCAATGAGAAGGACGTGCAGTCACAACGAGCTATGCTATAGCCATCGCATCACTGCTTGCGATTGCTTCAGCGTAATGTCAGTTGTTTCGGTTCCTTAAAGCCGCCTGTTTGGTTGGCGCGAGCTGCTTATGGCCATATCTTATTGGATTTAGAAAGAGAAACCTAACATTTTTAATGAGAAAAAAATCGTTGATTTGATTTTTTGGAAAAAGATTCCTTGGTATTAAAGAAAACTAAAAAGAAAGCACAAATTCTTTCATCAAAATTTGGGTGGGAGAGAGAAAATTAATTCAACTCACCTTTGATGCACCTAAAAATTAAGCTGCGAATCTTATTCTACTACCAACCATGAGCAGTTTAGTTCAAACAAAAATTTTTTATCGTCCCCCGTTACAGGGGCATAAATTAGTAGAAGGCGTAAAAAATAGTGGATTGGCACATGAACCGAATTGTAGCTCATTTTCTAGCGCAATGAGCCTATAAAATTAAAAAAAAACGTGTTGCAAGTTTTTAGCAATACTATTATAATGGGAAAAATCAGCTTCATTACATTATAGCTGTCGCGAACGCAAACGTCGAGGTCGACATTTATGTACGTTTTTCAGAATTTCAAAGTGCACATAACTTTTTCAACTTTTTCTGCAAGCAGGGTTGCATAAAATCTCGATATTTAAAAAATCTTTTTTTTTTATTTAAGTCAAATTTTTTTGATTTAAATCAGATTCTTTTTGATTTAAATCAGATTTTTTTTAATTTCTAAAACACCTAAAATATTTCTGGTTGGTGTAAAATACGCATTAAGCTAAATAAAATAAGTTATTTATTATATCAAAATGAAAAAAAATTATAAGTTATTAAAAAATTGATTTATATTACTTGAATTTATTGAAAAAAATCAATGTGATTTAAATTAATGCCGTCTGCAAGGACATCCTTCTTTTAATGCAACATAAAGGCCCCTCCCATTGCCATGAAATTTTCCGTTTGTTTCCTACGCATCTGCTTATTTAAGCAACGATGTAACTTTTTTGTGTAACCGCATTCGCAGGTTTTTACTCCAAAAGTATATCTAACTTCTTAAAAGCAACCAGACACTTTCAATTTACTATCTACATTATTTTTATATATAAATAATTTATGGGGTTTCAGTATTTTCTTCCCTTAACTTAACTTAACCATATTGGTACAAATTACTGTCGCTCATTCTGACACACTTACGCAAGACAAGAACACGTTGTCTACTTTATGTATACGCAGTTCGCATTTATATTGCTGGGCCAAAGTAAACAATGATTTCACTACAGCCCTGTTGGCCAACCAAAAGAGTTAAAACCACGTGGACTATATAAAGCGTAAGTACTTATTTCAAGTCAAAAAATACGGAAACAAAAAAAATTCTTGTAAATTCCGAAAATAATTAGGGTCACGGTTAAGAAAATTGTTAGAATCAGTTTTCGTCTAAATTACGATGCAAGAAAATTTGCATACGCAAATATTTTTCGCATAAATTAAACAAATAAATTTATTTCAAAACAACTAAGTTGGTACGGAGATCATATAAATAAAATAAAAAATAAAACAATGGTGAAAAATAAAAAATAATAAAAAAACAATAATGATCAATTAACAGTAAAACAATACTGAGAAATACGAATAAAACTGCAATAAACGCAAGGTACATTCTGCATTGCATGGTTATCGCGTAAAAATAAAATCAAACAACGTCGTAATCAAGCAAAGGAAACAAAACCACGACAAAACATATTAAGAGCTGAACTCAACCGGCCGATGTAGGTGTCGCGTGGCGAATTTACTATGGGCTTGTTGTCGTTTTTCAATGCGTTGCAAACGAAACTACAGCGACCATTATCACGAACTAAAACACTATAAAATCTGCAGCAAGCATGGAGTGCACACGTGCATTCCACTACAGGTTTTTAATTTATAAATATAATGCGAAGGCAGTGGCTTAGCAGAGTCGTAGACAAAATAGTGTTTTGTATTTTTACTTTCCCATACCTTCGGTATAGAGAAGTATTGCTTTCATGAAAGATTTCGAATTCTAGATTTTAACAGAAATACCCGTTTTTGGGTTAAAGGAACCCAAAAAAGTGGTTTTTAAAAAATATCTGTCTGTGGGTGGGCGAGTGTGAGACGCCTCTAAAGGCGAAAGTACTGGACTGATTTTAAACCAAGAGGTAATATCGAACATTGTAGTTTTATTCAAGCTTTTCAAAAAAATCCGAAAACGGAAGTTAGACCTATTTTCTTGGTAGCGTTTTTTTCCAAAACTAAATTTTGAAAATTTGATCACGGGATCTGAGGAAAGAACTTAAGGCAAATCGAAAACTTTTTTACTGAACTCTCTAGCTTCAAAATGTCGGCCGCTAAAATTTTTTGAAAATCTCGACTTTAACGCCCATTTATTCAAAAGTTGTCTGATCGGGATCTGCTACAACTTGTTTGAGAGCCCTTCGTGGCGGTATACGATGAAGTAAAATTAATTTAGAAAATCCGAAAAAAATCGCAATAGCACTGTTTTAAAACTTTGAAAATGTTCAAAAGCCGCCTACACGATTTCTTTAAACTTTCTAAGCCGATAGTGCTTGCAGTGAACTACAATTTTTTTTAACTAATCTCCCAAATTTTACTCTGACGCCTTCCGGGAATTTAAAAAAAAATTTGAAAATGATTACTTATTTATTCAAAAACGCAAACGCCGATCGTTATAATTTTTTATGAATTCGGTGGACTATTTGAAGTACTTTATTAGGACCAGCAAGAATTTTCAAAAAATCTGAAAAATTACGAAAAAAAAACGATACTTTTTAATATCAACAACGCGTTTTCCGACAGTTGCGTGATTTTAACTAAACCTATCAATTGGTTTTAGTTGAAAAACACATTTTAAATTTTTGGCATATTTTTGATAACTTTTTAAATAAACCATTTATAGTCCCTAATCCGAAGCGCATCTAATCAGCTGTAGGGCGAGGCGGTTTCGTTCTTACTGTTCTTATACGGTATGCGACATCGTAGGGTTGCCTTATAAATTGTTTTCTTAGAAACCTAATATACGGTGAAAGAAGAGAATAGCTTAAGCCACATCGAAAATACTTTTACCGAACTCTCTAGCTTCAAAATGGTAATTAAATTACAATTTTGCAAATACGGCAGTATTACAGTATTAATATCTAGTATGGAAAAGTCCACTCGAAGTTTGCACTTCAGCTTTTTTTTTTCATTCTTATACGCAAGTACCTTTAATAATAGACGTACAAATAATTTAAAAAAAAACTGCAAAAAGGACGCAGAGTGCAAATTTGATTAACAAAGTAATGTATATTTTGAAGTAGATAAAATGTTTTTGGAAGTATACAAAAATATTTAAAAAAAATTGCAGTCTTTACATAAGAAACGTTCTGTTAATAGCGAAAATAAAAACAAATTTTGGATACTACTAATTAACAAGCACTTAGCGTTTTAACCTGATACATATCAAAGCTTATAATTAAAAAAAATCAAAGTTTCAAAATTTATTGAATTTTTGTAAAAAAAAAAGGTAGTTTGATATTAAATTGAAAACGCCAGAACTCAGCACTTAACCAACCAACAATTAAAAATAAGCAGACATACACGCGCACGCATGCGTTTATATCCGCAACGCATGTTTTTCAAGTAAATTTATATAGCTGCATACACACAATACTTTTAATGCCTGCGAAAAAATTCAAGGTCCCCTTGCTGATATGCAAATAAGAAAATTGACGTCACTTCTCGTCATGCCGGAAGCAATACAAATTAACCCAAAAGTTTTCATCTACCAGTTAATTTTATACAGAAACATTATTGTGTTGACTGCCAAATAATAGAAAAATAGTCTGGCAAACAATAATTGCTCTAAATCCGGCCATGTTTGTTTACAGCTTTACCGTATTCATATGTAGGTGGTACACGGTACAGTAAATAAATCTAATTGTTCAAAGCGAAGTAAGTATCAGAATCTGGAACAAAAACTTAAACCATACAATTGCACGAAGAAAGTTATTTTAAGAGATACCGAAATTTGTTCGCATAGAAATATGAAGGGGTAAAAAGTAACACAAGGAAGTTACGTGTTACAACGGAACTAACAAGAAAAAATAAATGAAACGCTTCGCCTGGACTTTCCCATACTTTATTACTTATCATATATTCACAAGTATTTTTGCATTCACGTTTTACACACCAACATTGACTAAATTAAGATTGCACTACGCACAGCTACATGATAGTAATTATAATGTTATATATTATTATAAGAACATTTCAATCGTTTCAACTGCTGGCTACAAACAGAGACAATGACCGTCTCGTTGTAACAGTGTAAGTCAGTCATACGCTGTTAAACTGTATGCTTCGGCCTACAGAATATCGCTCACAAGCTTCAGAGATGCGTTTTTTAAAGTTTTTAATGAAAAAAATAACGATTTTTTGGATAAGACTTCTTGGTGTTAAAGAAAACAAGATACGATGCAGCAAATTCATCGGCCATAAATTAGGTGGGAAGGACAAAATTACCAGGGTTGGGCATGTAGAATATTGAATGTAAAATATAATTACTATATATAGTTATTATGCATATAGAATATTAAGACCCTTGTCTCCATATTCTGCATCTAGAATAATACCAATACGCAAATGAACACGTATAAAACCAAACAAGTGCCCCCCCCCCCCCCCCACCCACACCTAAATAAAATAAATAATACTAGCAAAACCCTTGAGCTAGGCCCCATGCTTATGCTTTTACTGATTACTTCTTTTAAAATACGTAAGCTTTTGAAATCAAGTGCCTTACGTGACTGCTACATAAACGTCGGTACCGGCAAAAATAACAATAAATAAGCTGTGTCGAAATGTAAGGGAATAGTCCGTCGCCGCAAAAATATATTAGTATATAGATTGGTTGCCTAAGTGCTTACTTAAATGTAGTAAGGACCTTGTGAATCTGGAAATCTAGAAAAAAAATTCCCCGAAAGAAAATCCCGTAAAGAACCGAATAAACCCTCGGAAAACAATTTTAAGAAAAAGAAACCCCCGTAAAAAAGACCCAGGAAAAATCCTATAAGATGTCCAGGAATATTTCTCTGAAAAAAAGCGGAATAAAAGTTAATTAAACTTTTTCCCATTTTCAAGAGAGTGCCTTAACAGATATTTTCAAAATGTTTTTGGAACTAAGAAATACACATTAAAAAACGCGGGTTCCCAATAAGCCAACATCTGTATAACGGTCCAATGTACAAGAGAATCTACGGCTGCGCCTTATATAATGAACGCGTAAATATGTGGCTTGTAGTAGCGGAGGCCCCTCACCACTAAATGTACAGATTATTAAATTAACATTCAAAACATTTCAGAACAGTAGAAAAAATTAAACCGAAGATAATTGCAACCAGTGTCGGAATTAGGGTAGGGCGATAGGGGCTTCCGTCCCAGACGTAACAATTTTAAGGGCGCAATTTTATTGTATAATTTTTAAGCAGCCGACTTCTTTGCCGTTTAATAGCTGCAAACAATTTTTGCAGTGCGATATGCTTGAATAGAAAATAGGATTGGATAGTCACACGTCTCACCCCCCCCCCCCCCCCATACCGTGCACATATGCGTGTTCTTTGAATCTATCGGACATATTTTACAGATTCTGCATGTTTTACATAATCTACATATTTTACATGTTTACTATGTAGAAGAAGATAGATACAGCAGTTTTATTTAGCATACATATTTTACACACTTTTCTCGTGCAATGTAGAAAATAATAGCCTACGAGTAAAGACACAACCCTGATAATTAACTAACGTAACCTAAATATTGCTGAATCTAGAAACTAAGCTGTAAATCTTATTCTACTATCACTTATAAGCAATTCAGTTTAAGCAGAATAATAACGGTGCGCGAATTTTCAATCTTCAAAAATTCATAGAAGGCGTTAAATTTTTGATGTAACCCCACATTTCAAAGCTCATCGAAATCGAAAAATTCGTCAGGAGTTATGAGATGTTATCCACACACATACCCACAGACAACTACTTTTTGGGTTACTGTAGACCCCAAACATGTATTTCCGTCGAAATAGCTTAGTCAAGAAAACTATATTGCTTCATACAAAAAATGTAATCGGTAAAGTAAGTAAAGTTATACCTCATTTTTTTTAAAACTCGTATCTATTTCGAGATCTAGTTGCAGATGATAAGCTGCTTGATGAATAATAATAAATAAGAAAAATGTATACATGCTGTACTAGGCAGCAGTAAAATTTGTACTCAGTACCTATTTGTATTTAGCATATCTTCTACCTTCTTCTATATATATGAAATCCGTAATTGTCTCACCACAACACGACGATGGACGACAGCGACGACGATTTCGAGCCATCGTATTTATTATTTTGAGCGAATGTTTACGTAGCAGATACTTAGGACGGCGCCGCACGCGCCGACGTGTCTTGCATTTCGACGTTATCAAAACAGCGTGAAGCGAGTGAGTATCTATTAATCCCACTAACAGGTGTTTTTATTAGAGTTAGATCTACGTCATAGGCGGCGAAGTCGGGAGAACAGCGGAGGGCAGGTGTTTCTCCGAAATGTATTTTTGTGCCCTCCCCCGAAAATGTTGAAATTTTATGATGTTAAATTTCCATTTTTAGAAGTTTATCTGCATCTACGAAAAAATTGTTCTACGGACTAGGACGATTAAAAACTTCATCATAAGCAGTACAAAACCGCTTAAATTTTGTTGCAACTTTAAATAGTGAACAAAACATAGAGGTTATTAAAACAAATTGACAAGGAAATTCATGATGTGCAATTTCGGGAATTGAAAAACTAAAATACACAACTGCAATTAGTATTATTATTTACTATACCGTTCTCGCAATTCTACTTAATGTATAAAAATTAGAGATGCACCGACTATTCGTTCGAATATTTCAACGAATATTCGGCTATTTTTTTAAGCTTTCCGAATACTTTTTCAGTTGCCGAATATTGGGAATTTTGTGCATTAAATAAAAACAATACTAAAATGCAAATTTTTATGTAAAATTTGATGTATAATTTAGAAAATACTTTGAAACATAGTGATAATTTTGGTAGCCAAACTGGATCGCTATCCGCTTATCTGACGCAAGTAGCGTACGCATTAATTATTAGTAAGTATTCGGCACTTGGCCTGACATTTGGTACTGACCGAATATTTGGCGGATAATTGGCCTAATATTTAATACTTGGTGAAAAGATATTTTCGTCGAATATTCGTTATTGGGCCTTGCGGGGACTGAACGAATATACGGTATTTTATCAGTAACCAAAATCACTATTCGATAATCCCTAATAAAAAACCTAGCAAAACGTCCGGGCTACGCCCTACCCAAACTTTTGAAATCATATGCCGCGGCGCCCTACTGGACTGTTACATAAACATTCGTTACAAGTACTGCTAACAAAATAATAATAAGCTGTGTTGAGATATAAGACCATAAGTGCGTCCGTCGGAGCTATTCCGTTTGAAGTTACGTCATGTTAAAATTTTATTTTTTAAACTTTTAAATTTTTTTTCCAAATAAAATTGTATATATTAAACATGCCGTTGAAAATAGAATTTTATTCTCTTTCAAATGATGCAATATTTTCATATGCTAGCATAACGAATTTAAAACAAAAACGATTTACGTGAAAATTCTAAAAAAAAAACTAAATTAAAATTTTAAACATTATCATCAGTAGTAATCTGTTTATTAATCTGATTAAAATTTATTTATTATAATAATTTATGATAGTATTACGCTGTCAATTAGTCGCAATCAATTTTATCAAAATTACATTTAATCATCAGGCCGCCTAGGAAAACATGTCATAGGCTACCTGATAGTTCAATGTAATTATGTTACAAGCATTTCAAACTAATTTATAGCATAATACACAAAAATCACTTATTTTTTCGAATAATTCGATATGTAAGCATATAAAAACGATACTTCATCGTTCAAAAGAGAAAAAACTCTTTTCAGCGGCAATTTTTTCAAAATGACGTAACAAAACGGCAATACATTTTAAAAACAGCAATATATTTTAAAGATTTTGTTATTGATTTGGATTACCGTTGAACGCTTAAAATATTTTGCAAGAAACTTTTAAACCCTACTTCTCCAGATAAAGAAGTTATAAGGCTGGACAGTTTTGGCTGGGACACCATGTATAGTCCCTAATAAAAATATTAATTAATACTACCTGAACCCCTGGGCTATGACCCACCCCGCGGCACTTGATTTCGAATCAAGTGCCGCGTCGTCCTATTTGACATTACACAAACACACAACAGCATAGTAAAGCATAAAATTGAGACAGTTCCGGATTTAGTATAGACAGATGTTCCGATAAAGCTGTTTATTAGTCATTTTATATTAACTTTCCATACTTTCTGTTTGGGTCTGGGAATGGTATTGTAATTATAAAAATTTTATTATTCCAAGATTTTGATGGATATTCATGTTTTGGTTCTCTACCAATTGAAAAAAGTAATTTTAAAAAATGTCTGTAACGCTCAAAATCTCAGAAATTACTAAACCAATTTTAAAGTTTTTTGAAAATTTTAGCGTTAACGACCATTTACTCAAAAAGGAGTTACAGATGAGCATAAGGCTTGGTTACTGTAATAGCCCCAAGCAGGGTTCACAACTGATTTAAACAAAAAAAATAGTGACTTGGTTGCTATTTCGCTTGGGAAAAAAGTGACTATTTAATAACCTTGCTTAGACTTACAAATGAATTGTACTGCATCGAGTTCAGCATTATAATCGAAGCAATAAACAAAGAAGTATAAATCGGTACATCTTTAAGAAATTATTTGCAGAAAAAACTTTTTATTTGCATGATTTTATTTAAATTGCAACTAAAATTTTATATACAGCGAGGTAGTAAAATGCCCCCCTCCCCCACCTATTTTTGAGCGGCTTGACGTAAAGCTACAAAGTTTGGGTTATTATTATTGGAGAATAAATACTATTTTATGAAAAACAAATGCCGACCTAAATTTAAAAAAAGGCGACAGACCCCCATTTTGAAAAAAAAAATAAATGGTATATGAGTCGAGTGAGCCTCATTTGTAACTTATTTTTGAGTAGAGTATAATCCCAGATTTTGGGAAAGTTTTATCGACTCGGAAACAAATGACAGGCTTTCAAATTATCTGTTTCTGATATTACACAAAAAACAAAAAAAAATGTGGTAGACGAAACAGCAGTAGTATATATACAATTGAAATAATTATTCTTGCTATTCTATCATTCTATTCAGTTATTGTGTATTGCTCACTTTTGAATGTTGAGCATTAAAACCGGTGATACTAACTATTATGGCGAATGCTCGAATGTTGTCATTTGTTTTAGAATAAATTAAACTTTTCCAAGATCTAGCATTATACTCTACTCAAAGAGACCTTTCAAATGAGGGGTCAATCGACCCCCTTGCCATTTAATATTTTTTTTAAAGCAGCATTTGTTTTCCAATAAAAACAAAAATTTTGTAGCTTCATATCAAAGCCATTCAAAAGTTTGTGGTGGGGGGCGAGGTATTTTATAACCTCACTGCAGCATTTTTACATTTGACCGTTATTTTCGCGCCGAAATTATTCACTAACATAACATAGGCGTAAGGCAGTATAACTTTAGAAAATATTTGCAACATTTTACGAGCACGCCCATACGAAGCCAAAATCGCTTGTTATTATACCAACTTAAAAAAAAAAGCAAAAAATATAAGGAGGATTGAATAGCGGGAAATTTAAAAAATGTGGTAAATCAAGACTTGCCAATTAGCGACTTTAACGACCAAATAATTTTTAGCGACCTACATAGAAAAAGGCGACTTTTATCCAACAACATTTCCATTTGTGAACCCTGCCCAAGGAATAAATTTTACTACAATATGACAATGTTTAAAATCAATAACACTGCGATTCTGAAGCGAGATCATTTCCTATAATATTGGAAATTACCAATAGTAATACCACATAAGCTTAGAATTTATCGGTTAATTACCAATAATTTGTTGCAGATCGACGAAAAGGCTGCAAATTTGGCAAGCAGTAAAAACCCGACAAAGCGTAGCTCTAGAGGGTTTCAACTTGCAAATTTGCGCGATTTGAGTCGATCTGCATACTGCAGGAAATTTGAGTTAATTAACCGAGAAAAATTCGGAAGCTCGAGTGGTATTCGACAAGATTATTTTATACATATAAAATAAACCAATGGCGGACTTTGTTTCTCGTTGTTCATTGGCGTAACCATGAAGTAACTAGGGCGTAACTAGGCGTTGTCAAGGTAAACAATTGTAAATAACATACACGAAAAATTATCAAAATTTTCGGTCTAATTTTCATTTAGGTAGGTTAATGCTGCATTTGTATTGGCTGTAATGTGCGTGAATAAAATAATCAAAGACATATTCCTCAAATACTAGCACATTTTTTTTTAAATTTTGTAGGTTCCTAGAGTTAGCAATGAACTTCAAATTGGTTGGTGCTAATTTCACTGTAATTTTCTATAACTTTTCTAAATTTGGATATCAATAAATATCCTTTTATTGAGTCAACGGGGGACCATCAGACATTCCCCTTTAAACCAAGCTGTTCATCAGTGATAGTAGATTTTAAACTTAGGTTTTAGCTGTAGTAATATTTAGGGGGCTAATCATAATCCTGTCACCCATTTATAGGCTGAAATTTTTTTTCTAGTTTCTGGTTCTTTATTCCCAATCCCAAGCAATCTTATACGATCAAAACGATTTCTTGTTCTCATGGAAACAGAAAATGTCCGGTATATAACACACGTTATTGAGACATTATTACGCGGATCTTATGTGGTAGCTAACTCTTATTAGATTACCTTTTATAACTACCTACACTGATATGATAATAAATATTTTTGAAAACATAAAAAGTAATAATTTTTAAAGTATGCAAAAGCCTAGGCTTTTCACTTGCGATTCCAAAAACTTTAAATACAAAAGAGGTTATTGGGACACTTTAGCAATCATGAATGGCATCTAGTCGTATTTGTCAGAGAGCGCCAAAAAAATGTCCCAGGTTGAAAATAAATTTGAACCCCCGCGGCTGATCTTTGATTACGTATCTTTCCTGAATACTATCCTGGTCAACCGATTAACAAATTCTGCTCTTTGGTAATTGGCTCTACACACTCACAGGTATTTTGCAAGATATTAATGATATTTAAAAGTAAAACACCTTGAACACGAAACAAGTCGGTAAAAGTTGAAAAAACTGTCTATCTGTACCTATGTTTCATATGGCACAATTAGGGTTATTCCGGCCCTGATAACTAATTTAAAAAAATGCAACCTTAACAGATACGAGTTTGATATTAGAACGTTATCAATACCAGTTTAATTAACAGCACAGTTTCCCCTTATGGTAGGTATATCAACACAATCTTTTATTTTTGATTTACGCGAACCGCGACATAAAAATAATTTACTATTCTGCCAACAAAGGGGGAGGGGGTAAATAGAGTCAAAGGGGATTAGGGTATCGTAAAGTATACCAAATTAACCGCAAAGTTAAAAAAAAATAAAAGTAAGTTTTAAGAAGGGGGACGAAAGGTTAGTTGTATATTTGTAAATAATACATTATAAAATATAGCCAAATAAGAAGTTTGGGCCATACTATTATATAATAAAAGTACAAGTAGATAGGTAGGTACCTTTAATAGATATTTAAAAAAGCGAATTTGTAATAGGTACGTACATATTGCATTATAAAACAAGTTGAAAGTTCTACCTTTATTTTAATAGGAGGGGAATAAACGGATGTTTTGCTGATCAGCAAATTTGGTACACCCATAGACTAACATATTTTAATTTATGGGACATCACTTAATTTCGCCCAGGCTACATATTTTTATTTTTGTTGAAGTTAGCTGTACAAGGTGAAACACACATAGGTATCTTGTATCTTTCATTATTAACCCTACTACGGTGGGGCAGAATTAAAAAATGGGGGTGTAAAAAAACCCAACTTTTTTCATATCTACTCTCCAGTAGTTACTGATTTTTGGAGTACGTTTTATGCAAGTAGATAGCCTTTACACTTTGTAATCTGAAAAAATAATGTAACTAACCCAAAAACTTTTTTTGCCGTTAGTTTGAGGTTAATGCCAAAAATAAAGTTTGTTTACAAGAAAATCTTTTCATTTTCTACCTCCTAGAAATCAAAAAATTAAAAAAAAATACAAAATGATGAAGAAATACGAAATGCACATAGGAAATAATATAGAAAAATATATTTTAGGAAGCTACTAGCCACCTGAATGACAGTTTGCTTGTTAAAACATATTCTGTTTTATGGTATGTATGTGGGGTGTATCACACCCCACATACAACCTTAGTAACTGGTTAATAAGAAAATTACAGTAAAAAGTTACTAATTTTCAAAATTTAAATACAAATCAAAATATCTTACAATTTAAAGTTTGGGTTCAGTGCAATAAATTTCTTATTATTTTATGAAACGATAGGAATAATAAACATCGTTGAATCCACTAAAACGGGAAAAATATTTATCTTACTGGAATGAAGGATTTGGTTATTACATTTATCTCTGCTGACTAATACCAGAAAGAGCATCACCATTTCCTAAATGGCCTGGAAAATATAAGATACGGTGGCTACGCCGACGTAAATACAATAAATACATACGTACACAAAATTTAAACACAAGCAGGTAGCGCACAAAATAAGTAAACACGAATTATTTAAGTCTACAATTACTAAATTTCTAGCCCTGACCTAATAAACAAATATGTATAAGTACTCAAAACATATTTAAATCAAACTTACTTGTTCAATAAATAGTATTAAAGTTTTCCACATACAAAAAGTAATTAAACTGCATAAATGTTGCACTTTCTCACTTATAGCGCATTAAAATATCACTTAAAACGTCAGGAGAGTACCAACACCACCATTTTCTAAAACGCCACTGTTTGCAGTACGGATATTTAAAAACGTTGGTTTTGGTCTGTATCTCGGATAATCACACGATTGTTGCTTTGCCGATGGCGCCACCAACAAGGTAGAAAATTTCATATACAGAAAGGAACAAATTAAATTATTGTGCGAGTAGTTTGATCAGTGGCAGATTAATCACATTTAGCGGCATAGCTACCGCATAGCAAGGTAGTGGGCCGCACAAGAGCCCAGGCCCGAAGGGGCCCCACCCGAAGGTATATTATATTATCTATGGACCCCACACTTAATTAAAAATAAAAATCATGGGATTCGACAAACAATTCAACAATTACTTATTCAACTAACTTAGGGCTCTAACTAACGATATTAAAAGATTTATTATTAGTTCGCCATCATGTCGACCTAAGAGACCATTTCCAAGGGATTCCGCTCAAAATATTATACTGCAGCTTCCAACTATTAAACTGTGGGACAATTTCTCGTGCTTGGCTCTGTTATTCTCCAATACTGGATTCTGCATACTGCAAGTCCTGTTTGTTATTTTCTTTTGGTAAAAGCGATTAGGGTAATAACGGCATCCGTACATGGCAACAGTTGCATGTCATGGAAAATAATTAGTCATGGCAATACTCGGTCGTAGGTAAAGTCTTGTAAACTATTAGAGCTGTGAAAAACAAATGAAGAAAGACCTCTTTTTGGAAACTGGTATTGGGTAGACTATGTAACATCACTTATGCTTGCCAAAAATCACTAGCCTTTCAGGGACTTTGTAATAATAGCAACATTATAAAACAACGGAAAACTCCACTTAGGGAAAACATCATTAGTTAATTACTAACAATAAAAGGAAAGTGAATGTAAAATCACAAGTAAACAAGTATCGAGAATGAAAGCAATAATTAGCTGTTTTTTACCTTGACTAAAAAGTATATAGAGTTTTTACATTTGTCAAAAAGGATAGATTCCACACTATAAGTTCTAGCGTAAACAGTTGTAAAGATTAAAGCTATGTGTCGGTTAGGTAACTTTATTTGAAAAACTATTCTGTTGTGTTTATATTATATTGCATACTGTGTTTTCGATAGCCAATGTCAATGTGTAATTGCCTGTATCTGTTAAATTACTGTGTTCCTTATAATATACATTTATCAAATATATTCTTTTTTTATTGCTTGATAAGATTTCCAGTACAAGAACCCAAGTCGATAATTAAGCATATACCGCTAGGGTCCTAACAACTTTGAAAACCCATTAATAATACACTCCATGATAATTATGAGAATGATAATTGCTTGTCCAAAATTGAACTCTTTGCAATATATGACGACACTATAAAATAAAAATGCGAGCAGGTACTTACGATGTTTTATATATTTTTATAATTTTTATTTTTTCTTGAATACAGAGCAAGTCAGTTTTTTGTGGAAGTAATTTTTCTAATATAACACATTTTTCTTGTGGTCTGGGTAGCCTATTTCGATCGTCTGCAAAGGGACTCAACAACTCCTTGCTAGGCTCCTGACCACAGTGAAGTCCTTAGGCTACGGTTTGGTTAGCCCCCCCCATAAAAAAAATAATAATGTAGTTTCTAATTCATAAATTTTAATTAACTAATACTTTTGCTTCTGCCTTTCTTTTCAAACTTAATAACACATTTTAATACATAAAATACAATACATAATTACTAACACTGAGCAGGAGCCTCAACTAACAAAAAATAACATAGAAAATGAGCGAAGCACTTCTTTTGGACTTCCCTATATTTTAGAAATTATATCATATTCAAAAGTATGTTTGTAATTTTATATCAACGTTTCGCGCACTTGTAAGATCGCACCAGTGCTGCCACTGTACCGGCTCGGCTAGCGTTTGCGTACACCAGTAATCTGTTAGACTATGTCTGCGGGCATGTCTTATTGTACTTATTTAGAAAACGGCAAATTTTCTTACAAGAACAAAATTAAGGTGGGTGGAGTAAAATTAAACCCTCTAAATATTGCTGCATCGAAAATTAAGTTATGAACCTCATGAGCAATTCTGTATAAATAAAAATTTACAAAGTTTGTCGCATGGCGCGTGGCGAGCGCTGTTTCAACCGTTTATTTTTTAATTTCCGCTTTTATAACAGCTTCAACAGGTAGAGCCACTTTTGCGATTTGCGAGTACATCCGCTTCAATAAAGTCGTAGGTATAAATTTCCGTTCTTGGGCTTGACTTAGTTTTTTGCTCGCCAACCATTCTTTTATTAGTTCCTTTCTGCCTGCGATTTGCGTTCAGTATTGCTTTAAGTGTCGTTGGGAAAGCAGAGCAGCGTTCAAGCGCCGCCGTGTTTGACGCGACTTATTTCTTTTACATTTTCTAACAATTTTATTAGAAGAAAAACGTGGGATGTAGTCCACAAGTTCAGCTAGTTACCTCTTATAGAAATACGTTGTACTTGTCGGTACTTTGATTATTATTAACAATATTCCACAAATAATGAGCGCGCAGTGTTTATTAGGCTGAAAAGAAATAAATATTCGATTAAAAAAGGATGTATTAAGCTAAAAAAAATTTGTATTCGGCTAAAAACAGTCTGTAATAAGCTGAAAAATATATGCATTAGCTGAAAAAATAACTTTTAGCTAAAAACAAAATATGTATTAGGCTAAAAAAAATTAGTATTAAGTTGAAAAAGTTTCTATTAAGCTGTAAAAATATGTATTGGGCTGAAAAAAATAAGTATTAAGTTAAAATAGTTTGTATTAAGCTACAAACAATATGTATTGGACCGAAAAAAATAAGAATTTGGCTAAAAAAAGTATGCATTCATATTTCTATAAAAAAATAAGTAGGCAGTAAGCTGAAAAAAACGGATTAGGCTGAAAAAATCAGTATTTGGCTAAAAATTTAATATAAGAAAAAAAGTATGTATTAAGCAAAAAAAAAGTATTAGGCAAAAAAGTATTAAGCTTAAAAAAATTTATTAAGCTGAAGAATGTGTGAGTATTAGGCAATAAAATGTTAAGTTTAAAAAATTTATTAAGCTGAAGAATGTATGTATTAGCTTATAGTACCGAGTTATTCTAAATAATAAAACATATTGCTGAAATAGTAATTATCCGCGATCGGCACCCGCAATAGATGGCACTTCTAAATTAAAAATGGGTGACTTTAACGAGGAAAACAAACCGTTTGCGATAAGTTTGTATAGTGTGTTAATTTGTTGTTATTTAAAATTTAGAGAATCAGAATTAATATGGCTCACAAAAAAATGTCCCTGATGGATATTTTTAAATGTTTAGGTAAACGAAGGCGACCAATTCAAGAAGGAGAGGCACTTTTGATGGCAGCCTATTTCATAATGTGTGGTTGTAAAAATAGAAGCAGGCAATGAAATATATTAATCAAACGTAGAATTACCATCCACGCACGGGAGTTTTTGCATCTTTAGTGAATGTTAGTACTAGTAGGAAATAGTTTTGTATAAATTTGATTATAAGTATTCTTCTTGAAAAATTAATTGAAAAATTGAAAACATTGTATGAAATTTTCGACCTATATTTACAAACGTAGGCACTTTATTTACCTACCCTTAAAAACAGTATATCATTTTAAGTAACACAACAGTTGCCAAGTAGGAGTGTAAACACCACAGAACAGTGTTAACACTTTAAAGTGTATCTGAAAAGCCGGAAATTCTGCTCTCTGCAATGGTCTATGCCTTGTACAACTCTACAAGTTTTTATGCTGAAATAAGTGCAATGATTTTTTTAATGCAGTAGGCGTTACACTGCGATGCCAAACAAAGTCTTTTTGAGCTAGAAGTCATGTGAAATGTATTTACTTTAAATATTCGCTTAAAACACGCGTGTTGCGTCTGATGGCTAAACACTTTGTCTTCCTTTTTATTGTAGTTTCAATTTCACCGCCAGACGTCAGCCACTTTGTTGACGATCGCGGATATTTATTATACGTAGTAACAGCTTTAATTCGTCCAGCCGCTGCCCCCCCGTTACGGATAAACAATTTTTTCAGTAACTTTTTTTATCGTCCTGTGTGTTCATTACTGTTGGTATATTGTAAATAATAAACAAACAAAGAGCGACTATTTATTGCCACAAGAAAATTCATACCCACGACTTTATTTTATTGAAGCGTATTTACTGCTGGTTTATAGCTAAACTAAGAATGGATGGTTGGTAGGTAGATGCAGAGAGTGAATTGAACGACATATTATTTGAAATTTTTATCCGTTGTTGAATAAATGCGGTAGTAGTAGTTGTGTGTTGTTTTCGTATTTCAGTACCATTAACAAACGTAGTTAAAATTATTAAAACGTAAATTAAATATCCTAAAAATTCTGCTTACTTATTAATCATCAACAAAATAAGAAATAGACTTATAACCTAATTTTCTAGAACTTACACTGTGTTTGTGATATTTTAGCCAAAATGACCAAGTCTAAAAAGTCTAAAAGGAAGCAAGTGCGGAGACTTGAAAAATTAGAAAAGAAAACCAGTGCTAATTCTAACGTTGCAGGTAAAATTGAATCCTTGAGAACCGTAAACAAAAAACCATGTTTTGAATTAAATATTAATGAAAAACTTTATTTTTAACTGCAGTTAATCCAGGTAGCAGCAGCACTGAATCACAAAACCAGACTTCTGAGGATACCAAAAAAGATGCAGTTGTTCTTAGTAGTGCAAAGGTTATGGAAGAACCCAGCAACGATGTTGCTCATCTAGGTGATCCTGTCGAAACACAATCTGTTCAGCCTCAGGAAGTTGTACAAATGGTTGAAACATCATCTCAAGTAGAATCAACACAATATGTTGTAACAAAAACATCTACAACGAAAAAAGAACGGGTATGTATATAAATGAATAATACAAAATAATAACTATGTCTGCGAATTTACTGCCAGTAAATTGCTTTGGACGCTACTGGTGCGAACGCAGCGCTACAATAGTCATTGAAAAAATTTCTGGCGAATTGCAGCAATTGTTACCGCTTACTTTTTATTTTCTCAGTATGTTGAGTGGTCTGAAATACTTTTTGGGGTTTTTATAATACCTTTTCGTATCTAAAATAACATAGTCGTAGGGCTGTATTAAGGCATAAATGCAGTTGTTTTTGAGAGCTGGGAAACATTTATGGCATGAAAGTGATTATAATCTAATAATGGTTGATGGGACACATACACACAGCATAAGGTCTTCAGAAAATAAACAATTATTAAAAAATTCATTATTTTTATATTATTTTAATCCTTTGATTGTACTGGGTGAGCCAACAAGACCACGGTTGTCGATATCTGCTGTACTATTTAAAATACAGAAAACGTTTTCGAATAAAATTGTATGGGACTAAGGGACCATATTTTAAAATCCATACATATATAAAAGCTCAAAGGGTTTTTTCTCCGGTTCCTCCAGCGGCTACCGCTTCACCAATTTGGACCATATTTTTTTTCAATGAAAGGTCTCTATCCTTAGATGGAACATGAAACATTTTTATATTTTTATTCTACGTCGATTTTTCAATAATAATTATTTTAATTTATAATATATATGAAAGTCTGCTAGACGCGCTTCACTTGAGGCGACATCTACACCAACGTCGCGTCTCCCTTATGGAACTAATGCATCACGTGACTTAGCATTTAGCCGGTTCTGTCAACGCTTAGTCTGTCAGTGCATTGTGCGCTGGGGTAACACTGAAATGAGAAATCAAGTCATCTGGACGCAGATATAAAAAACCAAGATCAAGTTATGAAGATTTATTGTTCCTATAGCAACACCAACTGTTTACTTTTAATTTTGCTTTGATAATGACGTGTAAACACGTCGAAATACGTATAAAGCTAACATAAAAAACCTGTTGAAGTTAGGAATTGTTTTATTTACAATAAAAAATTAAAAAAAATTATTTTATCTTTATACACATTTCGACATGTTTATATGCCATTATCAAAGGTGATATTAAAAAGTAAACAGTGGTTATAGCAACAATAGAACTTAGTGACTTGATCTCTGTGATCATCTGCAGATGACTTGGTTTCTAATTCCAAAATGTCTAATAGAGGTGAATTTAAGAGATCAATTTGTACCGTTAATGAATGAGCAAATTGATCTCTTCAAGACGATTACCGAGATCAAGTCACCAAGTTCTATTGTTGCCATAGCAACACTAATTTTATTTTTAAATATAATCTTTGATAATGGCATGTAAACATGTCGAAATACATACAAGGTTAAAATAAATAAATATTGTTAAAGTAATAAAGTATTTCATGTATACTAAATACAGGTGTAAATTGTCTTTTATGCTGTCTGGATTTTTAGAAATTACCTGCTTTTTTTTTCTTAGTTTTTACTAACATTTAACAGAAAAAGTGTGTATAATCTCTGGAAATATAGCTCGTGCAGATTTTATTAGTGTGGTTGGAAAATGTCAAAGTGTTTGAAAAAAGTTGAATAACTGGGCAATGTCGCAACGGAATTTCAAAAACACAGTATATTCAGAAAGGCAATTAAAACGTAAATAAGAATATTAAAAAATATTCAGGGTGTTCTGTTAGTAAAAAATATAAGTGTGATATGAAACTCGTATGTAGGACTTCCTGTATGATTTAAAATGATTTTAACATGTGGGTCTCTTAGTCCCCTATATTTAATAATAGAAATTTTTTTTGTTTCTGACTTTTGTAGCAATGCCTTTAAAATTTTGTGATTTATAATACTTACCTTAGGATCTTGAAATTCAAGTTATGGTGGAAAATCCATACTTTTATTAATGTTCCTTCCGTAAAATGTTTTTTTATATAATAATAGGAAATATGAAAAGTTGTCATAAAGTTTAAGTACTAACTTTAAAAATTATTTTCAGGTGTTGGTGATGAATGGTGTAGAAAAAGAACTACTTCAAAAAATACGATATATGGAACAAAGAGAATCGTTGTTAATGTAAGACTTAATTTTTTTAACTTGTCGAATTTTACTAAGCTAAACATTTTGTATCCAGAGGTAAAATAAGGCAACTGCAACGTCAGAACAAACAACAAGTGGAGCAAAACGAAATAGAACAGAATACAGTTTCAACGTTAACATCATTACTGGAAAAACACTGCAATTGGTACTTTGCTTTACAGAGACAAAATATTACGGAGTAATAATATTTAAATGCTTAATGTATTTCATTGGTATCGCTTAAACAATCTGTTTTTTAGCCATATAAATATTTGTAAGAAGATGCTTACAGATATATCAGATTTTGCGGATTATGTATCATCTTCAAATAATACTAAGTTATTAGAGAGTTGTTGTGACAATTTTGATGAATGGAATTTGGAATTGCATAATGCTGAGTGGTGTTGGTTTTTATTTAAAGTAAGCTTTACTGATAACTGTTCAAATCAAAAACTATTAAGGATAATAATATCTATGCAAGATATAATAAAGATTTATTTAGTTTTAATGAGAAGTTTGGATGGCAGGGGCAATGAGGCAAAATTTTAACTTTGTATAAACATTTTAAACTGGAAATATGTATTGCAAAATTAATCAATATTTTATTTTCAGAAATACCAGCAGAATTTTCTTGAATATTTTAACCATAGACATTTGTCGGGTCTTTCAGAACTCCCAAATTTTTTGACTGGGATGACAAAGCCGACTGATGTTTTGCATGACAGTCTTGTATTTATTGCTACTAGAGACTCCAAAGAATGCCAGACAACTGATTCATCAATCAGTAATAATTGGTAAGAAGTAAGGACTAATCAAAGTATGTTTTCATTCAGCCTAAGTTTTATTACAGGTGGAAAACAAAGGGAACCAATCAGCAGCCTGATTTTGCAAAAGGTTAATGTCTTATTTTATACATATGTCTCCTTGACAGCAGTTTTTACTGGTGAAAGAGGAACTTTTTTTATTTATAAGAAAAAGATGTTTTTTTTATGCCTGCATAGGTATATACAGGGTGTGTCAACAGGGCAGTGGTGACGGATATTTTCTTTAATATTTAAAATACAGAAACTGTTTTCAAATAAAAGAGGTAGGGGACCAAAAGGACCACATTTTAAAATTATTTTTAATTATCATGTGTAGGTAATTCATTATATTTGGGTTTCTTCAGAAGCTTCGGACACCCGGGGATACTATACAGGGTGTTCATTTGAACACTTCTCACCCCCAATATCTCGGTGCACAAGGCTTTCTGAAAAATTCGCCGAGACACATCAACAGTATTAGCGAGGGAGACATATTTTTACATAATAGTGACATAACACGTTTCATCCCCCTACCCCCAGAGCCGCCCCCTTAAAATTTTTAAATGGCAAGGGGGGTTATGTGATACCTCATTTGAAAGGTCTTCGTATTGCCTACATTTTGGCGTTTTGTTTTTTAAAATCGGTTGATTCGTTTTTGAGATATTAAGGGAAAAGTGTTTGAGTTTATTAAAACAAAAAGGAGCTTGTAAAACGCGTAGTAGGCTGTTGTCATAATGCATTATTGGATGTTTTTCTTATCAAAGTGTTTGGCATTAATTGTTGATGTTTGTTTAAACTGCTTAATTAGTGTGGCGCGTATTGATATTTAGTAAATTTGTAAAGTTCTCTTGATAATTATTAAAAATGGGATACACTTTGGGTGAAAAAGTTGAAATTGTGTTAATTTATGGAGCTGAAAATCAATGTGCTCGACAAACCGCAGCTACGTTTAATGAACGGCATCCAGATAAGTCCACGTCCCATAGGTATGTCCTAGATCTTATAGCAAAATTTACTGAGACTGGATCTGTTTCGAATAGAAAACGTACTGAACCCAGAGTTTTAAATCAGGCCACTCAAATTGAGATATTAGGACATTTTGGTATAAACCCCAGAAGTTCGCTCCGCCAAATTGCCGCCGCAACTGACATTTCATTAGGTTCAGTTCATAAAGTAGCAAAACTTCATAAATTTCATCCCTACTAAATGCAAGTCTGCCATGAGCTAAATGAAGACGATTTTGACAGGAGAATTGAATTTTGTGAACAAATGACTGGCATGATTAATAATAATAATGAAATATTGAAGAATACTTGCTTCAGGGATGAATGCACATTTTATTTAAACGAATTTGTAAATAGACACAACAGTAGATATTGGAGTAACGAAAATCCACACATTTTTACAGAAGGACATACTCAGTATCCCGAAAAACTTAATGTGTGCGCAGGTATTTTAGGAGATCAAGTGATTAGACCTTTGTTCGTCGAAGGAAATTTGAATGGTGCAGTGTATTTGGACATGTTGGAAAATACTATTAATCCACTAATAACTGAAGCAGTTGAAAATCAACGTTATGCAGATGGTAATTTACTACTTGATGAGGAACAACCATACTTTCAGCAGGACGGTGCCCCTCCTCATTATGTTTTACCGGTTCGGCAGTGGTTGCAGAATACATTTTCCGGTAAATGGATAGGTTGAAGAGGAGCTATAGAGTGGCCAGCTAGGTCCCCCGACTTAACTCCCGTAGATTTTTTTCTGTAGGGCCATTTAAAATCGGTTGTTTATATGCCTCAACCGCAAAGTGTAGCTGAGCTCCGTCAACGAATAATTGAAGAATATCGATAATTCCAAGACATGTTTTCCAAAACGTCAGGGAACACGTTCTACAACGGTTATATTGTTGCTTAGCCAACAATGGACAGCATTTTGAGCAGTTATTGAGATAATAACATTCCAAATAATTTTTTATTTCCAATAATTATTTGTATTTTTAATACTGATTATAAATAAAAATGTTATCAATAAGTATACACGGTCCTTTTTGTTTTAATAAACTCAAACACTTTTCACTTAATATCTCAAAAACGAATCGACCGATTTCAAATGAGGTATCACATAACCCCCCTTGCCATTTAAAATGTTTAAGAGGGCGCCTCGGGGGGGTAGGGGATGAAACGTGTTATGTCACTATTATGTAAAAATATCCCCCCCTCGCTAATACTGTTGACGTGTCTCGGCAATTTTTTCAGAAAGCGTTGTGCACCGAGATATTGGGGGTGGGAAATTTTCAAATGAACACCCTGTATAAGAGTGGCGTACTGAACTCGTCACTTTCACTCACACTTCCATTTTCTACTGGATCCTTATTATCATCCAACACATTTGTTGAATCTAAGTTTCCCTTACGAGGTGTTTGGTGACCCTGATTCTCTGAAAAACCTTTCACCATTAAATCTTCTTCTAATAAAAGTTTTTTGTTTGGGGCAGTCTACTCTGACTTCTGTATCCACAGCCAAAGCATTCAATATCTTTTACTGCCCTGAAATTATTTGCTGCAAGGGTGTTTTTGTTTATGACATTATTATTGTTATTTAACTTTAGTTGTGCATCAAGCAATTAGCTCTTGGGAATATGTGAGATTACACCTCCAGTAGGTTTTTCTTTATTCTATATTTAACCAGATCGAAATCGCTGTCATAAATGGTTGGATTATACTTCTTTTTGACTAACTTTAATAACTGTGCAACACTTCTAATGTAATTATCACAAAAGGATATAGTTTGAATGAAATCACTCACTTTTCATCTTCGGATGTGGTTATTAAATCTTGGAATAAGCACCGCTTCAGCCTAATGTGGAGCCGCCATTTTCTGAATGCATTGAGTTCTGAGCTAGACAGGTGCTGACATTATTGAAGAACTTTTTGGATGTTTTTTTAACGAAATTTTCTATGGACTGGATTTTGAGTTCTTTGTGAATTTCGCACAAACCACGGTGCATCAACTGCTCAGCGAAGCACTTTATTTTGTAAAACTTGAATTTTTCTGATATGCCTTTTAGACTGGCATCCTATGCAGGGCACCGCCTATAAATAAATCTTTATTTAGGTACAAAGCTAACAAACTTTATTTTTAGTGAGGACTTTACTTTATTATTGCATATAATTTAGAAATTCCTGTGTAGCACTCATTTAATTTATTATTAATGTGATTCCCAGTCTAAATACAATCCTAAATATTTTACTGAGGTTTGTTTAGCTTAGCAGTTTACAGTCTGGTTGTTGATGACCATGTTCAGTAAATTACTTTGTCTTCCTAATGTAAATATTTTAGTTTCACATTTTTTCTGATTTATTGTTATACACCAATCCATGGTTTCATCAACTGATTGGTAGAGAAGAATACTCATTGTTAATATATTCTCATTTTGTACAATAACTGCTGTATCATCTGCAAAAATTGAGATTGAGGTTGTAGTGGGGTTACATATTAAAGAGTATCGGTCCCCTGTGGAACTCCAGTTTTTATTCGACGAATGGTCAACGTCTGACTCTTTATTCTAACTGCAAATGTTCTACTTTGAAAATATGATTACATAATCTGCCTTATGTAGTTGGAAAGTCGAAGTTTTAATCACGGTAATTACATTGTCATATTTCTCAGGTAGTGTCAATAATAGGTGGCAAATCTTGCCGCTTTTATTTATCGAACAATCAGTTGCTTCCAGATCTCAAGTAAAGAGTCAACGTTCACTAAATGCTCTTCCACTGTCTGACATAGATTCAATGTTAATAACTTTCTCTTTATATATAATTTTGGAAGTGAACTTTTGCATTGAAACACTGTTTCTAAAGAAGTTATCATGGAGCAATTGTTTTTGGAGTCTTTAATATACTCTGGATGCTTATCTGTAACACAGGTAATAATTATCGATTTTGCTTTGCATCATTTTTATCGAAGTTTTTTGTTGTTTTACCCGTTTTTGGATCTAAAACACCATTTACTCCTATTTCTTCGTCTTCGTTGATTGGTAATGGTAGTGTCGTCATTTCGACTTTTCTTTTTTCGAGATGATTAATTTGTTTTTATACGTATTGCGCCTTGTCGCTCTTTACTTTTAATACAATTTACATTTTGCATACTATAACTGGATATTCAGGCCCCATGACTGATTAAAACCCATAAAATATTAAAATACAAAACCTGCTAGCTATACTCGGTATAGCGAGAAAGGTAAAAACAAACACAAGGTATCATTTGTTTATTATTTATTTTATAACAATGCCTAAGTAAAAACTTCAAATACTAAATACTTTACATTATCTTTTTACAGCTCTTGGGTTATCTGACATAAATACTAATAAAGAGCAAGCTGCAGATGCATCAACTAGTTCTGAATTTAAAAGCGATCAGATTACCGAAAAAGGAAAACGTTCTGATAGAGCTTGGTTAGCGAAAATTCGTCACATTCATCTAAATTCTCCACCTGACGTACAGCAAAGTAAACAGAGTAATGAAAAATGTATGCTACCAGAAGTATCTTGTAAGATTGATGACTATTTGGATGATAATACGTGGTCAAAGAAAAATTAACACGTTCATGCATATTCTTCAAATTCTATTTATACCAATACAAATTATTAAATCAATTAATAATCTCTTATCTTGTTACAGCTGGTGAATTTTCTAACATAAAATCCAAAATAAACAAAGAACAAGGTCCATGCACATCAAGTGCTCAAGAAGTCAAAATCGAACCGACTACCCAAAATCTAATTCGTTGTGATAGCAATTGGTTAAAGAACTTTTGTCGCATTGACGCAAATTCTCCATCTGACATAGAGCAAGATAGACAAAATATTGAAAAAGATGTACCACCAAGATTTCCTTCTAGGGTGGAGGATATTAATATTTGTTTAAATGAAACTTTTCACACTCCTGCACAACCTTCAGATGATAGAAAACAAGATATATCAGTTGAGGTTAGATGTATTTTTCATTTATGTTTTTAGTTTAACCTTTTCACTGCGGCAAATATTTAAACATTACATGTACTGTGGCATTTGTAAGGCGTCGCAGAATCATACGGTTCTGCAGTTATTTTTCAATTGTGCATGATCATTTTTGAATTCAAAATTTGCATCACTATCACTGTTCATCAAAATTTTGTACAGTTCTTTCTCCGTTAAAGATTTGCGTTTCATTTTTAGGGGCTTTTAGCCAATTCACTACAATTTCACCTCATTACATTATACAACTGGCAAGAATGAACTTAAATCGAACTAACAAATTTTAAACACACTCAGGCTCAGGAGCTTGTTCCAATGTGTGGACACATACGGTGCATACTCATGTATACAGTGTGTGATATCTTTTTTACTGACTTGCAGAAAAATGTTAGAAATAAAAATTGTAGAAAACCAAGACCATCCTTTAAAATTATATTCAGTTGTACCATATATATTGTTCCATATAACAGGGTGGCCACTTTTCTGGAAACGGAAAACCGGGAAAAGTCTGGGAATTTAGAATTTTTTTATTTTGGTCAGGGAAATCAGGGAATTGTACCAATTTCAACGTAAAGTCGTGGAATTTTTCGAAATAGTCCGGGAAATTTCTGTAAAACGTAAATATTTTAATATTTTTCTTTTTGCCTGCAAAACAAAAATTTTGTTACCTAGGTATATGTTTGTAAAATTTATGTTTATTTCATTTGGGTTTTCCTTAAAGTTTAGATGTTGTATTTTGTTATGCTTGTTAAAAAATTTTCATTTGCTATAAAGTAATTTAAGTTACTTCGCTAGTTTTTATGTTGGGTTACAATAGTTATTAAAAAAAACAGTCGAAATTGGCTTTTGTACCACAAAAAATGAGTCAGGGAAAACTGAATCAGTCAGGGAAGTCGGGGAAAAGTCATGGAATTGAAAAGCAGTTTTAAGTTAATAAGAGTGGCATAGCAAACTTGTTTTTTTTTTAAAATAGAATATATATGTGTATATTTTTACATATTTTTATTCGCCTTTCTGAATATGTTTTGTTTTACAAATTTTGTTGGAGCTTTGCCAAGTTTGCCAACCTTTTTTTCGAAAAATGACATTTTTATTCCCACTAATATTCAAACAAGCATTTGGAGCTATCTCGCTTAGTTTCTGAAAGAACTTAAAAAAACGTATTTGTCCTAAAAATCGTAAAATTTATGAAAAAATGCGAATTGTCCTTGAATTTGTTTTAAGTCCTAAAAGGCCTAAACTTATACTCTTCTTCGATATCTTTTTTTTGTGGTTGATTACTTATTTTAGTATTGCTTCATCTTCTTCTTTAACAATGTTAATTAAAATTGGTTATATTGGTAATTCATCGGGGAAATAAGCTTTAAAAAAATCTGAATCTGGAAGTGGAAGCTAGACATGATTTTTTTTAAATTTTGACGACACCTTATTACGCAGCAAAACAGGTTGACAAATCGGAATCAAATATTTTATCGTAATAGCCCTTAAGGGACACCATGTTACTGTGTGCAAAAACTTTTGAAAAGCTTAAAGCTATGAAGTGAAAAATATTGGTAACAACTTGCCATTTAAATTGTGTAAGCTCATAGAGCTGGTAATGAGCTACACTGTGGTTCGTGTCCTAGCTCGCTAATTCATATAGGACGCTTTCTATGAATTTATAAAAATTTGTGTTTTAAACCCTTGTCTCTCAGAGCATTAAAAAATAGTCTGTCTACCAGCGGTACTTTAAAGTACCCGCGCTGAATTTTTTTTATTTCCATGCAATAACAAACTTACTGCTGCTTCTGCACCAGGGATCCTTAGGAGCACCGCACAAGTAATTGGTTTTATAATTTGAAAAGTTGGCAACATGAACGCGTTTGGTAATTAACGTCAAAAATGTGGATACATTGGTGTCATACACAACTGTGCCTGGTATTTAACAGTAGTGAACATTTTTAGCACTTTCAAGTACCGCTGGTAGACATCACTTAAACTTATGCTTTGACTGGAGGTTTGGCGTATTGTATTTAGAAACCAAATATTTTCAAGGCTTTTTAATTTACAATTCACTTAGAATAGAAATTTTTTTATAATCCTCGGTTTATTAATCAAAAATGCATAAATTTTTAATTTTAAAAAATTTGTAGCAGGCGTCACAGACAAACTAGTGGACTGGGACATGAATTAAATTAGTTGTAACTAGTTTTAATCCAGTTTTGAGCAATCTGTTTTTAACAAAGTCAAAATAATGTTATTTTTTCACTTCGCAGTTTCATTAGTTTTAGAGAAGTTCTTGTAACTTGTAATATTATTTTGTACCCTCGGGGTTCTCCCATGATCAAACTTCATCCAGATCTGATTACTCGATTTTTAATAAATAGGCGTTAATCACTGTATGATTTGATGTGTTAGCATATTGATCCGCTCATGATCGGTGCGAAGTAGTGTTTCTCTCCGGTGTGCGGGGAGAATGCTTAGCTAGTTCTGTTCGCTTGTAGTAGACCCAATGTATATTATTAAAAATTTTACAGATTGATTTTATTTTGTCATTGTTGGCTCCTAAGACGTTCATACTGAAATTATGAAACTGAAACTATTTCTAGAGTATAGAAAAGTCCAGGCAAAGTGTTTCACTTATTTTTATATATGTTAATATTTTTACTTTCTCATGAAGATATTGCAATTGGACAGTTTTGTTTTCAGTTTTCTTAGTGACTCCTGCAAATTTTGCAAGGACCCCTAAGTGGGTGATGACCCCCCCCCGGTTGGCTCTAAACCATTCGGTTCTGTCATTGTGTCAGACCTATCGATGTTCTCTTGTGGAATTATGAGTATATTAAGTTTGTTTATATATTAAAGTCAAAAAGGTATCTTCAAGTTTTGGTCTTCTTTAAAATACAAGGACGGATTGCTAACAAAGAAACAGATCATCTTAGCAGGTGACACCACAGCACAATAGCCGGTTTACCTTTACACTTTCAACAGTTATCAAACCAAATCAACATTTTTTTGACATTTAAAAAATCAGAGCACGGTGGTCAACGTCAACTATTTTTTTTATATGTTTGCAATGTAGTAAACATTGACTTTATTTTGGCTTGATTAAAAATGGGGATATATGTTAAAAATGTCCTAAAATTGTCCTAAAATCAAGTAAAATAAAATTGTGTCCTAAAATCCTAAAAAAAAATATATGGAAAAACCTGATAGGAGCCCTGCATATTTTGGATTTTGTGTTTTCGGCTATAACTCATTTGTCATTTATATTACATAATCCTAGTTAACGCATTATTAGGACACTTTTTTATGCTGATTAAATTTTTCATGAAATTTGATATACACAAATGTTCATTTTCGACTGTCAACTTTTTTTTTTCTTTGAATTCTTTTAAATTTTTCCATATTTGAATAGTTTTTTAATTCTGATTTCAAGGATGTGCCACACTTTGCATTTTGTTTAAGTTTTGAGCATTTTACGACAGAAAATAAAAATTTTGTGAGTGCCATGGAAAGACCACCTCATTTAATCTGTTTTAAAAAAATTCTAGCAGGCCATGAACTGATAGTATTGAAACAAACCACTACTTTTATTTATTTTGATGAGATACATCAAAGGTATGTGCAGTAGGCATCAGGATAAAGTTATTTTTTACAAATACAAATGATGGACAAAGTTTCTAACATACACAATTTACTAAAAACTGCTTGCAGTTTTTATGTTTGAAACCTACATAACAAATTTGAATAACAAGTTAAATAAACACAACAGATAACACTAGAACTACACTAATACAAACATGTATTAAGTAAATGTTCAAAACATTTGACATGTTTGTAAAATATGCTCAGAAGCTTGTCTAAACTGAACTCTCTAATCTGTGTGTTAAAAACTTTGTCATTCATTGGTTTTTGTAATAAATACGGAATGTATTTAAACGTCTAAGTAAATAAAAGCAGTGTTTTTTTAATTCCATCAGTTCATAGCCTACTAGATTTTTTCAAAATAAATTGAATGACTTGATCTTTCCATGGCACTCTTATGAAATTTTTATTTTCTGTAATATAATCCACAAAACTTTAAAAAATGCAAAGTGTGACACATTGTTGAAATCAGAATCAAAAACTATTCAAATATGAAAACATTTAAAATGCCGACTATAAGAGAAAAAAAAAGTTGACAGTCGAAAATGAACAATGGTAGCAGTTAGTTATACCAAATTTGATAAAAATTTAGATTCAGAATAAAAAAGTGTCTTAATCATGTGTTAACTAGAAATATGTAATATAAATGACAAATGAGTTGAAGCTGAAGTTTTTTTTTTCAGTTCTTTCAGAAACTAAGTAAGATGGCTTCAGAGCTCATGCAAAGAGCTCTAAAAACTGTTGAAGGGTGGTGCATAAAGGAAAACCTAAGGGTAAATCCTACAAAAACAACACTAGTCCCCTTCACTAACAAAAGAAAGCTGGATGGGCTACGGCTACCAACTCTCTTTAACCAAGTAGTACAGATGAGAGGAGAGGTCAAATATTTGGGCGCGTTCCTAGACACCAAGTTGACCTGGAATGAACATCTAGACAATATAACCAACAAATGTAAAACGGCATTAATGATGTGCCGGAGAACAGTTGGAAAAACCTGGGGATTAAAGCCATGCATGGTTAACTGGTTATACAGTGCAGTGGTAAGACCCACGATAACCTACGGGTGGTGGCCAAAGGTCAAACAAAAACAAGCAAATGCAAAACTCACAAAAATTCAGAGGCTAGCATGTCTATGCATAACAGGAGTAATGAAAAGCTCACCCAGAATAACCTTGGGCACACCAGAATCACAAATGATATCGTAAACCCTCTATTAAACATGGGTAGCGACACTATGATTCCAAAAATTTCATACGACAAACCATTTGAAATCCAAATGGATTGGGATCAATGGCGTCGTAGGGAAGAACAGAATCGGTCAAGAGGGCTGATCCGGTACACGCATGGGTCCAAGATGGATAACGGGTCAGGTGCTGGAATACACGGCGAAACCCCAAGGCATAACATGCACGTCTCACTGGGACAATATACCACGGTATTCCAAGCGAAAATATTCGCTCTGGGACCTTTGTCTGTGAGAATTTGAGAAGGCAAACCTATCCACATACTCACTGACAGTCAGGCAGCCCTAAAGGCATTAGCATCAAAGCAGATAAGATCCAAGCTAGTCTGGGAATGCCTGAAAAACCTGAAAACCCTGGCAAAACACAACCGAGTAACACTGGTGTGGGTGCCAGGTCATAAGGGCATAGCAGGCAATGAAAAAGCAGACCAACTAGCGAGAAAAGGGTCTGAGGCAACCTTTACTGGTCCCGAACCAGTACTAGGTATTACAAAGGCAACAGCACGTGGGGGTAATAACTGAGTGGATTAAACAACAACACCAGCAATATTGGAACCACGTGCAACGACAAAGACACAGTAAACTGATGATGGGAAGACCATCTCGGACTCTAACAACTGAAATACTAAAACTCAACAGAAATAATCTTAGAATTGCGACGGGGCTACTAACCGGTCATTGCAGTCTAAGAAAACACATGCACAGAATGGGCGTATATACAGAAGAACCCATATGCAGATGAAGAGAAAGAAACTGCCTCTCATGTAATCTTTGAATGTGAAGCATTATACCGCCGACGTCACAACCTGTTGGGCGAAATAGACCCACAGGTAGGCATACCGGAAAAAGATCTGGTCCACAGGCTACTAAACCTAGTAAAGGACCTTAACCTGTTCACCTAAATTAAAACGCAAAGGCAGAGAAACACAATAGGCCTTATTGGCCGGGGTGTTCAGGGACTCACAAAACCATGCTCTGCAATTGCTACTACCAATAACCAATAAGTAAGATGGCTTCAATTTCTTTTTAGATTATTAGTGGGCATAAAATTTCACATTTTTTCTCTAATTTAATCACTGTTGTATCTCTTCAAACAAGTGAGATACCAATAATTAACACGCAATTTGATACATCCTGTATATTTACGGTTCTCGCAGTGAAAGGGTTAATAAAAAATTATTACATTACTTATTTACTCCTTCCTCGTTTTTAACACCTGTGTCAAGGTACTTTATTACTTTATATGCCACTTATAACATTTTATAGGAATTACACACATTCAATTCTATACATCTGGATGATCGTAATGTACAAGATTCCCAAACTGATAGCTCTTCGTGCAGCATACCTTTGCCCAAAGATGAAGATGGAGATGAAGTTTTTAATACAAGTTTTTGCTCGTCAGCGAGTGGGTATTCTGACTCGACGAAATATATGGGAGGGCCTAATTTTTATCATTTATTCGTTCACGTTAAAGAAAGGATTCCTCAAGTACATGAAGTTGAAGTATTGAAAGCTCTAAAAGCTGTACAGACGAAACAAACTCGATTATCAGGAATGCTAAAGGATGATATAGTTGCTGCTGTACAAGCGGAATTAAGCAGTACAAAAGATGAAGGGTAACAAAAAAAACAAGAATGTTATAAGTACATATTTAGAGTGTTTTTATTTGTTTTAAATGGCTGATCATATTAACTAATTAATAATATAATAATTATAATAATCATGCGTGGGCACAGGGACGCTGTTATCACATGACTGACTGGAGGGTAACCAAATGTATTAATTATCCATGCTTTGCATTAAAATTAAACAAGGGCATGCATATTTAGCGTGTTAGGTTATCCTTAAATCACCTGATAAAATAGTTGCAAGGTATTTCCCACTGACAAACATACGATACTTTACGTCACATGCCCCATCTTGATTTAATAATGAAAGAAATGTGAATCTGCTTGCAGCATTCCTAACTCAATACACTGTATGTGGAAACCAATGTTAAATTCAAGCACCACCATAGTGATCTTGCTTATACAGTGTTTTTCGCGTTATATGAAGTGCTAAATATTTTCCTTTTTTTAGTCCAATTCGTTTGTTTTTTACTGTTTATACATCTCAATGACGGGTATCATTCGACTACTTTTAAAACGGTAATTTTGTCTATAGTTTGGGCATTGCATATGGGGGTATTAATAAAATACTTAACCGGCGATACAATTCTTTTTGAATTTCAGCCTCTTTAACAATTTTGCGCTGCCGAGCTCTGTCCTGTGCAACTCTTCTTCAGTTGACTACCCCTAGAGTTCTCAGGTCTCGCTGCGCCCTATCCAGCCATCTTTCCTTGGGTCTGCCCCTTGTTCTGCCGTAGTCTGGTCTCCATTCCATTAAACTTTTTACATTCCTGTCACTCCCCATCCTCTCAACATGCCCCAACTACCTAAGTCTCTGAGCTCTCACAAAACGCATTATATCTGCACCACTTATTAATACGTCAAAGACACACCCCCACTCCCACCAAGATGACAATTTAAGGTCTAAAAAAGTGGTTGTGTCTGGGAAAAAGAGCATGAGTGGTAAACCTTAGTCAAAATGGACGTAATAGATATCTACAAAACCTTAAACCAGATACCTATGGTGAGGCTTGAATTTGAAACGGCCTTTATTATGTATTATTTCCTTGTTTGTACCATATGAAATGATTTTATTTAGATGTACAGCAGGTGCTTGTGCCAAAAAGATTTCAGAATCTGAAGAAAACTGCGTTATTTGTTTGATGCCCTATGAAGATTCTACCACTGTTACTATGATGTGTCTGCATACGTTTCATGCTAATGTAAGTCCAAACAAACCACACAGTAACAAAATTTAATACTCCTCAATTTTAGTGTTTAAAACTGTGGTTGGTTCAGAACCCAGTTTGCCCAATATGTCAGCAGCACGTTTCACCCTATGAAGAGGCTTTTGGTTTGCTGGGTGATATGGAAAGTCAAAGTGTACCCTAGGACAAAGATAATCGTTGGTATTTTTATAGGTAAGCAAATTTTGCTCTAATAAAATTGGATATATTGATTTTTACACTGGTGTCTGAATTTTAATGCTAATTCTTACTGTTACAGAGAATTTACAGTTTATTTAAAAAAAATGAGGAGTTTATTAAGGCAGTGCCTAATATTAGTTTTATTTTTGTTCCGTTACTTTAATGTTTATTTTGTTCCGTTACATTAATGTTGAATATTTATTTTATTTTCTTACGTTACTTTAGTGTGTATTAGAAGTTCACTCAGACTTCACTCTTTTTGATTGCATGTCAGATTGTCTTGTTCGTTGCACAACTACTGTGTTTCCATAAGTGTGCAGTGCAGCATAGAAATTGTTTATATTTTAACATGTTGCGTTTGCCCTTCGTGGAGTAAGAAACATGTATGCAACTTGTATTGCTGTATAACGATGCGAGGTCCCAACAGTCACAAAATTCTAAAAAATCATAAAATGGGTTAGGTAGTCATAGAAAGTAATAAAATTGGTGTTTTATTTTCGATTTTTCACTGCCGATACATTTTTTTTTAATTTTCAGGATCGACCACAAAATGTAAAAATTATTTGCAATAATATTAAAACACATATTGCTAATGCTGGGCGTCCTTTTTAAAACACTCTACATTAAATATCTAATAAATATGTGGAACTGTGGTAAAAACAAAGTTTCAGGGAGAGGGGACCACAAGATGGCATTAAGAGTTGTTGTGCCTACTCAACCCTTCACCGCCAGCCACCCCAAACAAAAATATTAAATGGCAACATATTCCTTGTCATACATCAAATTATGGAGCTTAAAGATACCATCCAAGAATAAAAAGAAAATTAAAATCAGACAAATCAGTTTCCAAGCTATGGCTTAGACAAATGTAAAGCATTTTTATTTGGGAAATTGTGAGGTAAAGAAAATCAGCTATCCATTTGTTTTTGTTCTCTGATGTTGACAGTAATGTACCTTTGGCATACTCTTTCTTAAATAAAAATTTTGTTTAAGTCATAGCTTGGAAATTGATTGTCAGATTTTATTTTTTCCGCTGGGTGGTATTTTTTAAGTTGATGTATCATAAGGGATATTTTGCCATTTAATATTTTCAGGTTTGAGTGGCTGGTGGGGTGAGTAGGCAGTCGTCAATTCTAATACCATATTGTCGCCTACTTCCCATTCTGCAACTTTCACTGCAATTCAATATATTTTTTTATTCTCTAGATATTTGAGGTAGATTATTTTTAAAAGAACACGCGGTTATGCATATTAAGTATGCGTTTTGATTATTTATACGAATAATTTTCATAGAGTCGTAAAATCATAATTAAAATCCTAATATTTTGTGTTGGGATCTCTGCAATCTTTAGCTGCTACAATTTTGTGGCCCCTGCCATTGGAAAATTCTGTAATCGACTGATATTATTCCAGTATTGGCAGTCTATTTGCTGCAACTAATCTGTTGTATTTATTATAGTTCTTGTTTACGATGATGTATTCATAAAATTTTAATAAAAGTTTTTTTATTAACTTTTTAACTTTTTTGGAGCCTTAAAGTACAGTTGCTGTTGGGGCTGTAACAACACTGTATAAATACTTTTGAAAATGTGAAAAAAAGTTTTTTGTAATACAATTTTGCTCATAAAATATGTGTAAGGTGTAGTAGCAATAAACTTTTTTGGTGAATTTTTTTTAAATTGTTAAACTCATAATTCACGATCGACAGTAAATAAAAGGCTAACCATGACAATGCGAACTTTTATTGTAGAAACAATTTGTAGACAAATGTATGCAAGGTTGTTTAATGTAAATAAATTAAATTTATTTCTGTGCGCTTTGGGTGCTCGACTTCGAGTCCCTCATGCTGGCTGAACGGCGTCGTTTCAGTTCCTCTTGCCTTCGTGCTTTGGATTCCTTCTTTCTTTGTGCTAACAGCTTGGCATAATTGTCTGCTTGTTCTTTGCGTCTTAGACAACGTTTCTTCTTAAGGGCTAGACGATGACGTTTACGCTATAAAAGACCAGTTAATATCAAAACAATAACTTTTACATATAAACTACTTTTTCTTTTACTGCAATTGAAAAATCTCGCGTCTTTTAAAACAATTCTTATTTTTTTTTTTAAATCGAATATGCCACAAGCCAGGAAAAAATCGAACCTGCAACACAGCTGGAGTAATCAAACGTTGAATCTTGGGGGCCTTGAAGTGTTGTCTCTTTCCTTCCTTCAGAGGCAAAGGCCGCTTTACTACATACTGACGAACATCATCGTCTTTTGTCAAATTGAACAACTTACGAATTCGGGATGCTCTTTTGGGACCAAGCCTGCGAGGAACCGTAGTATCCGTAAGCCCAGGAATTTCCTATAATTAGAATTTTAAAAGTTCATCGCTTTCTAATAATAAAATAAATTTACCTGCTCTCCCTTACGTGTGATAACCAATGCCAGTACACTAAGATTCGCATCTACGATGCAACCACGAACTGATTTCCTTTTACGTTCACCAGTACGACGAGGTCTATAGCATGAATGGCCTTTAGATAACAGCAAACGAACTCGACCTACATAAATAATTTTATAATAAGAACTGATAATATTTACCGCATGAAAGGAAATGAAAACAAAGCTTACTGTTAGTAAGAACACCCTGTTTCATGGGAAATCCTTGTTTGTCATTTCCACCTGTAATTCTAAGAACATAGCCTTTCCATTCATCGCCCAGTGTATCAGCTTCCACTTCTGTTCCCATACGCTTTTCATAGAAGATACGAAGTTTATGTTCGTCCACTACTTCAAAGAGTTTTTGACATCCCGTAGCGGGAAAAGACACGTTTAGCTAAAAAAAAAAAGTAAAGGCTCTCACAATGGATAAAAAAAACTTTTGTAGGTTAGATTGCAGTAATGAAAGTTAACCGCACTTTAATTAATATTAATCCGAGTATTAACCTAATATATTCCTTCTAATTTCTTCAACTTAGCTGCAGTTGTACTATCTCATTTTATAAGTAAAATCAGCTTATTTATAGGTAACATTTTCAAGATCCTCTGTACAGTAGGATCAATTTATAGTCTACAAAACTCATTTATGTTACACTAAACTAATGGAATGATAAATTTCTTTGTGATTTGTATTTCAAGTAAGTTTATCCCTAATTTTCCTGGGTTTTAAATTCCTTACCTTCATATTCACAACACGTGCTACGTGCAGGACGTAATTACATTACAGCACAGAAATACTAGCGTCAACTAGCGTTTAACCGGTCAACTATTAACAACTGTTCCTACTGGTTCTTACTTCTTATTGGTGCTTTCATGACTTGCGCAAGAAGAAATGATAAACAATTCTTTAACCTTCGACTATACCAGCGGTACTACAACGTACCGTCAAGTAATTTTTTTGTATGAATCACGATGACTGGAGGGGTATGGGTTGTCAGTAATGTAAGGAAGAGTATGGTGTTTCAACTCCAGAGTTCGGTAAAAAAACGTTTGATTTGTTCTAAGGCTTTCTGTAATTTCCACTATTCCAATTTCCAAAATTCCGTTTCTGAAAAAAATGCTACCAAAAAAACATGTCTAACTTCCGCTTCCGGTTTCGGATTCTTTTTAAAAGCTTATTTTGTCGATGAATTTTTGATATACCTCCTCATTCCAAAGCACATCGAAATCGGTCCAGCCGTTCCGGAGATATGAGCGTTACCCAACCACACACACACCCACCCACAGACAGACATTTTTTAAAAACCACTTTTTTAGGATCCTGGAAGCCCAAAACATGTATTTCCGTCAAAATCTCGATTTTGAAAATTTGCATGAAATCAATACTTCCCTATACTGAAAGTATAGGAAAGTAAAAAGTTAAAATTTAAAAGCATTTCGGCCTGTTTTTTTAAGTTTATACTATATCTACCTGTTCAGGACAATCAAGAAATCAATAATTCTTATAATTTTTAAAATTAGTCATAATTAAACGAATTATCTTTTTATCTTTTGTTTTCTATTGCCTGTATAGGACAAAATAATTTTAGGTGTAAAATCAATACTTCTAGTCTTTATTATACTGAACGTAGTTTTTTAGAATCAGCTTTTAACAGACACCTACATCAACTTGAGAATGATGCAAGAAAACTTTATTTTATTTTTTATTTATTTATTATATTTTAAACTTTTATTTTAAATACAAAATTATCTACAAATATTATTATTCACTTTCCGTTCACGATGGTCCTGGTGATGAATCCGATGACGGCGGCGTTGGTGGAGTTGGGTGTATGAAACAAAATTAAACAATTTGTACACAATAAATTGCCAAATTGCACTCACTCAACTTAACCCCACACATGAAACTTGTCATTTAAATAATTTTTTCATTACTTGTGTGAATACCAACTACATATTTAGTGCATCCAAAAAGTCTCTTTTCTGACTTTTGTATGAAACTGGAGTATAATTTTCTTTTAACCTCAAAGAAAATGCAAAGGTCTTATAATAAAAGTCATCAAAACATAGTTTGGTTAAAATATGAATCGTCTTGTTTTTGGATTTTTTCAAAGATTTGCATCTGTGATTTTATGGAGGGATCAGAAACTTTTTGGATGCACTGTATATGGATTCTAATATTGTTCGATACGCTTCGAGTACGCCATCTTTTCGGCAAACTGCGATTCTAAAGTGCTATCGTGTCGAGTCGCTATCGAGTAGATCCGCCATTTTCCCACAGTAGCTTCGTAGGTCCCGAGTTCGCCAAACGATGTATGCATCTCACTCCAATATAACATGCTTTCTTTTTCTTGTCAAAGATTGGCACCAAGATGACTGGAAGGGTATGGTGTTGTCACTCGAGTTTGATATGGGCGTCACGAAATGTTTGGCGGAGAGATGGCGCAGCAGATCATAGTTATTAAAAAAATATGTTTGCGCGTCAAATTTGAAATCCGCACGCAATGCTATTCTAACCTTACTTTATTTCTACAGTGATATTATACTGTCATATATTCAATATCAATATTGAAAAGGTTAATATTTAATATAGCCTGAAAATTTATATCTTCACACTGATTATCACTGCAGCGAGCACAGTAGTTATGGAATTCAACTTCGGGGAAACGACCGTTAATGCGAGGAAGCGGTAAAACTTGGTTTTGATTTTCTTGTGAAATTCGAAAAAAAACAGATGCACTCAGTTTTGACATCCATAAGGCCCCCAAAAGGCTTATTGCAAAGCAAAAACACAAGAATGGTAGCACCACTGCACGTGTTTTTTCTTAGACGTGATTGGTGCCATTGATAGTTGTCACATACCAGTAAAAGTGCCTGCAGATCAACAGGATAGCTATCTAAACCGTAAATTTTTTCACTCGATTATTCTGCAAGGAATATGTACTGCAAAACTAATATTCAAAAACATTTGTAGGATTTCCTGAGTCTGCTCATAATGCAAGGGTAGGAGCAATTAATTACTAAATTACACGAAGGATAATATCAATACTTCGTTTTAGGTGCTGAGATACTCCTTCTTGCGTAAAAGTGTGGAACAATTTGGGCACAGAAATATTTCTATGGAAAATACCATTTGGTTGGGGACTCCACATACCCCTGCCAAACATGGTTAATGACACTATACAAGTAGGTATTATATATCATAAATTTTAATGCAATGTTTTATACTTGCCGTGTTACTGTTTGGTCTTTAATTCGTATTTTGTAAATAATCAATATTTTAAATAATTATATATTGTTATTTATAGGGATAATGCAAAGTTGTTGAAAAGGCAGAAAGAGCACAATAAAGGCTTGAGTAGAGTATTAGTGGAACTCCAACAGCACACAGCTAAACAGGAGCGCCTGCTAACAGACAAGGATGTGCCTACAAGTTTGCAAAGGTGCAACTACAACATACAAATGGCTCTTTTTAGGGCCCAAAACTCGTCCAAAAAAGAATTTCTAAAAGTAGAGTCTGTAATCGCTAATTTAAAACAATAAGGAAATTAACAGAGTACAAGAGTGTGTTTTTAGTAGTAAGCTCTGTACATATGTTAGCTTCAAAAATTTGATTCTTCCAATGGTTTAGGAAATAAAAGTGTGTATTTAAATGTGCCCTTGTTAATATGCTTGTATGTTGCATTATACAGAAATATACAATAAATGTGCATTTAACTGTGGTGTCTTTATTCTGTATCATTGTACATTAAAAGAGGCGTTAACAACTTAAAATTTTAAATGATTCAGATTCAAAAATATTGGCAACAATCTCCTTTTTCTGCTGCGATCCTGGTAGGTATTGCTCAAAAACTTGAAATATTTAACTCCACAAATACCTAACAGCACCTTATTTATTCTGTGCTCCTGGTAGTACTTGGTTAGCATATTGTTTCAGGAAACTTACATTTTTCCTTAAATAATTTTGATGCAATACCTTCTTCCTCGTATGTGATCCTGATACCAACTGGGTAAATTTTGATCCCAAAAGTTGAGAATAATTATTCAGAAAATTAATTATTACAACACCTTATTGTCCTACTGTAATCCTGATAGCAACTGTCTGGAATTTGATTATAAAATTGGGGTTTTCGAGCTTGAAATTTTCACTAGTTGCTACCTCTTTGCACTTCTGTGATCCTGATACCAATATTGTCTGATTGATTTTAAAATTGAGGTTCTCAAGCTTGAAGTTTTTCCGTTTACTATCAGGATCACAGAAATGGGAAAAGGTATAATGTCACGAGTATTTATTGAATCTGAAAATTTGAAATTCTGACCATTTGCTATTAGGGTCACATAAGTGCGAAGAGATCATCAATAAGCAAAAATTTTAATTTTGAGGTCAAATTCTAACTACTTGCTACCAGGAGTCCAGAAACGATATAGAGGTTTGTCAAAAATATTTTGAAGTATAGAGTTTCAAATTTTGACTATTTGGTAACAGGATTACAGCAATACAGGGATATTAATTTTGAATAATTTTGACTGTATAGATTAGAAACTTTAAAACAAGTTTTTGACCACTTGCAATCAGATGTATTTTAGTAATTTTATGATAAATGACAAAGTTGATAATTAAAACAAGCTGACTGTTGCAAATATTATTTTATTTGGTATATTTTTATTACAATTTGTAATTAACATTTTAATAATACGTATGTAAATACAATAATCAAAATTAATACGAAAAGTTTCACTTTTTCACATCTTCAAAAGATGGGAAGTTCTCCGCTACAAGGCTGATTGATGATTTTGCGTCTTCACAATTGAAGTGCCTTGCCATTTCTTGCTCCAATAACAACCTGAAATTTAAAAAAATACAATCAGTGAATGAGCTATTAGAATTATACTAACAAAAGGAAATCAGGTAAGTATAAATGAAAAAAGGTGGAAAGTCTCTCGCACATGTAAAAAGCTATGTAAACTCAAAATTATGGAAAAACAAAAGTAATTTAAAAAGTGTAACGGTGAATTATTAATCAAAAGTTAATCGGGCAAGAAAGATAGAGCTACCTACCATAAGGAATGTTGTTTTAAGTCGCTCTTTTTCACAAAGCATAACTAAACACCCAGTATAATTGGTCATAATTTTAAGTTATGCAGCAGTTAAATATCAAAAACTTTTATTAAGAACATTTTGTTATAAATAACTTAGGAAATGATAGTGGGGCGACACTTAAATGACTCACCTGTAGATTACAACATTAGTACATTCAAACTTTTGTACGAAACACTTAACAAATGGCAAATTTAAATTATTAAACAACAGGAACTTGATGAAATGGTATTTAACAAACAAGTATTTTTACATACAACAGGAGACCATGATAAAAAATACACAAAAATGAAAAACCCAACAAGAGTAAACAAATAAACGAAGAAATGAACAAATAAACAAACAAATAAACGAACAAATAAACAAACAAATGAACGAATAAACAAACAAACAAAAAATATAAGAAACAGTTTGAAAGTTCAAATTGTTCTTTTAACATTTTAAGTTTTTTTTTAAATAATAACAGCATGTCTCACCGTTACATAAAAATATACCACAACATTAATATGTTCAAAATTTTGTTAAGGATGAACACACTGGCTTCCTTAAATAAATCTATCGCTAAATTATAAAGATCACAATGCAACAGTATTATAGAATGCTATCATTATAGCATTCATGTTTTTGCGATAAACCTAATTTTCCGGATATAATGTTGCTGAATATATTACTAACACTAGAACCACTTGACGAATCAGTGCCATTCTTGCAATTGGGGTTCACGGAAGAGTAGTAACAACTATAAAAAAGCTGTCTTACTTTCAGCAACTGATCCTTACGACTGAAATTAACAACAGTTTAGTGAATAAAAACAAATTCTAGATGAAAGCTTAAGCTTACATAGAATACCCATCGGTACTTCCATTTATGGAAAAGTCAAGATCATCGATAAGTGTGCAGCTAGAATCTTGAGAACTATGACCATCACACCTAGAACAAACGTTCCAGTTGGTAACTTGGTAGGTGGCAATCAGCAATTACTACGAATTTATAAAACGAGATTGTAACTGATTATTTGATTTGATTTACAAACCTATGTACAGTGGTTTGACTTAACCCTAAGTGGTAGTCTTCTCCAATGACTAGCTGGTAACAACCCGTGGCATAAAACCGTAACACAGCAAAAACTTTGGTTTCAATGGGTATCTCAGATCTATACCTACACAGGTAACTCAAAAACAGGCCGAAATGCTTTGAAATTTTAACTTTTTCAATATACTTTAAAAACGGCAAAATCCTTAAAATCTTAACTGTTTTAAATAACTTAAAAACAGGGCAAAATTCTTGAAATTTTAATAATTAGAGAATAGCTAAATTTTACACCTAAAAATCATTTTATCCTGAACAGACCTATATAGTAGTTAGGGTGTTTTGAAAATTTTGATTTTAACGCCTTATTACTCAAAAAACAAGTAGACAGATCAGAATCAAATCAAATTTGTTACTGTAGAAGCTAGATGATGACACGATGTTAGCTTGTACGAGACTTGTTGAAAACATAAAGACTTGAAATATTTCAAAATTTTTGAAAAAAAAACTATTGCCCAGAAACTGGCCACACAAATATTTTTAAATTTTGTAGGATCATGAGCTTACATTGGTTTATGTCGCAGATAGCTTATTTCTCTGTGGCACCTTTTAGCTGCAATGCCTGTTTACCCAAAAACGAGTTATCAGATCGGGATAAAATTTGATATTGCCTTAGGGGTACACAATGTTACAAACTATGAGAATTTATGGAACTACCAAAACTGTGAAGTGAAAAATCGTCCAAAATTTTTGAGCACAAAAGGGACAAAAATAGAATAATAAGGATAGGTTAAATTTTAGGTATAGGAATATTTAGGGGTTATTTTTCCCCTTCCCTACCAATTTTTGGCTGTAAATTTACTGTTTCGTATGGTAGTGTTATACAAATATACTTTTGCAAATACGGTAAGTAACAATATATAAGGTATGGGAAAGTTCAGGCAGTAGCACTTTTCTCTTTGTTTTGATTAGTAGAACGAATTTTTAGTCTCTACAAACAACACGAATTCCTTTTTTGTGTATATTTGTACGGACATTTTCAGGTCAAAAGCTAGAAAATCTTGAATGTGTAAAAAATACGTTAAGAGATACATCGACCAGCTTTTTCCGTCTAAGCTCCTGCGTAATCAATTTACACAAAAACAAGTGCAATTATTAACCATCAGTAGCAAAGTAAACATACAAGATTTAAATCAAATATCTCCATTAATGGTGGAGATGATAATTAAAGTGGGATTAGATTGTTCCATCTTCGGAAGGTTTTAGCTCTATAAGGAAGCGTTTCCGGATCCATGCTTATATGAACTTTATCTAATACGTTTTGATTAGCTATCTGTTTTCAAAGTATTTGCTATCACACTTATTCAACTAAAAATTTAACAAATAAAATTTTATTGGAGTACTAGGCACTTAAAAGAAATTAGAAAAATATATGGTTTTATGACAAATTTTTGAGAAACACTGGTCTAGACAAATAAAAATTTAAGACTTGTTTTTAATTCTGTATCCAATAGGTTGTTCTTAACTAGCTTTTTATACATTTAAAAAGTATAATTGCAAACAGAACCTTTTAGAATTCTCTGTAGAACAAGTAATCATGTTCCCCCGCAAGTTTTATTATTAATATTTTAAAATAAAAATACAATCAGCATGGATAAAATAAATTCTAATTGCTAAAACATTATTTACATAAAACAGCACATTTGTAAAAAAAATTACTAAAGTATAAATGTTTACAGTGGTAATTAAATGCATTTTAAATACAAAAAAGAAAAGCTAAACCAAAGAAAAGCACTTACTATCACAATTAGTGTAAACAAGATGCGACATCTGAAGTTACACTATTCTTTGGCATTACTCATGAGTTGTGGAACAATTACGTTTTCGTTTGTTCATCGGCATTATGTACCTATTCTGGAAATTGTTTCCAAACATCAAATAATGCAATAAAAAAATATATCCAAATTTAACATGGGATTTATAGACACGTTAGTGAACACAAGCAAGAACATTTTCAAGCATTTACAGAAACATCGTAATTTTGTCAGTAAAATTTAGAAGCCAACAGAAATATGTACATATTACATATAAAATATCATTATAGCATTAAATTTTGTAAAACTAGTTAGTCAAACAACTTTTTAACAAAAATTATAGATGTCTTCTATATCGAGAGCAAACATTTTAAATATCATTGTTTTTTTAAAGCAATGATTCAATCATTTTACACAAAAAATAGAATACAACTGTAACTTTTTCTTGAAAAAAATTCCACTTTATCAATATAAAAAAACATTAAATTTTATTCAAGAGAAAAATGTTATACAGGGTGATTTTGGGAACCAGGCCACTATTGCCAACTTTTTTATTTTAAAAGGTACAGAGTTGGTTAAACTAGGAAAAACGTATAACTTTTTCTACTGGTTACGATGGTAAAAATGAAAAAACAATTGCGCATCGCGTTTTCGAGTTATTTGTTAAAATAACTTTTTTTTAAACAAAACACCATGTATTTTTTTATATTTTTGAATTGCAAATTTTATTGTCTTTAAAAAAGTATTAGGTCAAACTGATTAAATTAACAAATAACGCCATATTTTAACTTTTAATGGTTTAATATCATAATCGTAACAGCCGTGAAACAAAAACTGCATGTTTTATGGTATAGGTCAAAATATCATTAAATTAATATGTATAAGAGTAATTATTACAGTAATTTTTCAAATTGGGCACTATCATTATTTAGACAGCAGTAAATTCTTGAACTACAGTATTCGACCCCCAATGTAGCATTCCATGGGCAATTTTTACAATGCATTTGTAATGGATTCAACTAAATCTCTACACTATTTAATCTATCTCAATAAATATCATCCTGTAGATATCCCCAAAGAAAAAAATCTAGCAATTCATGTCAGGTGACCGTGGGGGCCAATGTACATCTTAAATGGTAAATAAAATTAGCATAACTGCTCAATGTCAAAACAGAAACAATAAAACAAGCGAACTCTACCTTTTGTTTCACGGCTGTTGCGATGATGTTATTAAAGTATTAAAAATTAAAATATGGCTGTCTAGATAATGATAGTGCCCAGTAAGAGCAGTTACTATAATAATTACTTTCCTACATATTAATTTAATGATATTTTGACCTATACCATAAAACAAGTAGCTTTTGTTTCACGGCCGTTACGATTATGTTATTAAATCATTAAAAGTTAAAATATAGGTTTATTTGTTAATTTAATTATAGTTTGACCTTATACTTTTTTAAAGAGAATAAAATTCTCAATTCAAAAATGTAAAAAAATACGGGGAATTCCGTTTTAAAAAAAGTCATTTTAACAAATAACTCGAAAAGCCAATGCGCAATTGTTTTTTCGTTTTCACCATCGTAGCCAGAGGGAAAAGTTACACGTTTTTCTTAATTTAACCAACTTTGTATCGTTAAAAATACAAAAGTTGGCAATAGTGGCCCGGTTCCCAAAATCACCCTATATAATCGTTTTTGTAAAGCAATCTTTCAATCATTTTACACGAAAAATACAATAAAACTGTTAACTTTTTCTTGTAAAAAATCTACCTTATTAAAAAAAATTGTAATCATTAAATTTTACTTGGGAGCAAAATTTTAAATATCATTATTTTGCTAAAGCAATCATTTTACACAAAAAATACAATAAAACTGTAACTTTTTCTTGTAAAAAAATTCCAAGGTTCAATAAAAAAATTCCATTTTGAAATATGCTATGTACATAAATAAATGCAAAGCAAGTTAGGAACTAACAGCAAATTGATCACCAATAAGAATAGTTACTTGTACTTTTAACTACCATTTAAAAAAACATACAGTAGGTAAATAAAATATCACATACTAGTTTTGCCTATTAATTTTAAAGCCACACGAATAGATGCAGATTAATTTTTAGTACATGCAGTTATACTACACACAGGCTCAGGTACAAGACACCAAAACAAAATTGTTACGTAGTATGTTCCGCTAAATTCTCTTGTTATTTCGCAAAAACATAGACGGGACTGCATTCAATCCATTTTATTGAAGATAATACAGGGCGTTACTGAAATATATGTAGATATTCTAACCTGTACAGAACTCACCAAACTGAACCAATTTTCTTTTTATCACTTTTTCAACCCCTCCCCTCCGAAACCGAGTTAAAATTCAAAAACGTTTGTTACTTAGTAATAAAATGGCGATTTTTGTTTCAAATAATAAATTTACGGATCTCATCTTTGTCGATGAAGGGCATGAACCTGTCGAATTTTAGAAGCAGTAAAAACGAATCCCGTTGTTAGTGTTCAAAGACTTGTATTTCACGTTGGAGCATCAGCATTTACAATTTGGCAGACATTAAACAAACAGTGTTAGTACACTCATCAGGCAGATGCAGGCACTACAGCCAGGAGAGTCTCTATGTCGTGAAGTTTTTTGTAGATGAATTTTGAGGAAAGTTGAGAAGCAACTGAATTTTTTTAAATATTAGCTGTCTACCGACGAAGGGGGATTTTCACGAGAGAGTTTTCAATGTCCACAACACCCACATCTGGTCAGATGAAAATCCTAATTCATTACGAGTCAAGTAAGTGTGATTGGATAATAATTTTCGGGGCAAGTGGTTTGGTCAAAATGGGTCGGTACTATGGCCGGCACCATCACGGAATTTAAATTCTTAGTATTTTTTTGTGGGGGTATATGACAGTCCTGTAAATACCCTTGAAGAACCAAGAGCATGTGTAGAAAATGCCCCAGAAATTATTCACGAAATTAAGATGGTTTTTTATGGAGTGCGCGAATCCATGTTACGAAGAGCCAATGCTTGCCTGGAAAATAATGGATTACATATTGAACACTTGCTACAAAGGTTAAGTTTTTAGCATGTCAGTTAAAAAAGTAATAATTGTAAGCAAACCTTTGTGCAAGACAATAAATCTATACAGTGTTTGCATAATCTCTTTTTGTCCTTTCACATTTAACTTAAACTACTTACTGAACAGCTCGTCAAATTCAAGGGGAGCAAAATGCTAAAACAATTACGCAATTTTGGAAAAATAATAACTAGAAAAGTTATTCAGTTTAGGGAGTTCTATTAAAGATTAAAATATCTGCAGGTATTTCAGTAACACCCTGTATTTAAAGCCTGGGAGTTCTAATTAAACCTCTACACATATACATGCAATTTTTATTCGTATTTGATGTAAATTATTTTTTTATTGATGAGCACCACTACTATTACTTATAGTACATATACAACATCTATAATCTATGGAATGTATGTAGTCGTTAACATTTCCTATAGTCTATTCATATCCAAGATAGAACGGGCAAAACATTTTCTTTTAGTATTTGGAAGCAAATCTTGCCTGCTACTATTTATTCTGGGTGCATGCTCCCAGTCGCTGCGTGTTGAACGATACTGCTTTGTGCACTGCATTTGTTTACGTGCGCTCTATTTTGAACATGAATATACTTTATTCTAAATCTGCAATTAAGCATACCTACATAACTACAAAACTCAGTGTTTTTGCAAACGTGTACAATAACAATGACTTAAATAGTTACTTGTGTAATATGATATGGTACTATGACTAAAAACTCATCACAATCAATAAGACTACTCCATCTGCTTATTGGAACAATATTTATGTACTATGATATGGTACTATGACTAAAATCTACAAGACATACTCCTGCTCACTGTGACAATAATGAGGCAATTGAGGAAGTTAACCTGAGAGTGAATCGGCACTAATTAACTAAATCGTATAATCAATAATCAAAAGCTAACTGTATTGTTGCTCGTTGGGCCGGCGGGTGGTCTAGTGGTTAAAGTCCCAGGCTTTGAAACTAGACTTCCAATGGCAGTTGGTTCGAGTCCACTGCTCGGCGGTAATTTTTCAGAACAAGTTAAATCAGACGGGTCCATGGATGGTGTATGTAGGTTGTATGTTGGGTTGCATGTCTTCAGGGGTGGGGTGCATGTTAGACCGGTGTAGAGCACTGAGTGTGCTGAGCCCGGGTAAGGGGTTTTTTCTTAAAAAAAAAAAAAAAATTGTTGCTCGTTACGCAAACAACATATTTAAATTTTAGTAATTGAAAGTCATTACTAAACACCACGAAATGCTGTGATTTAAAAAAGCTTTGTTTTCGATAAAGACTAGTAAGTGCATTAATTTAGATAAACACGGAAATTTGTGCTCTACAGACACACCACGAACCCAAATGAAAGGAATGGTGGATTAAAACAGGAGGGATAAAATCACTACTTAAAAAAATATCTAACATCAGTTTTTTGAACTAATAATAAAAGCACAAAATACAATAAATTATTTTTCAATATTTAACACATTCAGCGCCAACCTAAATTTTGCATTTGGGACAGCTGTATCATTTGACCACTAGGTGTGTACAATTCGACATGGTACAGTTATATATTATAATACAAGACCGTTACAGGCCTTGGTGGCCCAGAGCTTTAGCTATTATTGTTCTCCATTTTCTTCTGTCCCTGGTTTTATTTCTCCAGTCAATTTCCTATAGTTTCTTCAGATCCTGCTCAACCATTTCCAGCCATTTCTTTCTTGGATGACCTCTTCTTCGTGTTCCAATTAGACCTCGTTTATGATGCTGGGTTCCCCATGTAGCCTCATTATTTCTTCGTTTGTTCTCCTCAGCCACATATCCTTCCATTTTTTTCCCTCCATAAATCCTTTGCAATATTTTTCTCTCCCATATCTCTAGTTTATTTTGTATATCTTTGTTCATTCCCCATAGCTCGCATGCATATGTTACACTTGGTCTAATTATCGTTTTGTAAACCCCAATTTTAGCACTCCGTGACACCATTTTCGATCTTAACACACTATTTAAAGCCCCTGCACTTCTATTACCCTCCATCAGCCTTGCACTTATTTCGTCTTTCTCATCTCCGTTTTCGTTAAACTGAACTTAAAGAGCAGTGTAGACAGAGGGTCCCCTTGTAGCAAACCTTGTTCCGCTTTAAAACTTGCAGAGGCGTTTCCCAGGATTTTCACTTATTGTTTTATATTTTGTAATTTTTACTAATCTTACTATCTTTTTTGATATCCCCAACTTCTCCAGTGCTACATATAGGTGTGTTCTATTTACTGAGTCATATGCTTGCCTAAAGTCGATAAAACATATGATAGAGGTACTTTGTGTTCGTAGCAGTTGTTTTGTATTGGTTTTAGCGTGAATATTTGATCATCACCGATCTGTTTGCTCTGAAGCCCGCCTGGTATTCTCTGCTTGCCTGCTTAGATGGTCTTGTATTAGTGTAGCTAGGACTTTGCATACTGTATCTAGAGGAGCGCAATCCCCCTTGCTACAATTTGTCCCTCATCTATTACTAGGTTTCCTTTCTTGTTTCTCATATATACAATCTTGACTGTTATTTCTCCTATTGCCTTTTTACCTCCTGTTAAAAATTTCTTAATTCTTTTACTTTATACTTTTCCTCTAGTTCCCTATCTCTTTCTCTTTATGTCTTTTTTTGGTGTCCCTTAATATCTTTTTTGTCCTTCTTCTTTGTTCTTGATATATTTTTGTGTTTTTTTCGGACCTTGTTTTTAACATGTTCTCTCTTGCTTTGTTCCTCTTCTTAAGTGCGTCTTCGCAGTTCTGATTAAACCAATTTTCTTTCATTTTCCCTTTTTTCAGGTGTAATGTTTCTTCTGTAGCTAATTTTATCCCTTTTTCTATTCAGTCCCACTTTTTTTCGGTACTCCTTTTTTGTTCTCTAGAAACTGCACATCTGCTACATTGTACCTTTTTTCTGCTCTTCTGAAAGTGCATGTATATTCAGTATGTTCAGTTTCCTTCCTTTCATTTTAATTCTCAGCCAGCAAATTGGTCTGAGACTGGAACAAAATTTAGTATCCTCTGTTTTAAGTTGCTGTTAAACAGGAACCCTGTCCCTAGCATTCTACTTTCGTATAGAAAGAGAAACTTATGGTTCTCGACCTCCATTATCTCTTTGCCTTTCTGTTTTGTCTCCTGTATTGCCGCTATGTCCACTTGGTATTGATTTAGAACTTGTACTAAAGATATTAGAACTCCTTCCTCATATGTCCCTCAGACGTCCCAAGAAACTATTGAGCCTTTTTTTTCCATCTCTCTCTGTTTGTTCTAATCCCCAGTTCCATGGCTCTTTTGCTCCAACTGTCCATTTCCTTTTTACCATTTTTTCCCTTTTGTAACTGTAGGAGTTCCTTAGCAGAGTACTTTAGTCTTGTCTTTTCACTGAGAGGTACCTGATTTCACAGCTTTTTCTCTAGTTCTTCTATTTTCTTTCTCTGTCTATTTTCTTTCTCTTTTTCTCATTTCAAAGAAATCGTCCCCTCACAGATGGAAGAGTTATGGAGTATGTCTCTTTGGTCGGGACCACAACATGCAAATGTAAAAATTCTTGCTACCATTTGTTAATGTTAAACAACGACGAACATACCTATAGAACATTCGGGAAGGCGCTGAATGTGTTGAACAAAAAAAAAATAGGTACAGTTTAGTTTAATTTGAGTTACATTTAAATAATTATAGTTTAGAATTTTAGATTATTTTATAAGATCCATTACGTGTTATTGAAAATATATTGCAAAATTCAAATTTTCAAAAATTTAAAAAACGCATGTTTTATTATAAAACGATTTAAATCGTTAATAAAATAAAAAAATTGCCTTAATTTAAGTCATGCCAGCCCTAGATTAAAATAAGTAAACGACCCAGGTTAGCTAGTTTTGAATTACCAATATTACTTTGATATGTTGATTTAAATACTTAAAATTTCATAATTAACAAATTTAAATCAACACTATACAAAAATAATTGATTTTAATTTTAAAAAATCATAAAACTTCATTAAAAATAAATTCATTTAATAAAATTTTTTTTAAATTTAAAATAAATCGATTTTTTGCATACTTGTTAACCACACAAATTACCTCTGCACGGAGAAAAAGTTAACAATTTAGTGGTGACCAGCTCAATTAAAAACCACAGACTGACCTCATACCAAATTATTTAATTTAAAAGTAAAAGTAATAATTTTAATTACTCGTTCCTAGTGTTGTAAATTTACATGTAAATTATGATATTTACTAAATGTAACAGTAAATTAGCGGGTAAATACGGATAATAAAATAAACAATATAAAACTTGCATATTCGCGTTCTACATTTGTTTCTCATCCTTTTGATACCAAACACTTACATAGAGCAAATAAAAAAAAAACTTAGAGGCCAGAAAAAATATGCATGTCTTAGATTGATATGTAATTTACATTTTCTGTTGTTAATTTCAGAATTATGAATTTTAAGAATCCCTGACTGTTTTTTTTCTCGCACTGTCTTATAAAAAATAATTAAAATTCAAAAAATAATTTCAAAAACCTGAGTGCTAGAATTGCTGAACAGCAACTTGATATTTATTGTGTATTCAAGTCTAGGTTTTTGAGGGTAAAATGTTGGAAATGGAGAGGAGGTTAAACGAACGGCGGTAAATTATATAAATAACCCGGTAAATTAAGCAGTTAATTAACTGGTTAATTTACCTGGTAAATAACCCACTCACAACACTACTTTTTCCTAAATATTCATCTTCGGAGTTGGGTTATTCCAATTCTCAATTATTGCATTCAGCAGGTTTGAGTGATACCAAGCAGCAGCGAGCGCTCCTCGTCTACTGGATACACAATGGTCAGCTGTTTATTATATCAGGATTATAGTAATCAGTAGCAAGGTAGCGTAGTTTGCTTGTGTTCAAAAATGGGTAACAGTCACAGGGAACAGTTGAGTAATCGTTTCTTATCATAGGTATTCAGCACAATTGTAGTCAACGGTTGAGTCTGCTGAATGCAACCATTGCCATCTTGCAATTCAAACTCAAAACTGGGCGATTACTTTCTTTAATAATTTGGTTCTTTTTTGTTAAATACCTTATAATTGAAGATAAAGTGACACTCTTGCAAATAACCAGAGACTACAATTTTCTTTTTTCAACGTGCAGAAGTTGTATTATACGCATTACCTGCACATCAAACTTGAAAGTAAAATTTGCACCACTAATTAAATAAATAATTACTCTAATTGTACACTGGTGAAGAATTGGGCTAATCAATTTATTCGGCACCTTTCAATACTTTAGCTTCAACAAAAGCTTTGAGCAGACTGTAGGCATGATCCAGATTATCGTTCACAATAACGATGTCAAAGTTCCCAGGAATTTCACCTATTTTAACAATAGATTATTAATGACAACAAGGTATCAAATTTAAAAAAATAACCTACCATAGTTAATTTCTTTATTGGCAATCTGTAGACGCTGGGACAAACTGTCTTCAGTTTCAGAGTTGCGTGCTCGTAATCTTTGTTCTAGTGATTTAATTGATGGGGGTTTAACAAACACATACCATGGCAGTAAGGGCGTTTTCTTTACTTGCATCACTCCCTGAACATCTATATCCAACACGCAGACCTGTAACATTATAAATGAATCACATGCACTCAGAGAATATTATGCCAACCTATATAAGGTGTTGCAAAATTACATTGTCATTTTAAGAGAAAAACTTCCTATGAACATATGTCCTAAACTATTTCCTTACAGAGTTCCAGCCTCCCGAAGATGGAAATTTAATCGCATTTTAATTAATATCTTCGCCATAAATTGAGACATTCCATTCATATTATGTGTGGATATTTAACTGATGATTATTAACAATTTCACTTATTTGTTTTCAAATTCATCAACTAGGGACATAAAGGTGGAGGAAGGTTGACATCTCTTAAAATACTTTTTACACACTTAAGACTTTTGTCTAGCACATCTTATTCTTCATGCAAAAGTATGCAAAAAATAGGTGAAACAGGTCGTTTGTACTTTCACATAATGCTTACGTTTTAATTAATTAGGAGTAGAAATGCTTATAAATATTTTATCTGCAGAGTTATCAAAAATATGTAACAAACTAAAAATATGTTTTTTAACTGGAACTAATTAGTAGGCATAGTTAAAACAATCGCATGTTCGGGAAAAAGGGTTATTGATATTAAAAAGTATTGTTTTTCCCCTAATTTTTATTATGGTGGAACATTCTTGTTAATCATAATAAACTACTTCAAATAGGCTATCAAACTGTTTAAAGTTTATAACGATTGGCGTTGCGCTTTTGAATAAGTAATTAATTTATTTAAAATTTTTCAAATATTCCTAAAGTAAAATTTGAGAGATCTGTAAAAAAATAAATTCGTAGTTCATTGCAAACTCTATCTGCTCAAATAGTAAATAAATGGTGTTAGCAGTTTTTGAAGAACACTTTTTTGCAAATGTCTAGAGTTTTTACAATTTTCATATTTCGAAAAATATTGTGACATCACTTGATTGTACTTATTAAGGGCTATTAAATAGTATGAAATTTTGTATTGATTGGATATTTTGTTTTTGAGAAATCGGGCATTAAAGTTAAAATTTTCAAAAATTCGTAGCGGCCTTCATTTTGAAGATACAGCATTTGGGGAAAAAGCATTTGATTTGTCTTTAAATGCACTATAACGCTATGAATCCAAAATTTCAAAATAGCGTTTAAAAAAAATCTAGACCAAAAAAATCTAATTTCCGTTTCTGGTTCCAATTACAAACCTTCTCACTATCTGCAAGTAAAAAAACTACTTCATACAAATATGATAAAAAATCTGTCAAGAGGTTCCGGAAAAATATGGGAACGAACGCACCCGCCCAGACATTTTTAAAAAAACCACTTATTTGAGTTCCTTAGACCCCAAAACCTGCATTTCCGTTAAAATCTGGAATTCGAAAATTTGAATGAAATCATAACTTTCCTTACTTCAATAAAGTATGGGAAAGTAAAAAGGTATTCTTGTTGAAAGTTGCTAAATTCAACGATTTTCAAGACAATCAATTTCTGTGAAAAATCTAATTGCCATGAAGGTCCTCAAAATGCAAAAATACTGGATACAAACTTTTAGGGTAATGCATCAAACTAATAAAAAGAATTAATAAACATGACCTTGGCAACGCCCTTAAAGTTTGTTCAAATGTCCTCTTTTTGACAATACACTCGGACCTTCATCAGCGTTTGTCATCAGAACTTGAGAATCTTTTATTTTCACTTTAATAATACAACCGAAGTATAGAAAGTGTATGATATAAAAAAATGTGCATAACTTTTTTAGTTTTTAAGTACGGCATATCCTAGTATTGTCACACTATAAAATTTGCTAAACGATGACTCTCTTTGGATCAGTTACAAAACTTCTTATCACTATGAATAGTAAAAAAGATAATAGTTACAACATAAAAATTGCAGATAAACAAGAGCGTTACTTAATTCTCTAAATACGTGTTTACACGTTTTTCAACTTGCTAGGCAAATACAAGCATCATTTTTCACTTATTATTTGCTCCTTTACGTTGTCCTTGTCCCTTTCAATTAGTAGAACTACTTTAGAAGTTTATTTACTGAAGCATTTACAAATTACAATAGTTCATAATGTATAATGAATATCAAAAAAGACGATTGCATGACTTGTTAGTTAAGAATGAAAATGTTGCATGCAACTAAACAAATGGTATTATTTGCCTAGTACCCACTTGCAGAAATCAATATTTAATTGGATTACAATTACTGTTAATCACCCACTGTTATGTGTTTCATTTTACAGGAAGCCTAAATATTTTCCGTTTTTCCTTATTTTTAATGCAATTTTTTACTTTCCCATACTTCTACTGAATTTTTATAAAATTTGATATGTAGAAGTTTCTTAGTTGCAAACAGTTCTTCGTAAAATTGTAAAAATGGTAGCTTCTCAAATTTTGAAAAATTTTCAAAAAAGCTATTCCTCAAAAACTTTTCACGTTATTTTTTTTAACTTGTGGGTCGATGGAGCTTGCAGTGAACTACACACTTATTTTTTACTAATCTCCCAAATTTTACTCTGACACGCCTTCCAGGAATTTTTGAAAAAATTAGCATAGATTGATTATTTATTCAAAAATGCCAACGCCAATCGTTATAAACTTTTAACAGTTTAATAGACTATTCGAAGTATTTTATCACGATAAAAAAGAAATTAAACCATTTTAAAAATTAAGAAACAAAACGATTCTTTTGAATATAAACAATACGTTTTCTGGAAGTTACGTGATTTTAAATGCCTGTCAATTAGCTCTAGTTAAACAAACATTCTTTTCATATTTTTGATAACTATTCAAATAAACTATTTCCAGCGATTTTTTGTCTGATATCCAAAGCACAATATTCGTAGGGCGGTTTATCTTGCTTCCGCTCGGTTTAGTCGCTGTTACTATGCTTACAAAAGAAGTAGAAGATGGAGAATGGGAGAACAGAGAGGAATGGAGACAGTGGTTGAGAGAAGGAAGGCAGCGACAGCTGTAGAAATCCTTGTATATATATATACTATGCTTACATGCATTTATTGGCGCGAGAATATTTAAAACGAAAAAAGTATGGGAAAGTACCAGCGACGTATTTCGCCCATTTTTTACCAGTTATTCCATCTCCACAACAACTGGATACACGGTGCACTACTATTTTCACTGTAAAACACAATTCGATAAAAAATAAATGCCAAAAATTAGGAAACCGTATTAGCAATCAAAATACAGAAATTTTTTTAGGACAAGTTGTTGGGATTCATAAGATATGTCTAAATACCAAGTTCAACGGAAAAACATCATTTTGACAATTTTGATATTTTTTTCCCAAAATCCAAACATCGTATTAGTAAACAGTCCATCTATGTATGTGTATGTAAATTTAAAACAAATTTAATTTATTGTTCTGATCACTGTTCTGATTTTAATGTGCATAACAGGATATATTTTGAAATGCTTTGTATTAATTTGTGTGCATCTGAACGGTCCATTTTATTTAAGCGAGTCAACTATAAACTCTTGATTGTAAGTTTTGTTGTTAACTGTCTAAATTGTAAAAATTCTAAAATTAAAAAGTTTCTTTATGGCTCGCCCTTGATGAAAGTGTACAATAAAGACCCCGAAATATTGGCTAAGAATACACAAGTGTTATTCTGTTCTGACTCCTGGCCGATGCCCCAAATACATATTAAAAAATATATTGCTCAAAAACTGGACACAGGATTTTTTTTTCAATTTTGTAAACTCATAGAGTCATTCTACTATTACTTATGATCAAACAGAAATTTTTTATCACATACCATTTATTAAATAAAGATGCATAAATTTTAGATTTTAAAAATTCATAGAAGGCATCAAATAGAAACTGGCAGATTGGGACACAAACCAAATTGTAGCTCATCCCTAGCTTTATTAAGCTATAAAATTTAAAAAAAATTGGGTGGCCAGTTTCTGACCAATAATATTTGAAAGTTCCCAAAAGTTTGAAAAAATGTTCACTTTGCGGTTTTTATGCCTACAAAAATTCTTTTACATAGCAATATTTTGTTCCCCCGGGGCTATTATAATTTCAACTTTAATTCCGATATGTAAACTCGTTTTGAAGTAATAATGCTTTAAATTCAAAATTTTCAGAAAATCGTAGCGTTGTAGCTACAAACTTTGGAAAGAAGCCACGTTAAATGTTAAAACCAAAATTATTAAAAATTCATAGACGTCACAGAAAATTAACGAGCTTAGCCACGAACCAAATTGAAGCTCAGATCCAGCTCTATGAGCCTACAAATTAAAAAAAATCGTGTGGCCAGTTTTTGAGCAACAACGCAATAATGTAAGTATTGTCAAAAAACTAGAGGCAGATTCAAAATCAATTGCTAATAAAGGCTACATTTACCTTTCCCAGTTTATGGACAACCTCAACAGCTGCCTTACTAGTGCCATATGTATTTCCACTGAAAGTGGCGGATTCAATGAACTTCCCGTCTGCAATTTCCCTTTGCATCTGTTGCGCATCCACAAAATGATAATGTATTCCATCTTCCTCTCCGCTTCGTGGTTTTCGAGTTGTATGGCTAACACTAAATCCGAACCTGTCTGGAAAGTCTTCCAGTAAACGTTTTAATAGCGTGCTCTTCCCAGACCCGGAAGGCCCACAAAAAACCAAAGGTTTTGGTCCCGCCATTCGGATAACTCCTATAGAAATATTTAAGATAAAACTACATTATTAATAATAAAGTAGAATTTATTACTTGCACGTGCATGTATTACCTTTTAAAAAACTAATGTTGACTAATTGATATCAAACATAGATCTAAGTAATCCCACGTTTTCGCCGGTGTTTTGTGTTAGCGTGCGATTCACTGACAATAAAGTGCGTGCATCAAATTGCGTGCTGATAAAAATACGATCAATGGTTTAATTAAAACGAACCCGTTCATTTTCAAAATAGTAATAATTGGTAATTCGTTTCTTTATTATACACGCGCCAAGTAAACCGGTGTGAAGTTACAGATGGGCGACGGCTACGGAGCAACGAAAATAGTTGGATTGACAGTATCAGGTATACGGAATATAGTTTCTCAGCTAAGATACAAACCAATGACCCATCTGAAATAAACTGTATTTTAACGTTTCGTAGATACATTCTTAGTTATAAAATAATGATATATAGAATGTATGAAATATATAAATAAAATACAATATGTACACAATACTTAGCTAAGCTACAAACCAGCATTTTTCTTATGCAACCAATGTTGCAGAAAATATTAAGTAAAACGTCATAGAGTAAATAAATTCGTTAAATAAATAGACAAAATAATCAAACAAGCCCAAAAATAAATAAAAATAGTGTAAATAAATACAAACAATAAATTAAAACTTAAATAATCATCTCTACAAATACGTGTTTTCGAAAATTGTCAACCACTTGAGGAACTGTATAGGCAGCTCAATTAACACATGTTAGTGAAATTTGCAAATCTATTATCTGAGTAACGGTAGCGTTAGACGGTATTTATTGGTCACTATATGTATAATATAATAAAGAAATAAATTATCGTTGCCGATAAAAATCAGCAATAATGCTATTCCAAAATGCATAGCTACGGCAGTACCTACGATATAAGGCTAAGGTTAAATGCTGTTTTATTTTTTAAATTACCTGAAATATAATCATTGGTTACGTGAATTCCTCTCCTGGCCACATATGTAAGCCGGTACTGTATATATTTAAGATGGTCGAAATATTTCCTACTAATGTTATTAATTATAGCTTGGCACAACTACCCCTGGAGAAGACGTCGGACGCAAACTAAAAATGTATAACTAAAAATAATTGAAAATGAAGAACTTGACAGAAAGCAGTATCGACAAATGATGTTAAACAGGATAAATGCAACACAAGCTAAAGTTTCTCATTTGCTTTTAAAAAGCAAGGGCCGGTTTTGCAATTATTGTACGTTTATTTTTTAATGCCCATTTACACACGTGGAACACTTTGTGTTTAAATATCTCTTAACGATTGGTCAAAATATATAAAAATTCAGTTTTTGTGCATTTTTGTTTAAACTATTTGAATATCTAACCAGTTTAAGATAAAAATTGTAAAGTAAATATAAATGACACTCCTCTATGTGTCTACACTACTGATTCGTCATCGGACTTTTTAAATTGGTGGTTCTATTTCTTCTGTAAAATCATTTTTTATGCAAAATTTTACAGGTATAGCTCAAACCGTTTTCAATATAATATTAAACAAAGACTGCTTCTTAATCTTTTACTTTAGGAAGCCATAAATCGAAAACGAAACTCTTTTGCATTTGTCGCATACTTCTTGCCTTAAATTATATAGAGTGAGTTTTTCTATTTTGTATACATACCAGTTATGTATACTTTTATAACATGAGGAATAACCTTTCTCTCTCTATTATTTTCTGTACAGTTGGTTGCCTGTAGATTGCAGTAAAACAATGGATTTACATGTTTTTTGTAAAAGTATACATAGCTGATATGTATACAAAAAAGAAAAACTCACTGTATATTGTTGTCTATTGAGTATTAATACTTAATGTTTTTATTGTTCTTTTTCAACTAATTCTTTAGTTTTAAAAAGTACGAGTATATAAGCATTTTTCTATACCGATATAGTCTGTTTGTTTGTTTTCTGGCATTTTTTCGTATTTTTCAATATCTAACTTTAGAATTAAAAATTAAAATAAAACAAATATTATTTCATAGTTTTCCATCAACTTCTCGAATTTCTAACATAAAAATTAATATATTAATAGTCAGTACTTAATTTATTTATATCATACATTCTACATATTATTTTATAACAACTAAGAATGTGTGTACTTTAGAATTAAAATAAAACAAATATTATTTCATAGTTTTCCATCAACTTCTCGCATTTCTAACATAAAAATTAATATATTAATACTCAGTACTTAATTTATTTATATCATACATTCTACATATTATTTTATAACAACTAAGAATGTATCTACAAAACATTAAAATACAGTGTATGAGATAGGTTATTGGTTTGTATCTTAGCTGAGGTACTATATTCCGTATACCTGATATTGTGAATCCAACTATTTTCGTTGTCTTGCAGCCATCTGTAACTTCACACCGGTGCTTCGAAGTTACCTACAAAAAAACTATAGTTCTACTATACCAATATAATAATGGACTTGGAATAAGGGTTAGAAATACCTAAAGTGGCAAGCGCTGGTAAGGTGGGGTTTTATACACCCCAATTTTACCTATTGTTAATTAATAATAATAACAATTTTATTTTGCAAAGTAATGAAATACAAATAAAGACATAATACAACAATAAAAATAAAATAAACGATAATTATGATACTATGAAAAATATGTGACAGTACAAACTGCAAGCTAAAATTTATGTTGCATTGTTATAGTCTAGGAGGATAAACACAGACATTATATTTTGATCTGTAGCAGTGATTAAATTATTTACTACACATAAAAGTGCAGTTGTGCAGCTACATCTCTAAATCAAAACTGAGAACCCGGAGATCCGCAACTGTTTCAACGTTCTCATTCTTATACTTTAGCTCCCCTTAGTTATATTTCCGACAAATAAATTCTTCATTTTATGCAAATTTCTACATCGCTCCCTCCTGTTTTAAAAACTCATAATAATATGTTTCGCGATTAGCGCTCTGTGTATTCTGCAGTAAGAAGCTTTGTATTAAAAATATGACACTGATATTGTAAACAACCACTTATTTCGTACTACAGTGCTAATATACATGTCTATTATATATTTTAATGCTAATATGTTGTTGATCTTTGCGGTCTGCTCGAGGTTAGGTTATGGTTAGGAGCAGTTATATTTTTAAAGAAAAAATACGAAAACAAAGTTACATTCACTCACTGATAAATAAGTGCCCAGGATTGTGACGTCATCGCGTGGATCTAATATTTTACGCTCCACGTTAACGTGGAGCTAGACACGGCGTTATTTTTATCTCTTTTCTATCGTTTCACTTTGTATGTTTTATGTTTGTATGTCACATTGCCACACGTGTGTCATAGACAACAAAGATAAATAATACTCCTGAAAATAACCATAAATAATTATTTTACAGCAATGACAAATTGAGTTGAGTTTACGCTATCCTGTAACTTTTGTAGTGTGAATAATAGGCCATTGAAATTATTTTTTGGAAATTAAATTATATTTTGAAAATCTTCCAAGTCTGCAATGTAAGTTTTTTAAATTTCAACTATAAAACCAAAAACAGGTTTTGGTAATGTCAAGTGCTGATGCATTGTGTACTTATAGTCAGATATAAAGATATGATATCGCAACTACTAATAATTAATAGATCAAACAAATATCCTGAGGAGAAATGACAGGGAAACTAAGAATCCTCTTGGCACTTCTTGCTGTTGTTATAATATGGAAGGGATTTCAGTATTTCACATTTCCAAAAGATCCAGATATAAGTAACAAACTTGCCAATATACATATCGATACCGTAGTAAATAAAATTAAGGTGACTGTTTATTACGAAGCTTTGTGTTCAGATTCTCGTAACTTCATCATCAAGCAGCTAGTACCGACATATAATGTTTTACACGATTATATTGAATTGGACTTTGTACCTTATGGCAAAGCGAAGGTAAATATTTAATACTATTTTTCGTGCTTCACTAATGGAGGGTACTTAACGATTTTCTTTAGACTATCGAACAGAATGGCGAAATCACCTTTCAGTGCCAACATGCAGCTGTCGAGTGTTTGGCTAATAAAATCCATGCTTGTGGATTAGCTCAAGTTTCTGATCCCGCAATGCAACTTCAGTATGTTGCCTGTATGATTAATGATAATATAATTCCTCATGAAGTTGGAGAAAGGGTATGATTTTAATTTTATTTCTGGTACATGTGTTTGTATAAGAATTTCTAATTATTTCCGACTAAAGAATTCGCTCTTTAATTATAAACACTTTTGAGATTGCCCTGTTGAAAAAACGTTTTACTTCGACCAAGTAATTTTTGGTATTTTTCTGTAGTGTGCACAAGAGCTTGGAATAGAATACGATCCTATATCAGAATGTGCAAACGGTGAGAAAGGATCTCTGCTATTAAAAGGTCATGGTATACGAACACACGCAGTTAGTCCTCCCATATCTTTCATTCCAACAATAGAACTAGATGGCTCTCAAAAAGTGCCTTTAGTTCATATTTTGAAGAATTTGCTTAAGGAATTGTGCAATTTACTTAATACAAAACCAAAGCAGTGTTTGTAACATTTTATATTTTGCATATTGTTATTAGATCATATACAATCCTGTGATTCTTGTTTTCTTTTAATATATAATTTGTAAATTCGTTGTAAAATGAAAAGGCTTTAAAAACTGATAAGCATTTTTATAATAAAGTAAACAATGTGTGTAAAGTGTAAATACTTCCATTGGGTGATATTCGTTCCTGTAATTGTAATGGTTTACAGTAAATTTCTAATAATGTCGTATTTGTTTTTTTATTGTTTGCTTTTTGATGGTACTTGGGGCTCTCCAGAATTATTTAAACTGGGACATAAGTAGCGGCTTGACTGTTTTAATATTATATTCGTTTAACCCCCACGATGGCTTTAGAAGCAATCCTATGCATTCATTCATTCAGCTTTAAGGACTGCCCTAAGGCTATGGTATACCAAAGGTGTGGGTGACAGGCATACCCACATCCTCGACGAGGCAATATCCACATCTTTGACGGGGCAGTCGCAAAGATTTATCTTCGTGGTGCGGTGGTTGGCTGTCTCCCTCCTAAATTTACTTTTAATCAACACAAAATACCATGTTTCAATTGTGATTTTATGACTTAAAAACAAAATTATGAATATTTTATGACTTTGCCCTTCAACTGTTTCGTTATTTTTGACAATTTGAAATTTTACTAATCGACTATTGCATTAAAAGCAGATTGCACCAAATTTGAAAATTATTCGCATAAACATTGAGTTTTCTTTTTTTTGTATTCTTTATGAACAACCCACATTACATAACATTTAAAGCAGAAGTAAAAGGCTAATGCTAGGTGGCCAGTGCCGACTGCCAATATTTTGCCAATATGATGTACTATGTGATATGCATACTTTACCTGTAGCATACATTTTTTCCTTTTTAATCCCTCCCGAGTACTTAATTGTTTGTGTTCTTATCATTTAGTGAGCCAACAGTGTGCACATTACTGGGCCTGTGGCACTGCAACTATCGTTAAAGATATCCCAGGGAACATAAACAATAGCAGGCCACCTGTACACAATAAAAAAAAAATAAGATTCATAACCCAAGTACACCATTTTCAAATAGTGTATTTAAAAAAAAAACTAAACCTACAAGGGATTCGAACTCTGCACCTACCTATGCCTCACAACGCTGTTCATGCATTCTACAATTCGGTAATGGCGTCTGTTGATAGTAGATGCTAAAATATAGAACACATACATAAACAACACGTCATTCTCCGGCCTAGTTTAAAAGGCCGGCAAACTATGCAGCACGTTACCCAATGACAATATATCGGCAAAATGTTGCTAGCTGGCACTGACGCTGTAGTCATTGTGAAAATAAAATTATTCTTCTCTGTTATACATTATTTTTGTTCATTGATAAAGCAATTGTTTTTGCTAAAATTAGCCCTTCCGCTGTGCATAGGCCTAGTAATAGAATTCCATCATTCCGAGACGAGACATGGAACCAGCGCTGCAGTTTTTTGTTGATCTAAACCTTTGCCAAAATATACCACTAAGCAAACTATCCAGATTTTCAAACGGATGGTGGAGATAATGCACAGTGCAAATGCAGTCCTTGAACAGCAAAGTAAGAACCAACGCATTGGTATTTTTTGCAAGAGTAGAGCTGTCTTATTGGTTTTGAGTAATTATAAAATTTGCTCAAAAGTAGTACTTCTGTGTGTTGAAAATATCTTCACAGATGTTTCAATCGTTTGGGTGAAAAGACTTACCAAAACTGGCCTTCGAACAACTTCCTTGACGATACTCAGCACTATATGCTGTACTAATATTGAACGCTGCTTTTACACCACCCTTGCCAGAAAAAATCTCCGATGACTGGTTGTAAGAATCTAAGTGGACACTGCACTCTAAAGAAGCACATGCATGGGATCAGGCTGCTCTTGCAGTAATCGGAGGATCCATGCTGAGGGATTTCTGGGCGTTGTCAACAAAACCGCAGTTGCAGACGACTTCAAAGTATATTCCGAGACTTGGACGACTCCAGGTTTAGGAAGCTGCTGTGGGCTTAAGTGCCCGTGAGTTTTCTTACCCTTCAATCTTAATCCAGATCCAGAGGGTTCTTGGCTTGCCCACCAAGAAATTGCCAGTAGAGAGTAACACAGAGAATGAAATAATACAAAACGAATCGAGTGTCCTCAAGATAATTCAAATCAAAGTTGTTGAAAAATGTTTCAATCTGCACATTGTAGAAAAACTAAGTGTAGCACATTGAATTTCTAATGGTGCAAACTTTTTCTTTGTATCAAGTTATAATGCACCTACTTGTAAATGCAGCCAATACCGAATGAGTCATTTAAAGTGTCCCCCCCCTGCTTTCAAACTATTGAGAATAACAAATTTTTTCTTAATAGAAGTTGTTTGGGCCTTATGGGGCTACTTTATGCCACACTCCAAAATTTTTTGTACTGTGGCGTAACTGACCAGTGGCTTCATCGACAATTTTCTTAAATGGCAATGTAAATATTTTCTTAGGCAAATAGATTTTTTTTTCGTTTGGACAATATAAAACTTTCATATTCTGCCGTTATAAGAATTTCGAGAAAAATGTAGAAAACTGAAGTAAGCAGGCCATGAATCTAAACGCAAAAATGTTGAACCTTTGTCTAGTCATTGTTTTTTTAAAACCATTTAACAAGATCTTTTTATCCAAATGGATGTTTGTTTTCGTAGAAATGAATTAGTCAATATGGTGTCAGTTACTGGTGAAGCAGAATGTGTTATTATTAGTACGGCTGCGGGATATTCAAAATTAATATTGAATATTGATATTGTATTTAAATCGATAATTACACCAATATAGACAGTATGATAACAATAATACTGCTAAATTTTTAACGATAATTTCGATATTATAAATATCCATATTACTACATCTCTTGCGTAATTTTTTTAAATTGTATATACCTATAACCGTGTAAGAGGAAGGGAATTTTTTACTATTAAGGCAGTGCTATTACTAACGGGTGCCCAGAAAGTCTTTCAGTTAGGGCGGCTATGGATTGTATAACGCATGTCTTTTATTCAGTCATATCTAAGCAATTTATTTGACATAAGTAAAAGTCAATTTAAATTAAAAGGTTTTTATTTTGAATTATTTACTTTCTGCGTATTTCTTGTTATAAAATGTTTATGCAAGAACAAAAAACCGTTATTATGAAATCTTATTTTTGCAATAGTCAACAATTAGAAAACGGAAATTGGAATTATTCCATCACTGCGCGTAAACAAGAATTTCGACAAAGATATCCAAAGACATATGTTATACAATCCATAGCCGCCCAAGACGGAAAGGCTTTCTGGACAGGCGTTATTTACCACGTATTTAATAAAAACGGAATTTACCATTTAGTTAGAAGTAGAGTAGGTTTAAAGTTGAGTCAGTATGGGATTCACTTACAATAATTACATCAATTACAATAATCAATTTTAGGTATGTCTTTGGAACCACAATATTACTTGAATTATATTTTTTTGAGTATCGCTATTATATTTAGACTTTCTTTGGTACTATTACCGGTATTACGATATTATCGACACTTTTTTTTAAATTATCGCTATTCGGTAAATATTCCCAGCCCTAGTTACAATTTTCAAAATTTTGTAATGTAAGAGTATGAAAGTTTTATATCTGAAACGAAAACAAATCTTTTTATCAATGTGCCTGAAAAATAATATGTAAATTATTGAAGACGTAGCTGCTACAGCAAATTGGAGTATGGCATAAAGTAGCTCAAAACAAGTTTTACTACTAGGAAAAAATTTAATATTCTCAATAGTTTAGCAAATAGTAGGCGGTGGCATTTAGATGACACTCCCAAGTGCTATGACAATAAAAATACTGAACTGAAAAAATTAAGAAAAGTAACCAACCCTTTAGTTGATTGCCGTTAGAGTTAAACAGATACATGGATAATAGTAAAAGAAATGAAAGTTTATTTTTATTATTAAATCGTACATGTCACCCACGATTAGGTTCAAATGACACAAGTATATTAAATACGAAATACAAATGTACCCAAAGTAAGCCAAAAGTCCATAGAAATAAGTTTAAAGAACCGTTGAACTAAAAGAAAACTCCACGATTAACTTAAACACTGGTGTGGAACACAGACGGTTCATTGTTTAAAAAGTGCACTTGAGTTAAACATCATGTAATTCGCTTGGCAGTTCATTTTTTGGATGCTTATTTTGGAAATGTTGCTTGTATGTTTTTGGATCAGGCATTTGGGCCTACAACAGCAAAGAAAAAACAGCAATTAATTACACAAATTTACACTAAAATAAAGGAAGAGTTTAAAATTCCAAATTCTGATGGTTTCTGAATACGAATCATAAAAAAACTAGTTTCATTTTATAACCGCAAGTAAAATCAAAGATTTAGGTCAAATCTAGTCAATTAAATATATTACTTCAAAAAAACTCAGATAGTTCGACCCTGCAGACACCCTACAAGCCTGAATACAAAAGATTATGGATTAAAGTGAGTAAATGCCCCTGGTTAGCTCAACTGAAATTTTCAATATTACTTAAGTATTTTGTCCCGTCAGGAAAAATCTTCCGTTTAAATAAAGTTTGAAATGCAGCACCGACATGTTGATTTAAATCTTTAAAATTTCATACTGTGAAGATTAAAATAAACAGAAAGTTCTCATATACTAATACCTAAATTTATTAATAATTAATTTTAATATAAAAGTTACATAAAAAGATTAAGTTTTCAAAAAAATTGATTTTTTATACAAATTAGATTACTTCATACCTCGAGGAAAACTTAAAAGTAAAACTAGAGCATGGTGGAAGTTATTTATCAAAAAAACAATGGTTATTTCATATGCTTCAAATAATGATTTGATTTAAAGCTTCATCGGTCTTGGACTTTGTATCTTCATATCACAATAAAAATAACTCATGTGCTGGTTAGCTATTTTATCATCAGTGAGTTGTTCGAACTTATTTTGCTCTGTCAATATTACTTAGTCATGTACAAATGACTCAAACATTTTTGTTAGGGAAACAGGATATTTTTTCTGAAATTAAGTTTAGTGAATTTGTGAGCGATATCTGATAAAAAACCATAGGAAGAAACCAAGCTTTTTTCCCAATCTCTGTAGCTTCAAAAATGTGGCTGCTGCGACTTTTTGAAAATTTCGAGTATTACTGAAAAACAAGTTGCTAGATCGGCATAAAGTTTAATTGTTATAATACCCCTAAAGGACCACAATCTTACTATGTAGATGTACAACAATTTTTGAAGAAATGAAAACTGCCAAGTAAAAAATATTTTGAAAATTTTCAAAAACTAGCCATAAAATTTACTTTTTAATATTATAGTCTCATAGAGCTTGGGTGCGGATACAATTTGTATGGTTGTAGCTTATGAGTGATGGTAGAATACGATTCATAACTCAATTTTTACTTTATAGGTTTCTTTATTTCCAATAAAACTTTCCCCAAAATTAATAATAGATTTTTTTCTCACATAATTTTTGTTTGAAGAAATTAAAACTGCAAAGTGAAAAGGTTTTTAAAAATATTGACCAAAAACTGGCCACGCACGTTTATTTTAGGGATACAACAGGGGACACTTTGAAAAAGACGGCTACGCGGCCTTGCCGAGAGCCGATTACTGTGTTACCCGGACTGAGTACTGATTTTTTAAATACATTTTACTTATTCTTCAGATATCTACCGTTTTATATTGTGAAGGATATAAATCCCTATTTTTAGGCTCTGGTTTCACTTTGTATATTTTTATATATTCGGTTTCAGGACTTCATTCTGAGTTCATCAATACCCATACAGTTACATTCTGACAGCCTACTTATGTTTTTAAATTGGTTTACGATTTTTATTAAGTCGAAAATAATTAATAAAATGTTTACGATAGCTGATACTCCAAACCGAAACCGTAAATTATTGGAATCATTTGAATGGGCAAAAATGTTAAAATATAAAAAATTCAGGTTGCTCACCACCTTTCTATTTAAGAAAAATAATCGTTTGTAAAAAACATATTTTCAAACTTTCAACTTTTTAGTTGGGTCTTGGCACTCTTGTTATAAGATAGGTTTGTAAAAAAAAATGTTTTGGTCTGTCAAAATGTCGCTTTATGGGTATGGATGAACTCAGAATTAAGCCCTGATCCCAAATATGTAAAAATAAACAGGGTATCCACTCAAAATTGGAACGTCAACATAATTTCCGGTGAAACCGGAAGTAGCAAGAAGGTGAAAACGGTGTCTAAAAATAGGGATACCCAGCCAGATACAAGATTGCTACCTGGCAATACCGGGTTCCTGACCAAAAATTGGCTGGGTACGCACCCCTAGTTTATTTTTAATTTTATAGGCCAAAGAGCTTCGGTTGAGATACAATTTGCATGGTTGTTGATCATGAGTGACAGTAGAATAAGATTCACAACTTAACTTTTTTCTTTCCCTCCAAGGAAAGAAAAAATTAAAACAATCGTTCTTTTTCACACGAAAAAATTTGATAAGCGGTTGCTAATCCTGTCTATGGCTATAGTGTCCCCCATGTGACGTGTGCCCCCACTAGAGCAGTAGGCATAGCGCAGCATGTAAAATGTTGTTACAAAAATACTTAAAAAATTTAATTTACTGTTGGAATCTCGATGTTCTTTTTAAAATTTCGTAATTTAAGGTTACATCTATAATTTCTGGACATTTTAGTGTTAGTGTAACCCCTGCGTTTATTTTCCTTCTTCGTTAATGTCTAGTCTAGAGGCATTAACCCTTCGCTCAATCCATCCCACCTAGATATACCTTATATAAATGCTGAAAGAAGCGTATACCTGTAGAAGGGTCTATTTTGAAGACGGCAAACAACAAATATCTTTTCCTACAATCTGTTTTTGGTCCCAGCCCCGAAACTTTATCGTCTTCGCTTGTATTCTAACTTTTACACCGTATAACCTAAATACCCAACCTAACTGAAGGATTAACGGCTATCCGAAGGATTAATATTTAAACGAAGGATCTAATACCTAACCGAGGAATAAGTACCTTACCTTACATACGTGGCAGACGTGTACCAAGGCCTTTTGGGCAGCTTTTTTCTGATCATTAGCATTATGACCCTGTTGTTTCTTATGTTTAGCAGTTTTTTCCGCAGCTTTAGCTTGCGATTGAAGTTTTTGTTGTCCTCTTGCCATCCTTTCAGTATGTAGTCAGGCACACCTAGAAAATAAAAGCATTAAGTACCGAGACAGAAAGGGAACACTTTTTCGCCAGGTAAAAGTAGGTAACACAACGTGACAATAACCTAAAAACCGACATGCTTACATGGGCAATCTCAAGAAAATTAATGGATTATAAAGAACGCACTTTCAATTACCTAATTTTTAGGTAGACTAAATACTTCACTTAGTATTTTGAACGTTGTAAAATTTTTTTTGGCTCGTTAGAGAGCTCGCAGCTGCGTAGCGTCACCACTCCACGGAATATACTAAACGTTTAAAAGAGAAGGGAGACCGGAGAAGGGACATTAGCATCTAATCGGTCAACCATTTAACAACCGTTCCTACTTCTTATTGGTGCATTCCTATAGCACACGCATTCAGTTGACACATTTTTAGCGATAAGCCGCGAGTTCGTAGTGGCACAAATGAATATGCATGCAGGTTTATTCGCGTGTACTGCTTTTTACTGCTTAAATGGTTGAGAGGTCGAATCCTGGTTGGGTCAATTTTTTTTTATTTATACTGCTTTTTTTTGCTGTGTAGGCGAGGTTTAGGTTAAGAGGCATAAGAGCAGTTATATTTTTAAAGAAATGAATATGCATGCAGGTTTATTCGCGTGTACTGCTTTTTACTGCTTAAATGGTTGAGAGGTCGAATCCTGGTTGGGTCAAATTTTTTTTATTTATACTGCTTTTTTTTGCTGTGTAGGCGAGGTTAGGTTAAGAGGCATAAGAGCAGTTATATTTTTAAAGAAAAAATACTGTGAACTACTCAATAAAGCACCTCTATGAATCATTAAGTAAAGTATGTACTATACAGCGGCAAATTTAAATAAAATGGGTTTCCTCGAATTAGTTATATTTTATCTACAAGTTCTGGATAAACAGCTCACATAGGTACATTCATTAAAACGGAAAATTAAAAATTATGAATATTTCGCGGAAGTGAAGCATTTTTGTTTTATTTTACACAAAAGTTTATTTTTACTTTCTCACACTTCTACTGAAGTAAAAGGAAAGTTATGATTTCACACAAATTTTCGAATTCCAGATTTTAACGGAAATACGCGTTTTGGGGTCCAAAGAATCCGATTTTTAAAACATGTCTGTCTGTCTGTGGGTGGCTGTATGGGTGCGTTCGTTTCCTATATCTCCGAAACCCCTTTAGCGATTTTTGCAAGATTTGGTGTGTGTAGTTAATCGGAACCGAAACCGGAAATTAAACCTGTTTTTTTGGTGTAAATTATTTTTTCTAAACAATTTTTAGAAATTTTGAATACGTAACGTTGTAGTGCATCCAAAGATATATTAAATGATTTTTTTTTCAAATGCTGATTATCTTCAATATGAAGGCCGTTACGAATTTTTGAAAATTTTAACTTTAATGCCCGATTACTCAACAACAAAATATCCAATCAATACAAATTGTTATAATATTTGATAGCCCGTAATAAGTATAATCAAGTAATGTAAAATATTTTTGAAAATATGAAAATTGTAAATATACTGTAGCTTCTCAAAATTTTGGACGACTTCGAAACATTATTTCTCGAAAACTGCGCACACGATTTTTTTTAAACTTTGTGAGCCGATAGAGCTTGTAATGTACTACAAATCTGTTTTTATGAATCTCCCAAATTATACTTCGACGAGATTTTTTCATTTTTTGCATATTTTTGATAACTATAAATAAAGTTGCTATAATCATTTTTGATCCGAGGCCGGAGTTGCAGAAGACTATAGAACAGAAGTACACTAAAAAATATTGGAAGGTCGTCGTTCTTGGGGGGGGGGGGGCGAGCACCCAAATTTGTATTTTGCGTCACTCTCTTCGTCTTTCGCCGAACCTTCTGAGTGGGAAAAAATAAACAAAGCAATGTAACATCTACATGTATTGATAATATTTTTACAATAAGAATGAAGATAATCATAATCATAAAACAATCACAATAAATCCCCACATATCAAGCCAAAAAAAGAACTCCTTGTAACACACATAATAGACACCTGCAAGTGCAATGTAACACCTGAAACAGTGTAGAATATCGGAAAATAGCTACATAAAATCTAGTAATGCTGATTAACAAATTGGACAATGGCAGTGACAAAGAGCAATCACCCGAAGGCGCCTTAAAAAATGCTTGGATATAATTCAAGGGGAATTTCACACAGCCTGTCCAGTAAAAAGAAGAAAATCAAGGAACAGCCACGTAATCTTAATCTTTAGGTACGACGGGCCACTGCTTGGTTAAAGATAGGGTAGGTGGGCCGCGCCTTACTTTACTATGAAAAATAAGGTAACTTACATTAGTGCAAAAATATCCTGTGGTTTTTTGTGTGTCGCGTCAAATTCGTTATTGATCTTGCGATGTGAAAATGTTTTTCCATTTTTAATGTTATGAGAAAAATATCTTAGAAACGCGCAACAGGTGCGACTTTTTGAATTTGAATTATACAGTTTTATAAAAACAAAAAATAACAAAGAGTATATTGCTTTTATCATAAATTGCAGTCGAAATAAGATATACCACTAAAAAATTTTGCTTTGCCCCATAACTTAATTTACAGACATTTTTCAGTAACTTAAAGTGGTTGCAAGAATGAGTTTCTTTATTTTTAGCTTCAAGTCAACTACTTTTTTTTTATTTTTCAACGCAATTTTCATAAAACACGCACATTGCTTGTATTAAAAAAGAAAGGGCAATTATGAAATTTCACCGAGAAATGAAATTAAAAATTATTTTCTTAATTTTGTTTGTTATTTGCGGAAAATAACGTAAATAATTTTAATTTTTTTTTTAATTTCTTCTGATATATATTTTTTTAAATATATGTAGCCTTAATTTTGTACGTGTAAGTTGCTATACCAAATTTTAAAAAAATAGTTTACTCAAAACTAAAAATGATTGATAATGATTCAGCAAATGAAAATTCTTTTGTATCTCCACGATTTATAAAAAATGTAATCATATGACACCACTTTTATTTTGCGTATTTTCTCTATTTTGCTTATTTTGCTCTTTAAATCGCTTATGCGCTTATTTTAGCTTTTTTCTTAGAAGAATTTAACATTTGTAATTTTTAGTTTGAAAAATCTAATCATAAAACATTAATTAATTTACTATGTTTCGGTTTAAACGACTCAGCGAAACATCCCTCAGAGAAACAAATAGTGCGCTCGGGGAATTACCCAGTTCTGTGTTTTATCGAAAGCCACAACAATAGTATATCGCGTTTATTTGTAAAACGGCTATAAACATTGTTTTGTACTTTGTTAACTGAGCATTCCATTGTGTTGTGATATTCTGTGAATAATTTTAATCTGAAGTTATAAAATGCTTAAAGTGAAGGATAAATCCGTTTCGGCAACTTGGCGTAAAGATTTTCTTGATTTGGTTATTGAAAATAAACAAAATATTTTGCAGAAGCTGCATGAAAACCGTTTACGCCTTTGTAATATTTATTTTGAAACGCTGATTTAAAAAAATTCTGTCGTTTCCCCATAATATGGTTGAATTAAATTTTTAATGAAAACATGGTTGAACGGCAAGAAAACTGATATCAAAGTATGTATATTTTTATTTGTTGTTAATTACGTTTTCTAGTTTTTATTTTGCATGGAAATATTTGTAACAATACCGTATTCTTATGCAAAACAAATAAAAATTTTGTTTTTTTTATTTTGCTTCTTTTGTGATTTTTCATGCTTTTTTTCTGATATATCAAGCTTATAAGCGCTTATTATCAAAAAATAAATGCTTATAAATCCGCGTTCCGATCATGACCCATAAGGTAACCGTTCCCATTCAACCCCGTAGGTCCTAGCTGCCCCAATAAAAATATTTCAAATGGTAACAACCACTTTTTGATACCTCATTAAAAAGCTCTTAAAAATGCTATTCAATAGTAGCAAACATTTTTTTACACCTGATATCACAAGGTGGGTGTTACCATTTATAATTTTTCTGTTGGGGTAGTCAGATTCTAAGTCTAAGTACGTTGATACATTTTAGAAAATATAACGCATTTCTACCGTTTTTTTCTACATTTAGCAAATTTAGGCTACTGTTTTTACTACTCTCAGCAATATACGTTGCAGGTATAAAAAATGTATCATTTCGGCACTTATTTTAATTTTTTATACCCCTTGCGCTTTTCTTTTCAAAGTTTTCGCTATTGCGCACTACCGCTGAAGTTTTTGTAAATTTTAATAACTATTATTAGTAATTCATACGCGCTAAAGAAAAATCATACACCACATAATATACAATACATATACCTACCACACAATACACAGAACACAATCAGAACCCTGAACTGAACTAAATAAAAAGCTCAGCATAAAAGCTAGGTATGGTCACTAAAATAAACAGCAACGATTTCTTTGGCTTGTCGGATTACATTTCCAAGAAGTCCCAGCCATGTGAATTACTTATCGCCATTTCGACTCAAGGTTTGTATTCATTATTTACAAAAAAAAATAAAAAACTTTGGTCAAAGTATAATGCTTCCTGTGTAGCATTATGCTGCGCTTTAGTTATCCGAATCTCGCAGAAACGCAGATAACGTAACAAAACAATTCAAAAGGTATGAGTTTGATATGTAGTAGTTGTTAGAGTGCTTGCTATTTAGGTGGCACTAAAAATATTTTCCAGGATATTTCCTTAACTTAAAAAAAAAATTTTTTTTAAATTAATTTTATTGGCCTTTCTTTACGCTGGAGTCTTAGGCTATACTTAGGCCTACTCAACCTAGTGGGTAATACAGCAATGATAAAAACCAAAACAGTTTCTAAAAATTGTTAGATTTGCTTGTATATTTTCAATAATTTTGGAAATTTATATTTTCATTATTTAAAAATATCTGACACTTAAATTCCCAACATACTCTTTATTAAAAAAATTCTATTAATAAAACTCAAATTATTATCACTTTTTGTGATTAGAATCAAATATTTCGTAATTATTTCCATTAACACGTTTAAATTGCACTAATTTTATTTTTCGCTATAAATTTTATAATTTAATATCTTTTATATACCATTAATAGCTAATCCTAATTAAATTTTTTGAAATTTTCCAAAACATTCATGCCTTGCAAATCCCTTTAAACTTTTACCACTTTCTCAAACGACCTTGGATGGGAAAGCATCTTCTTCTTACCTAATTATAAATGAAGAATGTGAAAAGGGTAAATTCAAGCTACTCATCTCTGTCTTACTCACACCTGTAATACGTTAAACAGAGAAGTTCTAAAAGCGAAGAGAGTCGACAAAATTTATTGGTTGTCTAATTAATATATTAAGAATTTTATATTTTTGAATAGAATTTTATTTATTTGAGGTTTCTTCTTATAGTGCCATACCCCATTCAGGGTGTTGGCTACCTCTCTCCAATGTATGGGTTTGGTGCGCGGCGATAGATAATTTGCACAGACAGACATAGAGGCGGACCTACAGTTTAACGTGGGCTCCGAGCCACAGGAAGTGCATGCACTTTTTCTCCAGGGAGGTTTTCCTGGGGAAAAATTCACCTCGCTGGTTTTCCGTTGCCTTTGGAGGGAGAACGACCGGGCCGGAGGTTCGAACCTGGATCCGCTGCATTGGTAGCCCGCGCGCTTACCACTGATATTCTTCTTCTTCTTCTTCTTCTTATAATGCCATGCCGTATTCAGGGCGTTGGCTATCTCTCTCCTATGTCTGTGTTTGGTGCGTGGCGATAGATAATTTGCACAGACAGACATAGGGGACCTACAGTTTAACGTGGGCTCCGAACCACAGGAAGTGCATGCACTTCTTCTCCAGAGAGGTTTTCCTGGAGAAAAATCCACCTCGCTGGTTTCCCGTTGCCTTGCGAGGGATTGAGCCTAAATTAAAATAATTACAATGTTTTACCTTTGTTGCGAGTAGTTAAAAGTGTTTCTTAACTACATGTGAAAATTGGCGGGCAATCATACTTTAACAAAATAACAATAAGTGTTAGATGATAACTTGAGTGTTTTCTAACTTTTTTGCTTTTATTTACATGAAAAATGTTTCTACGTTATTATAGTGTTGTGTTTTTTATGTGGGTGTATCAGAAATTTAGAAAACTGTAAGCATGAGTTGTTCCGATGCAAGCAAACTGACAGAAAAATTCAAGACGAGTCATGATTCCAAAATTTAGAAATTGATTAAATAAATGATAAGGATAACATTTCTGTTGTATGTAGGTACGCAAAGAAACACGTTTGAAGTTAAAAGCACAGTATGTACACAAAAAAATGGGCAAAACAGGTCGCTCATTCGCCTTTTAATTATTCTCGCGTCAAAAAGTGATTGAAATTTATATCTAGTGAACTCCAGCCGGTACAAGCCGCCCGCGCCAGATACAAGGCGTTGGTTACGTACGGGGCGCGCTCGCCGACTACCTTGTAAAGGTGATGGGTAATGTGCGGGTCAAAAATGGTTATAGCAACTTTATTTATAGTTATCAAAAGTATGCAACAAATAAAAATATTGTTTTTTTATTAGAGCTAGTTGATAGGCGTAGTTAAAATCACGTAACTTCTGAAAAACGCGTCAATTTCAAAAGTTTTAAAAATTCTTGGAGGGCGTCAGACAGAATAAAAGTTGGGAGATTAGTAAAAATTAAATTTGTAGTTCATTGCAAGCTCTAACGGCACAGAAAGTTTAAAAAAAGTCATGTGGGCACTTTTTTAGGAATATTTTTTTAAAAATGTTTAAAATTTTGAGCCGCTAGCATTATTTACAATTTTCGTATTTCCAAAAATATGATTACATTACTTGATTATACTTATTAAGGGCTATCAAACAATATGATAATTTGTATTGATTGATATTTTGTTTTTGAGTAGTCGGTCATTAAATTAAAATTTTCAAAAATTTGTAGCGGCTTTCTTTTTGAAGATACAGCATTTGGAAAAAAAGCATTTGATTTGTTTTCAAATGCAATACAACGTCAAATGTCGAAATTAAAAAGATGTTTAGAAAACAATCTATACCAATAAAACAGGTCTAATTTCCGTTTCCGGTTCCGGTTTCGATAAACAACTTTACAAAGAACTACCCGCAACTAAAAAACTTCCACCCAGCAAATCTTATAAAAATCAGTCAAATGGTTTTGGAGATATAGGGAAACGAACGCATCCACACACGCAACCACGCACAGACAGGTATTTTTTAAAACCCACTCTTTTGGGTTCCTTGGACCCCAAAACGCGTATTTTCGTTAAAGTCTGCAATTCGCAAATTTGCATGAAATCATAACTTTCCTTACTTCAGTAGAAGCATGGGAAAGTAAAACTGTCGATTCCATCTTACTAAAGTGTTTGGTTGCAGATCTTGTAATAAATACCAGTGGCGTAACAAACACCCCCGCAATTCCCGCACTGTGGGGGGCCCAAGTTTTTTAGGGGCCCAGCGCGATCAGGGGCCGTCAGAAACTAAGAAAGAAAAAATGAAAGAAAAATATACACGATTATTGTACTTCAAAACATAAAACCATAAAAAATATTCTAATTTTTTATTGAGTATGATATTTAGCGTCGATGCGTTACCGAGCTGTATGATCTCACCTGTCAGTCAGATCGCTAATGGGTAGCTTAAATAAAAGCATAAATCTCCATGTCAGCAAAATAACTAGATAGTTGAATTTAGAAATAATTGGTTTAGTTTCGGTTTAAATCGCGAAGGTATGTATCTACTTATTAAAGGCATAAAAGTCGTTGTCTCGGCTTTCTGTGGTAGGGGACACGCAGACATCCAGCTGATAATAGCACGCTGCAGTACTAGCTACAGTCCCGGACCCGCTGTCGAGGGGCATGTACACAACACGGAGTCGTATCCACATTTGTTAATGACTTAGCCCACTGACTCTACGAGTCTATATATTAAAGGCTGATCTTTGGTTTGATTTAACTTTCTGCTCGGCTGCCTGCGTACGCGCCCAACTTTTTCCTCATTACTACCCTTCCGCCTGGCGTTCAGTTTCGCTTCAGCCGTATTGAGGAGGTGCACGGATTACTTTGCAACCATTTGCTAACATTTTTATTAGGAGAAATGCGTGGGGCGTAGTCCACGGGCTCAGCTAATTAAATATTTGAAATATAATTATGGTTTAAATTTAATGTATACTATAAATATAAATCTAGCTAAACCATTAAGTGGCGCCCAAAAAAGAAAATTGAACAAGTTATCTTCTCAAAATCTGTGCCCAAACTTCCAAAATTTAGTTTTGGAAAAAAAATCTACCAATTTAAACATGCTAACTTCCGTTTCCGGGTTCGGATATTTTTGAAAATCTTAACTAGAACAGTTGTCGATATACTTCTTTATTCAAAATTTGAAAAAGAAATTTCGATTTTTTCCGGTTTTTTTCTCTTCAAATAGAATTTACAAATTTTAAATGAAATGGTAGAAAATTACCGTTTCTGATAAAAGAGAGTGATGACTGATGATTTTTCAACGTACTTATATAAAAATACTATTTTCAGTGTTTCAGTATCGCGTTTTTATCTCTTAAACATCGTGGGTGGTTATACACAGTGGCGTAGCTACATTTTTGGATTTGCTTTCGATAAACTTTAGAAGTCTTTTTTGTAGTCTTTTTGTATGTTAAAGTAATGCAACTTTTAAAGGTATATTTAATATTTTGGGAGAACCAGGCCCATACTTCGCTACTTGCGCCATTAGGGCTAAGGCAGCTTGTATGTATGGGTATAGAAATGAAACTGTTTTTAGTTTATATTAAGTGCTATCACGAGTAGAGTGATTACAGTGGAAGGAAATGAAACAATACTTCCTACATACAGTATAACAACGTTACGACTTCTCGATGGCAGTATTCAGTTTGCCGTGCACAAGTCGATTTGATTGTTCTATTAAGTTAATAGCGTACCTTTAGATTATAATAATCGCATACTAACTGTGAGTAATACAATTATGTTTACTATTAGCTATTAGCTACAGTAATGTTTACTTAAATGTCACGATGTTTTGTAATACATATAAAGCTTCTCATTATTTCTAACACTTTTATATCGAATTAAATCGTACTAAGTAATTATATCTCCTCTTAGGAGAGGAGCAAAACACCAGTTCTTGGGTATAATTTTTGAAATTTTTGATTGTTTTTTAATGAATGCTAAATGTAAATGAGTAATGAATTTGAAAATTTTAACGTGCGCGCGCGCGTGCGTAAACATGGCATGTTTTGAGCGTATGATGTATCTAAAATAAACCTTTCTCAGTTCAGACCGCATATGTGAGAGTATTAAAGAAAAAGTCTTTTTCCTCAAATTGTCATTTCCGTAGGTTCCAAAATGTTACATTACATGACTCGAATTGTTTTAGGATGGAATTTTTCCAAATATGCGAATTTCTATGAAGTTGTACATTATTATAATAACGGCAGCGTCATTAATGTTATATCAATACAAATTATCCAAATTGTGGATGTCAGTGCGTCATCAGTGCAAACACAGTGAAGAAATTTATATTAGAAATATATCAAATGCAAGAAAGCAGATTAATTTGAAAAAAGTAAATGGAACCAATTCAAGCGTAAGTGTACTTTTCGTTTTATAAGTTCTTAAGCACTTATATTAAAATTAAATTTATTAAACTGTTGGTTTATCAATATAAGATTTCTTGTTTGTTAGCTATTTTTGTAATTATTACGTTTATCATTAGGTATTTGAAACATAATAAGGGAGATTGTTGTAGAATATTTAACATACTTATGGAACGCCTTTTCACTTTTTATCTTGAACTATGGAAAACCAAATTATATTTTGATCAAGTCACTGAATAAATTTGATGTCACTAAATAATTTTATACGTCACAAGTTGAATTTTCAGACGTCTGAAATTGAGGTTTTGATGTCAGTAAATAATTTTTTGATGTTTAAAAATAATCCAATTTCGGATAAGAATATTTATCTAATAAATACTGCATTAGAAGTTTTGACGTCAATAATTCATTTTTTGACGTCAAAAATCTTGTTTATGACGTCAAAAATTCAGTTTATGACGTCAAAAACCATTTTTTGACGTCCGAAAACCGTTCAGGCAGTTATATAATAAAATAATAAACGAACACAAAATATAGTTAATTATACATAAATTATATTCAAACGCCAGTAAAGAATTTTTAGCCGTCAAATATGAATACTAACGCTAATAAATAAATTTTTGGCGTCAAAAATACAATTTTATGATATCAAAAAATGAATTTTTGACTTCGAATAATGCTGCTGCTCAACGGGATACTTATGATAATAGTGTAGATTAGAACCATACCGCAACACTGACCGATGGGCAAGCTACCTGTTGAAAGAGGGCGCACTTACATCCCACCGCCACCGGCTCTTTAATGCGCACTGTATTATAATTAACAACAATGTGGCGCGGGTGTGCGCTAGGGCAAATGGCTGATGAGTGAATCATAAAATTACAACATAAAATAGCCCTCGGAACAACAATATAAACTTTGTATAATCCCAGCATAAAACGCGCTCTTGTAGCAACTAGATCAAATACGGGCAAATAATATCATGTGGCTATCGACTAAAACTTTCTCTACAACGCCAGTTGCGCCACTAGGTGGTAGCATTTTCCAAAACAAGAAATCATATATTGAGTAAAAAATTCCGTTTTTGTAAAATAAAACTGATTTTTTGACATCAATAAATACATTTTGGACGTCAAAAAATCATTATTGACATCTGAGATCAATTAATCATGATTGAAGAATAACATTTATGTCACACTGTTATTAATTCTAAATTGTGTAAGCAATCTTTAGACGTCAACCAATAATATTTTTTGTCGTCAGGAAAATAATATTTTGGCGTCAAAAAGTTATGTATTGACGTCAAAAGCTGCGTTTTATTATCAATAATTAAATAGTTATTTAAAACCTTTCAATAAAAAAGTAATTTTCAGACGTCAAAAAAATTATTTAGACTTCTGAAAATGATTATTTTGACGTCAAAAAACAATTACTAAATCAGAATATAAATTTTTGACGTGAAATAATAATTTTTTACATAAATAAATGTTTGATAAAAAGTAAAACGGCGTTACATACATACTGCTATTGAGGACCATTGATTATTGAGTAGGTATTTTATTGTTATTGATGTAGAAATAAAACACTGGATTACTTCAACAATATTGTTGAAGTAATAAAGTGTTTTATTCATACACCAATATGAACCTTAACGAAGTAAAGCTAGAACTTATTAATATAATTATTTTTAATTAGAACCGTGTACTTTTTCGGCATAATATGACTGGAATATTTTTTAGCGTTTTAGTACAACAGCGCGGCAACGCTTACAGCAAGATTTCCCACCTTTGTACATAATAACACCAACATATAGGAGACCTGAACAGTTAGCAGATCTGACTAGACTTGCTCATACCCTAATGTTAGTGTCAAATGTGTATTGGTTAGTGATTGAAGACGCTCAAATAAAAACACCACTAGTAACAGCGTTATTACAGAAGACTGGACTTCGATTTGAACATCTTACAGGTATTTGCTTGGTTAAAGTTTAGCTTAACGTTAACAACCGCAATAGTTTACCGACAGATATCTCGCGATATTCCTGCCGTACTATGTGATCTTTAAAGACCGGGAAATGGTGATACTCATTCAATAAATTGGGGAAAAAGGGTAACAATAACGTGGTGGGTAGCAGTGGCGGCTCGGGGTGGGGCGTACTGGGGGGTCATTTTGAAATATTTTTTGATAAAAATGTACTTACCCAGCCAAATTTTAGGTAGACATATTTCAAGTCGATCCTTCGCCCCTTCGCGTTGGAAAAATGATCTATCACTAGTTCATTAAAATTATCAATGTTATTAGTTAACGATTTTTCGATGATTAACGTAGCAAACGCACTTAACCTTTCTTGCTCTATCGTGTAACGCAAAAATGTTTTTATGCTTTTTAAAGTAGAGAAGCAACGCTCGCTTTCCACCGTTGTCATCGGCAAAGTACACAAAATTTTAATAAGTTTTACACTCTCGTTAAAAGTCTGACAAAGATTATTGTTTATAAATAATTGTAGTATTGCAACAGCAGCAGCACTTTCATAAAAATCCTCACGATCGTATAGCACTTCTAGTTCGGTTTTTAATTTTAAATCGTTTATAACGGGGTAACTAGTCTTGACTAATTTAAAAACATTTTGTGGAAAACATTTTTTGCACTCCTCGGATTTATTTGCTTGAAATAACTGGGGAACAATTAAATGATTAGAAAATATAAATCTATGTTCAACCTCCGATACAATTATGTCGCAAATTTCTACTGCAATTAGAAGTTTTGAATCTTCATTTATTTTATTTCTTTTTTGCATGTCCATGGAGCAGCTGGCACGAAATTATTAAGAGTGTAATGCCTAACTTTTTCTATATTACTCCGCAACACTTTATGCAATCTATGATTTTGTTTAAAATATACCTATTTTTATCAACATTTTCATTAAAATCTTTAATAGATTTTCGATAAGCGCGGTACAGTTGCAATCTGATATCCACATTACCAAGTGTGGCAAATTTTTCATATGATTTGCTGATAAAAAATGTTTTTGTACTTTAATTTTTAAATGTTTTAAGTCAATCACGCCGTTTTTACACCACATTGCGTCATCGCAGAATAACAGACACGGGAAACAGAAGAAAGCGTTTCTAATATCACATCCACAAATCCAATCCGATAAAGCATACATTGACTTATTAAAATATTATTATTTTTTATTTAATTTTATATATTATTTGTTTAATAATTAGAGTTGGTTGTGGGCGACCGGTTTCTTTTAACTTCAAACGTTCTTCAAACTTCAAACCACGTTGAGCTTTAAGTTCCATTATTTTTTGCACAGACATTTTATAGCACTAAATTAAGATTTACCACACAATTATGATTTATTACACAAAAACACATCACAGACAAAACCGCTGTACAAAAAAATCCCCGATTATTTCTACACAAAGAACGTTGTGTCATACCAACATAAAACGAACGTGTGAAGAAATACACCAACTACACGTAATTAGCATGCGCGTACTTATTTAATCAGAAACTGGGGTCATCGACCCTGAAGTCTCTAATGCGCACCAGCTTATTTCCTTTTTTAGCTTGTGTAATCTGAATTTTACCGCAATGAGCTTTCTATTTCACTCTTATTCATTTAAAAGCCTTTTACGCCGGCGGCTTTATTCGGTGGTGTATAGCTGAATTGTGGACAAACAGCCATATGATCCTCGCATGGATTCGCTTAACGCGCGCGCGATATTCAAACATTCAAACTTTTCGGATCCTGTGGCAGCTTTTTAATAAACGTTCTCGCATTGAAATCTCATACAAACGTTAACTATATGGTATTTTTTAAATTTTATAGTGTGTAATATGTTATGCACTAAAACAAAAAGTAATTATTTTTTTCTTATTGCATTGGGAGGTCAATGACCATTTGACCCAATGGAGAAACCGCCACTCGTGGGTAGTGTGTCGCGAGTGTGTCTGTGTATATTGCCAAATAGCAAAAATATCACGATAATATTAGTCCAGTATTAATACAGTATTTGAAAACTGTTTTATTTCTTATTTTGCAACAATATTTATAGCAAACATTTGTCTTACATTCAAAAATAATATGAACTTATTAAGTGGTGGCTAATCCAGTATTTGTGAACAATGTTATCAAGCACAGGTTTATAAATACTACCTGATAATATGCTGTTATGGATAAACAATGTTATTTAAATATCTTGACATAATATTATTTACCAAATATTGTTACCTAAAATGTATGTAACATTTAAAGGTAACAATACGAAAATAGTTCTCAGATATTTTCAGATAATATTACTAGGTTGAGATGTACAAAATACTACTTAAATATTATGGCCTGTTGTCTTACTAATACTTAAAATTATATAGAGAAAATAGAATGTTGACATAATTTCAGATAATATTAGTTAGACTTGAAGTTCAAAAATATTATTTAATTATCATGAGCTAATCTGTAACTAAGATTTCAAAATCAAAAAAATATATTGAGGAAACGTAATACATTTTTTCATATAATATTTTTTTTATTATTTAAACATGTTTTTTTTCATTAGTATGAAAACCAATTGAGCAAGTAGTTAAAGATTGAATGTGCTCCAAGTTAAGCCATCACATCTTTGTGATCCAGTTGTAATAAGTAAATCTTCACTAGCCTTAGTAATTGAGATGCATTTGCATCATGTTTTTTATTTTTCTGTTAGTTTAAGTTAGAGTAAATTGAGCAGAAATTAGAAAGAGTTCATATTGGAAATGTTTCAGATGCCTCTACAACTAGATGAGAGGTATTTTATGAACGGAAAGAACTAGTGACTTTTCAGACGTTGTAGGAAAGCATATTTGAGGGTGAGTTATAACTAAGTTGACATGTAACTATAACTTTTAAACAGTTACTACATGCTTTGAAAATATTCAGATTTATATTTCTATTTATTATAGTTCGAATAGTATTATTTAAGTAATACTAACGCGTTTATTCATCTGTAAATAACTAGAAAGACTAGAGTGCATCAGCATCAGGGGGAGATGGGTAATTGCCCCCTCCCCTAAATTTTAAATGAAAAGTGTTCGCGCGCAAAAGCCGTCTTCTGGCCACCATTTTTAGGCTACAATGTTCGGAATGTAATATCCACTTTTGGATTTTAAAAAAGCTTATTTCCCCGATGAATTTTTGATACATCCCTTTTGGGAGTTATGCACAGCACACACACACACACACATGCACGCTCTATGTACGCACGCACGCAAGGACGCACGCAAGCACGCACGCACGCACTAGTAAAAATTTAGAGCAGTGGCATGCCGTGACGTCAGCGAGTGCTCGACAGCAGCCGGTACGTACTGGCTGTGGCCGGTAAGCGTAATAAATATTTAATTTTCATTTAATTATTGGAGAACACTGAGGTACCGCTATTGTTTTTTAACTTCATAAGCTTTAAACAAACCATGTCTAGAGAAACTTATACCCAACATTTTTAATACGGTTAACATGCGTTGGTTAACTATTCACCACAGAGACAGAGTGAAAAAGAGGCGAACCACTTCTTCTGAACTTTCCTATACTTGAGAAACTTTTATGTTTCCTATGTCCAACGGTTTTCTCTACAACACTGTAGCCCCACAACAGTGGTAGTAGGAAATAAAGCCATTGATATTACTCCGCAAATTCAACACGTCACGGTGTACAGATAACGGAAGATACCGGTCGTGCAGTGGAAACGAGCTAACCTGTAATTACCACCTGATTGATGACCGTTAGTCCTGTCACTTGCCGCCTTATTGTGTTTTTATGGTAAAAAATTGATTTTTGATTTTTGGGAAAAGGATTCCTTGATATTAAAGAAAACTAAAAGCGGAACGACAATTTTGATGGGAGGAGGAAAATAACGCCTCTAAATATCGTTGCACCTAAAAATTATGTTGTGAATTTTTTCTACTATTAATCGTGAGCGGTTGAGCTTAAACAAAACATTTTTAACGTTTCCCATTTGTTAAATAAAGTAGCAGCATCTTTCGATTTAAAAAAGAATTATAAAAAGTGTCACAAAGAAATTAGCGGACTGCGACACGTACCACCTTAGAGCTTATCTTTAGAAAATTTTAAAATAATTGTTTGGTCAGTTTTGGTGGATTTAATTTTTTTTTGGAAAATGTCTAAGGTTTAGGTTTCTTTCACTTCACAGTTATAGTAGTTCCAAAAATTCTCCAAGCTTGTTACATTGCATACCCCTAGCGAATTTTAAATATCACATTTCATCCCAAACTGATAACTTGTTTTTAAGTAAATAGGCGTTAATGCCAAGATTTTCGAAAATTTATAGAAGGCGTCACAGAGAAAATAGCGGGCCGCCACCAAATTAGTGCGCGAATTAATCAAACTTTCAAACGTTTTTGCATGCTTTGCCAGCTGTTTAATAAACATTCTCGTATAAAAATCTTAAACAAAAGGTAATAAGAAAATATTTTTAAATAATATAGTGTGTGATATATTATGTAGGTACTCAAACAAAACTTAATTAATTATTTTTTTTTTGGGAAGTCAATGACCAATTGCAACAATAAAAAAACCGCCACTGGATGCTCTACACCCTCGCCTCCCTAATTTTCAGATTCCAACTTTTGGCACCTCCCCCCTATAAATAGAAAAAAATTGTGTGGGTGCCATTCTAGATTGACGTAATATGTAATATTTAGATAGCAGATCACAGTAGATCTTTTTGCTAGTTTAAATTGGAAGGTTTTGAACTGTAATGCTAGATTTTTTCAACATAACATTTTTCACTTATTATTACTAAGTAGAAGTCTAGCAGTTGGGAGGGGGTATAAAAATACGAAGGCTCCTGCTCCTCTAGATAATATTAGTTGGGGTGTTATGTTTATTAGGTAATATTCTTAGCGATTTAAACTTTTCTAAGATTTAGTATGAGGCGGCCGTGGGCTAGTGGTTGAGCGTTCTACTGCTATGCTCGAGGTCTGGGTTTCAAATCCTAGTACCGGAACATTGGATTTTTAACGGCCGTTCTCCCTCGCAAGGCAATGGCAAACCAGCAAGGTATTCTGTCTAGAAAACTATCTCTGGTGAAGAAGTGCTTGCACTTCCTGCGGTTCGGAGCCCGCGTTAAACAGTAGGTTCTCTATATCTGTGTGTTTTATTAAGCATGCTCACCACATGCATAGGAGAGAAAGTCACCGCGATCTGTCGAGAGCAAAAGGACTCTAAGTAAGAAGACTTAGTATGATGTAAGGTTTCGATTCCTTATCTATTATTACTATGTAATAGTCAATATAATATAAAGGGGTTTTCTTAATGGTATATGCAACGGTTTATTTATTTCCATTGCTAATAACACAAATCCACAGAATTTTATTTCTTGTTTAAAATACCATATTGGAGTTTTATCTTATTATCAGAAGAGCTAAGTATATTAATAAGTATATTGTGTCTTATATGTACATGTTTGTCGGTTACATCGCGAAAAAATAAAAAATTCAAAATTAACTAGTGAGCTTTGCAATTATGACTAGTGATTGCGATTTAAAAAAATCAAACTTCTATAAGCTCGGAAAATAATAAAATACTATAAGACATTAGATAATTTTTATATTGGTTTGTAAGTTAAAATTGTACGCAAATTTAAAGATTGACCACAGCTGTGCGCTCCCAGCTCCTATTCGCCTTCGCTCTTTTATTTACTAAGGAATTCGGCAAAATTTCACAGCAATTTTTAATTCAATAATTGTTTTAGCTCCAATGCCAGTACATTATAAACGCGCAAAAACGTGGCCTAAACCTAAAGGTGTCTCAAACAGAAACCGAGGTCTTGGTTGGATAAGAAAATACGCTACAGAAGGAGTATTGTATTTTGCGGATGATGACAACACATACGATTTGGAGATTTTTCGTGAGGTAAGTGTGTTATAATATTGTATTGAAAAGCAATATGTATGTATGTATGTATGTATGTATCAGGGACGTTAACCGAAATAAATAAACTGTTTCAATTTCGGTTGCTACAATAAACAAATGCCGGTTCTATACATTTGTCGGAACGAAAAAATACATATATATTCTTAAAATAATTACGGTTACGGTTTTGGGTTTTCGGTTACGGTTCAAAAAATTTTTAATTTCGGTTTTTGTTTCAGTTGTGATTCGGAACATTTTCGGGTTTTTCCGGTTTTTGATTACGTTTCGGTGCACGTTCCTGGCATGTATGTATGTATGTATGTATGTGTGCGTGATGCATCATAACTCCCGAACGGAGGCTCTGATTTTGATGAGCTTTACACTGTGGCGGTATATCAAAAATTCACCGACAAATTAAGCTTTAAAAAAATGCGAAACCGAAATCGGAAGTTAGACACGGTTTTTTGGTAGAATTGTTTTTGGTAAAGGGATTTTTTAAATCTAAAAACGGAATCGGCTAGAGAACAATGCTTTTTTCTGAGCATTCTAGCTTTAAATTGGCGGCAAAGATTTTTTGAAAATTTTTAGTTTAGCGCCTTATTACTCCAAAACAATTTGGCAGATCGGGGTGAAGATTTTAATCGCAAAAGCTCTATAGAGACACACTGTTACTGTGCGCAAATATTTGCGAAAAGTTGAAAGTTATGAAGTGAAAAAATTACAAAAGTTTCAATTATTTCCAAAAAACAAATATTGAATATCTGGCCACGTGATTTTTTTTACATTTTGTAAGCTCATAGATACAGATGAATTCGTATCCCAAGCCGTTCGTTTTACTGCGACGTCTTCTACACATTTGTGCAAATTTTAAGTAGAGGAAAGTTCAAGCGAAGTGCTTCGCTCATTTTTCCATATGCGTCATCTATATTTTTTCATAAGTTTTCACTTATACAAAGCATTAAGTTTGCTTGCGTAGATGTTGTATGTACAACAAATATACAGGGTGTTAATGAATTGTAGGGACAAACTTCTAGGGCTTGCAAAGCACAACAAAGCAAACAACTTTTGTTAATAAATGTGTGGTCAAAAGTGTTTCCTTTAGAAAATATAGCCTCTTAAAGATTCTTTAAGAAGTACCTGAAAATAGGCAACCCAAATTTGCATTTTCAATTATTTTGCGCAGGTTAAACGGAAATTTGAAAAAAAAAACTATCTAGACATACATGCATTCAAATAACGTCAATTTTGACACAATTCGATATTTTTGTGATATTTTTTGACTTTTCTTGCATTCGTTTCTTTCTGTGCCTTTTATAATTCGTTTTTTTCGTTCTGTGATTTTTTACGGCGCGTATTCTTGCTGCATGTGAAGAAGTTCAACAGACTCCTGGTATATTTGGAACGGTGCGCAGGAATTTACTTCGTAGATGTGTTTCGTGTGTAGAAGCTGGGGGGGGGGGGGGGCGACATTATGAACATTTACTATAATTTTGTTAATTTTTGAATTAGTTATTGTAAATTTTTCAAATAGTTGTTTTTTTGCTTTGTAATTTTGGTTTTTTCTATTGCTTAGTTTTGAAACATTTTGTTAATTAATTTATTTTAAATTTAATTTGAATTTGAAAAGTGGAAAAGAGGGCTTTATTTATCCTGTATTAATTTCTGTCGTTATGGAAACAAATAGTAGGTAGTAAATTGAGTTGCCTACATAAAGGCGCTTCTTAAAGAATCTTTGAGAAGCTCTATCCCTGAAAGGAACACTTTTGACCACACATTTATTAACAAAAGTTGTTTGCTTTGTTGTGCTTTGCATGCCCTAGAAGTTTGTCCCTACAATTCATTAACACCCTGTATGTATACTTGAATAGCCAAAGCGATTATACCGTCACAAAATTAATTAGAAATTTTGAACGTTTTCAGATGCGCTTTACAAAACGAGTATCAATGTGGCCTGTCGGTTTAATTACATCACTCGGTGTTAGCTCACCAATAGTAAAAAATGGAGTATTTGCTGGGTTTTATGATGGTTGGATTTCCGGTCGTACATTTCCTGTAGACATGGCTGGATTTGCAGTTGCAGTAAAATTTTTACTGCAACGTCCAAAAGCATCAATGCCATATCGACCAGGATATGAAGAAGATGGTTTTCTCAAAAGTTTGCACCCTTTTGAACCTAAGCAGATTGAGCTATTAGCTTCTAACTGTTCTAAAGTAAGTCAAATAAAACCAATCGCCATTAGAAGTATTTATAATTAATCTTCTTTTATCTTCTCAGATATTAGTATGGCATACTCAAACGAAAAAAAATCAACCATCACGAAATTTGGATCTTCATAAATATGGCAATACAAATATAGCTGCCCTAAAAAAGATACTGGTATAAGAAAAACTGTTCCTTAATATATCAGATGCAAACTTTCCGAAAACGCAAATAATATAATCATAATCACTTTCAAAGACATTCTACGTCTCAGATTAGGTGTTGAAGGTGGAAGTGGCTGAACATTGTAAATATAGATTAAGGAAAAAAATATACCTACAATACATTGTAATATACCCGAGAATCACCACAATTTCATTATCACATGTTTGTATATAAAATTGCCAAAAGCCAAAAATTAAAAATTATTACAAATGACAAAATATTTTAGATTCAGTATTGTTTCCAGTACTAAATGACACCATTAACAAATAGCGAAAAAATGTGCTAATTATCATATAATAGAATTAACAGAATTATTGGTGCGTTTTTTAATGACGCGCAAACTAACGTAAAGCTTTGTGCTTTACTTGCAGTTGAAGTTAAAAGTGTCCAAACCATAGAATTTCTACCCATTATGGGTTACGTGTTCGTCAATATCTCGATAGAGCATTTAAATACACAAGCTGCCATTTAAAAAGAAATTCCAGTATATACAAAATATGAAAGAAATTATTAAGTGCCAAAATTACTTCACTTATTACCGAACAACTTTTATTTAAAATCTTTTTTGATGTAACAAATATGAAACATAGTGGAACCATCATTCTATGCATTCTGATCACCCTGTATACAGGAAAACGTGACTGACGAGGAATATTATATTTATTTATTTATTTATTTATTGCAATGATCTATCTTAGATGTCAATACAAATAAGCTGAAGTGTTAACTTCGAGTGGACTTTCCCTGCTGGATATTAATACTTCCCATATTTGCAAAAGTGTAATTTTTTTTAATTATAACGTTGTACAGTTCACCGACTATTAGATTTCTAAGAAAACAAGGAGTGAGAATTTGAACTTGCGATAGCTCGTGCAATTGGTTTCCGTATCGCAACTGTACACATAGTAGCAGCGACTTAACTGCACAGAAGCAAGGTAATCGCGGCGCCCTACAGCTGATTACAAATTCCGTTTCGGATGTCGGACAAAAATTGCTATAATAGCTTTATTTGAGGAGTTTTCAAAAATATGCAAAAAAAACAACTTTTTTAACTAGAGCTAATTCATAGGCGTAGTTAAAGTCACGTAACTGCCATAAACCGCGTTGTTGATATTAAAAAGTGTCTTTTTTTTCTTAATTTTTAAAACAGTTAAAAATTTAAGCAAATCTTAATAAAGCTTTAAATAGTGTATCGAACTGATAATAGTATATTAAAAAACAAGTTTCATAAGACATGATTTTAGAGCACGCGTCCAAGTTAGAAAACGAGCCGCTTGCGGCGAGTTTTCTAATGGACAAGTGCGCTTAAATGTCTTATGAAACGTGTATTTTATACTATTTTTTCTATTTTGGTCCAAAAAGTTAAAAATTACCTTATTTTATATTTTAATTTAAAAATTTAATCGATTAGGAAAATTTGGTTTTTGTTTTTGATATGTGGCTGTTGGTGACATTTAGTAATTTCATACAATTCAAACTACTGTCAAATTAAAATTTAGACAAACAATTTGAAAGTGATTTAATTTTTAAAATACCTAAGATTTGAAGATAAGATGGAAGAAGAATTATCTTGCACCCCACCCGAGCTACGCAAAGTAGCGGAAAATACGCTAAATAATCTTTTTTAGAACTTACAATTTGAAGGTTATGTTTATAAGGCGTGAAGGTTTTCTTGTCACATATTTGTCACCAACCTAACAAAATAAAATTTTGAATTCTTTTAGGAGTTGCTTTATGAAATCCAAATGAGTTTCATAAAGTAGTCAGTAAAGAACCAAAATAGAAAAAAGTTTATAACGATCGGCGTTTGCGTTTTTGAATAAATAATTATTCAATTCTAAATTTTTCAAAAATTCCTGGAAGGCGTGTCAGGGTAAAATTTAGTTAGAATTAGTTAGAAATTATAAAGCCAAAAAAAAGTATATGTAGTTTTTGAAAAATATTTTTTTTGAAACTTTTCAAAATTTTGAAGCTGCGCCATTGCGATCGTTGTCGGATTTTCGAAATTAATTTTATTTCATCGTATACTACCCGCTCTCAAACAAGTTGTAGCTGATCCCGATCAGACGACTAGTTTTTGAGTAAATGGGCGTTAAAATCGAGATTATCAAAAAGTTGTAGCGACCGCCATTTTGAAACTAGAGAGTTCGGTAAAAAAGTTTTCGAATTGCCTTAAGTTTTTCTCTCAGATCCTGTGCTCAAATTTCTAAAATTTGGTTTTGGAACGAAAGCTACTAAAAAAACGTGTCTAACTCCCTTTTCCGGTTTTAGATATTTTTGAAAAGCTTGACTAGACTAAACGCACGTGGAAGGGAATAATGAGGGAAAGGTCGGCCGCGTACGCAGGCAGCCGAGCAGAAAGTTAACCGAAAATCGGCTTTTAATATATAGACTGGTGGAGCCCGTGGGCTAAGTTATTAATAAATATGGGACACGGCCCTGTGCTGCGTACATGCCTCTCGACATCGGGTTTCCATCTGAAGCCAGTTCTGGAGCGTGGTATTATTAGCTCGAGGTCCGCGTGTTCCCCATCACGGAAAGTTGAGACAACGACTTTTCTGCCTTTAATATGTAGATACATGCATGTTCACGATTCAAACCGAAACTGAACTAATTATTTCTAAATTCAACTATCTAGTTATTTTGCTGACATGGGGATTTATGCTTTTATTTAGGCCACCGATTATCGAGCTGACTGACAGGCGAGATCATACATTTTGGTAACGCATGGACGCAAAATATCATATTTAGAATTAAAAAAAAAATTTTTTTGGTCTTATGTGTTGAAGTACAATGACTGTGTATATATGTTTTGCATTTTTTCCTTTTTAGTTTCTGACGGCCCCTGATTTCCCTGGGCCTCTAAAAAGCTTGCTTTACATTTTCCAAAACATGTACAAATTTCAAAATTATGAATATTGTAATATTTCTTTATGTTGAAAATATTGGCGATAGTGAGTAAACTCTTTTTATAATCGTCAACCAGCAGTGGCGAATCTTGATTTTGTGGGGCCCCAGGCGCAACCTGATCTGGAGGCCCCCCCTATTGACCATTCTAATAATGGGATGGTTCACTAAAATGAACAATGCAGAAAATCATAACGTTTTTTATTTTTGGAATCAACAAAACCATAAACACATAAAAATAAGATACGCAAATAAAAAAATATTCTCAGGTAGGTACTAGAAAAAAATAATGACATTACCATTTAAAAAAAAATCACATTCTCAGGTAAAAAAATTTAATTTTATTATTAAACGATTCTGAGGCCCCCGCTTTGCTGAGGCCCCAGGCACGCACCTCATGCGCCTGTGCGGTAATCCGCCACTGATTGGGAGATTAATTATTATTATTATTATTATTATTATTATTATTATTATTATTATTATTATTATTATTATTATTATTATTATTATATTATAGAATATTCCTGTTTCAGCCAAGTCGCTCATCAGTAATAGTAAAATAAGACTATAATAGCTATTTATGTAACCAGTTAGGAAATGCACCATTTTGTGTAACGAGTGAGATGTTCACACAAGTTACACAAAATCGCATTTCCTAACGCGTTACATACAAGATTTTTACTAATTTTGATAAACAGAAAGGTTCTTTAAACTTTAAATCGGGGAAATTATTAATCTCATGAATTGTATAGAAAATCAAGTAGGTACGCTTATTTTGTTTGACAGTTTGAAGTTTATACAGAAGTGTGTCGAGTTAGAAAATATCCCAAATGTCTGATTCAAGTTCAGATATACTAAGTGATATCGAAGAGGCCGCACAAAATGCACTATCATCCGTGATTCCGATAAAATCAAAAGCAAAATATGATTTTTCTAATTTTGACATGTAAAGTGTCACTTTTCAAAATTAATTGAAGTTTCTCAGATTACAGCAAGTTCTAGTAATAAAACTTCCCACTCATCAGGAGTTAACCTAACTAACTGTAAGAATTGTGTTATACATGTTTATAATTAATTAAATGTTAAATTTTTTAAATTTTGTGTTTTTTTTTCGTAACTGGTGTTGAAATGAATTTTTCATCACCAGTTGTGAAATATTTTACTTTTCCTAACTGGTTATGAAAAGTGTGACGTTTCGAAACTTCAATTAATTTTGAAAAGTGACACTTTACTTGTCAAAATTAGAAAAAATTAATTTTTAGGTCCCTTAATATTAAGAGGGACTAATTATACGCCTCGCCTCAACTTTTGAACTATTATTTTCTCTTTTCTGTAGTGTTTTTCAGTTCCAAAGCAATCTTGCATAAAATTATAAAAAAAAACGGTTTAGTAGAGGCTTTGTTGCGAAAAGCTTTGCCCATTTTTGCATAATTTCCTTCAGCGGTATTTCGCTATGAAGTAAACGTAATTCGGAGAAAAGCAGTAAAAAGAAGATTGCCCACAATAAATAACTTGCAGCTGCAGAAGGGGAAGCTTTTTGCGGGTTAAATAATTGGCGTTGACAAGTTTTATTGCTTTTTAAACATCTACATAACAGGCGGAATTTAAACGAACAGTTTTTATAGATAAAAACAAGTAATAAAAGGTTGTTTATCGCCCTATCGGATATTGGTCGCTCTTTGTCCATTAACTAGTGATAACAGGCGACTTTATTTACGACATTTTTTTAAGGTAAATATAGCTACAGATTTTTGAAGTGAAACTTCTTCAAAATGTTTGTAAAAAAGAACCTGAGGGTTTTGATCAATTTTACTTGTGGGTAACATCAAATAATGTGTGAATTAATATTTATTTCATAAAAATTTTAGCACTGAATCTGAGAGAACTTAAGGCAAATCGAAAACTTTTTTACAACTGTATGATATTTTTACATGGCTGCATAGAGAATAAAAAGCACTAACTGGTCAAGCCATAAGAAGTAGTATAGGTTGCCATTTAAAAAAAATGTCGATGACGTGATAGCTAAAATGTATGACAATTAAAAAAATGAAAAACGTCAAATTGTGGCAAAAAATTTGATAGGAAACTTTTGTTAGAAACTTTTTTTCGTAAAGTTATTTATTAAGGCTGTAGCATCGATGTTCCTTACTTTTTATTGACCCTGTATAGATTTTACGTCATACGAAAAAATATTAGGTTCGGAAAAAATAATATATACGAATACCAACTTTCATGCAGTTCGAATAACTTTATGAACTATTTTTGCCATATTGAATCCGGCATTTTGAATTTTATAATTTAAACCCCGAATACGTACGTAATTAGCGGTAACGAAACCCCACAACCCCCAACTATCTTTGTGGACATAACCGCTACCTTTGTCACAACTCTCAATTATTATTTTGGGCCAGCGGGTGGTCTAGTGGTTAGAGTCCCAACCTCTAAAACTAGACTCCCAACGGCAGTAGGTTCGAATCCTCTGCCCGTCGGAAATTTTTCTGAATAAGTTAAATCCGGCGTGTTCGTGGACGGTGTGTGTGGTGTGTATGTTGGGTTCCGTGTCTTTTCGGGGTAGGGCGTGTTAGACCGGTGTATAGCGCAAGTCCGCTGAGCCCGGGTAAGAGGGTGGGATGGGAATCATGGGATCCTTTAAAAAAAATTTTTTATTGTGGTCACTATGGCCACCATGCTTAGAACGACTACTTTTGTTTTGATCAAAATCATTTGATCAGCTTAGAAGCGCCTACTATTATTGGTACTGCTGCACATCCACCGCAATACAAATATTAATATAAATAATATAATTGACATATTTGCTAAAACCAAATAAAGAAAACTTAATTTTATAGTTTAGACAACGTAACTTGTTTAAAAAATACAACACCTTTCTACACAAGCGACTTAATACCAGATACGTATTTCGACAGTTATAAGCTATCATCACCAGTGGCAAACTGACACTGTTAGTTTACCACTATTGATAATAGCTTAGCTGTTGAAACACGTATCTGGTAATTAGTCACTTGCGTGGAAGGGTGTTGTGTTTTTCAAGCGTTGTTATTCCACAGTTCGAGTGTGTTCAAGATAACTTGTGATTACAGTGTATACCTGATAATCAAAGACTGGACTTTTAGTCCCAAAGTAGCAAAAAGTTTCGTTAAAATTCAATACTTAAGACACATTGTTTGGTTCAGTGTTTTATTGTTGAGCTAAGCCAAGGTCCACAGTTTAGGGACCTTAGAGCTAAGCGACAACCAGTGCATTAAATAATTTGATTTTAAATTTGCAGTATATTTTTTTAGCAAATTTGAACCTTGAAGACTTCGTAAGACTTTTACTTACTAGGCTTTTTGTATTATTTTCGCCCAAGAAATAACATTATGTAAAGCTTGTGCGCCAATTTATATGCACTCTATAAGAAATTGCATATTTCATTAAAAACTTTTGAAAATTTTATCACAAAAATTTTCCTACAGAAAAAACTCCGTGTTTCATCTATTAATGTATGATGTCCTTCCTGAACAAAACGAGATCTTTTTCAAAGACTATACTTGAAGAGATTTCTGTTTGCTTCCGAAGTTTTCATTTTATCGATTGATTATTTCAGCAGTAGATGGCGATCTGTGTCAACTTTGAAGTTTATTAATTCATCATCAACTTTTCTTTAAAGGTTCATTGCTTGTAGCAAGAAAGCGTATATTATACGACGTTGTTCTTTTGCCATATTTGAAGTTAAAAATTTTAAGTTTTCACACTTGTGGAACAACTTCAGTATAAATTTGTAACTGTAAACAAGACGCTGAAATATATAATAATTCTTTAATAAACAATGTTCCGCAATAGTAAACAAGATCCTGAACTTTATTTATAGATATAGTAACATTTAGGACGAATTATCCTCCCTTTCCGCTTTTTTTGGTCTCCGACGTTCTTTAATTTCACGCCATCTTTGTTGCAAAAATTGAACAAATGATTTTTATGTATTTATTTCGCGAAAAGAAGGGGACTTCCAACTACACGTATACATAGGCGCCGGGTTTTTGAATTCTCAGGGGGGGCTTAATGAAAATGAGCCGCGAGCAAAATTTTTGAATTTTTCAAAGGTCAAACCGTCTTAAATTAAAAGTTAGGATTTGTGTTAAATTATAGTGCCTTGGAAAAATAGGTTTCGTGGGCATAAGTTTTCGATTTTATCATGTTTTTATGCTTTATTTGTTAAAAAATGTAGTATTGCTTATTGCATATTGATTTTGTAGGAATTTAACAGAAATAAGGTATTTTGTACTCCAACGGTTTTGGAACGCGTTATTTTAAGTACATATTTTCATAAAAAGAAAACAAAAAATGAACAGTGAATCTAATAAGAAATATAAAGTAACAAGAAGAACAGTACTACACAAAAACAAAACTTACTCCACAAAGAAAGTACTTCGTCTCACTTCTGTCTTGGCGATAAATAAATTTACAATTGTGTTTATATTTAAATCTGTATCTTGGTTTCTATGAATATGAAGTAGAGCCAAATCATTAAGTCTTTTTTGTGGCATAGTTGACCTTAAATATGTCTTTAACCTTCGTAAAGCAGAAAACGACCGCCCTGCGCTACACAAAGATACAGGAATGTTTAATACTACTTTAATAAATTTAACAAATTCCGGCAAAAGGTCGCGTATTACATTTGCGCCATCCGATTTTTTAAACGCAAAAAATATCAGGGGGGGCTGCGCCCCCCCTTATAATTTTCTGGGGGGGCTTGAGCCCCGAAGCCCCCCCGTATTCGGCGCCTATGCACGTATACCTTTATTTTTAAGAGATATAGTTTTAAAACTTATTACAATATATTTTAAGTGTTCAACGCTTAATCCAAATCAGCAATAAATTTTTAGGTGTATTGCTGTTTTAAAATTACGCCATTTTCTAAATTTGTTTTTAAATTTTTTCGTTCTTTTTTTCAAAAATGTTAAATATGCAGTTAAAACGATACTTTTTTCTCTTTTAAATGATATGTAAGTTTCATATATCTGCAAAACAAATTTCTGATACAGCCTTTAATTTCAAGTTTCATCAAAATTGGACTATCGGTTCGGGAGATATGAAGTGCACACAATCACACCCACGCACCCGCTCAAAGAGAGACATGTTTAAAATCCCCCTTTTTCTTGTGTTCTTGAATATTCACATGTTTTTCTACCGAATTATCGAAATCGAAACATTTCAGTACTGGAAACTGTACCGTACTTCTACAACTTTTATTAAAAAAAAAACATCAAAATCTGTAAGTGCTCGCTCGAAACGTTTTTAGGTAATCAGTAAGCACTAAACACTATGTTTAAATAAATAAAAATTACAAAAAATATACTATGGTGGCATTAAAGATTAATAATAAAAAAGCTTCATGTTAGATAACCTCGGAGAGTACATAATGCAGATAAACTAATACTTTTTTTTTCGTTGGATGATATTCTAATTCTATACATGTCCTTCGAATTTTTTCTTCGTTCCTTCGGCAATTACATAATTTATACCTACAGAGTAACGGGTTTGGGTGAGATCTTTTTTTTTTTAAATTTATTTACAGTTGTCAGATCAACATTCCAGACGTTATACATAACATTTTTAATCAATTTAACAATGACCACATTAACATTTTACAATTTTTGTTTATAACATTTTGACACTATTATTAGCGCCCCGCATTTCTTGATTGGTGCTAATTTAAGAGAGATCTAAAAGTAGAACAAATATTTTTACTTGGAACTTCCGGCATTCGTAGTTTATTTACACAAAAATTTCAAAGTTGCAAATATGTATTTAATTTATGACTTAATTTTAATTTACCATTCACCGATTTACTGTTGCAGTAATAAAACGAAATAAAGAGTATTTTACTGGTAATGTCTAAGTAACCAATAAAATTCACCACTTATCTTAAGAAATTTCCTCGAAGTATTTGCAGGTTGAGTCCTTAACAATTAATACTATTAAGATAAGTTTAAATATTCTACCCAAAACCATATTAACAAAATAAGAAATATTTATTTTTCAACTTTGAACGGCTAACAAATTTGGAGGAGAATGTTTGTGGAGAGATTCACTTTTTATTTTATTTCTTGCAAATTTTCAGATTTCAGATTTTAACGAAAATGCGCGTCCAAGGAACCTTGAAAATTTTTTACTATAATGTCCGATTATTAAAAAACAAAACATCGAATCAATATAAATTGTCATATTATTTGATAGTCCTTAATAAGTATAATCAAGTGATATAAGAATGTTTTTGGATATATGAAAATTGTAAAAATGATAGCTTTTAAAAATCTTTTCATAAATTATTTATCAAACACTGCCCACACCATTCTATAAATACATTTTGAGCCAATAGAGCTTGCAGTAAACTACAAATTTGTTGTATACTATATTCTGATGCCCTTCGGGCATTTTTGAATAAATGAAATTGATTAATTATTTATTTAAAAACGCAAACGCCAATCATCATAAACTTTAAACAGCTCCAAACTAGTATATTAAGATTAACATGAAATTTTAATCATATTAAAAATTAAGAGAGAAAACCAATACTTTTTAATATCAAAAACGTTTTTTCCTGGTTACGTGATTTTAAGTGAGTAGCCGTGCCATGCCAACGCCTTGGGTTTTGAGCGAGCGGCTTGTACTGGGTGTAGAACTGTAGATGACTAGATGTAAATATCAATCACGTATTGGCGCGAAAATATTTAAAACGTAAAAAGTATGGGAAATACCAGCGACGTGTTTCGCTTTTTTTTCATAAGCGGCGATTTCAAATTTTTGTTTTTCGCACAGGGCTTTAATTTTTATAATACCATTCTATAAAGCTTTCTTTTCTGTGCCCACATAAAGGTGTCTTGATGTAGCATAGTGCTGAGTACCGTCGGAGAGATGGGGGTCACAGTTTCCGGCCCCCAAGGTAGCTGTTCAGAGACTAGTCTTGCGGCCTCGTCAGGTTCCCCATTACCTCGATTGCCAGCATGTCCCTTCATCCAAACTAATGAAACAATATTATTTCTGGAGATATCTTGGAGAGCTTCGTAGCACCGAACCACTTTTACAGTTACTCGCAAATATCTAAGCTGCCTTGAGATGAATGCGCCGTCAGTAAAAGTGTAGTTCTTACAGATTCATGTATAATTTCTAGTAAACAGCTTTGTAGTAAACACTTTTTAAGCGGAACCTAATTCAGATCCCAATTTGTAGGCAATGGATAGTGGAATTTCTCTGCTATGGATTTGTTTTTTGTTAGCGCGATGAATACACATTTCCGACTTGCTAGAATTAACGCAGCCATAAATAACTAAATTATACTAACAGAACTAAGTTCAATGTAAACTTTCATTGAAAACAATCAATAAACTGAGGTGACATGTGGGAGCCTGCGGACGTGTTGCTCTGATAAATCTTTCCTAAATGCAAGGTTTAGTCGTATTGTTATGGTGAGACAGTTACGGATTTACTATATTGATAAATATCTTGAAGAAGAAACTGTGGAGTAACAACAATTGAAAAATACAGCACCTTTTCACACAAATAACTGCATACTATACGTATTTCGAGAGCAAAGCTATCATCATCGGTGGTAAACTGACAGTGTCAGAGTGTCCGTTTACCACTGACGATGATAGCTTTGCTGTCGAAATATGTATCTGGTATTTAGTTACTTGTGTGAAAGGGTGCTGTATTTTTCAAGATAAATGTATGTTTTTCAAAAAAGTTTATAAGCGTCTAGATCTACCGTTCTAAAGCTTTTTAAAAATGCATGTGGTTTTTTCTAAACATGTGTCTATGATGAATTGGGTAGCCTCACTCTTGCTGAAATAGGATTTCTGATATAGATCTTAAATAGTTCCACTTACAGCACAGCTGCTATTTTATCGAGAAAAATGAGCACACCATATATGTATGTACTAAAGGAATGTGGAACTTCAAAATTCAAATATGTAATAGCGAAACGTTCAGGCTTCTTAATGCTCGATTTTGTTGTAAAATATGATCATTAGTTCTTTTTCTGCTACAATCACTGCAACTTTTATTGTATTATTGTCATTATTTAAATAAAACTTTTCTAAAAACAAATATTAAACTTATTGCAAATAAACAATTTTTAACTTCAACGGGGATTTATTTTAGCCTTATACGTATTTCGACATGTTCACATGTCATTTTCAGAGGCAAGATAAAATAAAAAATCTGTTGAAGTTAAGAATTGTTTATTTGCAAAATTTAAAATGAACTTCAACAAAATAAAGCTAGAACTTATTAATAAATATTGAACTGTTTTGTACTGTTAGTTGTGTTTCGTGCTCAAATATTAAAAAGGAACGGAAAAGTGGTAGTATCCTAGTATATTCTTCCTCGAGCAACTTAACAGAAGCTGATATTGTCAAACAGGGTGGAACACCTGCGAAGATCCCAGAATGTTGCACAGGCCAACACTTTCGCATAATAAGCTGCGTGTTAATACGACGACGACGCGCCGAATCGCTTTTCACGTTGCTACCGTACGGTTCGCTGAGCGTTTCATTTTTGCGAACCCTACATGAAGCTCGATCCGGGTTATTATATCAGATTTAATACCTCTACAGTTCAACGGTTCTGTCACAATAAGCATGAAAACAGGGAAAATAACTGTAAATTGCCGCCCTATTACATCCTCCCCCAATCAAAAATTTGAATAGTGTTGAATGTAGTCATCTTATATTTGTACTTAAATTAATACATCTATTTTATTAATGGTAAAACTCTAAAAAATTATTCCTACTTGGCCAAAAGTAGAAATAATAATAATCGAAGAAAAAACATTTAGATTTAGAAATAGTAAAAATAGTATGAAGTGTTATCCCGCCAAAAAAAAAATTATAACAACAATCATACCAACAAACATGTCATATCGTTGTCCTGTGCCCAATTATTTGTGACAATGTTTCGTATAACGATATCAGAATTTAGAAAAACCATATAGTTTCTAATGTCCTATCTGTTATAGTTTACATAAAAAAACTATTAACATTTCATGGTTTTATATTTCGTTGAAAATTTTCTAATTGTAAAAAACAACAAAAATTTACTTTTTCCCGTATTTTCTGTACTCAACCAAAATTTTATCAGGCTAGGAGCTCAAACACTTCCTCTTTACAAGGCAATCATCGCTTAGAAGTCTGCGTAAAATGCGCAGAAGAAGCTCAAGCCACCCTAGGTATATACCACCCTATACATGTGTTGTAATAAGTGTGTTATCAAGATAGACGAAGACTAAGCAATGGAAATTTAACATACAGAAAATGAAATTTAATGATAAATAAAAAAATTACTTCTCTAAAAATTGTTATTCGTTATCTCGTAAACCTGAAATCGCGATATGTTATTCAATCTTCCTGCATAGTAAATAGTGTACTGTGGCTAAACATACTGGTTTAACTAGGCATAAGATGGACTTTAAGAATGCTCAAGTACTCGCCAGAGTACCTCGTTACTTCTCTCGTACCATACGTGAAGCAACTGAAATTGAGAAAGAGTTGATCCTCTAAGGACATCGATTTCACGATCACGCTCCACCGGCTCCGTCTGCGCTCAACGGTGACAGCCAACCCGAATTCCGCCGTTCTACCCGACTGTAAAGCCGAAAGTAAATTGTAATATTGACAGTTTGAGAAACCGCGAAAGCCTCAAAGAATATATAGTGTTTTTTGATTTAGTACGTACAAAATTTCATTGAAAATAAATTTACACAAATTGCTCATTTGTTAGTTTTAAAAATAAAGTTACTTTGACAGTTCCATATATTAGTCATGAAATAATTTAATCACGAATAAAAAAAGTAGGGCACTTGGCTGCTACGCGGAAGGTCTTGGGTTCAATTCTGAGACTGGATGCCTGGCGGGCGGCCTACCCAGTCGCTTTTTAAAAATTAGGAACCAAACCCCTCGAGGGGTGAGGAAAGTAAGGCAGCTGTCTAGGCGTGGTGCTTACCACACCACCCCGTACTTCATATAAGAGTGCGAGACGGCTGGGCATCGAAAGCGATGGTCCGGTGGCCCTGACGCACCGCATTGCAGGCCAAACTCCTCATTGGAGTGTAGTGCCACCGACTTTACTGTTTTACTTTTTTTTACAATCTGTCTTAAAACTAGCTGAACATAGCAAATAACATGGTGAAACTAAAAGTCTCGTATAATATCTCCCTAAAGTGCGCACGTTAAATTTAGATGTCATACTAATGATAAACGGATATTTTTATCTTATTTGGAAGAAGTTTCCGTAAGTTTCCGGTTTAAATACGGCTTTAATTAATTAATTTAAGATTTCAATACACAATATCGGCTGATAACTCCGAAATATTGCTCTACCCCGCATGAATATGTGGGTAGTCCAGTTGACAAGTTGCACGCTAGCGACACATCAACCTACCTAACTTACAGCGGTTCAAATCTCGCATACCGCCAGTTTTTTTTAAATATTTTTTTTGTAATTTTGAATTTTATTTTATAAGAGCTTTTTCTACTGTTTTTTATTACTATTTTTTTTAATTACGCAAAATATTGTACTACATTTCATTAAATTTTCATTGAGTCATATTTGCATAATAAAAAAAACTCAACAAAAATAATTCAGCAATTTTACGACTGTTTAATCATAGTTTAAAAATAAATGCTTAACAAAAACTATACAATTATTTAGTAAACATTTGCTATTTTTAAGTAAAGTTTGTTTACTTTATTGCGCGATCTAGCGGAGGGTGTTGTAGTTTTATCGCATTGCGACATATGCGTTAAATCGGAACAGCAAAAGGTCCTTTATCTCAAATTATAAACCAAAATTTTTCAGTGTTTTAATTAGAAACAAAGTTGTAGAGAATTTGATTTGAAAAAAATTCTCGCCGGTCAAAATTTAGGTTTTAGACAGGTGTTGTTTTATCGTCCACCGTTTATTAAAAAAAGGTTTATGAATTTGGGATTTTTAAAAATTGATTAAAGACTTCAAAGAAAAATTAGCGGGTTGAGGCACTAATTAAATTTTACTTTATGTCTAATTCTATGAGTCTACAGAATTAAAAACCAGTTTCTGAGTATTATTTTCTTGAAAATTTTGAAATGTATTCACTTTACAATCAAACATTTTTTTGTTTTTTTTTGTTTATTATGGTACCTACCTCATACTAACTCATGCAGATCTGGCAACTTGGTTTTGAGTAACAAGGCGTTAAAGTCAAAATTTTCAAAAAATAGCAACGGTCGTCGTTTTCAAGTTAGAAAATTCGGCAAAAAGCGTTGTCTATCAGATTCCCCTTATAAATTCTCAAAAAACATGTCTAAATTCCGCTTCCGGTTTCGGATTTTTTAAAAGTTTTCAGTCGGTGGTCGTAACTTCCAATAATGGTGAATGTAAGAAATCAGTTTGCTCGTTCTCTGATGGTACAGTTTTTAAATGTTTCTGCATTTCAAATGCAAACACAGAAAACCAATACCAAGTCAGCAAGTTCTATAATAAGTGTTTAGGGCAATTGGAAAATAATAATAATGAAAAATGTGTGGTTAGTTCCTGAGTCTTAATTTTTGGAATGATTTTGAAATTCTGATACATTTAGAAAACATACCTCTTAACGACTATTACTAAACCAAGTTTTAAGTCAATTTGACAAATAACACAGCCCAACAAAAAAAAATGATTTTAGGGTACTTTGGGGCATTGAATGTAAAAACAATTTTTGTTTTTACTGAATTGGCTTTAGTTTTTAGATAATTTATAACCTTCAAATTTAGAATTTACCTCAGTAACACTGCACTTTTTTGACGTCTGCCTAGTATCCGACCGCTGTAGCTTTTATATTACGCTAAACAGACGCATGTTATGACGCGTTGTAACAAGTTGCGACATGTCACAACAGTTTGCACTTATTTACTTAGTTGTGTAGAGCGAGCCGTGAAAGAAAGACGTGTTTTTATGTTACTTAATTTCTGCAAGCATCATATTAATACAATATTTTATGTGTTCGCATAGCTTAGAGTTTGTCACGAAGAGCTTAAATTAAGCATCCAGACGTATTCTGCTACGTTTGTGGTGATTATATTGTGGAGAAACAAAGGCAAAATATTACTATTTTTGTAAAACAAGCATATCTTGCTTATTTTGGTTTCCCAATTGGGAAGCAAGACAAACCTTGGGTTTCCCCTAACGTTTGTAAAACCTGTGTAGAGTCTCTACGGCAATGGACAAAAGGAGAGAGAAGTAGCTTAAACTTTGGTGTCCCTATGGTGTGGACAGAACCGAAAAACCATCACGACGTTTGTTATTTTTGTGTTGTGATTGTGAAACGCTTTAACCGCTACAAGAAACGTACGTGGAAATATCCTAATTTGGAGTCAGCCAGGCGACCTTACCACACAGCGAAACAATTCCTATTCCAGTTTTTACCTACTGCCGGACTCACAGCCCACCACACAGTCTTCTAGTGAAAGTGAATATGATAGGAGCTTATCAACACCACAACAGTTTTCTCAATACGAGCTGAATGATTTGGTACGGGATCTAAATTTGTCAAAACAAGCGTCTGAACTTCTAGCATCCAGATTAAAAGGAAACAAACCGTCTAAAGCCAGAAGTTACAATAACAACTTACAGAACAAGAGAGCAGGCAATTCTCCCGTACTTCAGCGAAAATGAAGAGCTTGTTTAATGACATTCCAGGACTTCTTTTAGAAATGGGTTTGCCTAAATATCAACCAAAAGAATGGCGGCTTTTTATTGACAGTTCTAAAAGAAGCTTGAAATGTGTTCTACTGCACAACGGAAATCGCTATGCATCCATTCCAATTGGCCACTCAACAAAACTTAAAGAAGAATATGAAAACATAAAAATGCTTTTGCAGAAGATCCGCTATCAAGACCACCGGTGGTCTGTTGATTTAAAGATGGTGAATTTCTTGCTTTAACAGCAAAGTGGATACACGAAGTACCCTTGCTTCTTCTGTCTATGGAATAGTAGAGCAAAGCAGGATCATTGGACGAAGAAGACATGGCCACTAAGAGAAAATTTGACTATAGGTACAGCGAACATCGTGAACGAGCCATTGCTTGACAGAGATAATATCATTCTCCCACCACTCCATATAAAGCTAGAACTCCTGAAACAATTTGTTAAAGCCTTAGATAAAAACAGGGAATGCTTTAAATACATCGTTCCCTAAGCGGTTTCACCAGGACATAAAGACTATGGAGGAAAGGTATCAAGGCAGATGGGAGACACATGATGGCAGACTATTGCTGGAGCCTCCTACGTGATTGTCCTGAAGACCAACACAAAAGAAAGTCATACAAACGGCGTTTTACCGAGCATTAGGAGTGATTTATGATATCATTTTTAATTCTTAACACGTTCTTTGCAAACAATGTAATACTTTTTATAATTCCGTTCATTTTATTTTGTATAATTTGAGATTTATTTAATACACTTTTTATTTTGGGTTTTCCTTGTTTTTTCTTGCACACTTTCTAAAAGGGAGCATTATCTCAAAAACTAGAGCCAATCTAATAAAACGGATAGCAAATTCGGAATCAGCTGCACAAAGTAACCCTAAAATTGACCTAATACCAATGACAATAAAATCATTGTTGACCAGTGATAACATTTGAGGAAACAGGCATTAAATTAGAAATTGCAAGAACACGCATGTTTGTTCTTTTAAAGCCAAAGAATTCAAAAAAGTATTAGTTGTCAAAGAAAGAATTTCGAGTATAGTAGAAAAAATATATCGTTTTTAAAGTGTATATAATATACTTACTAATATGAATAGTTTCTATACCCAATTAACACCGTTATCTGATTTAAATACATCGCATTTAAAATACGACTGAGTTTTATTCGCATTTAATATAAAACAAGCCGCCTATTTATTACGGTTAGTTGGGGTTGTCGGTTTAATTTGATATGAACGTCACCGAACCGAAACGATTCCGAAGAACACAATCGATGATGATGTTGACAGCACACGCCAGAAACGCCCCGGACAGATAATCCTTACTGGGGAGATGTTACGTCTGTTCCAGATTGCTTATGAATGCCGAAGGTGTCGAAGCTAGTAAGGGTGATGGGCAATTAATAAGTTCCCTGGCAACCCTTTGTAGTCCCTTCTTTCTTCGATATCGGTTATTGAGAAATTAGCGCATAAGCGAAATTAGAGGGATACGCATTTCGCGTCTACGCTAATTAGAAATTATATTCAAGAGAAATGTGGAAAAGTGAAAGACTTTCGTTTTTATTCTTGCACGATTAAAATATAATAAAAACAAACATTTTTGCAGAGCAATTAAACTTGTAAAACGAAATCGGTTTATATTTATTAAAAATGAGCATTTCACAAATATAATATATCGAATAATCCCTACGTCGCATTTGCCGTTTCAGCAGCCAATAGAAAAGTTTAATCGGATTATTTTTGAAAATAATGATAAATTAAAGCAACTACTCATTTGTTTTATTTACTACTATTAACTCGATGCGGGAAATAATCCACTCACATGCAACTCGTAAATGTAAAAAAGCAATTTTCCTGCATGGCAAATCGTTTCTATTGTGCTTTAAAAAAACGTTTGAAGTGGAAAATTTTATCGCGAATCACTTTAAACAAACCATTTATTTGTTTTATTTGTCAGTTTTTAAAAGAAAATTAATTTGGCAGTGCGATATATTATTCGTGAAATAATCTAATCATATACCACGAGTAAGTTGAAAAATAACCGGCGACAATTACTGCGTGGCAGCTCGTGTTTGATTGGTTTAAGAAAATCATTCTGTGCGCTAGCATCGAAAAGAATTTTCAAGCAAAACTAACGCTTATTGTTGCTAGTCTACTTACAAATTTTCGTAATTTTTTGCCAGTTGTTTTTTAATTCACTTGTGGTATAGATGTTGTCAAAATCTAAGTTTATTAATAATTTCGAGCTTTACTTCGTTGAAGTTCATATTAATGTATTGTAAATAAAACAATTCTTAACTTCAACGGGTTTATTTAGCCGTATACGTCTTTCGACATATTTACATGTCATTATCAGAGGCAAGGTTAAAAATAGACAGATTGTGTTGCTATATTTATTTACAATACATTTGTGCTAAGATTAACGGTTTAACTAACTGTTTTCCAGCTTTATTTTGAAGGAATTGTTTCTGGAGCTATGATAGTAATATTTTTATATGTTTCTTTCTGGAGATCTTACGGGAGTTCTTTTATCTTACACTTTTTTCTGGAGCTGTTTTTTCTGGTCTTGATTTCGTATTTTTACGAGATTTTCTTTCCGGGAGCAGTTCTTATTCTCGAGACCGATTCGGGAAACGTTCGGAGCGACTAGCGCCGGGTTACCAAAACAATTTGGGGGATGTAGCCCACGGGTTTTGCTAGTCTCTATTAAAGTTCAAAATTGGAAAAAAGTACGTTGCCAGTTTTAGAAAAATAATTAGAAATACGTGTTTAAATTTACCGGTTTTGATGGTTTTCATAATACCTTCATGACTATTGTTCGTTAAATAAAATGCACGACCCCATAGGTCTTCTGTTATACACCATATTGTCATCCAAATCCACGTACCAAACGCCATCTCGTTCTTCCGGCAGGAACCGAAAGTGGCATCAACTTTGTTTTTTAAGCAGAACACCCTGTATATTGTTCAATACTCTAAAAAAGCTTTTTGTTACAAAAATAATGAGTTATTTATGAAAACTTTTTACCATGACAAGTAACGATTTTGGAGCGCATTAGAACTGGACATTTTGAACTTTCGTACACTACAGTTGCCATGAATTGAATCATAGAAGCAAAAGAAAACATGGCTTTTTAACGGACAGTGCCCCTCTAGATTTATAATTACAAATCCCAAAATATCTGTAATAATTAGAGTGTGACTATAAACATTTTTAAAAAATAGACAAAGCACTTTGCCTGTACTTTACGGGTACCATACTTTTAAAAAGTTTTGCTTATCATATTTACAAAAGTATTTTTGTATCAACGTTTTGGACATAATAGTTACTCTATGATCGCGGCACATACTACTAATACGGCAGTGTATCGCAATAAATTGAGTTCCAATAGACATAAACATGCAACACTGTAGTTATAGTTACCAGCTGAAAACATTTTAAAGTTCCTCCCAATGAAATTAAAATTTAAAAAACAATTTTTGGGGCTTATTATGGGCTTATTAATCACAAATGAACAAGAAGTCTAGTAAAAAAGTGTCTGCGGGAGGGAAAAGATTAGCCGATTACATTTACAACTTAAATTTTAAATATTATTCTACTATCGCCGATGAGCAATTGCTCTTAAATAAGACTGTTTTATCGTTTCACGTTAATTAAAACAAAGTCCATTTCCAAACTTGCAAAATTCATAGAAGGCGCCACAGATTAACTAAGACATTTGAGCAAAAAACAAATTGTAGCTCGTAACAAGCCCAGTGTTCAATTAGCCAAGCTGTCAACCCAAATAATACACCAATCAAATCACACCATAATTTTTGCAAAGCAACAAATTATTAAAATGTTACTGAGAATAAATGCGGCTATGATAATTTTAATATTTTTACTCGATACTAAAAGTTATAAAATGCACAATTTTTCTGTCCGTTTAATCACCTAGCAAACCCCATTTCGTTTGAGCTTTCAGTTATGCCACATAATCTAAGAACAACACACGTTTACCCGTCAGCTTGGAACATAACAGATGATTAGCAATTTTATTATTTACAAGTAGCAACGCTCGAGTGAATTAAATGGCATAGAATGTCGGTTCAATACCAAGCAGCATCAGAAAGAGCAAATATCTTACCTATTCAGGGCCATGTATTGCTTAGTTTATAAAATATCCTCGAGACATACCTACATTGTTAACAGATTTTGTAAAGCTCTGATCCCTACTAGTCCTTGGAACTTCGACGATCTGGACATCCGGCGGTGTAAAAGCAAAGTAAATACGGCTCTTGTTGAATTTTGCTAAGAAGTTTCTTATGTAACTTACGAAGAAGAATTCGAGAGTAACTTATTTCTGTTGTGAAATGTAATAAACTTCGGGTTCACATAAACATTTACTTTTAAAATATTTGTTCCGGAGTTACAGTCTGCTTAATGTCAAAACAAAAATTGTTTCAAATTTGAAGTCCACCCCGAAAAACTCGCTTATTGAAGATATGATAGTTAATTACAATGAGGTAAACATGCGAAATTATCTGCCTATTAATATATTCTGAAAATGTTGATTTTTTTGTTGCAACAGAAAATCGATGTTTTCTAAAAACATTATTACTAAGAACAAATACGGTTTTAGAAAGAGTTACAATTACGAGACTGTTTATCATTACTTATTAAATTAAGTTATTGTTGGCAACCAAGATGAAAACGTCTCACTTTCTTTTGGTTTTTTTGACCTAAAAAGAGGGATTGGAACAATAGATGGTAGGTGCTACATTACTTAAGAAACTAAAAACTTATGTTTGTAAAGCTATCTTAGAATGCAAAGGTTTAAAAGTGCAATGAGTAGATTTTTTGCAGCAAATGGCTTTAGTTTAGTTTAGAGGTGCCACAAGGCGGTGTATTAGGACCCTTGTTATTTTTACTACATATTAATGATATTGCGCGTATTCTAAGCACTTTTAAATTTCATATTTTTGCTAATGATACAATTATATTCACAAGGTCGGAATATTTTAAGGATACTATTCAATTGCTTAACACAAAAAACTAGAAAATGTGAATTGATAGGTAAAACCATATAAACTAAAGCTATATAGAATAGATATATAGTGTGTCGCATTTAAGACAAAGACAGTCTGACATTTTCGTCATTTTTAGAAGTAAAGATTTAAATTTTTGCACAGTCGTAAAACTTCTTGAAGTGCATCTTTTGAAGTAAGTAAACCCAGCTTACTGCGACCTCGCGAATAGGGCCAATTTTCGATATTTTGCTCCCTGTTGGCGATATCAAAAGAAATATTGAAAGAATAGCTTCAGAATCTAATTTTAACTATAAGTACCGACTATCAACGCAAAATTCTCATTTTATATTTTTTAGCAATTTTGTGTCCAAATTCACACACAATCCCGAGCTTTGATTTTTAGTTTTGACTATCTTTCTATGTATATAATAAATCCGAATTCCTTCTACTCGTCTCAACTTTTAGTGACGAGAGGTTTTCGCTACTAGAAGAGCCACATATTTACGCGTCTATTATATAAGGCGAATATTTCTATGAACAGCAGGCCGCTACAGTTTTCAATAAAGATAAGCAAAATTTGATGTCTACTCATTGTGTGTATGATATAATTTGACGCGAGCTGACAGTCCCGCATCAGACTTCGCGGGTAGCACACATATTGTGCTTACGTATTTCTTCCATCGGGTTAGACTTTTACTTACGGCAGAATCCTGGACAGCTCAGTACTAAAATCGACTTTGGCGAGAGATATAGATCACATCACGCAAGCCGCGCGTAACCATAATCTTATATTTAGCTCAACTCAGGTTTGTAAATTGCATTGCGGCTGAGATTTTAAGGGGGCAGATATCTAGAAATGTTTTATTACCTACAACTATTTTATCATCCTGGGGTACTGAATTACTATTTACTAACCTAACTTAACCGAACCTACCGTACACAGTAACCATTAATAGGAACCTACTACAGTTGGAAATATTTCAAATGTGAAAATTAAAATTGAAAACACAATGAACACAATTTCGAGGAAAATTTAATCTATTTATTTTAAAGATTATTTGATGTCGATCATGGTGGGTAGATATGTAACTACAAAAGAATAATCATTCTCATGATTACTTAGTAGTAAGGCGTGTTCAGTTCAGTGGTGAGCATTAACCAATAAAAATTTCTTAAAAGACGTAAACAATGGTTAAACTTTTATTACAAGTATTTTACTGATTCTATGTTCCAACAGAGGTTTATCCATTCTTTTAAGGTGTATCAAAAAATAGAAACGATATTTAATAAAATATTATTTTTTTCGATTTTCCATTTATTTGTGCAAAGAAAATTGAAACAGTTATTTTTCGGTTAGGCATTCCTTTTTAAATAAATAATATTACAAGGCAAACTTTTATTATAATTTTGTACTTAAAAAATAATACACATTATTGAACTGTTAGTAAATACAGTATATAGAAGAGTATTGAAATGGAAACAATTATTGTTTTATTTCCTAAATACTGTTTAAAATACCTTCCTTCTGTTTCAATACATTCTTGTGCTTTTATTATTTATTTTAACGGCGTAAGCTTTTGACGACGTACCCTTAGTCATTAGGATAAACGTATGGTTTATGCACAATGTTCGCCAACAAAATATCACTAATTTTTCAAACTTAAATTTTCCCGAATGTTGGATTAGATGAGGAACTGAAATCAGATGGCCAGCATGTTCATCAGATTTAAATCCGCTACTTTTTGTAGTAGGTTATTTGAAAGGCAGCATTCATATCGTTCAAATAAATAATTGTGAACAACTTAAATCGCATATAGATTCCATACGATGGAAAACTGCCAACCATGCCAATAATCGTGAATTTAATTAACTCGAACAGCAGAAGTGTGTATTCAAGCAGGAGTGCATTTTGAACGAAATGCATAAATTAATACAAACCGTATTTTGGTTTTCAATATTCTTGTAATTTACAGTATTATCTAATAGTTCAACGGTGTGTATGTTTTAACTAAAAAATAAAAGTTTGTTTTCTAGAAAACTAATATTATGTTTAAAAAGGTATGCATAGGTATAGGCCTATATTTTTCCTTTGGTGTGTGACCACTTTAAAATATTCTACGCCACTGGATTGCGCAATTTATCTCAAACTCGAGGAAATCATTTCATTTGAACGGAAATTGCAGTGCAATTTTAATTTAATATGGTTTATATTTTTCAGAAATCTTTAAAAAAAGATAAACACAATTTTTTAAAACACTTGTATCTCGTATAGCAACTATTTTTGGAGAAAAAAATGTGATATTCAACTGCCTAATTTTGGAACATCAAATCTTTAGCTTTCGTTTGTCGGTGATTTTAACACACTCTGTGTCTAATATGTATTGTGACATCTATAAATTATTATGTCTGGCATATCTTGGTAATATGCTTTACTTTTATTTTAATATAGCTTATACTCTAAAATTGTAATCTAAAAAACGAAGAAGAATTTTATGGAAGACATTATCTGTCGTATAGCTGTGTAACGATAATAATCTGCAAAGTTGGAAGTTGCAACTTAAGAGCCTTCACATTATCACTGGTGTAATCGTTATTGATATTGAAACTCCGGATATTAGATTAGGAGAAGTGTTCCTGAATTAGCTCCCATGATTAATATCTCTATCTTTCAGAGTACATGCTAATGTTACACTTTATTACAAAGGATTCGAGAGCACTAGGTGGGGTTCAAAATTGCTATTAGAACAGAATTTCAGAACTGATAGAGCATATATTATCCTGTTACATATTTCACTTTTACTTTCTCATACTTTTATTTAATATGAAAAATTCTCTTTTTATTTTGGAAATGTTTAATTTCAAAATTGTTTTCGAAAAATTGGTTTTGTTTTTTGAAGCTCGAGTAATAATTAATTTTTGCAAAATGTCTGTCTGTCTGTCCGTGGGTTCATTCTTTTATCCTTGTATCTCCGGAATGGCTGATCCAATTTTGATGAAACTTGAAATGTGGGATATGAAAAAAATACATGAAGGAAACTATACGTTTCAAAAACTTCGAAACTGGAAGCGACAATTAAACATGTTTGTATGCAAATAATGTGATATATTAAGACAAATCGACTGCGGTTTTCGGAACTACAAAATTTGATACTTATTAATCCTAAGAAAACAATGATAGAATTAAAAACTTCCATAAGTGCAAAAATTACAGCCTTCGGTAAATGTTTAAAAATTAAAAATGCGTTGCTTTAAATCAAGGCTGCCCAACCCCAGGCCCGCGGGCCACATTGTGGCCCGTGAACGAATTATAAGTGGCCCGCGTGAACCAGTTTCAAAATTCCCGTCAATTTGAAAAAGTGTCGCGCGCCGCGGCAAAACAAACGATGCGCCTTGTGCGCGGTCACGTGATTAGCTATCCCGCTCGGAAAGTGACAGACCTTTTGTTTTGTTTTTAATTAATTTAGCCAACGAAAATATTGACCTTTTCCCCATACTCAAACATTTGAAAGAGAAGCTCAATATTGCCAACTGTACTAAGTACGAAGCTAAAATTAGATGCTTATTACAGTCTTTTGAGAGCAGATTCCAGGACTTTGATAGTACAAAACAAAATTTACAAATTTTTGTTAATCCTTTCACAATCAGTTTCACTGGAATAATCAGTTATCCTGCCAATATTCAGTTGGAACTCACTGAACTGCAAAATCATTTTGCACTAAAAAACCTTTTTGCAGAAAAAATATCTTCAAAGTCACAAACTTCTTCAGAAGAATTTGGACATTGGTGCCAAAGGAAGACTTTCCTGCAATAACTGACCTGGCCTTTCAATTTTTAAGTAGATTTGGATCAACATATGTTTGTGAAAAGTTCTTTTCAAATCTTAATTTTGTAAAAAATAAATACCGCACATCTCTAACTGAGCAACATATATCTGATTTGTTGTTACTGTCAACATCTGAACTGACGCCTAACATAGGAAAATTATTAAAACAAAAACAATGTCAGAAATCACATTGATTGTACCAATTACTTGGATTTAGATTTTCGTTACATAAAATTTTGTTTCTTAATTTGGCAGTAGATGCTATTTATTTTATTATTTTAATAAACGACAATTAAATTTCAAAATGTTGATTTTTTTGTTGCACCAAACAAGACTTTAAAAAGCTTAGGTAACAAAAATAAGTACCGTCAGTAAGCAGTGGCCCGCCAGTCATTTTTAAATCGTCAGTTTCGCCCAACTGTTAAAAAGGTTGGGCAGCCTTGCTTTAAATTAACAAAAAGGAGATATTTGCTGATCACACACAAATAAAGTAATTTTTAAAACAACTACAACCATTTTAAAACACTTTGTTTAACGCAAAATAAAAAACAGATGATTTGCTAAAATCAGGTATTTAGAAATTAAATCGTCCGCATTGTAATTCGGTTTATATAGGCCAACAATTAGAAATTTTGATATTAGGTATAAAGAACACGTACGTTGTTACATCCACATAATTTCAATTACGCTAACGCTAACCACTTACTAGAACACAATCATTTAATGAAATCTAATAACACTATAAAATGTTTACACTTTTGTGATGGTAAACGGAAATTAGATATACCAGAAGATTTTAAAAATCAAAAACATTTAAAACTGTACCGTTAATGAACGAGCAAATTGATCTCTTAAATTCACCTTTATTGGACATTTTGGAATAAGAGATCAAGTCATCTGGAGACGATTACTAAGATCAAGTCACCACGTTTTGTTGTTGCTATAACAACAATAACTGTTCAGTTTTTAATATAACCTTTGACAATGGCATGTAAACATTTCGAAATACGTATAAGGTTAAAATAAATAAATATTGTTGAAGTAAAAAGCATTTTATTTATACTGAATTAAATTGATACGTTTTACTTTACGAAGTGTTTTTACTTCTCTTATTGCCCATCACAGTAATGATATAAAATAAAAATGTTCCTTTAATTATCTATTCTCCATAATATTTCCGAATTAAAATTCGGCTTTACATATATTGTTTGACCCGAATTTTCGAGTAAAAACTCGGGAAACTTTATATTTTTTGTTCCAAATCAGTTTTTGTACCTATATTGACAAAACTGCAAGCATTTTTGTAAAATCCAAAATTGTAGACGTACTGGCCAGATGCAATATATTCACTTTTGTTTAGAAAGTATAATAAAAGAAATGGGGTTCAAAACCTATGTTAGAAAGATTGCACATACAATATTGGGATTAAGCAAGAAACCAGCGAATGCGATGAACACATGTGGTGTGCGTGTGTAGTGGCCGGATTACCCATGCTTCTTCCTCTCCAATGGTCAGTCACAACAGAAACTCTCCTAATATTTTTAAGCAGATTACATTCTTGCCCCGCTCTGTGCTTACTTTTTGGATGCCGCTTACTTACACTTGTGCATTTCCTAATAGCTCCTTATCTCTACGGATGTTTTGTACGATCATTTTAAACGGTTTATCCGCCCACGCTTTGTCCTACAAACTTGCACAACTAGAATGTCGCTCCGGATTACCTAAACCCTATATGACGGGTTTAGGTACGCACAGCCGCAACCGTAGTACTTATTCGAATTTATTTCAATGGTTCTTTCGACCTATGTAATATTCGATTTACACTCTTTTTGAATTGTGGTAGCTTTTCTCAGTTAAACATTTAACGAAAAGTACATTCATAAAAATAGATGCTTCAAGTTTGAACAACGGACCATTCTATTTTATAAATATTCATTCAAGAATTTTAATTTAGTTTGGTAAAAGCCTAAATCGCAAACAAGCAATTTCATCTGTAGGTCAAATCAGAATGTTTCAAACATTTTAAACACACTTTACTGAAAATATTTACCGTATAATACCAGTAGCGGTCTGTCCTATTAGGCAGGGTATGCAGTGCCTACCCATAACTTAAAAAAAATCAAATTCAAAATTTCAATAAAAAAAAGTTACTTTTACACAGTTTTTACTTTTTAACACCACCGCGTAACATTTAAAAAAAAGCGCCAAATAAATAGACCGTTGTCTTTAAACACAGTTTCGCATACGTGAAGGTCGAGCTTATCGGGTCTGATGATTCCAGCTACGACACAATGGACCAATCTATTATTCTTAATACGTTTGCATGCACATTGATGCAAATAATGTAATGATCAGATGAACAGATGCAGAGAAATAGTAGGGATTTCAGAAAGCAGTAAGTCCGGCGAAGGCACGGGTTCTGCAGTTTTTATTATTTTACTTGTGCCGGTCAGCTGCAGTTAGTTGCAGCGTGCAGCTATTGTGTGTTTATTTATTTCACACGTAGTTTGCAAATTTGCAGAAAATATGGAAATTCTCGTTGGCCAGCTTTTAAAAGAAACATTTAATAGATACTCTTACGAAAAACAAATAGAAATAAAAAAATATGGTCGATGTACTTCAAAATGACTAGAGTCAGCACAGACAGTAGGAAAAAATCTACGTCGCTTAATACTGAATGGTATAAAAGAATAGACTCGCTAACTGGTAGCGATATTAAAAGTAAATTATTTTGCTGGAATTGCTTACTGTTTTCATCTATATGTAATCCCTCAAAAGTATAGTCTGAAACAGTATACTCTCTTTTTAAAAAAAAATTTGCTGCATTTCAAAAGCATGCGTCGACCAACGAACATTTATCGGCAACTGTTATATTACATTGAAAATGCTTTACAAAGTTACAGTATCATCGTTTTTTGAAGTAATTTAGACGTTCACAATTTGTGAATTTTTGTCTCCTGAATCCTATTCTCTATTTAAACTGCACAAAAAAGGCGCTTTTGATTTATTTGTAGGCATAAATGCATAGCAAGCATACACCGAACTATTCAATACCGTTTGAATGAATACACGGAAAATAGTGAGAACGTTTGCTACCAAATAGCAGAACAAAACTGTATATTATAGTTTTGTTCTGCTATTTGGTAGCAATAATGTATATTGATTAATTTCGGGGTGGGGGGGGGGTCGGTTTCAAAAAACAAAACCCTCCATGGGTGTGCCACCGAAACAACCAACACACTGCATTTATTATAACAGGATCTTGCGTAAGTAAATATATATATTAAATAACATCTAGGCTTCTGGGTTGGAGCCGCGTCATCTGTCATCACAACTGTTGTGTTCCAGATCCCAAAGCGACCACAGCCCTGAAGATGTCCCGTGCAACCGAGGACGAAACGTCGGCAGTTCATGCACCGATGACGCGGCTCCAACCCGGAAGCCTAGATGTTATTAACAACGGCTGCGGAAGCCTGCAACTTAGATTATATATTGAATAATGTACATTTAGTCTTAGATTCTAATACTACCGTTGAATGTAAAATTGGTTCAATGTACTCACTAATTAAAAAAAATTAATATTTGTCTTTTATGGAATACGTAGGCCTATTCTAATTACATTTGTTTGTATTAATATAAAAAGAAAACTTCGAAATTGGGCTTCGATGCGACTGCATTACCTGCATTGCCGCGGTTACGCTTCTAGTATACATCAAGTACATGTGTTACCGCTTGCAATAGCTTGTTTATTAATTTTTTTTAATGAATATGCTATAAAAAGGAAAGCGAAGTCTACGGAGACTGCTAGTTGAATTTAAATCAAACAAGTATTTTTAATCTCCCAATAGGTAAAAAATCCTAATGTGTTTAGATAAACCAAACCTTTCGCTTTCGTTTCTCGCATTAGCTCATAGCTGTTCGGTAAGCGTATACAAATGGCACTAAAAGATTAAATGTTTTATTTATTGACTACTGATGTAGAATTAATAAAAACATCAATAGTAAGCTATCCCGCACTTCATGAATTCATTTATAAATATCTGTTTTCATTAAACATATTACAAAGAGAAATATAATTTGCCAATACATCGTCTTTAAATAAAAATTACGTAAAGTGCTGACACTTAAACAAATTAAAACGCGCGTTCAAAATAAACAAAATGTCAGTTGGTTATAACTGTGTAACCAATGCTTATGGTATTTACGAATGTGCGACTGGCAATAATGAACAGTCTTTATGAATGAAAGCCGAAATCCCCGCTTAACACTGTTTTGATAATTTCTTCTTACCGCCCTGCTTTACTGCTGTTACGTGTCTGAACATATAAACGTTAGCCTTTAATCATCATAAATATTATGCCTCGAGGTTTTGTTATGGTGAGACAGTTGGGGAATTACTATTAATTAATAATTTTTAATATGTACATGTATAAGATGTAGTTTAGAGGAGCAACCTTAAATAGCGAAATTCGAATCCGACTCGATGCGAAGGCGGATCGAATTAAATTTAATATAATGAAGCTCAGGTCGGTTTTATTCTATACCGGAGATATATTCGAAACCCAAAAGTTATCCGGCTTTTAAAAGCTATCTCAGATCCGAAAGTTCTTGATATTCAAAAGTGTCCTGAAATTTATTTGTAATCTGCAACTTATACAAGATTTGAGAATCTGAATTCACCGATTCGATGATATTAAAACTTTATTTACATTAAAAAAATATTGGATATTTTAAATGTATTGAAATAGTTTTTCGTTTATTCTACATTTTGTCGAAATATTTTCAAAACTATTAAACAACAAAATTGTACCATTATATTCGATTAAACAGTTTAAGCGTAGCTTATTAAACGGTATAAATATTTATTTAAGGGGAATATTGATTAAGTTACTACAGAGTATATTGCTATGTGATGCAGTTTCTGTGCGTGTAGTGTAGGTATACATTATGTAGAATTTGGAATTTTAGATCAAGTAGTAAATCAAGTAGGATACTAGAATATATGGAGCATCGAATCGGATCTAATACAAAAATAAAGGATGAAATTGATTCTGATTTTTAAACTGTGCAGTCGGATGTTTCTGAATTTTTGTTTTAATTTAAAAAATGCGCAGAAGGCGTCACAGAGATATTGGCGTATTAGGACACCCAAGGCCGGATTTACCATTGCGTAGTTGGAGCAACTGCGCGAAGGACCGAGGGCCCCAAACCGTCCAAACAGCAGCCTGCCTACAGATGATGTATAACGAAACATATTTCCACGGCTATAAAATATAAATATGATCTGGTAGAAATAAGGTTCCAAACATGCTTAGAATTTTGCGGCACACTACCAGTACCAACACTTAATAAAAATATAAGCGTAAAATAATTGAAGGACGGCAGACCGGCAGGCGGCAGGCGGCCAATCTTCAAATTGTTCTTAGTCATTGTTTTTAGCACGTCTACTTTGAGAAATATTTTCTTTTGGCAATTTTTCGAAAATTTTATTGTCTACGTTTTTAAATGTTGTCCAGATGATTACTTGCACCCAACGCCATTAATTGGGAACAACGGAATTGATTTCATAGCCATTTTGCTCCATGCCGTCAAAGTGCGCACTCTCTTTTTGTTTGATATGAAAAAATAAATATATCTAAACGGTTTGTTTTTCCACAAGCATTTTTATAGCGTTTTAACAATCTTTTATTGTTTTTTATATACTTTCATATATACAGGATGTCAATAAATTGTAGGGACACAACAAAGCAAACAACTTTTGTTAATAAATGTGTGGTCAAAAGTGTTTCCTTTAGAAAGTAGAAGTACCTGAAAATAGGCAACCCAAATTGCATTTTCAATTATTTTGCACAGGTCACACGGAATTTTGAAAAAAAAAACGGTCTAGACATACATGCATTCAAATAACGTCAATCTTGACAGAATTCGATATGTTTGTGATATTATAGCTGGGGGGGCGACATTTTGAACATTTACTATAATTTTGTTAATTTTTGAATTAGTTATTGTAAATTTTTCAAATTGTTGATTTTTGCTTTGTAATTTTGGTATTTTCTATTGCTTAGTTTTGAAACATTTTGTTAATTAATTTATTGTAAATTTAATTTGAATTTGAAAAGTGAGAAGGAGGGCTTTATTTATCCTGTATTAATTTCCGTCGTTATGGAAACAAATAGTAGGTAGTAAATTGAGTTGCCAACATTTAGGCGCTTCTTAAAGAATCTTTGAGAAGCTCTATACCTGAAAGGAAACACTTTTGATCACACATTTATTAACAAAAGTTGTTTGCTTTGTTGTGTTTTGCAAGCCCTAGAGGTTTGTCCCTACAATTCATTAACACCCTGTATATATTTACATATCTTTGTTTGCTTATTTCATATAATTTTCATATAAGGGAGCGCCAATTAAAAGGTGCTCTAAGGCCCCGAGGGCCTAAATCCGGCATTAAGGACACCAACCAAACTGTAACTCTTCGCTAACTCTAGAAGCCTACAAAATTTTAAAAAATGCAGTTGTTTTGTTTTTAAAATTATGAAAGTTATGAAAATGTTTTCCCTTTATGATCGACACCATTCTCGTAAATAGGATCCGAAGATTATGCCAAAATGTTTAAACAATTTTAGTCGCCGCGAGTGTTCAGAAAAATGCTTTTGACTTGTCCTACCGCCGTCTATCAAAACCAATTTTCAAATTTTTTAATTTAGTGTTTAAAAACAGAATACCAAAAACCATAGCTAACTTAAGTTTTAGGTTGCGGATTGTTTTAAAAAATTGTTGTACTTGAAGAATTTCCGTTATACCTCGGTATGCCATAATTTTATTACGTTCGGTCCAGCGGTTTCTGAGATAACGAGCGTTACTTACGTACATATATACCCACACACACAGACACGCACATGAGATAAACATGTTTCAAAACTGACTATTTTTTGTGTTTCTATGCGTCCAAAACATGTTTCCGTCAAAATCTCAGAGTTGAAAATTTTCTCGATCACAATCCATTCCTATACTGGAAGTGTGGACAGTTAAAAAGTGATGGAACTGCTCTCCCTTTCAGCTGTTGTAATTCTGTAAGGAAGTGTTTTCGAATCCATATTTATGGAAACAGTTTGGTTCAATCAATTTAACTTACGGATAAAACCTTTTTAATTATCGTGTACATTACTTTACAGGTATTTAATCTAAATAAGACAGTATTTTTTAAAGACGTTGGATATAAGATAGATGTAATACGTTGGTTTTAGTTATCATTCGGATAACAGTCTTTCCTAATAACTTTCCTGCATGTACGAAAATCAGTAGTAGATATCAAAAATTTTATTGTTATACGTTGCACTGTTTACCTTGGTTAGTTGGTTAAGGCAACATACGATACTGTAACGTATATTTTTATTTTTATGAACTCAACCGGTAAGTACTTATTCTAAATTAAAGTGCGTCTTTTAAACATATAAACACTGTTGTTTCATGATATTGTCGTGAGTTTAGAACTAAGCCAATACATTTTCAAAAAGTAAAAGCAACATAAAGTCAAAAATTAGAACTTACCTTTTCGTGCTACTCATCTCTCCTTAACTATTCATAGAGAAGTTTTAAAAGTAATTGAATACAGAAACAAGAATTTAAAATTAATCAATTAATTATAAAGATGACGATACTTAGAAGCTTTGGACGTTCTAACCATTAGCAATAATGCTTCATTATTAAATTGTTGTCGAAAATATTGACGACGTGATTTGCATTGGGTGTCTGCTAACTACTACGTGTTTATTTGATCGTATTTATCCTACTTATTTTGTGTATAATTTTGAATGCAAAATCTGTAGATATGGAGAAAAATTAACTAAATAGAGATTTATATACATTAGGTGATAAATCAGTTTTAAAGGATGTTGGAAAACTAAACTGCTAGAAATAATACTCACTGTGATGCTACTATTAAATAACATTTATTTATCTATTATAGGTGTCCCTAGATGTCGACTGTTTACAGTCTAAGCATTAGCAGTAATTATATAATATTATGCTGAAAATCCTCCACGTAGGTGATTTTAATATTGCACATTTAAAAAGAGATCGAGGCCACTGAGTCTTTATATCCGAAAGTTATACAGTTACAGAAAAAGAACGCACTTCATCTGTCGTGCTGGTCGTAGCAGTTTCTACCGGGTCATAACAGTTTTCCAGAATAAACAGGTACTGGGGGTCGAGAAGGAGGCGGAGGTAACAGAAAAGGACTGATAAAATGTTGCAATTCCCGCTCCCCCGAATAAACTGAACTACCGCTACTGCTACTCAGGAAATCATTTTCAGCGCCATTTTCGTGTAATTTTCTCATATGTTTCTTGAGATCAAAATTGCGGCAAAATCCTTTGCCACATACCCTACAAGTAAAGGGTTTCTTGTCGTTGTGTGTATGCATGTGAAAAGTCAAGTTATAAATCTGGTGAAACGCCTTCGAACAAACTGAGCACTTGTACGCTTTTTCCCCGCTATGCGTAAGTTTGTGATTTTTGTAGTTGCCCTTTTGATGGAAACCTTTTCCGCAGTATTCGCAAACGAATGGCTTGTAACCGGCGTGAATACGCGCGTGCGTGTTAAGGGTTGAAGATCGGTTGAAGGCTTTTCCGCAGGTATGGCACTTATGCGGCTTTTCTGATGTATGTATTATCTTATGGCGACACAGAGTAGAAGCTTGACGGAAACCCTTTCCGCAAATTTTGCACACGAAAGGACGAGCGCCCGTATGAACAGGCATATGGCGCGTCAAATTATAATGAGCGTTGAACACTTTTCCGCATTCTCCACACTCGAAGCTTTTCTGTTTGGCGGAGTTGGTTGTTGACGTGCTTAGTGCGCTCTTGGCATCGATCCCCGGCCCCATTGTCCGCTTCATGTGGCATGGCTTGACGTAGTGCTCCGACAACGTTGCGGAATGGCTGGAGGGAGCAGAGTTAACCGTAGAGAGTCCCGCGGGAGCCGTGCTCGCCACCGCCGCCTCGGGAGACACAGAGTACACGGAAACGGACGTGGCTGCCACGCACATTAGTTGACTAGGATGATAATACATAAACGGATATTGCTGTAAAAGTTCTTGCGACCGCAACACACTTGGAACGTACTTCTTGAAGGCCGATTCGAGTTGCGATGAGTTTGATAAGTTTGACATTACGGGAACGTTTAGGACTTGCTCTATATTAGTATCACGTTTCTTTGCAGTCTTTTTATCTGGTTCCATTATCTTTTCAATCGAAAAGTTTAAAGTTCTCGATGGAGATGATGAACCAGTCGATACCGAAGGTTGAGGCATCAGTCCGACGGCACTTTTGGACGCCATTATTTCTCCTGGTTTCGAATTTAGTCTTTACATATCTGAAAAGAAAAACACGCGTTAATTTTCTTTTGAAAAAAGAGAGTTTGCATTTAAGAAATTTTTTATACCAATTTCTGTGTGTAGTATGAAAAGGAAGGAAGCGGTTTTCAAAAACAGCGGTAGCTTTTCGTCGACATGAAATATTTAATCCCAAAGCAGTTCGATAAAAATAATTATAGCCAGATTAAAACGCTGATAAACAATAAAACTGTTTGTAGTAGGCGTCGTATAAGTGATTATCAATTTGTAAACGCCCCCACAAAATCTACGTTATAAGTGACAATACCCTCTATGCGTCGTAAGCAGGGAAGGTTCGATTAGAATTAGAGCTCACGCGCGGTTAATAGGACATCTCCGCAACGGCGCGCTAGGGTGCAGAGGGCTAATCACAGTCAATTAACGACGGAGAATTATCTGGTTCTGAACGGATCCGCAGATGTCATTGTTCAGGACGTCGGGTAACGCGGATGTCACGCCATACGGTTTTTATATAAAACTGCCGACCGCAGACTCAATCATTTCAGACAATTATAGCCAGCGCATTTTATTCCTGTCACTGTTCCTCCCCAAATTATCTGATTGCTTATTGCTATTGCAAGTTAAACGTGCGACGAGTGTTAATTACTTCTTCATACAAATATAACAGAGTTCAGAATACGAAGAACGCAATAAGATGAAAAAGGTTAATTTTTGTTTTGGTATTATAGAAATATAGAATATAAAATTCGCAACAATTTTTGTTGCTTAATTCAATCTCTTAAACTGCTTATAAAAAACCGCATGTAAAACTTAAAATATCACCAAAAGGAACTTCTAAAATGAACCGCTTTAACAAATCATTTTTTGGGGATAAACGTTTTTAAAACAGACTTCAAGTCTAATAAAATAAGCAAACTGAAATAAACGTAAGTACGTTATATTAAAAGCCGAACCTTTATTTAAGTGTTTGAATTTTTTGAAGATTAATTTTCAAAAATCATCTTAAATACCTACTTAAAGCTACTACAAAAAACATGTCCTAAAACCACCAACATAGGTGCCACAGTTTTGCATCCATCTCCAATGATATTACCGCTAAGTTGAAAACTGCTTATTCTGAGTACGAAAACGAAATGGTTATACTTGATAAAACAATAACAATTTTTGTACGGTAGAAAGTATTTTGAAGACCTGAACCATAGATATATGGTTCAAGTCTTCATGATTATTTTCTGACTGTAGACTATAATCTTCATGTTCCGTCGGTTCTGACTAGCTATCTCTACGTTTCACAAAAACGTGTTTTGCTTACTGTGTGGGCCGCTTGCGTCAATAATAAATGTACAGGAAAATATCAACTGTGATACAGATCTACAGGAAAAAAAATTAACTTCTAGTTACTAGGTAGCAATTACAGGCTTAGATCAGTGACAAGTAGAATGTATGGAGATAATATAAGTATTCAAAGAAGTAGTGAAATGTTTTCTAGTAAACTACTTCATCCCTAACAGATGGTTTTCTACCAGGAAAATGTGTTGTGACGAATCTCTTGTTTAATCTTGATTCTTGGACCAAGGCCCATTATGACAACACACCAATCGATATCGTCTAGTGCAACTTTGAAAAAGCGTTTGGCAGAATGCCTTTAAGCGGCTTTTTGACAAACTGGAACATCGCGGAATCCAAGACAAGTTGCTGGAATGTATAGCTGACTTACTATGGCTCCGATTTTACTTTGATCGGATTGAAGAATTTTATTCAAAGCCATGCAAAGTTCCAAGTGCGGTGCCGCCAGGCTCTTTCGATTTATAAGATTTAAAATCATGTAACTATTCTTTCTCTGATAATAATTCGTTTCCACAGTATTTTAAGTAAATTTAACATTGTTCTTGAAAAATGGCTTTTAAGCCTGAATTATCCCTACTTAATTTACATCTAGAAAATATTCGTATAAAACTGATATCAAGCCATCTTGCGTGTTAATTAATAAATCTTTTAATGGGAGAATAATATTACAACAATCACTAACAAAGCTAACTCTTTTGCATATTTAGTTAAGCATTCTTTCAAAAATTGAAACTGCTAGTGACTGAGTATAAAACCTACAATCGACCTCGACGCTAAAAAAGTTCATCGTAGATTCACCAAAATCTTGCTCTCTCGCTGACAAATTTCTCTTACATGACCAGTTTCGAACGAGTTGGCCTCAAAATTAGAGGAGAATGCACGGATTTGATAGAGATATTTAAAATGCTAATTGGCGAGTATAAGTGTGACTAGCGATATATATTCACCTCGAATAAAATGTCCGTTGCATACTTTCTAAAATTGTAACAAACTATCACGTAACAATTTCTTTGATAACCGCTCAACCATTAATAAAGTAATAAACTACCAACAGTTGCTTTCTTTTCCCCAAGCGTAAATAGTTTTAAGGCTACGTTGGACCGAATAAAGATATTTAAGTCACACAATTACTAATAGATCTATTTGTATATTTATTTATTTTTCTATGCATTATCGTATATTGTATTATGTATATTTTTATTAAAGATATGTTGATATTGTGCATAATAGCATTATCTATATACCTCGTTAAGATTTATCCTTATAACACGCCGGCGGTTCCTTGCATGTCGGCACAGTTTATTGAATGTTTTTGGCGAGTATTTATGTTCCAGGCGCTACTGTTGCTATAATTTAGTTATTTATGGTTAGGGCTTCACCAAGACAAGAAATCTTGTCTCGATGAGTAACTCTTGTCTTGTCTTGATTATCGAGACAAGAATTTTAATATTTCTTGTCTTGTACATTTTCTCGATGTTAATTTCTTGTCTTGATTCGAGAGTCTTGAAATTTCTCGATACGCAGGGGAATACCCGAAATGTTAATGTCAAGAATGGCCCGGGATATTTTATGTATTCAGGCAACATCAGTACCTGCAGAAAGATTATTTTCGAAGGCAACACTTACTATAAGAAAAGAGCGAAGCACACTGACTTTCGACTCGGCTCAATCCTTATTGTGCTTAAACTCGTGCTTTGAACAAAGAAATATTTTTTTGAATAATTTTCAATTTTGTATTTAATCGTTTCTTAAAATTTTTTTTTTTATAATTTTTAATGTTACGGTTTTATAGAAAAAAATATTATGTGTTTCCAAGGATTTACTGCATCCATATCACTTTGTTAGTAATGTAGTTTATAGTAGTAAGGAACCTGCTTTGTATCATTTCCGGTTTTTCATGATTGTACCTTATCTTTTCAAGATCAAGAAATTATCGATAATATTTCTTGATCTTGAAAATTCTCGACCAAGTAAGTCTCGATCTTGTCTTGATTTTTATAAAGCAGTCTTGTCTCGATCTTGTCTTGATTCGAGACAAGATCAAGACAAGTAATCTTGAAAATCGAGAGTCTCGTGAAACGCTATTTATGGTTTACTCTAAGTCGAGTGCGTCCTATTGAATTGAAATTTAATGGTTATTTCCATTTTTTGCTTGACTTGAACCATTGTCACTTTGTAATGTACCGCTTTGAGTTGGGTTTTAGGGTGTATTTTTTTCAATTTTTTTGGAATTAAAGTTTATTTTGTGATAGATAAGTTGTTAGTTAATTATTTATGTAAAAATTCTTAATCACCCGGTAAATGTTAATAAAAAATCGAGTCGCTATATTAAAATGTTAATTAATTAAAGAAGAAAACAAAATCAAATAATTTTCTTTATTGCGCCGAAACATATTTGCGCCAAACGTCTTAGACCGGCCCCATAATCCCTTTTTACGAGCCGCCACATGCAGGTACGGATAAAACACCAAGAGCAACAGGAGTTTCCTTGATATTGCGGTTTAGACTGCCGTGAAAAACTCGAAAAGTGAAGTTAAACACTTCTTTATTTATATTAGAATAATTAAAATTGAACTTGTGGTGTTATGAACCAAATACCGTTAATATGAATAATCGCAAAATGCTTAAGATATAGGAACTAAGACAAAGGCCACGTGTATATCGTATAGAATGAATAGAATAAGGAGTTTCCCCAAACAAACGAACAATATATCCGCATCCGGACACGTGCCATTAAAGACACGGAATTGTATTTCCGATAGTGTTAGCCTCACCACTTCCCACGACGACAGAAAAAAAAATGCTTATTAAATTCGCTGGTTTAAACATTTCTGTAAAATATTTAAATTTTTTTGAATATAACAATTTAATTTAATTTGCCTGTTTGACCATTGGCATTAACTGGAATTGAGTTTGTTTTACAATCGTGAATTGCGCAAAATTATAAATTTACTATTCGCAGTAATGTCAGAATCTGATTGATATTGATGTCTATGATTTGCAACTATACATAATACAGCTAAATTTAATCCTTGGGAATATGCCATATGTCAGTGAAATGCGCTTTGCACGTTGTTCGATATTTATAAAGCTATATGCTTTAAACCATTGCAATAAAAATTGTTTCTGTTAGTTCATTATCACTACGTTTTGCAGTTAAAAAATCGGAGAAAAATTGTATTCTGCACTTAAACTGAAAAATCATTTTAATAAAATTATTTTTAAATTACACAGTTCATGTACTTTACCAAATAAATTTTGAAAATTTGTGTTGCAGACTGTTTTTAATACTTCAAACCTTTAACTTTATACAATTCTAAATTATATATCTTCAAACAGGATACATTTTTTGTACACCCGATGCTCGTGGATGTAAAGACTAGTCATTAGAATGCAAAGGTGTTTCGATCGACATAAGTGGTACCTAGACCAATTAAATCATACGAAGCGTGCAGATGTAATGCAACTCGATCCTCAAAAATCCGGCGGAAGCAGTTTCTCAAGACGTTGATCAAATGATCGCATATCCTCATTGTGTTCGGCGCGTGTCGCGTGGAGTACAATGGTAGTGTTAACGGGCGGAAACGCTGGCAGATGCGCGATGCTAACAACAAATCTGTACAAGAGAGTCCGTGTTAAAAGGTCGCGAACACCTACTACAGTTTTAATAACGAAGCTAAGGCTCGCATTCTAAATAAACACTCGTGTTCGAGATGGGGGAGAAGGGATTTTAATGTGTACAAACTAAATATAATCGAACCAAACGCGGTTATTCAATATTTAAATTACAAAATGAAGGAAGGGTGGCGTACGCAAAGCAGGAAGTCGTTGTTGCGCTTCGGTTAACCGATTAAACCACTAGAAGCGAATTTAAGATGTCAGTAAGAATTTATTACGAGTAGTCAGTCACTAACGGCCTGTCCATACTTATTAAATAATATCCATAATTAGGTCAAGAGATGGTCAAAATTACCTTTGAAACGTCAAGGAAAATCAACATCTGTTTTATATACAGTTCTCAACATTTTTGGTCCTTTTTAATGTGAAGAAAGAAATTTTCTGAATGATTCGTCTTTTCCGGTGGAAATGCAAATCGATTTAAAATGACAAGACTTTTGAAGACCAATTGTACTTCTACTGTATACGACACATATAAAAAAGAAAACATAAAAAAAATGTTTAATTTATGAAAATTACTAAAATTAGTGCTGTTGAAGCGTGAGTGATTGTAACTATCCAGGGTTGTGCAACCTTTTGCACTGGCCGGCCATTTGTAATCTTTGAGAGAACACGTGTGCTATTTTGCAACTATCAAATTATCTGCTACTACAACTGTCGTTGCAGTTGCTAATTAGTAATTATAAAGCATCTCTAACTACTGTTGGTTGTTTACCTATCATAACACTGCTGGTTATTCAACATACCATAACTGCTTTTTTTATGTTTACAAAAATTGTGAAACTAACTACCTAACTATTGCTTGCACATCTAAAATTAAATAGAGGTTTTTGTAATAGTTCTTCTACTTCTTGCTATCACTTAACTAAACTTTTTTTTCATGTGGAATATCACTAAACGTAAACTCTTGATACCTTGTAGTGGTTTTATGAATTTTGGTATCCTAATTTTCTTTTGCTTTTGGGCTGTTATACTATTCAGTTTCTTTTTTTCTTTTTTTTCAATTCTTCTACTAGCAATTTGAGGTTTTGAGTAATTTTACTCTTTCAGTTTTCACTAGGTATGACCTGCAAGTTTCGTTTTTTTTCCATTTTCTCACTGTTGATTATTTTGATTTCAAACGTATACTTTCTAATTTTCGTAAAACTTTTTTTTTCTTGTGAATTTTCTATCGTAATATTGCTAAGATATTTTCTAGACGTCCAGTGGACTTCGGATAATTTGAACTCAGTTCCTACTTCAAAGCTCTATGCGTCTGCAGACTTTTTCACAACAAAACTGTTCGAAAGTATGTTAACTGCTACCACAATTGGAGTAATTCCATGTACAGAAAAAAACATTACATTAATTGACACAACTTGATAAGGTGATACGCTATTTTATTGGAAATTTTCTTAATTGCGATTTATTTCGAGAAGTCAACACTAAGAACAAAGTATCCGGGTACTTATGGTTTTCTGAAAGCTCTTTTGGTTTTGACATGGTATTTTAGACAATTATTATAGTTTATAATGTATTTTTCAATTTCCTATTTTACGTTGTTGAAGAGCCAAACTGGATGGGATGCTCAACCTTACTTGTTTTTTAAGTTTTTAAACGTCTTGTATAAATTTAATTTTACCTGCTTTAGGTATCCTCCTACATGAATTAACTGCAGATTCTGTATTATCTCTTAGACATCTTATACTTGTATGGGGCACTGACTATATTACCAAAAATGCATATTTTCATCTTTAAGTATTTTAATATAATCAATATTACTAAAATTTTGTCATGATTACTTTACTGTTTATCTCGTTAACCCTCTTATGCAACTTTAATTGAACCCTAAAATGGGTGGGCCTGCTACATCTTAAATTAGGATTTTTTTAAGGATAAATGTTGTCCTTAATTCCATTTTTAAATGGCATAAACGTTTGATTTTAAATGATATCCTCTCCCGTAAGTTACAATAACCAATTTTAAGTTCAAACCTTCAACATTAATATCGTTTTTAATTTAATGTATAGCAATAACCATAGAAGGTGATTTAAAATTATAAGGCCAAACTTTGACAAATGGTTCGGACAGCCATTTTGAACAAAATAATGTATAAATGTGGGCCCGTAAACGCTTACCTACGAAGTTACAGCTTCGCGAGTAGAACACAGATGCAATTGTTCAGACTGTTCCCTTCTCCGAAGGCTTTACCTTTGTAGGAAAGCTTTTTAGGGTCTATGTTCATATAAGGACGAAGTTCCTAGACTTCAATGACAATTCAGTTTTTTGAATTATCTGGAAATTATTGAACTCAGCAACTACCACTAAGAGCACTGTTTTTGTGTGCTTTTTGTACAGAGTATAATATTTTTGAGTAAAAGATATGTTACGAGATACGTCGAATATCCCCCCGTAGACGCCCTTGGTTGATGAATTTAAAGGAAATGGTAAATTATTACTGTTAAAAATATTCATAGAAAATTGGAATTTATTATGTCAATTTACGTCGGAGATATTAATTAAAACGTGATTAAGACTATTCCATATTCGGAGAACTGTAACTCTGCAAGAAAGCATTTACGGATCCATATTTACCAGATTTTTTTTAATTCAAAATGGCTACTTCAATCTTTTGTAGAAGTTTTGCTATATGATTGTAAACCACACTATATAAGTTTATTGCAAATTGTCCCACAATTTTAATGAACACCTTCTTACTGCCTTTTTTTGGTTTATTTTATAGCCTACCGTAAAATGTCTCAACTTTCTACAATCCTTAAAGGAGTTTACAAAGGTGTTTCCTCGCTTGATGCTGTGTGCACACTTACTTCTTATACAGTCATAGTTACTTATGTTTTTTGCTGTTTCCTTCTACTCCCTCTTGACTTCATTGCGTTTCCGGTTCTTTCCGGATTGATTGCGCCTGTTCTCTATAACTTCTCGCCTATACTCTACAGGAATTAATCATTTTATCTAAATCAGGCTCAACATTTTGTAACTTAAATGCCAATTAAAATTCTGTCCATTATGGAAAAGTTTAATTTCATTTCAAATGAACTTTTTTTGTTAACCTTTTCAAAAAATAATAAATTTGCTGTGTCGTGATGTAAGACATGTGCCCACTTAATTCGGCCAGCAGTATTGAATATACTTAAATACGCAAATAGTCAGTGATTATGAAACAAACACTACTTAATATGCGCAACTACTAACTAATCACGTTTATTAATTTGGAGTAACATTCCGACGCAGCAAGAGCAACATCAAACAATTTTGAAAATAAATGTACCCCAATTTCCATTTAATTTTCCCCGTTCATTAATCATTAATGTTTCCCATTTTAATTTTCACATTTGAGACTCTTCTAATTGTAGAAAATGCTACGTATAATTGTCCATATTAGAATATCGCCAATACAATACTAGTTTATTAAATGTCTGTCTTTGATCTTTATTACTGGTGATTGTGTTTGCCTTAGATCCCCCACTTTCGAGGCCCCGCTCAAATAAATAGCGCAAATGGTCGCAAGGTGATGGGGCCCCGAAAACTTAGGGGCCACTTGGGGCTACCGGTAAAAATTAAATAAATATATCGAAATTCGAAATATCGGATTACGGATAACTATAGATTTCTTTTTCAACTCTATATAAAAGTTATATGTATATTGTATATAAGTATAGTAGATAACAGTACTATACTGAACTTGTTTTACTTTTCCCCCCTTATTATTAACTTTATTACTTTACTTCTATTATACTGGCAGACAAATTAACTGGGTAGGCGACAGCGATAGCCCAAGTACACTTTAAAGGGCCCGGCATCAGCGGAATCTTACTACACACGACGCGTGTGGTTCAAACATTATGCTGTATTATTGTACAATATAATTTATGAGCAAGCGTTTCGATTTCAGTGGTACAATATAAATACAAAACAAAATTCTAGGTACTTTCCCTAATATCCGACAATTTGAAAAAAAAACCACTTTTTCTTGTGTTTTATTATTTGCGGTCAAAAATGCTTTAATTTAAGATGTCACGTGTGGTAAAAATTACTTAACAACGCTTTAAACACTTCTTTAAAAAAACATTGTTTGGAAAAGACCTCTCATTTATTTTGCGACAAAGCCAAAGAATTATAGCTACTACGCCACTGCCCGCTTTTTTTTTGTTTTCGCTACAATTATTTATAAAATAATACATATTATTATATTTTATATCCCAAAGTATTACCTGAAGCCTAATGTTTCATGATTTTCCATTTTATGAAATGGTTCATTTATTACCCTGCCTTGCGCCTTCGCAAATCCCATAAGAGCCGGGGAGAAATACAAGGGAGACCTCCTCTGGAATAAGTCAAAATTTGTACTGAATTTTGGAATTTTAAAAATTTGTCTTCAATTGCAAGTGATGATGATTGTCGCGTGAGCGAGGCTGTTTGATGGCAACCAGCGCCTCAAGGCCCGGAAACGCTAAAGCCGGACCTGTTTAGTGTAATTGCATTTCGAAGAAGGTAATGTTTGGGTTATGTCTTGCCGCAGAACCCTAGGCCTCATGAGAGGAGTAGAGCGTTTCTATGTGTTATGCAATATAATGTAATGCAGTAAACCTTCGTTAATAAAGTTGATATTTTTGCATAAAAGTTAACATAAATTCGTAATGCAGTTGCATTGTGGCCCGAGTTTGAAAAAAGCATAAGTTAAACTATTTCGTTTTAATAGAAAAAACAAATGTGATGGAAATAATTGTAAGTATTCAATAGAAGTAAAACATGTTTACTCGTCGGAATTTGCGTTGTAAATTAATGCGTGAGCGGCAGAATTCTAATCAACCGAACTGTGAACTAAAAACGCTTCTCTGTACCGTAAACCATATTGGTCTACAAAAAAATAGGTGCCTTATATTATGGACGCGTAAATATGTGGCTCCCCTTACCACTAAAAGTTGAGACAGGCGAAAAGGATCTGGATTTAATATATAGATTACACGTTACTTACTTATTCCTTTATGGATTATTATTCGCAACCTTCACCTAGTTATGTATTGCCATAACAACGTAAATTAGTTTTCTACCCCACCAATATCTTTTAGAAACATAGGGGCCCAATTTACAAAATAAAACTATTTTTGGTATAAACAGTAACACAATTAATTTAATAAATTTTAAAATTTCCACCGTGCAATAGTAATGTGTTTGTAATGTTGTGTAATGTGCATATTATTTTAATTTTTAAACTCTCAAGCTTCGAGCTAGAAATCTCAGCGGCTTCCGATTTTTGTAATTGGCCCGACCCCGACCGGCAACACAACAGCCAATCCAACCCTGACCTGGTACCGAACTCGGGTTCGACTGCAAACCCGGGACCCGGTTTCGAGCACAAGCCTGGGTTCAAACCCGTGCACTTAAATATTATATTTGGTCACAAACTCGCTTTGACTTCTGCTTGAATTAGTTGTGGTTTCACTTAACAGGTCTTGTTTTGTGGCTTCAAATCCAGGATTAAGGGGGGCTAGGAGGGCCATAGTCCCCGGCGCCGAAATACTACAGGCCGAAGTAGCTCAAAAAATAAAAAAACATTCTTATTGCAATCTAAAGAAATCTGCAACAAAAGATAAAAGTAATATAGATACTACGTTAATACGTTACATCTCCATCTCCATTTATCAAATTGTAGCTAAACAACTACTTGCATTTCATATGCGTTTTGCAATATAGCCGATTTGTTAAGCTAAACGGACTTCGGTCAAGAAATTTCCCGATAAACGAAGTGCAATAACTTTACATGTTCAAGAGAAATTGTGCATTGAATCTTATATTAATTGACCAACTACAAACCGAATTTAAAAACGACGGACTGCTTACAGTCATAACAGTGAATGATTCGGATTTTTAACGCAAATTCCAAATATTGGTTTTGATGACATTAATATTGGTGCAGAAAAACTTCACTAAATACCCAAATGATTTAGAACATTCGTTTGTTAACGAATTAGAAAAATTTTTATAGTTATGTAAAAAATTAAGACATTTTTCTACTAATACTAACGCACAATATTTGTTAAAACTATTAGAATTGTTTTCTAATTCACCTATAAAAATAAGTACAAAGCAACAATAAGAGAAAGCAGACTATCTTATCTTGCTTTAATAGCTATCGAAAGCGACCTTCTGCGATCGTTAAATTTTGACGACATAATTGAAAGCTTTGCAAATTTAAAAGCACGTAAAAGGGCTTTTTAATAGGTACATATGTTCTTTTCAATACTCTACCGTGTGTACATATTTTTTTATTACTGAATTAAAAATATCTATTTTTAAATACATTTTGTTTATTACGAGAGCCCCATACAAGAAATAGGTTTAGGCTCAGTTATACCCTAATCCGGCCCTGGTGGACCCAACCCGTATTCGTTTAAATCCCGGCCGGGTTACCCAATCAAACCCGTACCCGACTGGCATCACTACAAAACCGGGTTTTGTTTTGTATACCCGACTCGAACCCGGCTGGGTTTCCCGGTCAAACCCGTACCCGATGGAGATCTTTATCGGGTCTTGTTTTGTGAACCGACGCGTAACCCACCCATATGCGACCTGTACGCGGCCGCGTTACCTGGTCAAGCCCGTACCCAATTGATATCTGAATTTGAGGCTGCGAAAGTCTGTGTTGGCTGCATGTGGCATAGGCCTGTTTTAATAACCGAAAAAATATTAAAGTATTTATTGTTTAATGCACTAGTACTGTGTAGCCGAGTGATAACGTTAATATTTTTTATAAAATGCGTTTTGTATAGTTACTTTCTTAAAATAGCAAATGTTACAATTTAACTTTTTTAATTCCAAACAGCAACCAAGACATATTTTTTAAAACCCTCTTGTCATGTTAACCATTTTTTCACGATTGGGTCTTTCCTTTACAGAACCTCGTTTCTTCTTAGTTTAAATTATGTTTCTAAAATTATCTTTGTTAATGTTCATTATTCAAAGTTTCATTTACTATCATTTACATATTTTAAATTTAGGTAATAATCCATTATGTGTGATATTAAGAGTAGAAGAGGTTATTGTATGAGACGCCGTCTGTCATAAATGTTATTAATTACATGAGAATTTTTTTTCAAGAAACGATTTTCTTATCGAAAAACAATAAAATATTCCAATAAGAAAGTTATTTAGAATACAATTTTTATTTCTTTTATGAAATATTTTTCTCAAAAAAAAAATTCTCTCCTAAAGATAGTACTCTCTTAAAGAACGTTTTCTTTTAAAAATATTTCTCTCGCTACTAAAAATTTCTCTCAGAATCACTATTGGCTTATGACACAAACAGATGGCGTTACTACGTTCCGAACGGTGCTTGTAGCAGGGGAACAATGAATAGAATGTAAAGTTGGAAACGCCAAGCCAGTACTTTAAAATCGGCACGAGTTCAGCAAAATCTTGACTTTTTTGTTGCTAGTAATAGCGTAGAATGAAACTTTTAACTAATACACTTTGTTGTTTTATGTATAAACCATGCTTACTGTGTCCGCCTTCCTCATTCAACGTGAGCGTCTCAGTTCTACATTGAAATCATTGCTCCGATGATCCAAGCACCCACCGGGACGTAGTAATTTATAGTAGCTAGAGAAATATTTTTATAAGAGAAATTTCTTTTAAAAGTTTCTAAGAGAAATATTTTTTGATACAACCCTTTTCAAAGAGAAAAATATTTTTATGATAAAACTTTTTTTTGTAGAACGAAACATTTTTATTAGAGAACTTTTTCCAAACAAATGTCTGTGTATAAGAAATATTTTTATAAGATACCCTTTTCAAGGACCAGCGGGTGGTTTAGTGGTTAGAGTCTCAGGCTCTAGAGCTAGATTCCCAACGGCAGTAGGTTCGAATCCTCTGCTCGTCTGCAATTCTTCTGAATAAGTTAAACCCGGCATGTCCATGGACGTTGTATGGGGTATGTTGTGTTGATGTCTTTTTAGGGTGGGGCATGTTAAACCCGTGAATAGCGCTAAGTGCGCTGAGCCCGGGTAAGGGGGTGGTATGGGAATCATAGAGTTGTGCTCACGCATAGCCTCATGATTCTTAAAAAAAACTTTTTTCAACAAAGAAATGAATATCTTCTTACTGAGACATTTTTCTTTTTTCTCGACATGTAAAAAAAGTTCTCATTTAATAAATAATGTTGAGACACACTGCGCTTTATACTGTTGACCTAAGCTGTACGAATTTTAAAAATCTACTAAATATTTTATATCGTAAGTTTTCATGTATGTATATTATGTTATGTTATGTTAAAGTTACAAAAGATTACAACATCGATTCATTAATTTCTATATAGATGTTCGCTTTTCAAAGCTTTTCGCGTTTAACCTTAAATGTAAATGTACCTCGTGTCTGCCAAGACTGTTGTGTATGTATGCTTATGTGCAAAAGTCTGCAGCGCTGCGTAACGCCCCATTGCATCAATGCATCAAAACCGTTTTCGAAGTACATTCATCCGCTAAATTCCCGCCCTCGTTGATGGGTGAGACGTGAGATTGGAATCACCTATACCAATTTCATCTGTCGCTTCCTGTTGTGATATCTTAGCTCTATCAAGATGCAGGGGGAGTCAACCGAAATGAGCTTATTCAAAAAGTCCTAACAAAGCAGAAGCAATAAAAATCTGTCTCTCGGTGAAGTTGGGCATACCAAAATTACCAATTCCTGTCAGAAATTTTAGCACCAAGTAAAAATGTTCGTAGAAAGTTATTTCAAGTTAAAGTATATTATTTTCAAAATGTTTCACACAATTTTAATTCTGGGCAATTGGAATCCCATTTTGATTTGCTAACTGGTTGACTGTATCACTGTAAGATTCGGCAGCAAAAGCACTAAACAGCTCATTAGAATTCAACCCTTAATGAGGCTAATGTCGACATTATTCGATCATTCACTATTGCGCATTTCTTATAATCTTTACCTTTCCCCTACGGGCAGTTTAAAAGTAAAGAAAAAAACGTTCATAAATTTCGTTGAAAAAATTACCCTCAAATAACAAGCAGCAAAATAACGAAGTCAGGCGGGACGTGATTATTGCATATGCTAGTAAATTGAGGAAAACCGCAGGGGAACGAAATGCTGCCGCACAATAAATAATTGTCCTGCCTTTAAAATTACAGATCCTATGCCTACTAGGGCAGTCATGTCAATATGTCAGGCTGTCAACTCATTGTTGCGTCGACATTTTTTCCATTGTGAAGCACTAAAAGAGAATGGCGTAAGATTTGCACACATCAGAAATCATTTCCTGTCTACTAATTTCCGCTAACCTAGTTCAAAAAATCGATAAAGACTTCGGTATTTTTCCATTCGCAGATTGTAAACCCAGTTATTATTTTCAGCTTGAAATTAAAGTAGTTATAAAAGAGGAAAAATAGTTAAATACAAAAAATATGAAAAAGGAAGAGTTTTGGCTTAGTTAAAATTTTGTTAGCACAAAAATTAGTTTAAAAATATGTGTTTGGCAAAAAAGTCACCAATAAACTGGTTTGTTTATAAAACTTCTCAAAAAATACAACAAAAAAAAGAATGATGTTTCCAAAAAAAAAGTGAAGCACTTTGCTTGGACTTTTTTAAAATATATAGATCATAAGTGCAGCCTTAGAGTTAGCTAATACATACATGATCAGATCCTTCGGGATCAGATCCTTCCCTCGCATGCGTATTGTTCCAAAACAACATTCGTTACATATCGTTTATTAAATTTTTTTGGAAAAATGTCATTCAAAATTAAACAACACCAAAGACCAAAGACTAAATTTGTCCGAATTATTAAATAATGTAAAAATTGAAATAAACATTTTGGGTTAAGCAGAAATGATTTATTGTTCCTCGCTGTTAAATAATGAGGCTAGGACGCATGAAGCTTAGATTTTCAAAAATTCACAGAAGGCGTCACAGATAAATTAACGTACGAGTATTGCGGCACCAACCAAATTGATTTGTAGATCATTCCGATAGCTTTATGAGCCTACAAAATGTAAGAAAGAAATACTGGAAGTATGTAAATGTAAAAAGTTACAACACGGTCCCTGAAAGAAGTAGGGGAAAAAACGTTTCATAACAATAAATTTCTAGTTATATAAATCTATTCTTAGTATTTCTGTATTTACAACTTTTTGTAATAATTGCACGTAAATCGCGCAATATCTATATGAAGTTATTTAATATATTGTTTCTTGGGGTTCTTCAGCAGGAATGGCAGGTAAGTCGCGCTACAGCAAGCGGTAACGCAGCGTAATAAATTACTAAACAGTTTTTCAACCAGATCAGCAGTTTTTTTAAAAATCACAAAATGATAAGGGATTTTCATTTTTTTTAAATATTTTACGTTATAATCTTCTGTCAGTAACAGTTACTAACGCCATCTTTAATTAGCTTACCTGTTATACTACGAGTATAGTGACTCATCGTTCTCACTTATTTAGATCAGAATACAAATCCTTCGAAAACGAAAACATTAATAAAATCAGAACGTCGATTTATAAATATTTTCCAAGCAAGATATAGTTTAGTATTGAAAAACAGCAAAAACTTTTTTTAATAAAAATTTGTCAGAAAAATCTAGGTGAAAAAATATACAGAGCAGCTACAATGTATGAGACCAGCGCTCTCCTACATGGGAGTGTTGTGACATGTTTTCCAATTTTTTTAATATAAAATTTTTTAAAGGCAATAGTATGGGTTGTCACAAAATTTTTGAGTCGCCGTATAGAAAAAGAAAGCTTCACAATGATATCTCACAAGACGTACTTCTATTTAAAAAGTCACCATTACGCTTGATCTTGAATAAATTGACAATCGATCATTATCGATTAGATTATAATCGATTCTTGATTTTCAAAAAATTAGGGAATTATTTGATTTGTAATCGATTTTTTTAAATGTTTTTTTTGTTTGAATCGATTCTTCATATTTTAATAGTCCCTACTAAAATCGATGTTTTTGTAATCGATTTTTGTTTTTATTTCAAACTTGAGATATATCAATGGATTTTTTTGGTAATCGATTTCAACTTCGCATCTTTGACGCTATTTTGTTTGCCGTGCTTCGTGCCTTTACTAGTTCATGGTCCGAAGTATAACCCGTTATTTTTAATTAATTTTTCCTCCTTAAGTTAAGGAAACGTCTTAATAAATAACCAGCAAGAATCATCGGCTACGCCCCCGCTTTAATTGCGCGTCGCTCTGAATGACAGCGCAGCGGGCAGCGGATCGGGTCCTCACAAAAGTTGAGACAGGTGGAAGAAGCCGGAATTAATAGATTTCTTAAGTAAGCTTGCTAAATAATGTAAATAATTTTTATAGGTAGTCTTTTTTCCTGCATAGGTCCTAAAGCTACGAATGAAATAAAATTGATTTTCACAAACTATTCTAAAATCCGCGGTTGCAATGGATGTTGTTACACGCTTTCAATTGTAAAAATAGTATGTACTTTTACTCATAATTGTTTATTATAAATCGAGTATTGAAATAGTTTTTTTATAATCAATCGATGTTTATAATTGAATCGAGAAATCGAATATTGTAATTGATTATCTTATTCGATTTTTACAAACGATTATTGGAATCGATTATTAAATTATTTCGAATATTTTTTCGTAACGATATGTAATCTAAAATCGATTTTGACCTATTATTAGAAATAGATACTGAAATTTCAAAAAGTGCCAGCCTAGTATGCAGTATACATATATCCAGTTTTCCGGTTCCAGTTTCGGAGTTTTCAAAAAACTTATTTTCTAAATGAATACTTTAATACTTCACGTTTTATCGCAATTGAATTAGCGGTTCTGAGAATTAAAACAGCTAACACCAAACGAACGAATTCAAACACCCACAGACAGATTTTTTTTGTTCTAAAACATGTTTTATTGTAAAATTGCCAGTAGCATGGAGCAATAAAAATAGGCAAAACACGTCGCTGTTACTTTTCCATACTTTTCACCTTTTAAATATTTTAGCTTCAATAAATGGATGAATAATATTGTTTTCACAAAATTTAAAGATAAAGAAAATTTTAAAAGTAACGCCACTGCAGTAAATTGAACTTGCGATAGCTTATGCGATAGGATTTCGTACCGTAACTGTAAGCATAGTAGGCAGCGACTAAACCACACGGTTGAAAAATTATAAAAAATATGCAAGAAACCAAAAATATAGTTTTTTTTTCTAGAGCTAATTGATAAGCGTAGTTAAAACGACGTAATTTCTGAAAAACGCGTTGTTGATATTAAAAAGTATCGTTTTTTAATTAATTTTAAAATAGTTGAAAATTATTTTTTACTCGAATAAACTACTTCAAATTTGGACTATATAAAGTTTATAACAATTAGCGTTTGCGGTTTTGAATAAAGAGTAAAAATTGGAAGATTAGCAAACAACATATTTGTAGTTCACTGAAAGCTCTATCGTTTTACAAAAATCACAAAGTTTGTAAAACATAGTGCGGACAGTTTGTGAGGAATAATGTATTGAAAATTTCCAAAATAAGGAAAACCTGGCAATTTTTCAAATTTTGTATTTCCAAAAATAATATTAATATTAATTTTTGTACTGATTGGATATTTAATTTTTGAATAATCAAGCATTAAAGTCAAAATTTTTAGAAATTGGAAGCAGCCGCAGTTTAAAAAAAAACATTTTTTTAGATGCCCTACATGCATGAATTTTTTCAAAATCTTAAAAATTTTTTACAAAAAAGTAATAGGTACCAAAAAACATGTCTCATTTTCGTTTTCGGACCTTGCAAAGAACAACTAAAAAACTTCTACGTACCAAATTTTATACAAATCGGTCACAAGGTTTCGTTCCGAAACGAACGCACCCACCTACAGACAGACATTTTTTAAAAAACACTTTTTTTATGTTTCCTGGACCTCAAAACGTGTATTTCTATTAAACTCTGAAATTAGAAAATTTGCATGAAATCATAACTTCAGTAGAAGTACGAGAAAGTAAAACTGCTCTCTCAAAGCAATTTCGTGCTTTCCAAAAGGCCATTCTGATTTCATATTTGTTTTTTAATAATTTCATGTTTCCGTCTTATAACAGAATCTATTTTAAGGGTACTTTTTCCAGAAACCATTCGTAAGGACTTTAAAAGCTATTTCTGTGAGCTTTGCAAATATGAAGAAGAAACACTCGAACTGTGAAATAACAACACTTGAAAAATACAGCACCCTTCCACACAAGTAACAAAATACCAGATACGTATTTCAACAGCAGAGCTATCATCATCAGTGATAAACTGACACACACACAGTGTGAGTTTACCACTGATGATGATAACATTGCTGTCTAATTACGTGTCTGGTATTTTGTTACTTGTGTGGGAGGGTGCTGCATTTTTCAAGTTTTGCCCAATATATTTCTATGTTCAACGTATTTTTCGGAAACATTTTTCGGGTTCTTTGTAGTCTCAAATCTGCAGAATGGTAATTTCACGTAATTTCAATGTTAATAATTTAGAATCGGCTACTCGCATACATGATTTTTAAATATTTTGCATTATAAATACGAAATTTTGTATTGCTTTCTTATTGAAGCTACTAAATATTATTTTTTTAGTATATCTGTAGTTATATTCGTGTGACAACTTTTTTTGCTCTCCCTTTACGGCATTTATGAGTTTGTTTATCAAATAATGTTTTCATATCGATTATTAAAGATCTCTCAGGTATAATATTATAATTACGATAGCTTTTATGAAGGTATGTGGATGACTATAGTGTACTTCACGTCTAATTAAGTAATGCGGACTAGGTATACAATAACGTGATGTATGATATTATAACGAGCCCGAATATTGGGAACCCGTCAAAAGGCTTCAATATAGAATGATCGGAATTTGATTTGACGTTATGTGAAATGATCCGTAGCTTTTATGAAGTACATAATACACCTATGCACGTCAGGGCAACCGCTGCTCGTCCGCTCGAGGGCGCGTGAGATCGAAATGCACATATATACATAGTTAGCTACCCTCTGGCCAACTGATTTACCAAACTCGGACATTTGTGGTAGGGTGCTTAGCGATACGATCTGGTTTGTGCAAGAACAGTTTACGATTTGGTTAACTATTAAACACTCCGTTTGGCATTTGTTGAATAATAAAAGTAATCAAATAAAAAGATATATGGACTATAAAATAAATACCGTAACCAAATCATTTAAATTTTGCTTCCAGACTTTCGAGAAAGTAATTTGAATGTTAAATAAATGTATCAAATATTTGAATTTTTTTATTACCTTAATTACCTGATTAACGCAAAGTAAGTGTATGATTTCCATATTTTTTAAGATTAAAATCTTATACTTATCCTTCCAAATTCACAATTACATGTAAATATCCTAAAAACGTATTCTGTTCACCCTGGTCATTGCAATGGCTAATTGCTTATGGACTATGGATACAACGTAAGTGCTAAACTGGCGGCGTTACATATTATTTAAAAGATTAATAATACAACTTCTTCTCGGCTTAATAATTAATTTTTTCGTCGACCTTGTTAGAAAGTAAGCTTTTCGACCCTAATTTTGTGTTCGATGTTGACAATGGCCGCTCAGCGGTATCAAAATTACTTTTTCGCCCGCCGGGAGGAAAAATGATTTTGCTCCCGCTTTTAAATGCGAATGTAGGTTACTTTTTGTTTATTTTTTTTGGATACGTTTGGTTACTCTAGATAACAAAGGCATCTTACTTCCAAAGTCAATTTTTACACTACTGACAAATTAAATAATTTAATTTAGATAAATTTTAAAATGATGAGTTTTTTGATAAATTTCTCAAGATCGACGAAAAAATCATATGTATAAGTCGGGAAGAAAGTGTTTTTTTTCTTGCGGCACACGCGGGAAAAAAGTACCACTTTCTTCTCTTGTTATGAAAATAATCAGTTTCAAAATTTTAACGAAAAAAGTAATTTATTTAGGAAAATCTATCCAGGTGGGCGTGCGTATGTTCGATTATTTGTTTCCTCATCTCTGAAAGCTGTAACGAATAAAGGTTCGCTTTTGATGTAACTTGATGTAAATGTAGGGCATATCACAAACTTATTAAAAAAATAAATTTTTAAAGAAAATCCAAAACCAGAAGCGGATATTAGACATGTTTTTAATACAATCGTTTTAAGAACGATACTTTTTTAATATGAAAACAAGGTTGAGTAGAAGACGTTAATATAAATTATTCAAAAGTTAAAAAAGAAGGTAGTTGCAATTACTGAAGGTTTTTTTTGGCACTTTTTAAAAAAAATTAAAAATTTTAGCAAATTAGTATAAAATTGGAGACAACATTAAATCTTTTCAGTTTTTAAAGAAATTTTGCCATTATCTATTTTTTCCTAATTCTCTAATTGTTCTGTGGCGTCTTATGTAAATTTTATAGTTTGGAAATTAATGTATTTATGTTCAATAAAGGAGATTGTTATAAAAATCGACGTATGAGCTAAATTGTTCATCAGTTATAATTGTGTACGATTTTAAACTTATTTTTTTAGACATATTAAAAATATACCATGTGACACAGACTCATGGTACACCCCCCTTTTCTCCTTTGTTTTTCTAGCTATATTTCTGAAATTTGGAACATTGAATATGTTCACTAGACGGCACTTTCTGACATATTTGGAAAAAAAATTCAACTTCTTGTTTTTCCGGAAATGACATCAACTTTCGATTTTCAAATTATTACATTTTACAAAAAGAGTTAATATGGATGGATACCCCATCGATGGTACTTTCCAATGACGTCAGAGTACCATTATGGTACCATTTGAAAAAATGGAGTTTCGAGTAAAAAAACGTTTTGTTTTACTTTTTTGGCACGTATTTGGAACCACAATTCTATTTTAATCTAAAATGCGATAGTGTAGCACGTTGTCATGGTAACCACCTAATTTAGTGCAGCGATGAAGGAAGTTTTGTTAATTGCTTTACTTGCACTTCACTATGTAGTCGTATAGGCTGGCCTATACTTTACGGGCGCCCAGGTGCGGCGTTGCAATTTATACCACCGCGATTGTTAGGAAAATTTTATTAGTAATGAATTTATATAGTTTTATAGATATAGATACTGCTTTTAATTATATAATTTTCTTTTTAAAAAGTATTAAAGGTGAAGCTGCCACTGCCATTGTTGCACGTTTTGTTCTCATAAAAATGAATCCAGAATTCGAAATCAAGGTTTAAAGTTTAATACAGCCCTTGACGGATTAGAAAGCGAAATTGATCCTCCGTAAAAAAGGGAGATAGAGACGAGACTACTCATATTAAAATTTATATTGTATTGAAAAAGCTTTTAAACCCTATTCTAGTACACCTAAATAGTCGACACACCTAAACAAAATCTTCTATGATGCTCTTTGCCTATCAGATGGACTTTTATAGTTCTACTACAGAATATTCTTCTTTTCTCATAACGATGAAGATGGCTTACTGTATTTAGTCGGGGTCGGTTAGACAACATTTTTAATGTTTTTGGAAAATTTGACTATATAGGGTTGTATGTGTTTTAGGGGTGATTGGGAGATGCTTATTATTAAAACAAACGATTATAAATATTGTAACTTTTATTGATCAAGGATGGAAGTGGATATTTATTAAAAGGGGATCATTTCCGATGTTTTAGTTGTTTTTACAGTATGGGGAAGAGCTGTACTAGGTAATACTTTGGGGGTGACATTTGTTAATAAAAGGCAAATCTAATATTTGAAGTTGTTTTACTGTGGAGGGGATACGGGTCAAGTATGAGTTAGCTTAGAGGTGATTTTATTAACAAAGGATAGTTCCTATTATTTTGAGTTAGTTTTACTGTTTATGATGTAAGGATGTTATACAGGCTGTTCCAAGTTAAGTCTGCACTATTGCTAACTTTGTTATTATAGGAGCTACGATGTCGGTTAAATGGACAAACTAGTAGAATTAACAGGAATAAAATTTTTAAAGTTTAAACTATTTACTTAATCTTTTAACATTCTATTATTCGAATGTTTACTGAGCCAACAGTATAAAGAATAATTTTGATTATTTGGAATAATTTTAGGGAGTTCATGGCTCTCTAGATCGAAAAATAAAATGGGTGTTCTGACAAATGAAATATCAACTATAAGGTATCATTGGATTCAGATAATTACTAATATTTCAAAAATGTAATAATATACAGGGTGTCCCATATGAAAATCGAAAGTTGATGTCATTTCCGGAAAAACCGGAAGTTGAATTTTTTTTCCAAATATGTCAGAAAGTGCCGTCTAGTGAGCATATTCAATGTTCCAAATTTCAGAAATATAACTAGAGAAACAAAGGAGAAAAGGGGGGTGTACCATGAGTCTGTGTCACATGGTATATATATATAAATTACAAAAATTTTGAAATTGAGATTGACAAAAAAGTTTAAAAATGGTTGTCTGTGGGTGAATGACTGTTTTTGCCCCATAACTTCCAAACGGATGTCGGAGAGTCTGATTTTAAAGAACTTGAGAATGTAGAGGTGATCCAAAACCGAAAGCGGAAATGAGACATCTTTTTTTTGATAACATTTTTAGAAACTGAACTTTCTAAATCTAAAACAAATCCAATGCTTTTTAACTGAACTTTCTAGCTTAAAAATGACAGGCGCTACGATTTTTTTTAAATGATGACTTTAACGCCTTGTTACTCAAAAAATAGTTAAAGGATCAAATTTGGTGCTATAATAGTAGCTCCAGAAGCACACAATATTACTATGTACAAAAATGTTAGTTATATGCATGAAAACTGTGAAACAATAGTTATTATCAAAATGTTGGATATGTTAAAAAGAATATTGCATAAAAACTGGCGACATGAATTATATTGAATTTTTTCAGGCCGGTTAAGCTAGAGAAGTGCTAAAATTTAGTTCGTATCCGAGCCTGCTTATTGTTCCGTCACGCCTTCTATAAATTTTTGAAAAAGAATTTAACCGTTATTAACATAAAAACTAATAATTACTAATCAGATTTGGATGCAATTGTAAATGCCGTAGGGGTACACAATGTTCCAAATTATAAAATAATTTTTGAATGATTAAAACTGTGTAGTAAAAATATTTTTTAGTTTTGACCGTTTCAAAAAAGTATTGCTCAACAAGGTAATAGAGCTAGGAATGAGTCACTATTTGTTTGACGTTCCAGTCCGTTAATTTCCTGTAACGCCTTCTATGAATTTATGAAAATAGAAAATGTATACGCTTTTAGTACATTGGTTACGATAATACATTTCTGATTAATCTAAATTGTTTATAAGTGATAGTAGAATAAGATTCACAGCTTAATTTTTAAGGGGTTAAATTTTTGCGTTTCTCACTTAAATCTTGGAGGAATTTGTATTTTCGTTTTCTTAAAGAAAGTTGTTTCTTAAGCAATTAAAAAATAGATAACAGAATAAAAATGTTTAAAATGTAGAAAATTTGAAATCGAGTTATTTGTTTAGCACCCTTTGAAAATTTTATAGATTAGAACGGCTTCAACATTGTTTTTCTTGCCTTTTTTAACAAATTTGTTAATCCAAACTTAAAATTTTTTTATTTTTTGGACGAACTCTTTAAATTAACCGATTGCTTCTTTGTGTACTTAAATCGTAATTAAATTAATTTATTTAGATCAATATTACCCGCTCTGCAAATATTTTCGTTACCACTATGGTTTTAATTTTGGCACAGTTTTCTATTGGTGTATTTTATACGAGTACTGTTCCTATTTTTGTAATTCCTTAAATAATATTTTTCTTAAAGTTGTTTCATTTTATAAAATGCAATTTTTCAGTGCTGTACGTCATATTCAAAAAAAATATTAAAGGAACACCCTTATTCGTTCGTGTTAAATCGATCCAAATAGTTAAAAGGTAAATGCGGAACAAATATTTGAGTAAGATAATTACAGCCGCGCCTGGGAGGCGGTACAGAGCAAGTTCATTTTCGAGGGTTTAGCTTTTGCTAGCGCTAAGGGAAAAGCGTTGACTAATCGCGACCCTACAGAGTTTCTGCATGTCTATCGCTGTAAATTTCAACTATTAGATTAGATTACTAAATTATTTGCTATTATAGCCTTATATCTTTTGCACCAACAATTTCTGTTTATTTAATAACATTGATAGTAAAAAAAAGATATAAAAATATTCAACCTTCACCAATAAAAAAAATATTATACCGGGCGGGTGTCTTAGTCAACATGTTGCACATTATTCGTTTTAGAAGAAAACGTCTAAAATAAACATTTTTATAAGGTAACATCAACTTCTAGTTGTTAAATAGCATATAATATAGTTTTTGTAGGCGCATATGCAGAGCTAATGCTTTGTAATTTTATATGTTACTAAAATAAGCGGAACGCTTCGTTTGTACATTGCTATACTTTAGAAATTGTTATTTATTATACCTACAAAAATAATTATTACATCAATGTTTTATACCACCAACAGTGAGTATACGATCGCACTACTCCCACCACTGCAGCGGGAGCGTACTACGATTGTAAGCACTTTGTTAATTGAAATTCAGGAAAAAGGCAAGAAATTTGAAAACTGAATTTTTAGTTCCAAATTCAACTAGAAAACCAAACAATATAAAGCGTGTTCTTTAATAACAGTTGATATTTTAAGATGAGCTTCCTTAGCTGATTTTAAGTAAAAAAGTTTCTATAAACATATGTCCTAAAACACTTCGTTTTTGAGAAATAAGGTGTTAAAGCTTATTTTTTTTTAGTTTTTTTTACCCTCACACTTTTTGCGATCAAATTTGGTACACAATCAACTTTTTGTAAAATCTTTGAAAAACCATTACCAACATTCGGAACAATTTAGAGACATTTTTTAAAAACCATTTTTTCTTGAAGCCCCAAAACGTATATTTCTGGCAAAATATCGAAATAAAAACCTTTTCATGAAATTCCTATGCTGAAAGTATCAAAAAGTAGAAATTGGGGAAACGCTAAGAGGTGCAAATTCAAAACTACTTACATTAATCTAAGTGACATTGAAAAATTGTTGCTTGCTCTTATTATCACTCAGTTTAAGTTTTAGAGGGATCTGTATTGCAACAAAACATTATTTCAGATAAAAATATTTTCATAATAATGGCAATATAAATAAACATTATTAGTCTAAGGATAATCCTCTGTAGTATCACCAAAATAGGGTTCTAGCACATCCAATGCAGTTGCTATGGAAACATTCCTAAATGACATTATGGTTGGCAATAGATAGGGATCTACGAACCTATATAATAGCCAGCACGTCCTCCTGACTTGACACCCCGATTATTATTCAAGTAGTTATCTTAAACAAACTGTTTATAGGAAACCTCTCGTTAGTGTTTAAGACCTTAAAAATAGAATTCGTTGCGTTTGCAGCAACCCGAAGAGTCTCTTCGTAGAATTGCACCTACCACAAGAACATCACTAATACGTTAAGAGAAATGTATTGCAGAAGGTGGCGTTTGTCTTAAATAGTTGTTATAAAGATTTCAGTTTTGATTTACTGTTATTCTGCAATATTATTTTAAATTTACAACAAATTTACAATTTTTATTATTTTGAATTTTTTTTTTGTAATCTCGATGCAATAATACGTTTAGAAAAAGTAAACGATGTATTATCGTATAAACTCACAAAAACGTAATTACCCTGTTGCAAAATCAAAGTTGATATTGACACCACTTCCGTTCAAACGGAATATGGAACAAAAGTATGTATAGCTATGTGAATACTGCACAATCATATGAGAAACTTTATAATAAACGTTTCTTTTTAAAGAAATAAAAATGGAAAAAAATAAATAAAATGAGCATTAACGTAACACCGTAGCTATGAGTTGTAAATATGTATTGGCAACTAAATAATTTTGCGATAGCATTGTGAAAACTAATAATAAAAAAATAAATTATGTTAGTTTTTTGTTTTAGAAGCTTAATTTTTGGATGAAATAGCACAGACAATTTTCAATTTTCAAATTGTCTCGTTTTATTCTTAATAATCTATTAATGGGTATCAACAATTTCTTCTAATTTAAACAACCAATAATTTTAAACTTTTAAATTCTGACTACCATTAACCAGCTACATCGACCCAAAATTTTTACAATTTTTGGTTAAATTTATGATCTTTTAAACATTACAACCCTCCTTCAAAAAAAGTTAAAACCACTTGAAAGCTCCCGAATTGTTGGCTTGCGCTCGAATTACAGAATTTATTAAGTATTTCCCTATATTTTTAAAACCTAGATTTGCATTATTCTGAAGGAAGGAATAAATATCTAAGGGTGGTATGCACGCAAGGGCTACTGCTAAAGCTAGATAATATATTCATGTCTGTCAGTCTATCGCGAGATGGCCATCGCGTTCGCGCATTTATCTTTCAGATAGAAGGCTTGACGGCAATGTTCACCTGGCTGGCCGCAATCACGCTATATGCTTATGTTTCAACTTGGGCATAATAAATGCTGGAAGATTTATTGTCCGAAAATCGACATCGTTTTAGCTCTAAACGCTATAAATGTTTATTTAGTTTTACAATTTATAAATGTGCTCATTCAAAATATTTATACATCAAAATTCGCTAGGAGCAACTTTTGCACCAGTATCTATTCAATGTGTGAAACATCAACTTTAAGTATCTGTTTTTTGAAAATAGTGTCCACATGCGTATAGAATACGGCAAAGAATCAGTGGGGTTCTGAAATAAAATGTTTTTAAATTTTTTTAATTCATTTTTTATATTTTAGAAAATAATGTGTACTTTTATAGCAAGTTATTTGCTATAAACGGTTATACGAGGCGGTTTGAAATATTTTTGTTTCCTTTGAAATAGACTTGCTTAAATAGAAAGAAAATATTTGTAGGTGGTTAGACAGGGTGGTTTAACACTTATTGCACCCTCATTTAATTCTGAAACGGTTTCAAATAGAGAAAAAAAATGTTTTTTGAGAACGTTTGGCCTAGTCTTTTTACATACTTAAAAAAACATTAGCCCTAATGCCGTAAGCGCTGTGACGCCATTTCTTTAAACGGCCATTTATTAATTTTTTGCCTATTTGTATACCCTCGCATCATAAAATTTTCCAAAAAAATGCAAAAAACTTCTTTGTATAAGCGAGACATGAATTCACAGAACAATCTAGCACCATTGCAACAGTGGCTTTTGAAATTCATTTGTTGTCCTTTAACAATTGAAAATTAGAGAACAAAATACAACTGCCGTCAACAAACTCTATTAGTATAAGTTTATTACGGTCCTGCAAAAGTATGGCATAATAATGGTTCTGGTAGCGTAAATATTGGTTTTACAAAACAATACTTTATATGAAAGTATTTTATGGTACCTTCCAGGCTACTTCAAACTTTTTTTAAATAATTCTGTAATCGCTGTGACGCAATCGTCATTTCTTTTAAATACCAACATACCTGTTTTTGGCATTCATTCGATAAAGATTTTTTTCTTTTTTTTTAGGATAAAACTTGTATACCCTTATATTGGGGCCTTGGGAGGCGAGCGGAGTAGGCGCTTCCAGCCAAGGTCACAGAGGCTTTCGGGAGTCTGTGGCTCTATTTGGCCCGGTGTTCGAATCCGGGCCAGGGCAGTTTGTCAGCTCCTGGAAACCTCTTAACATAGAATAGTTCTAAGTAGTTTTTAAGGATTTAGTTAAGGTAGTACGCACAATAGGCCCGACAATGTGGCCTAAGTGCTGTAAGACCTGAAATACATACATACATACATAAATTACCTTAATTAAATTGTTTAAAAATAAAATTCATATCCTTACATTGCCCAATTTTCGAAAAAAAAAACGCTAAAACTTTCTCATATTAGCAGGCTTTCAAAAAACAGCCTAGCACGGTCGCATTTTGTTCTTCCAATTGTTTTTGATTGCCAAGAGATAACAAATGAGTTTCAGTTATGTTCTACATGAAGCTAGTAGTACGTGCCGACAGTGGGGAACACGTTGTCATGGTAACCACCTAATTTAGTGCAGCGATAAAGGAAGTTTCCATAATTGCTTTACTTGCACTTCACTATGTAGTCGTATAGACTGGCCTATACTTTCCGGGCGCCCAGGCGCGGCGTTGCAATTTATACCACCGCGATTGTTAGGAAAATTTTATTAGTAATGAATTTATATAGTTTTATAGATATAGATACTGCTTTTAATTATATAATTTTCTTTTTAAAAAGTATTAAAGGTAAAGCTGCCACTGCCATTGTTGCACGTTTTGTTCTCATAAAAATGAATCCAGAATGCGAAATCAAGGTTTAAAGTTTAATACAGCCCTTGACGGATTAGAAAGTTAAATTGATCCTCCGTAAAAAAGGGAGATAGAGACGAGACTACTCATATTAAAATTTATATTGTATTGAAAAAGCATTGAACCCTATTCTAGTACACCTAAATAGTCGACACACCTAAACAAAATCTTCTATGATGCTCTTTGCCTATCAGATGGACTTTTATAGTTCTACTACAGAATATTCTTCTTTTCTCATAACGATGAAGATGGCTTACTGTATTTAGTCGGGGTCGGTTAGACAACATTTTTAATGTTTTTGGAAAATTTGACTATATAGGGTTGTATGTGTTTTAGGGGTGATTGGGAGATGCTTATTATTAAAACAAACGATTATAAATATTGTAACTTTTATTGATCAAGGATGGAAGTGGATATTTATTAAAAGGGGATCATTTCCGATGTTTTAGTTGTTTTTACAGTATGGGGAAGAGCTGTACTAGGTAATACTTTGGGGGTGACATTTGTTAATAAAAGGCAAATCTAATATTTGAAGTTGTTTTACTGTGGAGGGGATACGGGTCAAGTATGAGTTAGCTTAGAGGTGATTTTATTAACAAAGGATAGTTCCTATTATTTTGAGTTAGTTTTACTGTTTATGATGTACGGATGTTATACAGGCTGTTCCAAGTTAAGTCTGCACTATTGCTAACTTTGTTATTATAGGAGCTACGATGTCGGTTAAATGGACAAACTAGTAGAATTAACAGGAATAAAATTTTTAAAGTTTAAACTATTTACTTAATCTTTTAACATTCTATTATTCGAATGTTTACTGAGCCAACAGTATAAGAAAACGAGCTTTAGGGTTGCAGTATATAAACAGTGTAAGAAAATGCGATTTATAGAGTTACGTAAATATATGAACAACTGGGAAGTTATTTAATATTTAAGGCAACAAAGGTGCATTACAATTTAGGTATTTAAAAGTTCGTAAAATAATAATTGTGATGCAATGTTGATTGAATGCTGATACGCGTGAAAGTAGAATTGCAGTTATTGTCAATAAAATTACCATCTTGTTAAGGAAATAGCACTGAAGCATTGATTAATATAGAGAAATTTGCTGTCGTACTGCAGCAGGCTCATAAAATTATTGTATTGAAATTTCTCAAGCCGTACACATAAAAGCAGGCCCGTAGTCAGGGGGTGGCCAGGTGAAGCTCAACCCCAGTTAAGACGTTATCAATCCCCACATGGAAAAATTCTGGCACATGACGCTTTGGCCCGGCAAATAGCGGGCGACGCTTTGGCGGTGCACATGCTTGTACTTTGATAATAATTTACATGCGTTAGCGTCTTCTAGAATTTTCTAGAAGCTACACGAAAGTGTATTTAAACTTGCAATTTTCAATATTATATACATAATAATATTGATTTATATTTGAGCCCCATCTAATAAAACTACAGCCCCCTTCCCTATATCTGATTCCTGGCTTGCATAAAAAGTTGTAACATAATTTCTGTTCTCGAACAAACAAATTCAATGGTTCTTATCTCTATATTTAAGAAAAAATACAAAGAATAAAATAGTTATTTGAGAATAAATTAATATATTTGGCCTGGAAACTGTTCCATGGTATTTATGCCGAAACTAGCTATATAGAAACCAGTTTTAAGTAAAGAAATAATGGAATCTTAACAATAAAGTGTTCGAAAATTTTAAAAACATCTTGTTTGATCAAAATTTTTTCAAAAGAATCATCTTATAGCACTACCTCCACCATTTTTTTTATTTACCGCAAGAGAATCTCAACAAGATTATTTCTTTAATGACATTTTTAATTTCTTGATTGTATAAAAATTAATGTTGTTTAATTAATATTTAAAAAATATATATTTCCAATGATTAACGTCCGGTGAATATGATGGCCATGACGGTGTGAACCGTCTTGTTGTATAATTACGACCATAAACGACGTGGATCCCGTTTTGTCTCTCGTATAGAGTCTATCAAGCACACAGAATCTATCCCCCAACCCCCAAAGACTTCTTGAGTAAGCTCCAGGTATAACATCATTTAAGTATTTACTTGAAATACTGAAATAGTTTCTCGTCATGTAAAACAATCGTTCTGGAGATTGAACTTTATAATCGGTCGATTTGTAAGTTGTGTTCATGTCTAACCACAGTTAGGTCGGACATCGCGATGAGTGTTCAGTTCGGTCTGCGATAAAATCCGTAGAGACAGCGCACGACATGTAGCTAAGCTTATAATCGAATTTTGAACCAACCAGTTAACTTTAACTACCCTCGATACTCTCGCTTCACTTATGCTCGGATTCGCGCCCCCGCGGTTAATTTTATTGCTTGTGTTAAAACATACGTAGCTACAACACGTTGCGTGCCGCATTTACTCACTTTATTAGGCAAGTTCATTGTGGGAAAACATTTCACGTTTAAATTACACGCGCATCTAGTTTAACAAATTGTTACAGAAGGCAATTTATCGTGCGATTTAAACGGGCTTGGTTTAAAGCCACCTACTGATAATAATTGTAACATTTACACTTCTCCTTGTTTTTGCATACGAGGCCTAATTTATTTATCGGTCAAAAACATTTACCAAACACCAACTGCGAAACACAACTTTAAATAATCGGAAGCACATTTTAATATTTACTTGAACAAATAGAAAATAAATATTTCATATTATTGAATATGCACTTCAGAATTTTTATATCGCCATCTAACACTTAAACTAAAAAGCACAGAAACATCTATGACAGATTGTTTAACCCCCTGAGCCTCCGCGGTTATTGCAATATATTTTTGGTTTTATATTATAAAAGTAAGAGTAGTTGGAACACCTTGTATATCAATTAGAAAACGATTTATATTTGTTATTTTTCCCCAATTTGTTTATAGTTAGTTGTAATTATCATTATTAAAATTATGATATAGTTTGTTTACTTCCTATAATAATTAACTTGGTTTCTTACATATCAACTTTAATACATAATACGTACACTTGACCACACGTTGCTTTCTGGACGTTTAAATGTCGTAATTAGGGATAGAATTTGTAAGCTCATAAATATGCACGCAGTTACCTATGCATTATAAAAGACATGTATATAAATAAGTCCTTAAGCCCCCAATGTTTACTTTGATTTTGACGGAAATACATGTTTTGGAAATCCAGGAACTTAAACAAAATGTGTATATGTGTGTAATGCATCATATCTTCCGAACGGATGCAAATGGTCCGATTTTGATGAGCTTTGGAATGCAGAAGTTTATCAAAAATTGACCGACAAAACAAGCTTCTAAGGAAATTCCAAAACCGGAAGAAGAAGCTAGGTGTATTTTTTTGGTAGCATTTTCCTCGAAAACAGAACTGTAACGTAAAAATTTTCTTCAAAATTTTGGATGTTTTTAAGACTATATTGTTTGAAAACTGGCAACAAGAGTATTTTGTTAATTTTGGAAGCTAACAGAGTTACAATTTTGTTCGTATCTCGGTCCGTTAATTTCTTTGTGACGCCTTCTATAAATTTTCAAAAATTTAGAGTTTAACGCCTATTTACGCAAAAACGAGTTATCAGATTGGCAGAAATCATAAATTTGACATTAATACGTTCCTAAAAGTATGCAATGTTACAAGCTACAAAAACTTTTAGAACTACTAAAACTGTGAAAACAAAAAAAAATAAAATTTTGATATTTTCAAGACAATATTGCTCTAAAACTGCCAAAACGATCATTTTAAAATTTCGTATACTCATAGCGCTGCAAATGAGCTACAATTTACAGACCGCTAACTTTTTTGGAACCCCTTCTGTGAATTTTTGAAAATCGAAAACTAATGCGACGTTAAAATTATGTTTACGATGAATTGCTCATGATCGGTAGTACACATAGTAACATAATTTCTAGGCGCGGCAATATTTAAAAGGCTTAATTTTCCCCCTCCTACCAACTTTTTAGCGGACAAACTTCTCCTTCCGTGTTTGGTTTTCTCTCATCTCAAGGTGTCCCCTTCCCAAAAATCAGACCAACTTATTTCCATAGAAACACAATAAGACGCCAACCGGCAGGCCAAACGGTCATCAGTCAGGTGGTAGTTATAGCTTAGCTCGTTTTCGATTTTATATGACGTTTAAGATACAATTAATTTGACAATTCGATATATTATGCGTGAAATAATGCACTAATATACCACTCATGAATTGAAAATTTATCCAAGTAAATTACTCAAATTTTCTGCTTAGCAAATTGTGATTGTTGTGCTTGAGAAAATTTGTGATGTACAAAATTTTATCGCGAGAACATTTCAGAAAACTGCTGATTTGTTTTATTTAAAAGCTTTAAAAATTTAATTGATTTGACAAATCAAAATATACTGTTCGTAGAATAACTCAATTATACACCAGTCGTGAATTGAAAAAAATCGAGTTACATTACTCAAACTTCCTGCATATCAACTCGTGCTTATTTTGTTTTAAAAAATTTCACAGTGCATTGCACGCAAATTTTCAAGCAAAGCAAACACTCGTAGCTATGCAACAAGTTTTCATAATTTAACCCGATTATTTTTCAACTTATTTGTGGTATCACTGTTCAGTAATTATTGTTCTTGGTAACGAAAAATAAACACCAGTAGCAAAAATATTAAACGCTTTTAAATTACTGCAGATTTATTATCTAAAATAATTTGAAAATTTTGGGCATGGAAAATGCCGAATAAGGCATTAAAATCAAAATTGAACGCTGCGTATGTTTACTACGTGCCAGAAAAACACGCTAATGCATAGAAATCCTATCTCTAGTCATAATATAGCTAGTATTAAATACGTGCTTTCAATTGAAGTATCAGGCGGAGGACTTTTTTTGTCATAAATTTCTTTAAATAATCAAGTTTTAAGAGCATCTAACCTAGCCTCAGCCGTATTACGTTTACAGATATTAGCACCAGTAAAATGAATTAAGAAATTTCAAGAAACGTAATACCGTTTCCATAATACGTAAGCAGTTTACTAACGAGCAATCAGTAATTTTACACAAATTGTTGGTCTTATGTTTCCAAATATTCTTTTAAATAAAAATAAAAATGATTTAAGCTTACAAATTCCATTAAGCAAACACACATAGTTGCTATATTTATTTTTTCAGTTTATACATTGAAAATACCTGCACTTCCGTTAAAGTTAAGTTTTACGAGCTGTTTGTTTTTCCGAAACAGTTAAACTCGGTTAAAATTTAATATTAGTCAGATGTAATAGTTAGGGACTAAAGCGGAAATAACTGTAACCCTTATAGAAGGGGTTGAAACGTTTACATGCCGTGCTATGCTCTCACAGTTTTATACGGTATGTAAACAAATAAAATATCACGTTCTAATCGACCCTTTTGTAGCTTAAATTAGTGTAAATACTTTATAATTATATTACTTAATTATCCAATCACATTTGATGAACTGCTGCTATAACGCGTGGGTAGTTGTTATAGGATGTATGAATTAAAATAGAGGACGGGGTTTTAGATAACATTAAAAATTTTGTTTCTATTGTAACAGCGGAATTAATTAATTTTACTAATTGTATAATGTTCCTTCCGTATACAGAAAATTTGTATAGAATCTAAAATTAAACTTTTTCAGTATTAAACCTTTCCGTACGCTGCTATTTTAACCTGAATCGCTCGTTAGTCGTTTTCGACAGCTGGATTAGGAAAGCTACAAGAACATTTATTTTTAAGCTTTATACAAAATTTCTTCTTTTTCTTTTTTAGGCTTTACTTGTAAAAGTGATACATACTCATTGATTCCTTACAATGCCAAAAAAACTGGAAATCAATTAGGGTGCCTCTTCTAAAGTTTTTATGCAATATTCTACGTATTTGACAAAAATTAAATTGATATTTTGGATAGTAAAATTAAATCTAAAACACGCAAGAGCTGTAATATTTTAAGAAATTAGCTAATATAATTAATAAAACTTGTAAATTAATGACTTTATTATTAAACACTCGAATATTTCCAGAGATTAGAGATACGGTTAAATTATCACATAATTCATAATAAGAGGAATAATTATCTTACCAACTAGTGAACCAGGGGTGGTATTATTAACAGGCTATTTCCGGCGTTTATTCCGCCACCAATGAACATTTTTGAAGTGAAACTTTTTTGACGGCACCTACATATTTCGTAGGACTAAAACTCGTTTGTAGAGACGAGCGACGGAGGTGTCACGTTCTTATCAACAATTATCTGGACATCTAAATAAAAAAAAGTATGTCTTGTAAAGTTGTTGCCCTATTATTTGTGATTGCTACACTACCAGTATTATAGTTTTATCGTTAATAATAAACTTAAAAACAAAATAAATGCTGGCAACATCACCAAACTCCAGTGCTTTGATCAACTTCTGGGCCCCTTCTGTACGTGTTGCCTATACTGTACGCACGCGTTGTACTTGACTAGACGGAGAAATCGTATTATCTATGCTAGCTAACAGTGACCCGCAGTCTAAGTGAGAAGTAGTTGTACGGTAATGCAATCTAACATTAAAAATATACTTTAATACCATCACTGCTTATTTATCTATCTATCTGATAAAACGCAGATCCTCTTTACATTATCTAAAATGTTGTTAAGCAATACAAACTTAAAAGTTAAACCTACACGAAACCTAAAATTAAGAATGATACGAGATAATAATAATTACATATAAGACAAAGGTTTACTTAAACATGAGTACACAACATTTTATAGGAATAGAATACCCTAGCTTAGCTCTCAATGTCAAACTAACAACTTACCCAGTGGCGTAATCATGTTCCGGCCCCTTCTGCAAAAATTCAAGAAAGACTCCTTCTGGCTTAGTTAGTAAAAGACACCAAGCCGTCAAAAATACGACCTAATCAATTTGTGTTTCAAATATAACAATTTATTAGTACAGGGTCTTCTCAGATTGACCAGACAAGAGGTATGGCATTTTGTAATATCGCGCTGCTTGGTCGAAAAGTTATTTTGGCCAATTGTGAGGTGATTTGAATGTAAAGGATGGACATAGCAAGAACAATAGTAAAATAGTTGTAAGTGAACCAATTTTTCTCTTGGACATTTTACGTCCGATAGAAAAGATAGTTTACCTACAACGATTTTACCCGTTTTCTTGCGACAAGCCATTTAAATCACCTCATAATTGCTCATGATAAGTTTTGAACCAACCAGGGCGTGATTACAAAATACAAATGCGGAATCTAAAACAAAGTTGTCTGAGAAGGCCCCGTATGTTGACAAATAATGAACTGTTGTGCCTCGCACGGTAACAAACCTAGCGGCATAGTATAGTTACGTCACTGAACTTACCCTTAAGAAGTTAAATCATGCTTTTCTAAATTGATATTTAACATAAAAAATCATACCAAACAGAACAGTTTGAAAAAAGTAGTAACTGTTGATAGCTTTGTTTCAGTACTACATCTTTTTCAAAATTCAAAAATATTTTAGTGAATTACTAGCTCTGAAATAAAACATATTGGAAACTAAAAGCTTTTACTTTATTTTACTTTTCTGTATTTTACAGCTTTTGTAAAAGTGTTTGTTAAAGGTGACTCGTATATTAAGTGTACTATACTGTATTATTTTATCATAGTAGTACTTAGAAACAGTGCCGGATTACCCATATTGAGAGCCTTAGATTACGGTTTGGTTGCCCCCTCCTCTCCCATTCTTGGTAGAATAGATATAAATAATTTCACACTTGCCTACTACAAATAAAAATTTAAACAGAAAAAAAAATAGCTGTGTGCACTAAAATAAACATAGAAACCATTTTCTTGGTGGTGTGAAAGAAGTTCATTTTCAGGAAATATAAACTATGTGATTACTTGTTGCCGTTTTAACTCTCGGTTTAACAATTTGTATTCATTATTTACAATAAAATTACAGGTTGGGTTATCTATGAGAATCCGTTTTAGTTTTTGTTATACATTTATAATATGTATTCATAAAATTACTTTTTTTAACGTCAATAATTAGTTTTAACGCCAAAAAATCATTTTTAGACGTCTAAATTTTACATTTTTCACGTTAAAATTGGATTGTTTAACGTCTAAAAACATTTTCTTTAATTAAAGAATTAAAGACAAATTATTTATATATTTATAAATACATCAGTTTTTCCCAATCAGTAATTTTATGACGCCAAACATGAATTTATTGACGTCAAAAAATTATCGACGTCAAAAACTCATTTTTAACTCCGAAGAATTATTGATTGACGTTTAAATATAATTTATGTACGGTTTTTGAACAATTTCTCTTATATATTTTAATTCAAACTGCCTGAATGATTTCCAGACGTTAATAAATAATTTGCTGGCGTAGTAAAATTGATTTTTGACGTCAATACTTTTCAAAAATTCGAGAACAGAATTTATATACGTAAATCTTTTTTATCAAAATTTGACGTCAAAAAACTAATTTATGACGTCAAAAAATCAATTTGTGACGTCTGAAATTCAGTTTATGACGCGTAAAATTCATTATTTCACATCACTAATTACTTGGTTGAGAAAAATGTATTTTTTTACAGAATTCATAAAAAAAAGTAAAACGGCGTTCATCAGAATCTCCCAGGCACTGATAGTTTGCAGAATATTTCGTTAAAATACAAATTATTTTTGTTGGATGGGCTGTAGCCTACTCAGCCTAGTGGGTAATACGGCACTGCGTAGGAATCTATTTTTTGTTACATCATGATATAACTAGCGCAAAATTATTACATTTTAGATTCTGTAACTTTCAACTGCAGTATAATTACTACCACTGAATGAAAACTAACTAATATTGATGTTACTTCCAAATCACTGTCAGTTCAATCATCTTCAAAGTATTTTTGTTTATGTACATAACAAGGGGGAAAAGCAAAGTAAAACATGACTTACTAGGTATAATACCTAACCCATGGTAATGTTCAACTAAGAGTAACAGTTGTTAATCATAGAGTGCACATTAATACATAAACTCGCTTATGTGCCTACTTATATGAATTTATGCACGTAACAATGGTACTTTCGAGTGTATACATTACTTGTATAAATATTTATCGATTCATAATAGGAATGAGTGAGTGGTTGCTTTTGGTGTCTGCTGGGGTTTGAAAAACAGCAGCTTGCACTTGCTTTTGTTTTTTAGTAATGAAAGCTCTCAGAAAACACTCACGACTGCATAAAAGAAACGATTCTGATCGGTTCTTTTTGTAGTTCAATGAGGGCACAAAGTGCCGGTAAGACTCATATTTTAAAAAAGTTGTTAGAGTAGTGATTACATTTTATTTATTGATTTGCTTGTGCATTATAATAATATAACCAGTATTCTACCTAAGACAACATTAACAAATATCTATATATAATAATTATTAGGTTTGATACAAATATAGTTTGATATTATTACATCGAAAAATAATAGAAAAGTAGAAGCCACTCATTCTTTTAATAATATAAGGTTTAAGACAGTAAAGTTTAACCAAAAGACATTCAAAAAAGAAAACACTAAATATGTCTTAATAAATTGTTATTAATATTCAAAAGACAATCCTGTTGACTATAAAAGAATCTGAATTCGACAAATCACATTGTCTGCCTAAGATATTAATAAAAATATCATAAAACAACCAAGGGAAGATCCCTAAAAAATATAATGGGGTGATAAAAGTTCTCGCTGTCAAATGTCATGCCTATAAATTTCGTATGAAAAGGCGATGAAAGATAAAGAGTCAGAAAAATTATTAAATTAAGTAGGTATAACATGATATTATCGAGCAATAATTAATTGTTTAATGTTTTATCCGTCGGATCTACCACACATATGCACGCAACCACCTAAGTTATTATAACACCGATATTAATTTTGTTACCCCCACATTGCTACTTAATAGTGCACTTTCTAAAGAGCTTGCAGTATGTAGTAAGACCTTATAAATACTTATCCTAAATTTAAAAAAACATTTTTTTCCTAATAAAAAATAATATTTACTTGTTTACATACTATAGAGGAACTGTCCAAAAAATAAATAATTATAATGAAATAAGCTTGTGAATTAAATTACAACAAAAACAGGCATAAATTAAAAAAAAAAAAATAAACGTAGATTAGACGTTGTAGTTTATTTTTGTTTTCATTAATTCATTAATGAAAGTAGTAAGACTAAATAATTTATTCGTATTCATATACTTAAAGAATCATATGCCTAAAGATGCGTGAGTTCTGAGAGCTTTGTTTTGCAAATTTTACCCTAATGTAATTCGTTCTTGATCAATATTCCACTTCTTTCCGTATCGTCAAGATAGAAATTGCAACGACTACCAATTGCCAATTATTATTAATATATTCCTTAAAGAACAAAACATAGAGTAGAAAACACCCTTATCTCTGGGCGTAAGTTTATTTTTCAACCAGTAGCTTTCTTAATTTTTGTATAAAAAACCTTTTAAACGTTTTGTTTCGAACATTCACATCCTGACATATATACTGTGCGTTCATTCGCATGTGATAAGCTCTGAAGAACTAAATAATTTTAATGAAAATAAACCTTCCGTGATTTCGAGTACTTGAGGAAACAAAACAGCGTATACATAAAACGCCTAATAATATGTTTGCAAATCATATCAAAATAGTTGATTGATTCAAGTTTTAATTATTATTTATTATTTAGAAATATAAATAATTTATTATTTTACAGATTGTTTTGTATCATAATTTCGGCAGTAATTTACGGTTAAAAATTTCATGTAAACATTAAATCGAAAATATTTTCGGTGTTACACTCTGTATATATTACCAAAATCATTATAACACTCTTTAAAAAGTAATTTTTAATGTTCAAACATTATAATCGGTAAAAATTCTAACAAAACACGTTATTAAATTTAAAGCTTCAGAGCTTCAGTATGTTTAAATTTAAAAAATGTTAAATGTAAATGTAAAATATCTAAATTGTCATGTTATATTGTACAACATTAAAAGTTACCAAAGATGCGTTAACCGACGTTCTTCGCATAGTACAGAGCTATCAAATAAAAAAAATGCATTGCAGTCGTTTATGAAACAAGCGCGGTATGTAATTAGCAAGTGAGTATTATAAATTATTTTTAATATTTATTATTATACAAATGTGCATGATAAATAGCAGTTGGCAACCGTGACCCATTTAACTCACATAAGTAATGGAAAAAAAATTAAACGACCAGGTGGTGTAGCGGTAAAGGCGGGGGCTTGTAATGTGACTGCCTTAGTTCAGCTCCTGCGGCAAACCTGTTTTTTCTTACTTTTTTTAAAATTATTTTTTGACATTTCTTACTGCTATCTTATCTTGCCCTGTGCCCATAATTTATTTTGATTTTTATTTTTTTATTTAAAAAAGGGGTAACTGGAAATACGGTCTTAATTAATTTAAATTTGAAACACTAAACAACCAAAACGACATAAGTAACAAAACAATTACAAGTTATAATAAATATTAAAATTGTTATCCATTCATTTCTAGGCATAAACTAACTCAGATTTTTTATCTTTTCAAAACCTTTAAATAAATAAAAAATATACACTGTGTCCATAAAGTAAACCTCCCCCCCCCCCAACTAACTTTTGAACGACTTAATATTTTTCTACAAAATTTGGTGTGCTGTAATGGGAAATTAAATACTATTTTTCAGACCATATTAAAATTTTGAATTTTTTTTTAATAGATAGGTGGGTCGAGTGACACCTCATTTGAAAGGTCTTTTAATTCTGCGTCTGATCATAGAGTTTCAAAGAAAAATATTCAGTAATAACAAAATGGCGGATATTAAACAAATGGACTCGCTCAATTCAAAATTCTTTTGATTTCTTTATCCAGGGTCGAGTGACACCTCATTTGAAAGGTCTTTTAATTCTGCGTTTGATCCTAGAATTTCAAAGAAAAATATTGAACCCTAACAAAATGGCGGATTGTTAACCAATGGACTCACTCAGTTCAAAATTGTTCTGATTTTCTTATCAAGTAGTCCACTTTTTCATTTGCAGGACTAAATTTTCCCAGAAATATCTCAGGTGGCTTGAAATAATATTGAAAACGTTATGTTCCAACAAGACGGTGCGCCGCCTCATTATTATAGGCCTGTTTCTGACTTTCTCAACGGACATTTTTTTGGTAGATCGATTGTTAGGCGGAGGCCTGTAGAATAGCCGGCTCACTCCCCAGATTTAACTTTCTTAGATTTTTTGTATGGAAATATCTGAAATCGAAAGTGTACAGAACCCGTCCAGAAACAATTGAAGAACTGGAGCAACGCATTACAGAAGTTTGCAGAATTATCACTCCAGAAACTTATGAAAATGTAAGGCAGGAATTTCCTAACCGACATTTTATGTGCCAAGAAGTGAATGGTAAACATTTCGAACACTTAATTTAATTAATTTAAGCTTTAATTCTTAGTTTTTTTAAATAGACTTCAAACATTGTCATTTTGTTATGGCTGAATATTTTTCTTTAAAACTTTAGGATCAGACGCAGAATTAAAAGACCTTTCAAATGAGGTGTCACTCGACCCCTCTTTCTATTTAAAAAAAAATTTCAAAATGGCGCCCAGTCGCCATTTTGGATGATAAAATATTTTAATATGGTCTGAAAAATAGTATTTAATTTCCCATTACAGCACACCAAATTTTGTAGAAAAATATCAAGTCGTTCAAAAGTTAGTTGGGGGTGGTGGTACTTTATGGACACAGTGTATAAAAACGAACATGTCTGCTACGGGATTTGAACTGCGGTCACTAGTTTAAAAACCCACGCTTTTACCGCTAAACCAACACACTGTTTAACATTGTTTTCCATTATATGAGTTAATTGTGACAAGTTTACTGACTGGCATTTATCATGCACGCTCGTAAAATAAAAATAATAAATATTAAAAATAATTTACAATGCTCACTTGCTAATCGTTTAACAATGTTAAATATGAGCAATTACGGTAAAATAATGAACCGCTCAACTATGATAATTCAAATTATTCATAAACATGCCGCGATTGTTTCGTAGGCGGCTTCGATTAAGTTTTTATTTGATCGCTCTGTATAAATTTTTATTGTAGAAGTGAAAGTTTAGTCAATTTTTAAACAAATAAATATGCCGTAGTACCTTTATCCAAACTAATACTATGTAAAATAATGTAAAAACTTACTATAATATACGACTGAAAATTCCTTAAGAAAAATTTAAAATTAATTTTTTCTTGTTCATTATAAAAATTATTTCAATTGCCGTAATGCGATAATTTATTACCTTTTAATGCAAATTTTATGAAATGCTGCCAAAATCTGCAAACAAATATTCCTGAATTTTAATATATTACAGTTGTCAGTAGTATAACGAAAACAAGATTGATATGGGCTATATTTATACATATAATGAATTATTATTATATACAGTACAGTATATAATAGTTAAAACTGCAATACAAACGAAAATTTGGAATAAGTACCTATACATAATATTTTACAATTTTAACGATCTTTTTAATTTTCTAAATTAAAAATAATACATTAATTTTTTCCAGGTTTCAAAAGATTAGTCGTTTAACATATTGGTACTAAATTGATAAATAAAAAATGTGCAGGAGCTTTGACAATTTCAAAATAATAACAAACGAATTTATTTTTAAAAAGCAAGATGCAACGTGATGTGATAAGAAACAATATTTAGGTATGTGAGTCAAAATTTTTGTTATGCTCTAGTTGCAGTTATACGGACTATAACATTTCAACCTTTTGTATTATTGTAATTTAGTTAAAATCAAAATAGGTTGAGGTTGTCTAAAGAATTTTATCACATTAAACACTTGTCTTAATATCCATTAAATAAAAATAAATCACGTATTTAGATGGAATTGTGTTGAGGTAAAACAATCGCCTACCAATGCGAGGATCCTGGTTCAATTCCCATAAAATTATTTTTTTAAATTATTCTTTATTTATGTTCTTACAACATTTTTATAAAATACAAAGCGATTGGAGTATTTTTTTAATTATTTGAAATTATTTGTAAATATTTAACGTCTTTATTGCGTATTGCCGGTGTTATTTACAATTCGTAGTACACACTTTTTTACGAACATTTTTGAGTAGTTTAAAAAAATACTTTGATCACTTCGTATTTAATAAAAGTGTTGCAAGAACATAAATTAGATATAAAAAATAACTTAATAAAAGAGTTTTATGGGTATTAAACTCGGGATCCTTGTAATGGTGAGCGAGTACTGTATATCAAAACTACTCCCACCAGACACGTAATTTGCTTTTATTTCATGGCTATTGAATATTAATACCAGCACGTTATAAAATTCTGCAGACAACCTACTGTGATCCTGACGAAATTAAAACATGGTTAATATGCTATAGTTCGTACTCCGTGAAACAGACTGTTTATTTTATTAGGGTGATTTATCTTGTGATAAATATTTTGTTTCGGGATTTTTCTGTATGTTTATTGATTAAAATAAAATACTATCTTTTGAATTGTTTTGGGTGCTTTCTGAAGCAACAGTATTTTTTTGGTATAAACTTTAAGGAGTGGGGGGCTTATAAATCTGCTTCTCCAAATTTTTGTGTTTTATTTGGTTAGGGGGGGGGCAGGTTCTGTAAATTATAATTTAAAAATGTTTCACAAAAACCAAAGAAATTAGATAATTTTAAGTAGATATACTTATTTATTATTTTCAAACATTTGGCGCTCATTTAATCTTTTGGTTCCGCCGTACCTTACTTAAAATCGCATACCGTTCTCAGTCGGAAACGACGGGAAAGGTAACTACTGAAATGAACTTATATTATTAGGTACTGAATTAATATCATATAGGTGTTGCTTTCAGTAACTTATTTATTTTGCGATAACAGCATTTTTTTTAATAAACAAATCGAAATGACGACTTAGTTTTTGATAGGCTTTGGACTACTTTTCGTAATGTCAAAGTTATTCTCATGATATTACAACGAATATATTTATTTCATATACGCATTTCTACGTATAGAATTCATCAAAAAAATTAACACCGTAACAAGTATTGGGTGCCTATATGTATCGTTGGCTAAATCTTGAATAAGCACTAATATTTTCTTTTAATTCAGCAAATACAGACTTGTGGTTACCGTTTAACCAAGAGGCTGCATATCCAATGACAATTCATATGCTATAAAAGCTTAAAAACTTGGATTATATCAACACTAAATCTATAGATATATTTTTTTCCGTACGTATCTTTTACGATATTTTTGCGAAGGTTGTTCTGAAGCCCTGACGCGACGCTCATTTTAATAGCTCTATATCCAATACTTAAACTATGTTTTGTTAAAGTTAGTCTGTTTTTTGGGGAACCGCGTGTATTGAAAATTAGAATAGTATTTCAAGCAACGGTGATAACGACGTAATGAATATAGTTATAAATTAAAAAGTGGGTGCATAATTTAAAATACCGCAATGTCTCGATTTCGCACGTAAACATAAGGAAAACTACATATATAGGCATTTATCTGTTTTAACATTGTTCATCATTTCATCAAGCATTTACATCTCCAGTTGCGTACAAAAATATATCTAAAAAAATTAAAGTTTATTTGAAACTAACCTTGATTACTGATTAGATAGCAAAAATAGGTATCGCTTAGTTTTCCGCAGCCGTGCCATTCCGTTTTCGAACACTAAACACATCTCACAACGACACAACATTCAAGGGAAGAAATTGCTGAAGGACGGAAGTGTGAAAAGCAACCGGCGGTGGCTACTGCAAAGGGCAAGCCGATGGACGATTCAAAATAGAACATCGACGGCGATACTTTGTCGGTTTGGTGAACTTTAGACCTTTGACGGTGGTAAGTACCCCCACTAGGTCTCGGAAAAGCGCAAAACTGCCACTACCGCTACGGTGCGACGGATATAGTTTTGGAAAGAGGGTGAATTGTGCTGGAGGTGAGCAGAGACGCATTTGCATAATTATCTGGCTACAAGCCCAGTTTGGATGTCACAGGCCACCATGGCTCAATGCTGGGATGCGCCAATCATCAAGAGCAACGGAAGTGCTCATTTCTGAACGAAATTTAGCGGCCAATGACTGTGCGACGCGAAGGCCTCTTTCTGCGAAAGGCCGGCGCAGGGAGGAGCGCTTGTCCCTAGGGAGCCCATCGGCTGCAGCTGCTCGCTTGTCACAGCGCTGATCCTGTGCGCTTGCCTGGATGAAACCACTTCTACACCTGACATTGCGATGACAGCCTTCCTAGACTTTTGTCCATTTACAGTATTTGATGTTTACTTCTCCAGTGCTTGTATTAAGACAGCAAGTTGGCCCTACATCGGCGGCGTATTTGGTAAACCTTTGCATCGCATGTTTTCCTACGCTTATCGTAAAACTGAAATATTCATCTGGGACTTCGACTTGAAATTATGACTATATAATAAAGACAGTATGCTTTTATAACGACAATTTCGGTATCTTTTTAATCCAAATTAAACAATATGCGACACACTGTATAAGTAGTTAAAAATGTGTTACTTGGCAAAAGTATATAAATAATATCCGTTCGTTTGTGTCATAAATTCGGTAAATTCTAAGGATGTAGTCTAATTTACCTACGTCTGAAAGTGTTTCTTAGGACTGGGACAAGAATCAGTGCCAAAATTGACAATCGATTATAATCGATTATTTTATATTTGATTCTTTATTTTTTTTAAATCGAGTAATCGTTTGATTTAATTATCCGAATTTTTTAAATGAATATGTTGTTAGAATCGATTATTCCTATTGTTATTGAAAAAATCGATTGCAGTTTAATTTTGTTTAAAACTCGATTTAACTTTGCATTTTTTATGCTATTGCTTTTGCTGTACAACCGTTTAAGTACTTACATGCAGTATAGACTTGTATTATAGTAACAACATGTTTTCTACTACTACTACTAAATCCTTGCAACATGAAAGAAAATTACACCATTTAATTTTTCCCGTTTAATTTAGAGAAACTGCTTAATAAATAATTGGCATTGCTCAAATGCTCAAGTAAGCTATATAAATCATATGAATTGGTTTATGGCTTATTCTTATTTTTACAGACACTCCTTTTTCCATAAATGACTACAATATACTGCTGTGATATTAAGACCACACTGGCGAATTATTTATAAAAAGATCAATTTTAAAATATTTATTTGATTACCCTGGCACGATGACTAGTTCAGGAATTCTTTAATTTAAATTAGATAATTGGATTGAATAAAAATATAATAAATTGGCGTGGTTTCAATTTGAGATATTGAAATATTTATGTAAGCGTGATATGCTAATAAAACATGTATAATCTTGGGAGGGGGGGGGGGAGTTCAAATATGTAAATGTGTTAAAACAGTAAATGGTACGAGGGTGCAACAAATAATTTGACAAAGCTTTAAGAAACATTAAATTACAAAATGTAGTGAGTGCGGTGGACATAAAGTGTAAAAAATGAAGGAGTAAGAAGATGGTTTCAGAGACGTTTATAGTAGCGAGATAGTATTTAATAAGGGTTTATTGTTACACATTTTAAAAGTTATTAAATCAAAGTTATTTAATAGTTAAATTATATTTTATAAGTGTAGAATAAGTTGGTTTGGAAATAAGATAAAAAAAAATTTAATTACTTTTAAAAGTAATCAAGTTGTTTTTATGTCAAAATTTAGTTGTTTGATTTAGGTTTCCATAGAAAGGGGGTTCCAAAGAGAACATCGAAGTGAGAGCAGACGTAAATTTGAAACGCTCGTCAAGAAATGTAAAATACTGTATAAAATAATTTCATAATATTAATTAAAAGTTTTGCCTGTTTATAAGACAGTGTTTTACTTGAAGTCGAGTGTAATAAAACATTGTTCAACGACGAAGAAGGTAATAGAAAATTTTATATATAAAACAATTGTTTTGACATTGAAAGCTGAGATGACAAGTTGCTAGGATAATGTGATTCTTCGATTAAAAGAATCACATCGATAAAATATTAATAAATTTCAAACATAATTGACAAATCAGAAAGAAGATTAAGAGAAAGACTACGTAAGCAGAAGATAATTACTATAAAGAAGAGAAATGCGACCCACATAACGAGAAAGAGCTACAGCAGAAATTAAGGTACTGTGTTAAAAAGATAAGTAAGTGAAAATAAAAGAAAGAATAATATCTAAAAACATGACTAAAGCTTTGTTATATAATTTACTTTTAATTGTCAAAATTGTTTGGTATTAATTGTAAAAGATTATGCATGAATGTTTAACGTCATTTTAAAAAGAAAGAACCAAAATCTTGCAATAGAAAAGGAAAGCCACGTTTTGTTGTTAATATAAGTAAAAGAACCCTTAGAATTTAAAAGAGTACCTACTCAAGCCGAGGTAATAAAATAGCTCAATTTGTAATAAAGTTTATTTAAATCTTTAATTTCCACAAGTGTGGGGTATTACATAGCAATACGTTAGCCTACCATAGGTCCTAACGCAACCAATCAATATCAATAAAATCGATTTCAAAAAACTATTGTGAAAGCGGCGGTTATAGAAAGGATGTTACAAACACAATTCAAGTATTGGAATCGTTTTTTATTATCAATTATTAGGATCTATTTTTATAATCGATTATTGTAATCGTTTATTATAACCTATTATTACAATCGATTTTTACAGTCGATTATTGGAATGAATTATTAAATTATACATTTTGATTATTTCTCTCGTATCGACCTTTGACTTAAAATCTATTTTGATCTATTATTAAAAATCGATTGTAAAATTTCAAAAACTCCCAGCCGTAGCGCTTCCTCGTTGGAGCTACAGCACTTTAAAAAGTCGCAGCAAAAATATGTTTTTTTTTGCTTAATTATCTCTCTTTTTTTCTTTGATTAATTTAAAACAACTCCCGTTTTTTTTATTATTATTAATTACTTAATCGCAGTAATTGAAGAAATTGAGAGGAATGTGAATTGTAATACACTTATAAATTTTTTCAACATTTATTTTGTAAATAGATCAGATGTATTATGATATACTAGTAGGTTTTAATATATCTTTCAAAATAGTGGTAATGGCATAGCACTTTACTAGTATTTTACAAACTACATTGTGTTAAACGAACGTGGTCAAATACTTGCAATATTTCGTGAAATTTTAATACCTACATAATACTGCACGTAGTCACAGAACGGTTAAAAACTTTTTAACTTATGTCAATATCATACAGAAACTAAAATTGCATGAATGAATTGAATTGCAGTTGGCATAATCTTTTGTCTTTATAACCCCCTCTTTATAGTATAGGGTAAAGTGCTTAACCATAAAACTTATTTTGGTAGTTTATTGAACACTAAACACACATAGAAAGCACGAAGGTTTTCGAGTGAATTTAAAGTTTTGAGAATAATTCAGGTTTTAACGATTTTTTCAAAATAGCAATATTGAAATAAAAAATTTGGCGAAGCAGCTCGCTTGGACATTCTTTATATAGGTACGTTAAAAAGAATTATTTTTTAAAATATTTTATATAGGGGTAGGTAAAAGTTCTAGCCTAATAGAAATTTGTACCTAAAATAAAAATACTCCCAACATGAGTATAAGTTATTAAAAACAAAATATCATAATTTTTCAATAAAAAAAGCAATTGTGAGGGGGGGGGGGGTAAATATTACAATCTAAAAATTAAATTTAAATTCTTACTTACTGATAGTTTGATAGGCGATTTAGCTTAAACACATTTTTTTAAACCAATATATAATATAGGGTGTTGAAAAGAAGGCCAAAGAAATTAGGGGCGTGTAGTAGTTATTGAAACAAGTGGTATTTCAGTAAACATATGTCTGAAAATGCTTCCATACGGAGTTACAGCCCTCTGTAGGAGAAACAGACTAATCAATTTTTTGTCGATAACTTATGAAATAGTTGCATTCAAATTTTGAAATTTTATGTGTAAGCACTACTAATTTAGCTTAGTATTTTCACTAATTTTTGTTTTAATAAGTGCACCAGAGGTGTCTCATATCGGGGGGGGGGGGGGGGGGGAAGTAATATTGGTTTCTAAATATTTTAGAAATTCACAATGTTTGAAGTTTTGTTTAGAAAATCTTACTCTCCATACAAAAAATATACGAAAAAGGTACTTTTGTTGAAAGTTGCTATATTTAACAGTTTTCAAGATAATTCATTGCTTTTGTAAAATCAAGTTACCACGAAGTGTTTTCTCAAGATGTAAATAGTTTTTACAAACTTTACCAGTGATTTTTACACATGAAAACGGTGAAAAAGTTCCTATAAACATTTGTACGGAAACGCTTCGTTACAGAGGTACTGTCTCCGGAAGTGGGAAATTTCAACAATTCAAATTATTGTCTCTATTCAGGAGGTCCTAACTCCGTAAGGAACCATGTCCAGATTCATGTTTATTAGACCTTATTTTATTATTTTGATATGCAGAACTTATCCTCAAATTTGTACCAACCATTTTCGCATGTTAGGGAAACACTCTGACCTTCATGGCAAATTGATTTGTCATAAAACTTGAATTATTTTAAAAACTGTTAGACTATAGCGACTCTCACAAGTGTTATTGAATAGAGAATAAAATTGTTTAGAGAAAACATCAAAAGTAAACATTTCAAATATTTTGAAGTAAATATTACGTAACCCCATATGAGACACCTCTGGTGCACTTATTTAAACAAAAAGTAGTAGGAATGCTAGAGCTAATTTAGTAGTGCTAACACATAAAATGTCAAAATTTTAGTGCAGCTACTGCGAAAGTTGTCGACAAAAAAGTGACTATTCTTTTTTGGAGGGCTGTCCTCTTTCTCCCCTTCGTAAGAAAGCATTTTCGTGCATATTTTAACTTGATATTAACGTCTTAATAAAATATATGAAAAAAGTGATTTTTTTCTTTCAATCGCTATAACTTAAAAACCAATCATCCCAGTTCCTTTATAATGGTAGATTTGAATGCAGTTTTTTGCAAGCTTTCCAACGAGCCCACACAAAGTATAGGTCGCTATTTAAAAAATTAAGTTAAGGTGGCTGGGGATGAGGAGGTTCTGGATTCTGGATTTAGAATTGGGAGTGTGAGTTACCTAACGCGCACTTAGGCCACAATAGGTGGGCCCATTGTACTACCTCCCCAGCAGCTCTCCACATTGGACGTCACCCAAGCCATCCAACCTTTTGGATGTACTTGAGGACATCCGCAATTGGAGTGTTGCTGATTTCGGCCATGTTAGGCCAGAAGTCTCCCAGCATGGATCCTCTGGTTGTTGCGAGAGCTGGGCAGTGACATAAGACATGTTCTGCCGACTCATCGTCCTCGTTGCATGCACGACAGTTTGGGCTGTCCGCCAGTCCCATCCTGTGCATGTGTTGCTTCAGGGTGCAGTGTCCAGATAAGATACCCACAACTAGTCGTAAGTTCTTTCGGGACAGTTGCACACAGTATTTGGCTGTTTTTGGCGAGGGTGCCGTAATAGCAGCCCTTGCTTGACGACAGCTTTGAGTGTTAACCCATCTTCGTGTGAAGCTTTTTAAGGTTTCTTGGTGTAGCATAAAGCTTAATGTCTTCAGGGATATGGGAATTACGGGTTCTGGCCCCCAGAGAGGTTGTCCGGAGGCCAGTCTCGCAATCTCATCAGCCTTTTCGTTGCCGTAGGTTCCGTCATGTCCTTTCACCCATACAAGGGAGACGGCATTATCTTTTGAGATATCGTCGAGAGCTTCACGACACCGCAGTACCACTCCTGAGGTGATTTTACAACTGCCTAGGGCTAGTAAAGCGGCTCTGCTATCGCTGTAGATACCAATACGTTGGTTCTTGATTTGTCGTTCAAGAATTGCATTTGCACCATGCATTATTCCCACTACCTCCGCTTGGAAGACAGTGGCAATTTTGCCTAGTGGTATACTCTGGCGCAGGTTTAGGTCATCGGAGAAAATTCCGGCACCCGTTCCATGCTTTGTTTTAGATCCATCGGTGAAGATGGATATGTCCATATGCTGGGTTGGTCCAGCATTCGCGTAGACACTAAAGTGTCTATTAAAGGCATATTGTAAAGGAAGGTAGTCCACCATAGCATCCAGAAGAGGAATCTTGACGATTGCCTCATCCAGGATGCGGGTGTGTCTGCCTCCCTTGCCTGCTGTCTGCCACAGCCCCTTGTGGCGCAGCCTTAAAGCAGTTCTCACAGCTACTTCCTCCACAAAGAGATCAAGTGGAGGAAGGCATAAGATCACCTCTAAGGCGGCCGTGGGGGTTGAGCGTATAGCACCTGTAGAACTGAGACAGGCGAGACGTTGCACGTGTCCCAGTTTGGTTCCTGCCGTAGCCTGTCTGACCCTGGGCCACCAGACAAGTGCTCCGTGGCATAGCATGGGCCTAATCACGGCAGTATACAGCCACAAGGTAATTCTAGGGGAAAGTCCCCAAGATTTACCTATAGCGCGGCGACACTGCCAGAAAGCCATGCATGCTTTGTTTGTTTTAGCTTTCAGGTGTTTCTCCCAGTTCAGCTGTTTGTCAAAAATAACTCCCAGGTATTTGACATTATCTGAAAATCTGAGAGAAGTATTGAATAGGAGAGGTGTACGTAAGGGTCCAACCTTCTTTTTCTTTGTGAAGAGTACCATCTCTGTCTTCAAGGGGTTGACAGATAGGGACTGTTCATTACACCACTTTTCTGTTATTCGAAGAGCCGTCTGCATTAAGGTGCAGAGCATGCCCTCAAAGTTCCCCGTGATGAGGATGGTGATATCATCCGCATATCCAATGGTATAGAATCCAGCATCATTGAGTGCGCTTAGAAGGCTGTCCACCACTGTATTCCATAACAGTGGAGACAGAACTCCGCCCTGTGGGCAGCCTTTCATCACGACACCTCTAATTGAGCTGTCTCCTACGTTAAATTGCACTGATGAGGAGGTTGACGCTATTTATTTATTTTGTCATTGTTGGCCCGTAAGACGTTAACACTAAAATACTTTTAAAAACGTGCTAAGCACTTCTTAAAAAATCCATTGTCAGACTTTTCCAACACAATGGATCTGTAAATTTCAGTCAAAAACAGATTATAATAATAGTAATCCTAATCATAGCCACTCTGTATAAGTACATATAACATACTCATATTTTTAGAATGTGACTTCCTGTAGTTTATGTTATTCAAAAAATGAATTTTAACTGCTGTTTCGGTTTTTACGATTAAAATTAAAATTGTTTTATAATCAAATTTTCATCGTTGAGTAGTTGAGTACCTATCTGTCTATGCAAATCTAAACAGTAAGGGATGTTACATAAAACAACCCTATAAAACAGAGAATGTTATTTTTAATAATAACGCACTCTAATGCCGAGAACAAATTTTAAAATTGAACGTTGAGAGCACGATTTAATATAGTATCCAATAATACTTAACGTGATTCTGTTTCGCTTGTATTGTTTGGCGGGGATTACTTTTATATACAATATAGGTAGCATCCATATTGCGCGAAATTAACTTTCGTTCCCAGTTTATTAAATGAGAATGCTATTACCTGTCGTTTTTTTTATAATTTGTTGGCGAAAAAACGCACAAAGAGAAATTTGCTAAATGGGAGAAAGGAATTAACAAATAATGAACTCTACGATAAAAAATAAAGCTAAATCAATTTTTCAATAAAATATTAATTTTAAATTGTTGTTCTTATACGTTATATTATTGTAAATTGTAATTTATGTAACTTGAAAACGCCAATTTAAATGACTCTCTTGCAGAACCAGATTAAGGTTCTTAACTGAAACAAAATTAAACCCTTTACTATTTGTTGTAATATGACACTGCTTGTTAAGTATCCTGTCGAAACTATAAAGATTATACCGACATATGTCAGATTCACTACACGCACTATAGATACTTATTAATCTGGTTATAGGTTCTGAGCTCAAGGGTTGTATACAGCAGGTTTCAGAGATTTGTAGATTCTGAAGCAAAATTTAAATTTGTAAGCTTCGCAAATCATATTTTGACGTAAAGTAAATCGTTCTTCCTTCAAAATTCAGGTAAATCATAAAAAATAAATAATTAATTGCATAATTACAGACGTTTGATGATATTCATAGTTGCATTCATGTGACAATTATAAATGTTGTAAATATCAGAAAGAAATGTGTCTGAAGTACTTTGTACGATGAATAAGAAGCCATTTGGCAGAGTGGTAGCAGTAGTTTCGGGTCAATGAGTAAATTCGTCCGCTTTGGCGATCAGAACCCATTTCTCGCGGCAAGAGCACTTCAGAAACCTTTGCCCAACACCGCTGATATAATTGGATGTCGTTGCGCTATGAAACAATAATTTGTGCGTTATGTACAGGAGTGGACTTTGTATAACTTAAATATGAAGATATTTTTAAATCGGTAATATAATCTGGTTGCCAATTTATTTTTCGTAGCCTTAAACTTTATGTTCGTTTTTCTCCGCCACTTAGAAATTTGTATATGTATTTTCACTAAGAATCAAGCTGTAAAATTTAATAATAAATTTTATTTATTTTTGCGGTAATATCGTAGTTAAATCAATAAAGTTTATTACAAATGGCACTTAATTTTTAGAAAGCTCTAATGTACTGCAGATATATTGTTGAAATTTTTTATATATTATTGTTGCCTAAAAATCGATAGAGGTGAGAAAAAAACTAAAAAAGAAAAAAAGAATTAAAAATGGTAATGCTCCAGCGGGAATTTGAACTTGCGATAGCCTGTGCAATAGGAAGTCGTACCGTAGCTGTATAAGCATAGTAGGCAGCTATAACTTAGACTAAACCACATGGAAGCAAGTCCTACGGCTAACTTACATTATGCTTCGGACACCCGACCAAAAATCGCTTTAAATAGTTAATTTGAAAAGGTATCAAAAATATGCAAAAAATATAATAGGTATACGTTTTCTAACTAGAGCTAACTAATGCACGTAGTTAAAATCACGTAACTTCCAGAGCACGTGCCGTTGATATTAAATAGAACCTTTTTCTTTAATTTTTAAAATAGAAAAAATTCTTTATTATCCTAATAAATTACCTTAAATTGTCTAATAAACTGTTTAAAGTTTATAATGATTGGCATTTGTGTTTTTGAATAAATAATTAATCAATTTTAGTTTTTTTAAATTTTTTGGAGGGCGTCAGAGTAAAATTTAGAAAATTTGTAAAACGACTTTTTGAAAACAACTTTTTTTGGGTTACAAGTATATCCGTTAAATTCTAAAATTCGAAAATTTGCATGAAATCATAACTTTCTATACCAAGGGGTAAGTAAAAGAATGTATCCTAAAGGTACGGCAAAAGGCAGTTATTAGTAGCCGCGGTTAGGCAACACACACAATTCAGGCAGACAGTTGCAACGATAAACGTTGTTATCAAGCAGTAAACAGAAAGCAAATGTATTGTAATAACGTTTGTTATTGTTGCTGTTCATTTCATCAGCCTCTTACTCTACCTGAAAGCTAGTATATTCCCAGTATAGGCAACCCATATTACAAATTATAATTTTTAGTTTATCAATACTTTTAGTTTTGTATACACACAGATTTAAAAACTAAATCACTTTTCGAAAAATTTAAAGCCAGAGTTTTCAAAAAGATGTGTAGCGACATTATTTCAGAGCTCTGTGGTAGGAAAAAATATTTATCGTGACGTTTCATGCCAAATTTCTTTTGGACATTAAAAAAAATTTCAACTTTTTTACCCTTCTATTACGGAGTTTTTTAAAAACCTATTTTAACGATACATTTTGGCTATCCCTTTCTTAGATATCCTCGCTCGGGATATATGAAGGAATGGACGCATACAGACATTTAAATAAATTTTTTTTATTTATATATCGAAATTGAAAATGTTTTGTAGCTTCAATAACGTGGTTGAAGACAGTTGTTAGGTATCATCTAATATTTCCAAAAACATTTTACGTTTTCCGTTCTTGCTGTATCAGCCTATAATATTTTTCGTAATATCTTAAAAGTGAAAATAGTTTTTTCTAAGTTACCGAAATATCCTCTTAATTTCATACTTTATTGGTCTTTTTAGAATTTTGAAATCTGTATCACCACATTTTTTAAAACTTGCTGCGCCGTATTATTTTAGTTGTGTTAACTGATGGTGTTCTTTATTCCAAAGCATCGTTTTCCTTAAAAATAGAAACATTACTAATAACTGTACTTGTAAGCCTATTCTCATAGGCGTTCAAAAGTCTAAGCGAGTGCTGCGACCTGTTTACGTAGTCGAGCATATTACAAATCTTTTGATGTTAAACTAAATCCTGATTTAATACTAAAACGTTACAATAGAAAATGTTTTTTAAAATACTAAAAGTGAAAAATTATTGAAGTGTGGTAAAGTATAGGCGAAGTGTTTCGCTCATTTTCCAAATAGGGATAGTAATTTTATACTACTGTAGGTACCTAAAGGTAGAAGCATTAAGACTAAAAGAAATTTTACACATTTGAACTTGCAAATCAAATGCTGTCGCAGGAATTTACATTTCGGAATTAATTTTGTGAAATCCAAGCCTGTTTCGAGATGATGCTCTCTGTATTACCATATCGAGTGCGCTCTGGTTATAAATACAAAGATAACGATGCCGTCCCGGATCAAAGTTCCGCTGTCTAAGTGCTTCACTCTCGCATACATAAAGGGAATTCAAACCTCCTCGAGCGAACGTCAAATCATTATTGATCTTTGTTAGCGCCTTAGGAATTACTGAAAATTTGGTTTTGGTTTCGGGAAATGTCTTTGCTACGAAAGCGTCTAGGAGTCACTGTAGTGACTTTTGTTGTTTTTTCGTTTTTATGACTTTTTTCTCGATTTACTGCCTTTTTAAAATTCGCTTTTACGGTTTACTCCATATGCTGACTTTTGGAAACGCATTTTCATGATTTTTTTCTCAATATACGTAGCAACTTTGAAAACGTCATTTTCTCACCTTTTTATATTTGATCGACTTTCACTGTAGTAAAAGGCCTATAATTTTAATTTGATTCGTATTAATGTAGATCATAAACCTTAACTAGAACAAATTTCAATTGTATTATACAGGTTGATTAAAAATTATGGTACAAAATTAAATGCATCTGTAGCTAAATTTAAATTTAGGATTTATTTTACACGGGGAAGATTCCACTGTCTTTTAGCTTAGCATAGGAAGCACTATTTTCGAGAAAAATGCTTGGAGTATTAAAAAAATAACCAAAAATGAAAATTCCAATTGTAATTTTAAAAGCATTTTTGTAGGAATGTTATACTCGCCAAGAGTGACTGTAGATCGCATTACCCCCATCAGTCTAGCGGAGCCGGCAGCTGTTATTGTAGAGATGGTGTCATGATTATCCGCTCTTAAAAGATAATTGTAAAACATATTCTTACAACCTGTGTAAGTCGGTTTAAAAGTATAGACTAGATCCATGTAGATTCAATAGAGATACTTGATAATCATATCTGTCTGGGGCATTAGCACAAGTTTCAACAGATTTTTTTCCGTGTTTTTTTTCCACCCGCGCGTTTTCCTCTTTTTCCGTGGCGCTTTGTTTCCTACAGCTTTGTTATCCTAGATTCCGAAATTCTATATTTCCATTTTCTCACGTTTTTGACAAAAAAAGTAATTGATTTTATACGTTTCTAATAAAAAGAGCTTTGAAACTCAAATAACTCAAAAATTGCGTTTTTGGAAAAGAAATGTTTTGCTTCATTTTAAACATTTTCTATATGAATACCTATGTGAATGGAGTTATTATGTTTTTAATGCTGTCGGACGTTCAATTTGCTTACCTAAATTGTTAATTATGTGGAGGAAGCTGAAATGTGGACTTCGAGTGGACTTTGCCATACTAGATATTAATACTTGCCGTATTTGCAAAAGTGTAAATTTTATAATTATAACGTTGTACATTTTACCGACTGTTAGATTTCTAAGAAAATAAGTTATATAGGCAATCTATACTGCAACCTTTAATACAGCTATCAGTTCGTGACGTCAGCAAAAATGATTCCGGCTTAATAATCATATCTGCTCGGATCCGAACTCATTTTTCTGAGTGAGAATTTTTCAAAGTAAATTGTTCGGGTTGTTATTCGGTTTAAATAGCCAATTAGACATTTTAATATTAGGTATAAAAAACATGTACGTTGTTACAAATGCAAACATCCACATAATTCTAATTACTCTAACCATCTAAACACTATAAAATGTTTACACTTTTGCGATGATAAACGTAAATTAGACATACTAGAAGCTTTTGAAATTCACAAACATCTAAAAACTGTACCGTTAATGAATGAGCAAATAGATCTCTTAAATTCACCTCTATTAGACATTTTGGAATAAGAAATCAAGTCATCTGCAGACGATTACCGAGATCAAGTCACCAAGTTCTATTGTTGCTGTAACAACACTAACTGTTTACTTTTTAATATAACCTTTAAAATGGCAAGTAAACATGCCGAAATACGTATAAAGTTAAAATAAATAAATATTGTTGAAGTAAAAAGTATTTTATTGATACTAAATAAATATACAACATTACTGAATAAAATTTGAATTGAACATGGATAGGGAGAACGCCTGTTTACATAGACCTTTCTCGTTTGTCTTTCATAATAAATGTTGCCCTGTACATTATCTAAACCCGATTTTATTTTAACTTAAACGACCTACAAAATAACAAGAGAAAGCTGTGCAAAACAAACGTCTTGAAACTAAGTTTTTGAAAAATCATCAAAGGTATAAACTAAAAGTTTTCTAACAACACCCACGCAAATATAGAAACAACAGATTTTCCGCTTAAAAAATTATCAGTGCAAGACCTACCATCAGAATTTTCTTACTAATTTAAAGTACTTCAAATTGAATTACAGTTTTGTTTAATATAAACCTTAATTTTGTATTTTTTTAAGAAGACTTCTTTGCAAAGCTTCTTGGTTTAAACTTTTTTCAAGTATATTATAATCCTTTTCTGCAAATTTTACAAAAATACTTTTTAAAACTTTGACCGTTTTTCACAGCTTTTTAAGTGAGAATTTTATACACTGTTCTACTGTCCATAACTTCAACAATTTTTTAAGAAACAAATTTTACTTTTTACGCATGTTCGATTAAAAGACGAATAAATTCAAATAGCAGTGTGTGTAGTAGTATACCTTACATAAAATACAGGGAGTTACTTGTGTATCAGATATTGCTACCAAAAACGAGATGCGATGTTATCAGCTATGCTTTTCGTTGGATTAGTCTAGTGAATATATTTAATGGAAGTGTCAGCTTTGAATACCGTAAAAGGAGACTAAAGTTAGATATAGACACTTTCAAGTTATTTCACACCCCCATTTACTCGATTATTTGTAATCTCGTGAATGGAAAACTCTTAAATAATTAAATGAGAAATATTTGAATTGCTTTCTAAATTCATTATTACGCGTAATGCCCATATTTTAAATTTTTTGTTAAATACATTACACGTTTTCGCGTAAATGGATTAACAGTTACAGTGGATGTAATAATTTAATCGGTTAAACAATTTCTATGTTACATTCAATACTGACAAGAAAACCATACACCAATTTTATGATAACTAGAAATCCTCGCTGATGTTTTAAAATGTTATTTTTTTTTCTTTATTTATTTCTATCTAACATGACCTATACGTTTACAAAAGTTTTTGATTTATGCATGAAATGATTTTGGACTCAAAGTGCATTATGGTAATAATTAGGAGTAACATTCGTAACTTATTGCTAGGTATATCTATTCTTACGACAACATTTGTGTACTTAATTATTTATTTATTGCTAGGTAACTTATTCCATTTTTACTACTTAACTATAGTATGTTCATTTATACTATTCGTATATGGTTATTTATTTACTATAAATTAGCTATACAGCAAATTTATCTAACTACTTCATCAGATAAAATGAAATACGCGTCAATTCCATATTTTAGCAATAAATCAGAAAAAATGGAAAAAATTATAAACAAAACAAATAAATGTAAAATAATTTTTAGGACAACAAAAAACATCTTAAACACTTTATGCAATGCTAAAGAAAAAACAGACAATTTACTTAAATCGGGCATTTACAAATTAAATTGCTTGCACTGTAATTCGGTTTATATAGGACAATCAATTAGAAGCGTTGATATTAGGTAAAAGGAACACGTGCGTTGTTACAAGTATAAACACCTTTATAAATCCAACTACGCTAAACATTTATTAGTACACAATCATTCAATGACAACTAATCACACTATAAAATATTTACATTTTTGTGATGACAAACGCAGGTTAGACATACTGAAAGCATTTGAAATTTACAATCATTTAAAATTGAAAGAGCAAATCAAATTGATCTCTTAAATTCTCCATTCGTGGACATTTTAGCATGAGAAGACAAGTCATCTAAACGCAGATATAGAAAACCAAGATCAAGTTATGATAACTTATTGTTCCTGTAGCTACACCAACCGTTGTGTTTAAAGGAAGGTACTTTGCTACCTTTCTCAAGGCTCCTATTAATGAGTTTAACTTTTTACACAGTTTTTCGACATGAGTGTTCCAAGTCAAATGTTTATCTATCCATACTGTCAGTTACTTGTACTTGTTAGTTAACTTTACTTTTGTATTATTTAATTTTATGTTCAGTTCAGAGTACTTTTTGTTTTTATTGGTTATTACCATATGTTTTGTTTCTTTGTGTTAGTTGTCAGAAATTTGACTTGTGTCGTCTGCAAATAAATATATGTTTTTATGGATATTTATATCCTCTATGTTGTCAATATATATTAAGTAACGAAGAGGTCCCAGCACACTTCCCTGTGGTACCCCATATTTCGAATAAATATGATTATGAATATATTTCATCAATTTTTGTAACTTCTGGTCTATTGCTTAAGTATGATTTAATAAGTTCGAATTGCCCCTAAACCCTATCAAGCTTTCTTCCTAATGTCTTTTTCGATATTGTGTCGAAAAATTTTTTCGGCTGCAAGAATATTATGACTGTGTACCTTCTGTTTTCTATTTCGTTCTCAACTAAATTAAATCTAGTACTACCGAGTGGGTGTTGACATTTTCCTAGGACGCATGCTGCTTGTTAGAAATGAATTTTTTCTTTAAGTATGACAATCTTTTTTGTTTGAGTATTACTTTCACATACTTCTACTGAAGTACCAAAAGTTTTAGAAAAAGTAATTGATATACAAATTAGAAATTACGTGAGTCAGCATAGCATACTTCCTGATACGCAGTCAGGATTTCGGCCTGGCTATAGCTGCAGTTCTGCTCTCCTTAATATATGTGACGATATATTTAGACAAACAGATGATAATAGACTTACACTGCTTGTTTTGTTGGATTACAGCAAAGCGTTTGACACTCTGAATCATGAAATTCTCATTGCGATGCTTAAATACATTGGTTTTGGTGAGATTCCGCTTAAATTGTTTAAAATATATCTAACTGATCGGAAGCAAGCTGTAAGAATATCCAGTGTTATATCAGACATGCAGACTCTGCAGTCGGCAGTGCCTCAAGGCTCTATATTGGGTCCGCTATTATTTACAATTTATACGTCGACGTTTAATAAAACACTAAAATTTTCTAATTCTCATCAATGTGCGGACGACACTCAAATTTATTATTCTTTTACTGCAGACGATGCAGCGATAGCTTGCTCCCGCATCAATAAAGATATTCAAAGCATTGTTGAAATTTCACAAAATCATTCATTAATCATTAATTCCACTAAGACCAATGCTATTTTATTTGGGCCAAGTAAAACTCGAAATTCGGTTCTACCATACATTAATATCTCGGTAAATAATGAACCGGTCGCACTTACAAATGTTGTAAAAAATCTAGGTCTAACAATCGATTGTGATTTACGATTCTCTGATCAAGTAGTGCAAATTTTAAAGAAATCTTATGGAAATTTAAGAATTTTATATCCTTATAGACACATCTTAACAACCAAAATTAAAATTTTATTATGTGATGCTCTGGTGCTTTCTCATCTCAATTTTGGTGATGTAATTTATGGACCTTGTCTTACTGTTGTTGATAAAAAGAGACTGCAGCAGGTGCAAAGGGCTTGTCTACGATATATTTACGGCGTTCGAAAATATGATTCGATATCACATAAGCTAGTGGGTACAGGTTGGCTGAATACTTACAACAGACGGTTAATGCACACTACTTCTATGTTTCATAAAATAATTCTTAATAAATGCCCAAAGTACCTGTACAATAAAATTAAATTTAGAATTAATACTCACAGTATTAATGTTCGTCCAATCAATTTCATAACCATTCCTAAACACAACACCGAAAAATTTAAATCTTCATTCAGTTATCAAATTGCCAATGTTTTAAATAAATTAAAGCCTCAATGCAGATCTATGAGTTACATATCTTTTAAAATATATTATAGGAATCTTTTGTTATCCTTGCAGAGTTGAAGCGCTAACCATTCTCCTTCTTATAGCAATTTTATATCTGGTGCTTCCATTAAATCTATTAAATTTAAGCTTATCTGTTTTCCTACTAAACTTATTTAGATATATTTTATTTTTACTGTAATTATTTTTTGTTTGATTTTGCCATTGTATAAACACATTGTTTTTCAAGGTTAGGTGTAAGATCAGCTATGCTGAACCTCGCCTTGTGTGTTCTGTATCCTTTTTTTTGTATTTGGATAGAGAATAAAAGACTATTATTATTATTATTATTATTATAAGTAAAGAAAGTTATGATTTCATGCAAACTTTCGAATTTCAGATTTTAACGGAAATGCGCGTTTTGGAGTACAAGGAACACAAAAAAGTGGTATTTTAAAAAATGTCTGTCTGTGGCCAGGTGCGTAGGTGGGTGCGTTTGTAGGTGCGTGGGTGGATGCCTGGGTGGGTGCTTGGGTGCGTTCGTTCCTCTATATCTCCGAAACCTCTTTACCGATTTTTATAAGATTTGGTGTGTGGAACTTTTTTAGTTGCAGGTAGTTCTTTGTAATGTCGTTAATCGGAACCGGAAACGGAAATTAGACCTGTTTTTTTTAGTTTAATCATTTTCTTAACACTTTTTTGAAATTTTGTGTACATAGCGTTGTAGTGCATCATCTAAAGTCAAATCAAATGTTTTTTTTCAAATGCTGTATAGTAGGATGAAAATGAGAGTTCTGGATCCACCTCCCACCACTTGACCTCCACCCCCCACCACTCAAAGGTTATTGACCTAGGTCGTTGACCTTTTGACCTTGACCTCCACCCCCCACCACCCAAAGGTCATTAAACTAGGTCATTGATTCTTGACCTCCACCCCCACCACTCTAAGATCATTGACCCACCCCCACCACTCTAAGATCATTGATCCACTCCCACCACTCACCGGTCATTGACCGATATGATAATAAATAAGAGTAAAATAAAAATGTTAAAATGTTTTTATTACATTCGATATTAAAATTTATTACATTAAATATGTTTTATAGTATAGTATTACACATACACCAAAAATGATAGTTATTATAACATCTAATACTAAAGATGCGAGACAATAGTTGCGCGTTGAAGATTTTGTATTTTCCTTAACAGTATTTGGGGAAACAATAATATTTTGCCAGCTAGTTTCAATTGCAGATTTGGGATACAAAAATTTGATTTTAAACCATAACGTAGTCTTTGCTGTAATATTCTGTAATGGTTTTGAGAGAACTTTAATTCCTTCCAAAGTGTCACAATCCATTCTATACCATAATGTAGAATTTGCAGTTTTATTAAAAGATATATATCCTTCGATGGAATTTGGAGGTTGAGCTACATACAACACATCATCATACACAGCTGCCAAGACAATGAGAAACTGTATGGGTAACATGTTGATAACGTAAGCAGTCGAAACGTAATGATGGTTAATAAGTTGTGAGTCATATTATATAAATGTATTTCAACATTGCAACACATTAAAGATGTAAGGAATTAATATGACACCTATAGTTCCCAAGAGTAGAAAATAGTTGGTATATAATGTGGAGGGAATTTTCACTGTCACATGACATACTTGATCTTGTTTAGTATTTATAACTTCCAAAATATTAGCATACAAACAGCTTGGCGACCATTTTAAGTGTTCTTGAAGAACATCATCTAAATCTGTCCAATCACCAATTTCTATCTGACAATAAAAGCACTTAACAAAATCACAATTCTGAGTGTAAAAAAACCCAGCTCGTGCAAGGGTTTCAGATGTTTTCACACCTTCCCAGTTCTTAAATGTAAGTAGTCTGTCGTTAAAACGACCTAATGCTGTACTAACATCTTCCAAACACATGTTGCATCAAAGAGAAGACTTTGTAAACTAAACAGATTTATTTTAGAAAATTAAATATAAAACCACATGATACAAATAAAATACAAAAAATTAAGAATACAAAAAAGGATTACAATTAGTTTCAATGAGAGTTTTGGAACCCCATAAAAATGCAACGTGGAGAACTTCAGAACCCATGTAACGTCGTGTGGAATCTTGCAGAGCTGGGTATACGTTTTTTACGTAGTATGCTGCTAAATCGTCTTGTATTGGTGGTAATGCCTTTGTCACAAGAAGATTGTCCTCCAGTTGCTCATTCCCAACCCATAGAGTGTACGACAGGGTTATCACTGTCAAGAGGAAACGATTAGATGTTGGTTCGCTGCTGCGCATCACGAAATCTCGAAAGGAAGACCAAAATCCTAACAGGCGACGATCACAGGTGGTGGTGTCAAAGTCACCAACCATAGCAGGAAGTGTATGATCTGTTGATGATGATGCCATTTTAACTGTAGAACTGTGTTGTTACTGTAGAACTGTGCTGTTACTGTACTATACTTTACTAACACTGCAAACTTGCTTATAAATACATTTCTTCACCCCACTACTGCATAGAACACATTTGAAAATGGAGGGGTGAAGGTGGTTGACCTTGACCTTGACCTCGAACTTTTTTATTTGTGATACATAATGTATGTATCCCCAATAAAAACATCTAAAAGATATGATCTTATAGTTTTAGCAAAAAAATATTATAAGTTTTAAGTTGGTCGGACCCACCCCCGGGCATAACGTCGGAACCATAGGGGTTAGGGGTGAGGTAACCACAGGTATGAATGTAGAAGTTTAAACAGCACTGGGCAGGAGGGGTGGGGAGGTGCTACGGGGGCGGGATCTAGTTGGGGGTGGTCGAAATTTTTTTTTTTTTTTTTTTTTTTTTTTTTTGAATTTTCGTGTGGGTGTAAATTTTCAATTTTAAAATTTTAAAAATTTTTTTTCTTTTTTTCCTTTTTCTTTTCCTTTTTCTTTTTTTGTGAGTTTCAATTTTTTCTTTTTTTCCTTTTTCCTTTTTCTTTTTGGGTTTCAATTTTTTTCTTTTTCCCCTAACCTAACCTAACCTAACCTAACCTAACCTAACCTTGACCTTTGACCTTTGACCTTTGACCTTTAACCTTTGACCTTTGACCTTTGATTGATTTGACCTTTAATTTTCCATTATTAATTTAAATAGTTTTTATTCATTTTTTCTGTTTAATTGTATTACGGGGTAATTGTTTTATTATTATACAATATTTAAACTTTCAAATTATCTAATTATTCGTAATATAGAAATTTATAAAGTATATACTGTAACTTATACAAATTCTTCCTAGGATTTAATTAACATATTCGTAATAATTTCAATTTAGAAAGTATCTACTTTAACTTATAGATTTTAGATTATTTTATTTAAATTTTAAAAGTACCTACTTGTTCTTAATTTTAAAATGATTACAACATATATTATTAATTTTATTATTTTTTATTCATTTATTTCTTTTAAATTATATTACAAGGTATTTGTCACCGTAATATTTATTGTTACATATTATACATTATTTAAATTTTCCAAATATCTAATTATTCGTAATACAGAAATTTATAAAGTATAAACTGTAACTTATACAAATTCTTTCTATGTTTCAATTTACATATTTGTAATATTTTCAATTTATAAAGTATCTTAGTTAACTTATAGATTTAAGATTCTTTTACTTTATTTAAATTTTAAAAGTAGCAACTTGTTTTTAATTTAAAAATGATTACAACATCTTATTATAGGTATTTATCATCGTAATATTTATTGTTACAAGTTATACATTATTTAAATTTTCCAAATATCTAATTATTCGTAATACAGCAATTTATAAAGTATATACTGTAACTTATACAAATTCTTTCTATGTTTCAATTTACATATTCGTAATATTTTCAATTTATAAAGTATCTACGTTAACTTATACATTTAAGATTGTTTTACTTTATTTAAATTTTAAAAGTACCTACTTGTTTTTGATTTAAAAATGATTACAACATCTTATTATTAACAATGCACTTATTTAAATTGTAATGATTACTACTCACAATCAGATTCAGATTCGGATGAGGAAACATCCAAAATTTCTTGCATTTTTTTTAAAAACTGTTCCATTTCTTCTTCAACATTTTTTGCATCTGCCTTGATATACCATTCTCCTTGTTTGAATACGAGACCGAACCATTCATGTTCCTCGAACTCGAAAAAACCTATAGGACCACCGTAGTGTTTTTTTAAAAATTCGTTTAGACCGCTTTCAGCCTTTAAGGTCATCATTTCAGAATTCGTGGGTTCCCGTCCGTATTTGTAAAACAAATGTTGATCCAATTTTTTGGCGTGAGCGATACCCGAATTAAGACGGTAAAAGAATAACATTTTTTCTGTTTTCAAAGAGTCGATGTCTTTGTTCCCACAACGCTGACCGGTCAACGAACCAACCGAGCCGTGCCTGATTCTACAGTTCAACTAACCGTGTAGTACATCAACCGTACCCTTTTGTGAGTAATCGTACGTAGTCGTTCCGTCTCGTATCGTTGGAATGCAGTTTTACAGTGTTCGGTTCTTCTAGTGTATTTAAACAAACCTCCACAGTTGACGCTATACTTAGCTCGTGTACCTAGGTAGCGTTATAATGATTGAAATTTTGTGTATTGTGTGTGGGTTACTCCAGCGGTGTTTGTTTTACAAAGGCGACGGTCTGTGCGACAATTGCATGGTTAGCCGTTTGCCGGTGCGACCAGCCCGTCGTCGGTTTAATTTATCCATGCGTCGGTCGACGGACCCTCCAAGGAATTTGGCACCACCTAGTACGGTAAATATCATAAGCGATTTAACTATTAAACCTATAGACAAGAGAAGTTTGAATATGCGAGTTAGCAACTTGCCGGTGACGGAAGTTGTTAACTTGTGTAGCCAAACTTCTCAGGTGGTGCCCGACCCTGTGGAGGTTGCGTCCCCGACGGCTTCGCAATTGCTCGCTACAGAATTGTCCGAGTTCGTTGATTTTACGCAGTTGTCTCAGCTGCAGAATCAATTTGCAGAATATCAACCGAATAGAAACGTCTCTGTAGGATCTACACCGCTACCTTCTTTAGATCTGGAAGGTGAAGACTTGAATCGACTCCTGGAGGAAATGGAAGTACCGGAACACCTTTTGCCTCACCATCTCGCCTCTCCGTTACCAGAGAACGATTCTGGGAACCACCCGTCGGAGGAAACTGGAGTTGATGTGCAGCAACACGTTGACATTGTGCAGCCTGTTGACGTGGAGCAGCACGTTGTTGAGGTGGTGCACCAGGTCCACGACGTGGTGCAGCAGGTTGACGTGGTACAGCCTGTTGACGTGGAGCAACACGTCGTTGAGGTGGTGCACCAGGTTAACACCGTTGTTCGAAGGTTGGTTCCCCGACGTCGATGTCGCCAATTCGATCGGCTAGATAGGCAGCTTGTTGCACGTGACGCTTGTAAAAAAAAAATAGAACGTTTCAAAAAGTTGCTTTCCGTGCAACAAGCGAAGCTGCGGTTAACGGAGCACATCATCAGCGAGTTGGTGAAAAGAAGGCGTCGACGGTTCCTCCGGTAGTCGTTTCAAGTGTTCTCCATCCTGTCTTCTGCTTTTAAAAATAACTTCTTGGCGTTTATCGTTTCAGTATGAGTGGTGCTTTGATTCAAAGTGTATAAGATTGAAAGAATGTTTGTGTGCAATCGTTGTGGTAAGACGTTCACCAGGTCCGATGCTTTGCGTCGACATCGCAATCAAAGTTGCTTGATTGGATTGCCTCCACCGAGTATTAATGGTAAGATATTCTTTTTTTTGTTTTATGTTTAAGATGTTACAATGAATTCTTTTGTTTATTAATAGACAACAGACCTGCACCGGCACCTTTTGCAAGTTCTAATGATGTGTCGAGGCCCTCTGGTGGTCGTGCTGTTGCAACTTCAAATGTTGTACCGGGGCCCTCTGGTGGTCGTGCTGTTACAACTTCAAATGTTGTAACGGAGCCCTCTGGTGGTCGTGCTGTTGCAACTTCAAATGTTTTACCGGAGCCCTCTGGTGTTAAGAGGTTGCGTGTGGAGGCTCCTGCTTCGATTGGTATGTGGCTTTGATTAATATTTCGTTCATAGTACTTCCGGGTTGTCATCTTTGTTAAATTCTGGTGGTCAAATTTTGATTTTCTGAGTAACATTTTTTCTGTTTCGTTAAATTTTGATTTATGTCTAGCAACAATTTAATTATTTTTGCATTTTATTTTTCAGTATCTTCGAGAGAAAACGTATACTGCGATGCTTGCCGTGAAGACGTTCCTCACCGCTTGTATCACGGGCATTTGCGTAGCAACCGTCACAAAGACAATGCTCGTACTGATGACCATCGTGTAGGTGTGGAAATCCTTCGGAGCGCCTTTAAAAGTCGCCTTGTCAGCTACAGGTTCAGCAGTAACATTGATCATATTGTGTTACGTGAGTTTTTGATTGAATTAAAAAATAACGTTCTCAACGTTCTTTCTCGAGATATTACGAAATTTCTTTCTGTCAAAATAAATTTTGAGTTATTTGGTTACTACGTTTTGGAATCTCAACAAATTCATGATATCAAGTCTTTTAATTCCAAAAATATTGTTGCTACCGTTAGCACTAATTTAACCGACATGTATGATCATTTTACTGCTATCCTGGATCAAAAAGCTGTCGAATTTCAAGAGCGGGAGTCAGGTATGTGTATAAAAATTTATTTTTTAACATAAAGTTCTAATTAGATATTTCCTTGTTACAGGGTGGGCTCTAGTCCGATGGCTATTTTTGGAGGTTAATGTTAACAAATACAACCCCCTCAGAGCTTCATCGTTTATTCCGCTGCCTATGCAGCTGCTAACTAAGAAAGCCATTGTCAACGTTCAGAATGATGACCAATACTGCTTTGCCTGGGCCATCACCTCCGCCATCGCTCAACCTACCGGCCCCTCCAACAGCACCTCTTCGTACCCGCCCTTCAACAACTTGTTCGACTTTCGAGGAATCGACTTTCCGGTGAGCTTAAAAGACATTTCTAAATTTGAATCCCAAAATGTTGTTTCCTTAAACGTGTATGGTGTTGAACCTATTTATCGTGATAATAAGACCACCTATGAGATTGTGGGTCCTCTTTATTATACAAAAAATAAACAAAACGTTCATGTAAATTTATTGCTTCTTAACGATTCCAAAGGTAACAACCATTACTGTTGGATTAAAAATTTTTCACGTCTTCTCTCTAAACAGATGAATTCCAGGAATGGAGCGAAATTTTTTTGTGATGGTTGTCTAAATTATTTTAACGCTCTCCAACAGCTACAACGTCATTGTCGTTATGATTGTGAACGAGTGGTAGTTAGATTACCTACGATAATACCTAGAATTGATAAACTAGGTAATGAGGTGCCTGGCAATTTGCTTAAATTTCAAAATTACCAGAAACAATTGCAAGTTCCGTTTGTTGTTTATGCAGATTTTGAAACTTTACTAAAACCTATTGATACCGCTGAACCCTCCCCTTCTAAATCTTTTACTATTAAAACGGCTGAACATGAACCCTACTCGTTTGCGTACTACATAAAATGTTTGCATGATGATTCGCTATCCAAATTTGAAATTTTTCGCGGTCCTGATGCTGCCATCGTTTTTATGGAACGATTAGAATATGATTGTCGATATTTGTACGAAAATCATTTAAAAAATACGAAACCGATGTTACCGCTCGATCGTGATGAACTATTGGAGTTTCAAAATGCTACGGTTTGTTTTATATGTGAAAATCTTTTTTTGGAAGATGATGTTAAAGTTCGAGACCATTCTCATTTGGATGGCCGTTATCGGGGTGCGGCCCATTCTCAGTGCAATTTAAATTTTAAAGTTCCAAATTTTATCCCCGTATTTTTCCATAATTTAGGTTACGACAGTCATCTTTTTGTTAAACAATTGGCTTTAGAAAATGAACAGATTGATGTTATAGCGCAGAATAAAGAAAAATATATTTCGTTTAGTAAATATCTTTTAGTGGATGAAATTATTAGGGAAGGGGGTAAGACTCATAAGGAGTTTTTACGTTTGCGTTTTGTAGACAGCTTTAGGTTTTTAAACTCCTCTCTGGCTAGCTTAGCTGAGAACCTTCCCTCCGATGATTGTGTCGAGATTAGAAAATATTTTCCGGATAGTTCTAAATTTGACTTGATTAGACAAAAGGGTGTATTTCCGTATTCATATGTGAATTCTTTTTCTAAATTAGATGAACAGGTGCTTCCCTCTCGTGAACAGTTTTATGATAAATTGCGCGATGAAGAAATTTCTGAGGATGATTATGCGCGTGCACAACGAGTATGGGAAGTGTTTGGATGTGACACGTTAGGAGATTATTCAGACGTGTATTTGAAATCTGATGTATTAATTCTAGCTGACGTGTTTGAAAATTTTCGGAAGGTTTCTCTTCAAAATTATAAACTTGACCCCGCCCACTACTTTACGACGCCCGGTTTTACTTGGGATGCTATGTTAAAGTATACAAAGGTTGAGTTGGAACTGTTAACCGATATCGATATGTTTCATTTTTTCCGAAAAGGAATTAGAGGCGGTGTTAGCGTTTGTATCGATAGAAAAGCGATAGCCAACAATCCTTTTCTCCCCGATTACGATCCTACTTTACCGAAAACGTTTATAGCATACCTTGATGCTACGAACTTATATGGGTACAGCATGATACAACACCTTCCCCATTCTAAATTTTCTTGGTTATCGGAAAATGAAATATGCAATTTCGATGTTAATGAAATTCGGGATGATTCAGATTGGGGATATGTTTTGGAAGTTGATTTGCGTTACCCGGCGGAGTTGCATGATCCTCATAATGATTTACCATTCTGTCCGGAAATTATGGTTCCTCCTGTTTCTGAATCTACCATGCCGAAATTAATTCCAAATTTGAATGATAAATCTAAATATGTTATACATTATCAAAATTTAAAGCAGGCTTTGTCTCACGGTCTCGTCTTGTCAAAAACTTACCGCATTTTAAAGTTTCTTCAATCTCCTTGGTTAAAGCCCTATGTTGACTTCAATACTGAATTACGAAATAAATCGAGAAACAAGTTTGAAAAAAACCATTTTAAACTTATGAACAATGCTATGTTCGGAAAAACTATGGAAAACGTGGACAATAGATGTAATGTCAAATTGCTTAGCCATTGGGAAAATGTTGGTAAAAGATTCGGAGTTGAAACGTATATAGCGAAACCGTCTTTTAAAAATCTTAGCATATTTTCGGAAAATTTGGTGGCTGTTGAATTAAATAAAGTAAGCGTTATGTATGATAAACCAATCTATGTTGGGTTTACTGTTTTAGATCTCTCCAAAACTGTTATTTACGAGTTTTATTATGATTTTCTTAAACGCGTTTACGGCAACTCCGTTTCTTTGCTTTACACGGACACTGATTCTTTAATACTTAAAATTAACACTGAAAATTTTTACGAAGATATCCGTCAAAATATAGACAAATTTGATACTGCAAATTTTCCTCCTGATAATGTGTATCAAATTCCGATTACCAAGTCGGTTCTGGGTAAAATGAAAGATGAATATGCTGGCATTCCTGTTTCCAGTTTTTACGGTACGGGGGCTAAGTCGTATTGTGTCAATGTTGGAGATGAAACTGTAAAAAAAGCTAAAGGTGTCAAAAAGAATGCGATAGATAAATGTTTAACGGGGGAGGACTACAGTTCCATTGTTGAACATAATAACAAATACATTTTTTGTAAGATGTACATTTTCAGATCTGCTCTGCATAATATGTATACGGAACTTAAAAATAAAGTTGCTTTATCTTCTAAGGATGATAAAAGGTTTCTTATTCCGGGCACTTCCCAAACTTTGGCGTGGGGTCATGAACTTATTTATTTATATGACACCCCTCCTGATCGGCTGGATGACTTAGTAGCTATGTTGGGTGATGTTGTTCGAAATGATATGTATTAATTTGTTGAATGTGATGTGTATAACTTTTGTTTCGAACCAATATTTGTATATTTCTATAATTTTAAACGTATTTGTATTTAATTAAACATGTATTTACAACAAATTTTCTATGAAGGTTTGGATGATATTGTTCGAAATTATATGTAATAGTTTAGTTGCATACCTTTTGTTTCTAACCGATATTGTTGTTTTCAATTGTGTATTTATGTTTTACATGTATTTGTAAACTTGTATGTAAAATAAACAAATATTCTATGAATTTTTTATTTAAAAAACTATACATAAGTACCATTTGTAAATAGTAAAGTATTAACAATTTTTAATTAGTAAATCAGTTACGCTATATTGTTTTTAGAAATCCACGAATTATGTGTTTTATCGAAACCCAACCATTTTACGAACACCTTCTCCCCTTTTTTTCTTAAGACTTTTTCCACTAGATAAACATTAGAATGTTTTACTTTTTGAAGTTCGTATTCGTAAAATCCTTCTTTAATTTCTTGGTTTTGATTATCTTTCAAAATATAGGTTGTAGGATTGGTAAGTTTAACTTTAGCAATTTTAAAGATTTCGGTGCTCCAATTAGGGGTGTAACCCTTATCGAATGCTTCTCGATGTTTACTTATTCTCACGTCATCGTCAAGCTTAAACTTCGGTGTTCTAGGATCGATCGTCTTCACGTAATTATATGCTGTTGCTAAAATACCTTTTGCATTTTTGTTATTAACATCTTTCGGTTTAAATCCCGTGGTACGATGTTTCGTAGCGTTGTACTTTTGAACGATTTTTGGTAATAAATCTAACCATCTGTAAGAACCTTCGATGCTGAATTGTTTCCACATTAAACTTTTAAGAGTGCGGTTAACTCTTTCCACAATACTACTTTTCGTATTTGAATACGTACTGTAGTGATTTATATTAAATTGTTTCATTAAATTTGCAAAATTTTTATTGTAAAATTCTTTTCCCATGTCTGTCTGTAGATTGTTTGGAGTGATTTTAAGTGATAATAATAATTTTTTCGTTGCGTTAGCTACTTCTCCTCCAGTTTTTCTTTTTAATGGATACGCCCACACGTATTTGGAGAATGCATTAATTACAACTAATATATATCTAAATCCGTTATTAAATTTAGCATAAGGTATCATTTCCACCAAATCTGCTTGAAATAAATCGTTTAATCCTTTCAAAATTACACGTCTTCGTTTATAATTTTTTCTGGCTGGCTTATGTAATTCGTTTACGATTTCTTCTTTAACACTTGAAACAATTTTTCTAATCTGGCCCATGCTTCAATTTATTGTGACGTTTTTGTAATTAAGTTGATTTTTAAAAGAGCTTCAAATGCAAACGTTGCCTTTGAGTTTTTGTTGAACCGCGCGCTTATTGTATCACCTGTATTGAGTGTCAACCCACGAAGTGATGAATCATCCACATTCACATCATTTATGTATATTTTAGTGTTTGGTGGAGTAAACTTACAATGTGTAATAGTTGATGGAGGTAATGTGTACTTATATTTCAAATTTTCGCTGTTAACGATTCGATAATATCCATTTTCATCCATATTTATAGCTAACATATAGAACATGGTATAGTAATAAAGAGTTGATATATCTTCCACTAAACATAATTTATAATGATCTGTATGGTGACCGTGAAGGTGTCTACCGAACTTATCGAGTGTCATATTGATGTTCACTATAATAACGTTTACGATAGTCTGAGAACCGTGTATAATTGCATTCCTTTTTATTTAATAATTTTGGCTCCTCTCAATTCGTCGATGATATATATAATTTCGTTTGTATGTCCCGTATGTCCTGCAGATTTTGAACTCATTAAAATCCTTAATTGATCTACTAACTTATTGGGATCCTTCCAAGGAACAAACTCGAGTTTTTTATTATTCAAATTTAACATGTGCATTCCTCCCCCTCTTTTTGATATACTTGCAGTTCTCGATCTGGTAGATGTAGGTTTCGAGGGTTTGGGAAATAAGAGTGGTCTGATAGTATTTGAATATTTTTTCCCCGTACCTAGTATACCTTCGTCTGGGTTGTAGTGTTTACGTGCAGCGTTAGTGCGCTCTAAAATGTCTTTATAATTTTTCCCATCTTTCTCCTTAAAACCAAGAGGTTTTTTTTTGAATAACAGTTCGTACAACCCTGGCGTTCCGGCGTATTGGAATTGTTTATTATCGGGTAGCTTAATATTTATGTCTTCATCGATAAAAGTTAGTTCTGAATTTCCTATTTCAAATCTATCCAGCTCCGGAATATAACGTACACCGTAATGGTGATCGAAGTCGTTTTCCGCATCTCTAAACATATCTTCCACGTACATTTTAGCTAGTCCTTTATATTGATCCAAATATTCCTCGAATGCTGGAGTTGTTCCTGCAATTGACAGTTCATGTCTTAAATCCTCCAACGTAGGTATAGGATCGTGTTCTGCAACCACTTCTGTATCCAGAAAACTAAGTTCGCGTGCTACATCACTGTTTTCCTGTGTTTCTTCTAGAATATTCTCTTTTGGAGTGTCTGATACGGTGGGAGATTTTTTAGGAGATCGTTTAATTAGCGGAGATAGTTTAATTTGGGGAGGTTCTAGTTTGGGATGTAAACTTCCAAATTTTAAACTGGTTATCAACTCTTTCAACGGTTGAGCGATGGGTTGAAATTTTTTATGTAACTCCAGCTCTGATTGTGTGGAATCGCTCTTAAGACTTTTAAATTTTTTCTTCACGGCTTTTCTAGCTTTAATCAACTCCTCCGCCACACGCTTATCCATGGTAACTAACTTGAGCATACAATAGCTTGAATATTTATATACTAATGAAACGATCGAAACCCTTTCGATAACGGCCGGAATTCTTTTCAAAGTCTTTATCTATCACCAAAAATCCAAACTCAACATCCCAACAGTGTCTACATAGCTTCTTAAATTGTTCGAACGATATATTGTCTAAACTGACGTGTTCGTCGTATATATGTTTTAGATTAGTAATATCCTGTTTAAAAATAACTATTAAATTTGCATTATCCCTTATAAGTTGCTTAGGGATTTTTGAATAAGTTTGACACAGATAAAAGCAATCGTTATTCTTATGTCGACCGAAACAATAATAATCTCTAATTATACTCTGATTATCACACACAACATCATCGAAAATAATAACTGAGTTTGTTTTGGCTTCGTTGGGTGAAATAATTTCCGAACCTTCTTCGTATTCATAATAACCTAAACCACTTATGGGTTCTAAAAGTTTCCTTAGGTAATCATATTTTGGTTGGTACAAAGTCTTAGAGTATAAATAAACGTTTTCGAATCGTAAACCATTGGGATCTTCCAGCAAACTGATAATAACATTAGTTTTTCCACTTCCGCTTCCGCCTACAATAAGACCTCGTTTGCAACCACCTAGTAAAACACCATGTTTCCGATACTGTTTTATTGCATTGTTTGAGTCATGATTTTTTATTGGTAAAGTTTGGCTTTGCGATGTGATCCGAATCTCATCCATTCTGTTACTGCAGTTGCATACATATATTCCCACTTTTCTATAAATTGTATTAGTCGCTTTTCGATAGTTGTTAAGGACAGGTTAATAATGAAACGTCGGTATTCCAATAACTTTAGTCGACGTCGAGCGGTTGGAAGAACAGGTGGTGGATTGATTAACACCCTCATCAATAAATTGCCTGTGGAATTACATTTACCCGGATACCGTTTCTGTGGACCAGGTACTCGTTTGACTAAAAGACTCGCTAGAGGTGATAAAGGAATTAACCCTTTGGATGAGGCTTGCAAAAAACACGATATTAGTTACGCTGCCTCCAATAAAATCGAAGAACGTCACAAGGCTGATAACATATTAGGAGAGAAGGCGTGGGAACGATTTAAATCTAAAGACGCAACGTTTGGTGAAAAAGCAGCTGCATTAACTATAAGCGGTATTATGAAGGGAAAAACTAAATTAGGAATGGGTGTTAAACGCCGTAAAAAAAGCGAAAGAAAGTATTCCGGGAGAGCTATTAGTTTTAAGGATGCTGTTACGGTAGCTCGAAAAAGTATCGGAGGAGGCGTTACTTCTAATTTGTTGAATACTGCTAAAATCGCGTTAACTTCTCTTAAAAAAAAGAAAATTGCGTCTCCGAAGCAGAGAGTGATTCCTATTCCTAAAACAGGAGGTATTTTACCTCTTATACCCATATTTGCAGCGTTGGGTGCTCTAGGATCTTTAGCTGGTGGTGCTGCTGGTGTTGCAAAAGCTGTTAGTGATTCTAAAGCGGCGGCTAAGACTTTGCAAGAAACAGAGAGACACAATCGATCTATGGAAGCTGCTGCTGTTGGAAAAGGTTTATATTTAAAATCTTATAAGAAAGGACTTGGATTGTATTTAACTCCTTATCAAAAAAACTCCCGTTGAAGCTACCACACAGAGCATTAACAAATATCGATTTAATGCGTTACGTTAAAAAATTAAAAATTCCACATTTCAGGGGGATATATATGCGAGACAATTTACCTTCAAAAATTTATGATACGGAAAGTGGAATCGTAAATCTTGATGAAAAAATTGGGGAAGGTACACATTGGACTGCATATGTCAAACGTCGTAATAAAATAATATATTTCGATAGTATAGGACAATTAAAACCTCCTCTAGAGCTGACACATTACTTTCGGAGTGACGGTAGCGGGAATAACATTAAATATAATTACGATAAATTGCAAACATTAAATTCTTACAACTGTGGACATCTAGTACTGCGGTTCCTATATACATATAGTCGATAATGTTTTGTGTTAGTGCTTATCCAAATTTCGTGGCGATATGTCCATCACATTTACATTGTCGGATAAAGCATCCGTTTTAACTGCTAATTTTAATCCTCCCATTATTCTCGATCCTGATGCGGAATATGTTATGGGTTTAACATCTTTTGAAACTTATAATAGTATGCCAAATGTGACGTCAACTAATAATCAATTCTTGTTCAAAAATAGATTAATAACCGTGGACGAAGGAAGTTATGAGATATCGGAGTTGAATACCTTTATCAATTCTAAATTGGATCAATCAACTCATGAAAGTGTGGAATTGATTGCAAATAATAATACTTTGAAAACCAAGATTAAAACTTCAGGGGAAGTAGATTTTGACGTTGCGAACTCCATAGGGCCGCTTTTAGGGTTTAAAAAAAAAAAAATTCCGGCTAATTCTAAACAGGATTCTGATTATATTACAAGTATTGTAAAGGTCAACTCATTATTGATTGAATGTAACATAACAACGGGCAACTATAAAAACGGACAAGCTTCTCACGTTATTCATCAATTTTTCCCAAGCGTGCCTCCAGGCTACAAAATAATTGAAAGTCCGGACCACGTAATTTATCTTCCAATTAATGTAAATACGTTGACAGACATAACGCTTAAAATAGTAGATCAAGATGGTGATCTCGTCAATTTTAGAGAAGAAACGGTCACGATAGGACTACATCTGAAACGTGTTTATAATGGTGTTTCGATATAACTCGAATTATCTAAAGGGGTGTGTTGTTCCTCCTCCGGAATGGTATAAAAGGCGTTGCTCTAACTCTAAAAAATGTAGTAGTCAACGACCGGTTAAGCGATTAACACAGAACAATAAGCTGTTTTTGCGATCTCTCGGACTTACTTTATTACAATGAGTATACTAAATGTTAGTGAAAAAGTGTACGTGGACAATTCCATCGTAAATGCTGAAATACATACACATCAACCTTATACTACGCGATTCGGAAACAATGATGAGATTCGTTTTCCAATACATGAGGGTATGAGTACTTTACCAAGTCAGAGTTATCTATATATGGAGGGGAGGTTAAAAAATAAAGATGGTAACCCGCCAATAAGAGAAGTTGGTACACCACCAGTTAAAGAACTAACCACTACATTCATAAATAATGGTCCCACATTTCTGTTTAGCGAAGCTCGATATGAAATGAATGGGGTTAAAATTGATGCTACAACAAAGCTTGGGTTAACATCCACCATGAAAGGATATGCATCAGACACCCCTAATGATAGTAGGATGCTTGAAAATTCTGGATGGTTTCCAAACGGGAAAAACACAACAGTTGATTTGAATGGGAATTTCAACGTTTGCATACCGCTAAGCAGATTATTAGGTTTTGCTGAAGATTACAAGAAAGTTATTTTAAATATTAGGCAGGAATTGGTGTTGATTCGAAGTAACACGGATATTAACGCGCTCACAGGTACTGATCCAAATGTTACAGTTGAAATAGATAAAATTTATTGGAAAGTTCCACACATCACTGCCGGTCTTGCAGAAGAATTAGCTTTGACTAAATACGTTGATAAAAATGTTGACACTCAAATAGCATTTAGGAGTTGGGAAACCCATGTTTTCCCAAGTCTTCAGGAAGCAGATAAACATACCTGGCCTGTTAAAACGGCAGCAAGTTTGGAAACTCCCAGATTTTTAATAATAGGTTTTCAAACCGGTCGAGAGGGTGAAATTACTAAAGATATGAGTAAATTTGATTCCTGCGATATTCAAAACGTAAGAGCTTATTTAAACACTGAAAGATATCCATATGATAATTTAAACATAAATTTTAATAACAACCATTTTGCAACGCTCTACCAAATGTATGCTAAATTTCAATCTTCTTATTATGGAAAAGAGGATGAACCTTTACTATCCCCTACAACCTTCAAAGATATTGCTCCTTTAGTTGTTATTGATTGTTCCAATCAGAAAGATGGATTGAATCCTAGGGCGGTAGTGCTTAGAATCGAATTTGAAACCAACAAAAACGTACCTGCACAAACAACAGCTCATTGTCTAATTCTACACGATCGTGTGTTTACATATAATGCACTTACAAAAGCAGTTAAACAACTTTAAACTATTTAACATAATATCATAAACGGTGTTCGACAGTTTCAATAGTTTGGTTGACGGTGTAACAACTGATAATGCAGATTACAGTAGTGGACGTACAAGGATTCAAAACCTCTGAAAAAATTTTTACACCTAAGGAATTAGCTATTTATGATGGGAACCATGTTTCACACCACATATTTAAACCACCGTTTGCTTTTGACACCTTAGAAGCAGAATTTAAAAAGCAAGCAAACTGGTTAATTCATAATCATCACTGTCTTGATTGGGTTGAAGGTTTTACACCAACTTTTTTATTCCCAAGAATTCTTCAACGATTAACTCGGGATGCAGATTCCGTTTACGTAAAGGGTCATGAGAAAGCAGTCTACATACGAAATTATATTTCTAAACCAGTTATTGAATTCGACGAACAGCCAGCTTTAAACCCTTTGATACCATCATGCTTTTATCATTTAAAATCTCCTTCTGTATGTGCTTTATCTAATGTATATTATTTATATGATAAATTTGTAATGAAATAACTTTTTTAATAAATAAATTCTTACATTTTATCTATTGTTTTATTATGATATATGAGAGCTACATTTACAATACATAATATATAAAGCCATTATAGGATATTACAACAATACAGAACGTTCAATCTTACATATTACACTAATTATAGCAAAAATAACAGTTTACAAATCTTTAAATCGCTCCTCGTAAATCCGTAATCTATGCTTATTGTCTAAAACATTATTTAAAATATTACTAACTATTTGAATTCTTCTTTCGAATCGAAATCTATCTCTAGCTATACACTCCCATTCACTTTTCCTAGCTTGTTCAAAGGCGTACGACCACACTATCATATGATTAATTTTATTTATAGACTCATTAAAGCGTACAAACTTCATTACCCGCACCATAGTTTATTCCTTTTTTTCTAATTGTTCAAAATGTTCTATTTCCGGAAAGAAACGATTAAACTCGTTAATAAAATCCTTTAAACCTGTCTCAATCAGTTTTAACACAAAACAGCTAGCACAACTCTTTCCATTTTTAAATTCCTTACAAATTTCAATACCACGTTTATATTTCTTTTCCAACTCTTCACAGTATTCAACACTAAAAAGTCCGTTACCATATACTTGTTCATGATTTGCTTCAAACTCTAAAGCTTCAAATTGTTGCATCAATCTCTCTACTGCACTTAACTTATCTACAGCCTTCGTCCAAGATTGTTCTGCGTAACACATCCACATTTTTAATATTCAAATTTCAAGGGTCGATCGAAGTTAATACACTAACTCTCACCAACAGCTCCCAATCGTTTCCAACCCTTTACTGCCCCTAAACACTTTTTTCTTTCTCAATATCTGCAACTACCTTCTGTGGCATGAAATGTAACACTTCCATCATATATAACACGTTGTCTGATTTCGTATCTTTCAACGGTGTTAGTATGTTATTACAGTTTTCTTTAATATCACCAGGCATTACTGCTAATGCACTTATTATGTTCTCATAAAACTCATCGAAACGCGCATGCTCCACTATTTGTAATTGATAATTAATTACATCCACCAAATTCCATAACTCTGCAACGGATTCCCACCCTAACCACACTTCTGAATCGTTTTTTTCAATTTTTATAGCTTTTGTCTGCTGCACGAATTCAAAATGGATTGCCTTGGAACCTATCATCAAAGGTGGCCACTGATGATCTGCATTTTGAAAATAATTCGTTATAATTCCTTGATTCTCAAGTAGAATATTCCATTCAACTTTATCAAATAAAGACCACTGATTTTTTTGTCCACAAATTTTCACTGTTGGTATAAATCCTAACAATGGTAACAATCCAACTTTCACACATTTAGTTTTCGATTTGTTTAAAAAATAAATGCTTTGACTAATCAGAGGATAGTATATTCCTTCACCATTTTGAAATGTGGTTGAAACGGTTCGCTTCTGTGCCAAGTTTTTAGCTTGTTCAATACAATTTTTCAAATTTTCCACTAAAACACATAAGTACATTTAATTAGACTAGAACCAAAATTTTTAAATATAACTTACTTGTTTATAAACCGTTCAGCTATGCTTAACACTGATATTTTCACAGGATCATGCTGCTTATAAATACTAAAATCTTTAAGTGGGAGGTGGTATTGAATAGTTCATTATACCATGACCTGGGTCAATGAGAGGTCAAGGTTGAGGTCAATGACCGGTGAGTGGTGGGGGTGGATCAATGATCTTAGAGTGGTGGGGGTGGGTCAATGATCTTAGAGTGGTGGGGGTGGAGGTCAAGAATCAATGACCTAGTTTAATGACCTTTGGGTGGTGGGGGGTGGAGGTCAAGGTCAAAAGGTCAACGACCTAGGTCAATAACCTTTGAGTGGTGGGGGGTGGAGGTCAAGTGGTGGGAGGTGGATCCAGAACTCTCATTTTCATCCTACTCTGTATCTTTAAAATGAAAGCCCCGCTACGAATTTTTGAAAATTTTGAGTTTACTGCCCGATTTCTCAAAAACAAAGTATCCAATCAATACAAATTGTCATATTATTTGATAGCCTGTAATAAGTGTAATCACGTGGTGTAAAAATATTTTTAGAAATAGGAAAATTGTAGATATACTATCAGCTCAAAATTTTGGACATTTTCAGAAAATTATTCCTGAAAACTCTCACCATTTTTTTAAAACTTTCTGAGCCGATAGAGCTTACAATAAACTACAAATTTGTTTTTTACTTATTTTCCATGTTACTCTGCAGCCCTCCAGGATTTTTTTGAAAATTATGAGTTGACGCGTTTTCCGGAAGTTACGTGATTTTAACTACGCCTATCAATTAGCTGTAATAAAAAAAATATTTTTTATTGTTTGCATATTTTAGATAACTCTATAAATAAAGTTAAATCATTTTTGGTCCGAGGTCGTAAGCGCATCTGTCGCTTTTACGTAGTGGGCGAGTAGTATGTAACCAACGCCTTGTGTCTGAAGCTGGCGGCTAGTACCGGCTAGAGATGACTAGACGTAAATTTCAATCACTTTTTGACGGGAGAATATTTAAAACGTGAAAAGTATGGGAACGTACCAGCAACCTGTTTTGCTCATTTTTAAGCTATATAACTAGATTGGCTAATTTCAGAAAGAATTAAGCTACGATAAACTGCATAGAGTCTAATAATTCGTTCTGTATCGTTTTCGATAGACCCATAAAAACCCTGTTGTTTGTTTTCGGGGTGTGCTCTTTTAAGGTGCTGTCAATTAATCCTTGAAAAGTACCCGTATTTGCGTTTGTTTCTTTTTCATCATGGCCCCGTGAATTGATGGATTTAAAATTTTCTACACTAGCTCCAATAAGTATAAAAGTATCTGACAACCAACTTTGGTAACCTGACAGAAATTGGTGAGATTTATTTGTTCTTTTCCCGCCAGTTGCGTTCCAGATCCCAAAGTGACTACAGCCCTGAAGATGTTCCGTGCAATCGCGGACGAAACGTCGGCAGTTAAATCACCAATGACGCGGCTTCAACCTGGAAATCTAGATGCCGTTAGGACGATGATACTTCTTCCATCAGTTAATAAATTCTGAATTAGCCACTGACATAGCGCCCTCTATTGGTAAAAGTAGCACAACTGTTTTGTGTAGCTAGCCAAATTCAAATCGAGAAACTTTACTTTTACTTTAACCTTAAAAATTAACAATACAGAATAAAACTAAACTTTTATTACAATTGTTCAAAGTAGCCACCATTTACAACTTGACAGTAACCTATTCAATCCTAATTTTCAGATAAATAAAAATTTAATGGGGTTAAATCTGAAGATCTTGGGGGCCATTTGACTGCTCTTCGTCTGCTAATCCCATCTGTTTGAAAAGGTTTCATTCAAAAATCTCCTGACATTTGCAGCAAAATGTGCAGGAGCACCCTCCTTGTTGGAACCAAATAGTTCATGAACCAAATCAGGTTCTTCATTATGGGGGAACATCTACTTTCTTCATCCAATACCATTTATTCCTCCATTTCTTTCTCTATATCAAGATAATTAGTGCAGAACCTCTGGCTTAGCTCAACAATAAAGTAACACTAAACGAAATGATGTATCTCAAATATTGCACAGACCTTGCAAAATCGTGCAACATGTTTCATGTAATAACTTAATGGATTTGACTAACGAAATTTTTTTTGTTTTGGGACTAAAAGTCCGAACTTTGGCAATTACCATAAATCAAGATATTTTTTTATTCATTAGGTACCTAAAACACAATGCCATCAATTTAAGTTTAACCCCTTCTTAGATATTCACCTCATTGCAGTTTGAAATGGAAGCAAAAGTAATTAATGAATTTAATGTAGCTTTCAACAATTGAGTTTTCTGTGTTAAAATTATGTGTTTAAAACGTTGCTTAGTGTCTGATCGATTCGAAACCCACTTTGCAATATATTTTGGTCCTCTGTCTTTGTTCTGCTAGGTTCTTATTAAATAAAATGAATTTTCAAAATATTAATTAGTTTATACAGTATGTTCGACTATATGTGAAGACACCCAATGTTTCATTGTTTTGTTTTTATTTTTTACCAATTATACACCCTTCAGCAACTATGGTTGTAAAAGGAAGCAATTGCTTCTACATAGACCTGGGTCACAATATCAATATATCGATACAGGACGAAGAAAAAAAATGTATTGATATTCCACCCTATCGATACTGTAATGTGTATCGAACATCGAAACATAATTTATAATATCACCCAGGTCTACTACTTTTGGTATAATTAATACAAGATAATTTATCAGTTTTTGAACTTGAAAAAAATTTTAAAATTGTCATAATGCTTATTTTTAGATGAAACTTAGAATTTCTAAATTTCGTTTTTGATCACCAATATGTGATTTCTTAAATTTCGGCAGTAGAATCGTCCTTTGTGACAGAAAAGGTACTTTTTGTGGCGATTCAATTTGGCTATTATAATATACAGAAAATATCTGAGTGTTTTAATGCAGTAGAAGACATAGCAAACATAAATTTTATAATACTTAAAAACCTTCACCATGTAGTATGATACATATTAGATGGCATTAAAATAAACAATAAATTTTTTTCAAAAATGTATGTATACACAGTAGGGTGGTCCTTAATAAGGGTGTCAACGAATTTTAAACAATTTGCCTCCCAAAGCAACTCTAAAAAAATTTAAAAAAAATGTGTGCTAAGTTATAGCTTTCTATCTCGATGGGTAAGTATGGCTGTAAGCACGAACTTTTTCCCATTTAATTAACATTGGTTTTTGTCATATATTCAGTTCCTATTTATTTGCAAGCGTTCTAATCATTCGAAAAATCTGAAATCCTGCAAATGTTGTATATAGTTGTTGCAAACTAAAAAAAAAATTATTGGTCCCTGATGCTATATCTGAAGGTAAAATATTATAGTTTATTGTCAATGATTATCGCTACAAATAATTTTATATTTACAAAATTTAATAGACTGAAAAATTAAAGGTGACAATATACTAAATAGATAAATTAATAATAAAAGTGTAGATTTTAAAAACTTCAAATTTCTGTATTTCCACAAAAATATATTTTACTTAATCCGATTCCTCTTATACCATTACTGGTGTCGAGGTGGGTTCGTCGGTGGGTGTGCTTTGGTGAATTTTCTCCATGCGCCTCTGTCTTTAGCCAGTTCCGTTGCTTCTCTCCATTGCATACCCCTATCTTGTAGTATTTTCACTATTGTGCTGTTCCAGCTTGTCCTAGGTCTGCCCCTGGGTCTTCTATCCTGTAGTTTGGATTTCCATATTGTTTTAGTGACATTTTGGTCTTCCATTCTAGTTAAGTGTCCGAACCATCTTAGTTTATTTTCCTCTCTATATCGTCTCATCGACTTAACTCCCAGCTCCAGCCTTATATTTTCACTTCTCAGTCTGTCTGCTCTGGTGACTCCTCTGATTTTCCTTAGAAATTTCATTTCTACGGCTTGAAGGCGTCTATCTTGTCTTTCGCTTAGTATCCATGACTCGCTGCTGTATAGGAGGGTTGGTACATATACAGCTCTGTACACTTTCACTGTGACCTCTCTCGAAATTTCCTTTTTGTTAATGAAACCATTGTACATAGCGCCATATAATCTGTTAGCCATCTTTATTCTGTTGTTCACCTCCTCTTCTATCGTTCCCTCTGCACTGATCGTAGCCCCCAAGTATTTAAATCTTGCTACCTGCTCCAGCTTGCTTCCCCTTAATTGTATTCTGGTCTCTTCCTGTTGTCTAGCAATTACCATTGTCTTTGTTTTATCTATATTGATCTCCATGTTTCTTTTCTTCAGTGCCTCATCCTAGATCTCTAGATTGTATTGCAAATCTTCTTTATTTTTAGCCACTATTAACATATCATCTGCGTATGCCATATCTGTTACAAAGGTCGGCTTCATTTTAAAGTATCCCGCATGGTATTTTTTCACCTTATTCTTGACATCCTTTATCACATCGTCTAGAACCAGTATGAAAAGCAGTGGGCTAAATGTTCCTCCTTGTCTTACCCCTAGTCCTGTCAGAAATGTTCTCGACACGTTGTTGTCTGTCCAGATACAGTTTCTGCATATGTTGTACAGGCTCCGTATGCCTCTGATAAGTCCCTCATTTACATTCCTTTTCTTAAGAACCGTCCAAATTTCTTCTCTTCTTATTCGGTCGAAGGCTTTCACTAGATCGATAAAACAGCAGTGTATCTTTTTGTTGTGCATTATAGCCTTCTCCGTCATCTGTTTTATAATGAAAATTAGGTCGCTCGTGCCTTTTCCAGATCTGAAACCGCATTGCGAGTCTTCTAGTAAGGGTTCGACTTGTTTGCTCAGTCTATTTTCTAGTATTTTTTCGTATATTTTTCCCAGTACACTGAGCAGAGATATTCCCCTATAGTTTCCGCATTGTTTGCTGTCTCCCTTCTTATAGATGGGCAAAATCACCGCCATTTCCCAGTCTTTTGGAACTGCTTTGTTATTCCATGCTTTGTTCATAATTCTAAGTAACATATGTTCTCCTTCCTTTCCTATAAACTTTATCATTTCGGGGTAAATCCTGTCATATCCACAAGCTTTCCCTAATTTTATCCTCCCAATTGCCTCTTGTAATTCTGCTGCTGTTATTTCTTCCTCTGATATCTCGGTTTGTTTTCCAACATCTCTCTTTGTTTGTGCTTCTCTATTACCTATCTCTTCCGTTGGATCTGTGCCTTCAAGGAGTTCCATGAAATGTTGCTTCCATCTTTCCATAATGTCTTCTGCCTCTGTTAGCACATTCCCATCCTTGTCTGCCAGTTGCCGTAGTGGGTTTTTCTTCTCTTGTCTCATGTTCTTTAGTGCTTTATAGAACAGCTTTTGGTTTTCGCTATAGTTTTCTTCTAATTTTTTCCAAACTTCTCCCACGAATTGTTTTTTGCCTCTAGTACTTTCCTTTTCGCAATAGTCCTCTGTCTTTTGTATTGTTCTAAGTCTTCTTGTTGTTGGGTGCACAGGTATTTTTTCCATATCTTCTTTTTCTTTGCTATCTCTTCCTTGACTTCCTGTGTCCACCACTCTGTCTGTTTTCTATTATTCTTCGTTTTACTTATCCCACATACCTCACTGGCCGCATCTATCATTATTCTCTTAAACTTCCTCCACACTTGTTCTATGTTTTCATCTTTAATCCTCTTCTCCATCTCTATCTTCCTTTTTATGCTCTGTTGGTATTTTTGTTTGTATTCCTTCTCTCTTAGTTTATGTATTCTTATTTTTTCAATTATTCTGCCGTCTTCTTCGTTTGTTGTAAGCTGACTCTTTCTGAAATCTACTTCTAGTTCTGTTACCAGTAGGAAGTGATCACTGCCGATCTCCGGTCCTCTTCTTACTCTCGTGTCTCTGATCAGTTTTCTCGAATTTGTAAATGTATGAAAACCTTCGAAGTTTTGTAAGTTTAATTAAAATTTACTAAATGTCACTCAAATATCATGTGGTGAAGTAGAAACTGATTTGAGCCTATAAACCACAACATTTTATCAAATGACTGTTAACATCAAGTATATCGATCAATGAGGATAGTCTGGGGACTAAATAGACAAAACTGTTCAATTTTTAAAAATTTATAGAAGGCTTCGGAGACAAAATAACAGACTGCAACATTATCCAAATTGTAGCTTCTCTCTGTGGGCCTACAAAATTTAAAAAAATTTGTGGCGTTTTTGTAAATTTGCAAAATTAAAAAAAAAATTTCATTCAAGGCTTTCATTTGTACAAAAATTCTTTTAGATTCCCGAAAGCCCAAAACATGTATTTCTATTAAAATCTCGATTTTGAAAACCTTCATTGAAATTAATACTTGAAAGTATAGGAAAGTAGCAATAAAAGTTATTCTACATTTTGTATCATTTATTTATTAACCTGCCAAATAAGTTCTTAAGTATCACATTATAAAATTTATTATAGGTGATTTTAATCAAAAGTGGTGGCTGCTTCCTCGACAAAATATAATGTAAATTTTGCCAGTGGGCCTGAGTCGGCATATCGATATATCAATACGGCAATTGCTATCGACAAGCCAATACGCTATCAACATATAAAAACCCCACACAAAGTAAAAATGCAATTAAATATTGATATAAATATGAGTGTGTGATATGGAAATGTCTATATCAATACAATGACACATATCGATATGCCCTAATTAAGACAGAAGGTCTAAACATTTTTTGATCTGCAATTTAGCAATTACTAATGAGCTACCATTTACTTTTTTTTTATTAAAATGAGCTACTGGATTAATAATTAACCATTTTCATAGATGACAGCCGCCACTTCAGATTAAAGTCAACTTTATCACACATAGGTATGTAATACAGAAAATAATCTCCCCTCTTATATGGGGATTCAAACCGAATTGTATTTTATTTACATTTACTAGATCAAAAATTTTGTGATAAGTGGATAACAACATACAAAAACATTCTTTAAAATAATTTAATTACGTGTACTTTTTGACACAAATTAAGTGCACATCGAATTTATTTTAATTTCATATTGTCTAGTTATGTTAAACAGTGTGATAATTCATCCAATCGATGATTAAAAAATGTAACTATTTAAATAGCTGGATTAGGTATTTAAGCGTACAGTAAATATACATTTTACCTAGTTTGTACCCTAAATATTTTGCGAAAATTTTTTGTACATAATTAAACATCTACACATTTTGACTAAGAATATACTAGTCCTAATAAATATTTCGAATATTTCGGTTCGAATCCCTTAATCATTTGTACATTTAATCTAAGTAGTTGTACCCCAAATTTAGGTAGTATATAACGTTAAATATAAAAATATATTTAATTTACCGCGCGTAACATTCAACAAATTAGGGCACTTTTTCCCATAACATAGTAGGACGTAGTTATCAATACAACTTCTTTTCAACGCTATTTAAAAAATTGTATTCAATTGTGGTCGTGCGCATTTACGTTACCGATTATTATCTAAAAGAACGGCAATAGTCATGTTATTACTAAAAAGTAATAGAATAATTGTATTACTACTATCAAAAAACTACAGTCTCATATTTTATTTAGAACAGCAATGGAATTCTTAAAATTTAGAAATTGTCGACTAAAAATAGAAACTAACATCCGTATATCATTCAATTCCTGACCAAAAAATACACTATCTAATAAACGATAACTTAATGTTCTATTTATACTTTAATACGAATGATGTTCGGAATGATTGCACAAAAATGGGCTCATAGAAAAAAACCATTAAGATAAAAAACTTTCAAGTATGTTTAAAATTACAGAAACTATACAAAATCCAAATATTGTAAACAAACATGAAAATTTTATGTTTACTTACAAATGTCGAGTTATCAGTCTTCCACACCCATGATAACACAAAATGTGGTAATTTTGTTAAAAAACTAACGTTATAGACTACCAATACTTACAGTATTTGTAAGTAAATAACTTGTAGACTTTTAAGAAGAGCCGCATCAATAATAGTTTATGGTAATGTTACAAAATCAAATTCAACAAAAAAAACTGCGCTGCATACAATATCAATTTTTTTTTAAGTTTTACTACAAAAACAGCGTTACTGCAAAAACGAAGTAAAAATTAATGCAGTTTCCCCATTCTTAAAGTACTAAATGAAAACTAAAAAACAAAGTTCTGTCACATTTTCATTTATTAATCAAGTACTAAACACGTAGTTAGCAAATTGCTGATTAACAATTGTATCAGCTTTAACTTTTTTAAATAAAAATGTTTCTCATTTGGTCGTTAACATTTTGTACCACAGTGTTATATGATATAATGAATATTGCCGTTCTTAATTATTTTTAATAAGCAAAAATACATTACAGCAGGGATATGCCGAATATGTGGTTTGCTTCTGCAAGTGTACAGCTTCAGCCAAAGCAGTAGGAAGATCAGCCAAATTCCTGTTAACTTGTAATTTCTTTGTTTTCAATGTTACAAGATAACATAACCATTGAATTGTAACAATTTCAAATACTATTCGATAGTAAATTTAAAGCGTACCACAATCAACTCCGTTTCAATCTTTTGTAAGAAGTAACACCAATTCTTTCAATGGAGACACGAGCGTAATGTTTTGTTGTATTGATTAGGGAAATAAAAATAGTTATTTAGAGAAAAGGACGCTTGCTTTCAGCATTTATTCAAAAAGTTATACACCTACCTACTTTAGCCGAATTGCACACCATATATTCAGTATTTGGCTATTAGCCAAATCAAGCTGCAGCACACCCCTACATTACGCCGTTTCATTTATGGTAAAAATCTTTGCCATTTTAAAATACCTCTTTAGGGAAATTAAGTAAAAGAGAACTAAACACTAAAATCACAGTCAGCAAATATTTAAAATTTGCGTCTGTTAAAATTAAAACAACAACTGAAAAAAACAATTAACTATAAATTAATACTTAATACTAAAAACAACAAGTTCTAAGGTACTGCAACATTAATTTCCTTCATCCGAATCATCTTTGCTACTTGTGTCATCATCCGCTACAACAATATCATCGGTTGTATCCATTTCATCATCCACGCTGATTGGACTTTCATTACCAGTGTGGATCGTATTACCATCTTCAATAAACAATAGAAAAATTAATAAAATATGTTAAAGTGTACTAACAATTGTACCTGTAAGAGGAGCTGAACCTCCTGTATTTTCTTCTTCACCTTCCACCTTCATAGAAGACTGTTCTTCACTGTTGGCGACATTTGCATTTGCCGCTGGGTTAGATTTGGAAGATTCATTATCGCTAGAACTCTTTGATTCATCAGTAGTAATTATGGTAATTTTATCTTCTTCTACCTCCATAGGCGACTCCTCATCGATGTTTGTAATGACACTTCTAGTTTTCTTTGGAAGAGACTGGAGTGGTTCTACATCGCAGTCATTTCTGTTTATTAAGTCTTGAGACATCGAAGATCCACTATCTCCTCCAGCATTTATATTGTTGGACTTGGAGGTTGCACTTTCAACAGCGGTAGGATGCTTGCAGGTTTCACGTGCATCAGTATATGTATTACCAGTATCACCACCTGCAGCAGACGTACTTGGTACAACGGTAAACCTATGACTAACGCGACGTGGGGGACTGGATTTTTCAGAAACTTCAGCGATACTAAAGCGGTGGCTGTAGCTAGATCGTTTTGCCTGCATCACAGATTTTGGCACATAAGTTGGTTCACAAGTTAGGAAACGTTCTTGGATCCACTTTTGATTTTCATCAGGATTTTCTTCTTCCAGTTTTGCTTTGTTGACTGCAAGCACTTGCCGTACTTTATTTACAATTTCAGTAAAGACTTCGGGGTGCTGAAAAATAAAATGCAATGATTATATTTTCATACGTATATTAAAAATTTGTGTTATTGTACTAATTTCCTAGTGTTATTATACTGAGTGTAAGCCAAACCTAAACCACCCCCTTTTTTTCATTAAACGTCTTTTGATTGTAATACAAACATACATTTTTTAAAGTTTCATTCTCTGCACCATTCACGTGTTTTTTTTTCACAGCCTATAGTGAGAAAACAGTTTTTCGCGTATTACTTTATTATTTGAGAAGATAAACTGATTAAACCTCAATCGAAATAAATGCAACCTTCTGTATTTTTCCTTTGTTAATTTTCAGCCTTCTGCTATGAGAAAACAGTTTTTCCCTTATAATTGGTTATTTTCCCTTATAACTGGTTATTTGGGAAAATAAACCCATCAAATCTATATCAGAGAAAAGGGAAAGAAGAGATTTATCCAATGATGACATGGCCGCCTTTGAAGCATATTTAAAAAAGCGAAGTTAATGTCAATATCTTGATAATTTAACGCCCTTTAATTTTTTAACCGACTTCAAAAAAAGGAGGAGGTTCTCAATTCGCCTGTATATGTTTTTTTTTTTTTTTTGATGTATGTTCGGGCATAACTTTTTTGTTTATGAACCGATTTTAATGATTTTTTTGTGATGGGTTCAGTATAGTTCCAAGGTGGTCCCATTATAATTTCATTGGTATTGGAGCTTGAACTTCGAAGATACTCCTCAAAATCTATTTTTTTTTAATCGACTTTTTAGTGTTTCCGTACTTCATCTTCCGTTTCAACTAGCCGTCATTTCCTCATTCGAGAAGCATCTTTACTAGGTCTACCCATCACTTAAAATTGTAAAATAATTAACTTTTAAAAAAAAAAGGGGAACCGACTTCAAATAAAAACACAAAAGTGACATAAGTTAACTAAAAAGCAAAAAATAAATGTTTTTTATACAACAGTTTAATACTTATTTGTTGTTCCGTTTAATGTAATTAAGAAATTGCTGTTTATTATATAATTATTAATTGTTTTATCAGGGTTCCCACTAACTATCAAGAATTAGAATCCATGACTTTTCCAGGATATTCATGACCAAAAATCATACTTACCTATGACTTTTGAAAAAAAAAATCAATAAAATTAGAGACGCAAAAAAAATCACGTTTATGCGTTTTTTATCAATTCACAAGATTGTCTGTGGCGGTCTCACTTGCATCTAATCATAAGCCATATTACGTTCCTTAAAATTTAACAAGGATAAGAAAAGTACCTAAATGATATTTTAAAAACCTTTAGCAGCAATTGTTTTATAAGCAGCAGTTTTAAAAATTCAATCGTAACATTTTTAATTTTTTTAAATTATGTTAACACTAATGCAGGAAAATCAGGTTTTTTACTGTAAATCAAGAAAAAAATCAAGACTTTTGCCAAATTTTGCATAAAATCCATGACTTCCAGGTTAAAATTTTAATTCCCTGACTTTTCCATGACTTCCAGGTTATCCAGGGTCAGTGGGAACCCTGTTTATATAATTTTGAAGTCGGTGCCAAGTAAAACATAAAAATTATATACCTTGCTGCAATAACAAATTAGATTCGAATTTTTATGTTTTACTTGGCACCGACTTCAAAATTATATAAAACAATTAATAATTATATAATAAACAGCAATTTCTTAATTACATTAAACGGAACAACAAATAAGTATTAAACTGTTGTATAAAAAACATTTATTTTTTGCTTTTTAGTTAACTTATGTCACTTTTGTGTTTTTATTTGAAGTCGGTTCCCCTTTTTTTTTTAAAAGTTAATTATTTTATTTTAGACTCGAAATCTGTGTAAAAATAGTGTCTTGATAATGTTAAAACTGCTTTGCGCTATCTTTGATAATAACCAAATTATACAAATTAAGCGATAACTGAAAAGTTTAGTTTCTTTCAGTCTGCACTGAAAATCAAGCAAAAATATTATAATTTAAATGTGGATCATAGTAGTACTTGAGATCAGTGCCGGTTTCTCTATTGGGTCAAACGGTCATTGACCTCCCCATGAAATAAGAAAAAATAAATAAATACTTTTTGTTTAAATACATAACATATTATACACCATAATATTTAAAAAACACTTTATAGTTAGCTTTTATATGAGATTTCTATGCGAGAACGTTTATTAAGGAGCTGCCGTAGGATCCGAAAAGGTTTGAATGTTTGAGTAATTCGCGCGCATTTACGAATCTATGCGAGGGTCATTTGGCTGTCAGTCCCCAATTCAGCTAGACGCCACCGAATAAAGCCGCCTGCTTAAAAGGCCTGCAAATGAATAAGAGTGAAATAGAAAGCTCATTGCGGTAAAATTCATATTACACAAGCTAAAAGAGGATAGAAGTATCTGCGTATTAAATACTTCAGGGTCACGAACCCAGCACTTCCGAGAATTATGCTGTAAGCTGTCCGTGGTAAGCGCATGCCATTAGTCGCCTAATTTGCGGGATTCGCATGTACACGACGTAGTAGTGTGAAAACAGTTGCTGGTTGTGTAATCATAATTTAGTGGTGTTGTACGATATCCGTGCAAAGTAATTTTAGATTGTGAATGTAAGAAAATGTTTTCACTTGTTTCCACTGTCTGCTATTTTGTGATAATTTTAATTAAATTAAATTCAAACACATTTTTTAATCGTAAACCACATTAAAAATTTTGTGCATTTTGACACACTGGCAACGTGGGTACAATAATTTTATTAGAGAGTGCTTATCGGAAGTCTATTAAAGACTTCCATGAAAATGTTGGTAAAAATAGATCATTTTGCCAACGTAAAGGATGGGTTTGAAATATAAGGCTACCTAAAACTTGGGTAAGAACAATTTTTTTCCAAAAAACTACTTTAAAACGCCTCCCAGTACACCACACCATGAGCCGCCACTGCTTGAGATGCTGAATAATTCTTCTCATATAACTGAATCTCTCTCCCTTACCGTTTACGAGATCCCCATGCATGGGACCCTTACCTTGAATATATTAATTTAAACAAATGGAGTAGTAGTGGTGAAGCGCTTAATATACACATAAACTCCTATTATTTTATGTAAATTACAATGCTTTTGCACTTTCGATTTCAGCAGCAGATTTCTTATTTTAATTGGAACACCCTGTACATTTTGACATTTATGTAATCAGAATAATATGGTTCCTATACCAGGTGTTAACAAAATTATTAGACAGCCCGTATTTTCTCGAGTTTTTGAGATAAGGCAACAAAACTTAGCACCCAAAAAGGCACATTTTGACATAGTTGACATTTTTAGAAACCTGATACAACTCTGAGTACACCTGCACTATTTTTATTATGGAATGACTTTGGAAATATAAAATAAGGAAAAAATACTTACAAAACAGGTTCTATTGTTGTCATCCAGATCAATCTGAATTAAAGAAGTATTATGTATAACGTTGGCAAAACAATTTAAAGAATCTGGTTGAAATGCCTTGTTACCTCGCAAATTCAGATGCTAGAAAAAATAATATGATTTAATATTAACCAAAGAGAAAACACTTTGTGGTGAGATTCGTAATAACATACCCGAAGAGATGTGTTCTTTTCACACGCTTCTGCAAATTCCACTAGACCTTGAGAGGTTATAAGTGTAGATTGTAGGCCAAGAGCTCTCAAAGTAACGCTTCTTGCTAGAGATTCTTTTGTTGCATAAATAACAATATCGGTTAATTCATTCATTCCCACATTAATTGTATGTATAATTGGACAACTGGACTGAAAAACAAATTCATTTAATAATAAACAGCAGACATATAAATAACTTTGAAATTAGACTGGCCTTCCTTAGCTCAGTTACTGAATTCTCACTGTGAGATGGACTATAGTTAATTAATAAAATTTTACCAGCTACATTTACAAAAAATTTGGTTTAGGATTCAATTTGGTAAGCAGAAATCTAGGTTGTACTTACAATAATTGTATCTAAAGTGTCGACACATCTTTTGGTTAGCTTATTATTAAATAATATAAGCACCTCCACTCCAATACCCTTCTCTGCTTGATCGAACAATCCATAAGACAGCACTTGAAATCCATGGTCACCAAGTTTATTGTTGCTGACATTTAAAACTCGCAAGCTGTTATTGCGGGTCAAAAACTTTCCTAATATTTCTGCCTCCTTGGAATACAGATCGAGATAGCAAAGATGTAGTTCACGGAGATAATCATTATGTTTCAAATAATGAGCTGCAGAAAAAGTATTTATAGCTATACTGGTAAGTACACATTATCAAAAGCAATTAACTCTGACCGAGTTAGAAAAAATAATGTGAATATTCAAACATTTACCTAACATAAATGTGGGGGCTCTGCTAAGCCCACATGCATCAAAACGCACTTTTTTAATATTATTGCTGTAATTAATGCCCTTTTCAAATAGTATGCGAAGCTGTGTATCATCAAATAACATTTCACGGAATGATGCACTAAACAAAACGTCGCTGTTTGAAATGGCATTAGCCATGCTATGCCACATATTAGTATCATCTCCTTCAATTTCTGTTAATACGAGTTCTTTAACTGGATTGTAGAACTCGAGCATATCAAAAATGTCTGTGGCATGTGGAGACACACATTTGTCTAGGCAAATTGTGCGAAAAGTCACCATGCGAAATATGCTTTCTAAGGTATCAATTACATCAGCGTCTAATGTTAAATCAGTTAAATTAAGTGTTGCAGAGAAGTCTTCATTGTTTCGAATCTCCTGTAATTTAAATATATTTGTTTATAAAATGCCATAAATCAAAATAATAAATTGACTACGCCTTTTCATTATACCATTACTCATAACCAATACAGGGTGTTTCTGAAGCACTCGCTGGTTAAGCGACTTTCAGCAACAGCACCTTTTAGTGTATTTTTGTAAGGCGGTGCCGGCCGCCAGGTATTGAAATTTAATGTTAAAAAAGGTGTTGTATGCTAATGGTAAAATGGGACCCGTGAAGATTTCTCATATACCAAAAAGTAGAATTACCCCAAAACTTTGCACGCACACATTTTTTTGTCGATATGTAGTAAGATTCCTAGCAAGTAAACAAGTAATTTATTTGTCAAAAAAGAGGTACAAACGCAAAAAAACATTTCCCACTTTTTGAAAATATCAAAAGAACTACAAGCTAGTGAATGGTTGCAAATGTTTCTCTGTTTACTGCAATTTTAATCATTCGCTTACTGTTTGCCACTTTCACTGGAATGCAATTAGAGTTGACTGCAAATAAGTGGGAAATGTACGAAAGCAGAGAATTTGCTTTGTTACTTTTAGATATAGACAGCTTTCATACGACGGTTCGCTCTCGCTGCCTACGAATTACTACGAAAGGTGGCAACATGAACGAACAGAAATGTCTGTCAGGTGTCTACATGGCTTAAGATGTGCAAATAGTTTGTAAAGTTAGTTATGAGGTATAAACTATGCCTTAGGTTCCCTAAATGCATCTCTGCAAATGATCCGTTAGGATTACGGCTTTTCTTTCTTTTTTCAAATTTGTATCACGACATAACGAACATACACTGAACTACTCAATAACATAAGCACTAAAGTGATTATTGAGAACTCATGTTTTCATAGAATTCTTTTGTGTTAGTACTAGTACTAGCAAGTTGTTAGTAAATTAAACTAAACTGTTACGGCAACTGCATACACAAAAATTGATCTTCTCGAAAACCTTTGGACTAAACAACTTTCAACAAGACTACCTTTATTGTGTATTTTTGCATAAAAAATAAAATTTTTAAGACTAATATTCCAAAAGTGTAAGAATAAAAAATAATTTAGAAAAAAAAACAAACATGAAACGGGACCTTTTAACAAAAAAAAAAAAAAAAATAAATTCGAATCTCCGGTTTCTAGATTGCTGTCACCAACAAAAAAGGGCGAAGCACTACTTTTGGACTTTCTCATACTTTAAAGTTTATTTGTATGTATACTTAGAACTGTACAACGGCAGTTAACATAGCATTGAAAAGTGAGCACAAAGCGCACTAGTACACAGGGAAATGCCTAGGGCATTAGGGACCTGCCTGGTACTCAGTAAACCTACCGAGTTACAAACAAAAAATAAAAACATTTTGGAAAAGATTTCTGGGTATTATAGAAAACTAGAGATAATACAGCAAATTCATCAGCCAAACATTGAGCGGAAGGGAGAAAATTAAGCCTCCTAAATATTGCTGCATCTAAAAACTATGTTGTAGATCTTATTCTACTATCACTCATGATTAATTTAGCCTAATCAGAAATATATTATCGTCCTTAGTGTATCGAATAAAGGAGTATAAATATTAGATTTTTAAAGTGTATAGAAGGCATCTGTGCGAAACTAGCGGACTAGGACACTAACCCAATAGTAGCTAATCCCTAACTCTATTCCACCACAAAATTAAGAAAAAAATCGTGTCGTTTTAGAAGTTTCAAAAATTCTCGTAGTTTGTAACATTGTGTACCCCTAGGGCATTTACAGTATCAAAGTCCATCCCAATCTGATGATTGTTTTTGAGTAAATAGGCGTTAAAACTAAAATTGTCAATTTTAGCAAACTGGGACGTAAACCAAACTGTGCTTCATATCCCGCTCTTAGACTGTACAAAATTTTAAAAAAAATCGTGTGACCACTTTTGAGTAACATTTTTTTGAAAATTTCCAAAATTTTAAAAATATATTTACTTCACAGTTTTTATGCTTTCAGCCAATCTCGTAGACAGTAACATTCTGTCTCCCTAGAGCTACTACAATAACAAATTGGATCCCAATCTGTCTACTTGTTTTTATAAGGCGCTAAATTCGGAAGTATTAAAAAATCGTAGAGGTTGCCATTTTGAATCTAGAAAAAAGATTTGTCTTGGCCCTCTCGATCAAGCTGTGTTTTTAAATTCCATTTTTGAATAAAATTATACCAAAACAAATGAAAAAAGCACTTCGACTAGACTTTCCTCTATTTTAGATATTGTTACTCACCGTATTTCCAAAACGTACATTTATAAAACGTTATGCCTTCAACAACTGTTCAGGTCACTCCAATCTCTGTGACTTGTTTTTCTACTATGAGAACAAGCTAGTAAATAGTGAATACTTCATCTGAAGCATTAGCTCCGCTGGTCCAGCATACCGTTAGAACCGAATTCAGAATTTCCTGGGACATTAGTAGCCTGGTCAGTAAAAATTTAATTTTGAGAAGCGATTCACTGTAACCCTCACAAAAAGAACTGAGTGTCAATCTAGAAGACCTCAAATCGAACAAGGTTCGATAGTCTGGTATACAGATGGGTCAAAAACAGAGGAAGGGGTGGACATAAGCCTACATCATCCTGCTATAAGGATCTCAAAATCCTTAGATCAAACCTCTACTGTGTACAAGCCGGATTCCAGGCCATTAAAACTTGCATCGAGATAAACATTGATAGAATCCACCTTAACGGCAAAGTATGTATCTTTTCAGACAGCCAAACGGCTCTTTTAGCCCTAATTGCTGAAAAAATACAATCAACACTGGTATGGAAATGCCGAAAAAACTTAATTACCTCACTAGGAGGAACAAAGTAATATTGAAATGGGTTCCGGGACATGTAGGAGTAAAAGGCTACGAAACTGCAGACGAACTTGCAAGATTGGGTGCCAAAACTCCATTTATAGGCCCAGAACCCTTTTGTAGTGTCCCAGACTGCTCGTTTAAACACTTAAACGTCAGCTGGTTAGATAGGCAAAAACTGAAATATTGGGTAGAACTGCCCAACCTAAAACATGCGAAGCAATTTATCACTGTCAACTCGCAACAAAACGCTAATCTAGCACTGAGTTTCAGCAGAAATGAGCTGAGAATATTCACCGGACTATCAACTGGGCATTGTCGACTAAGGTATCACCTGAAAAAGATCAGCGTAGTCCAGGATAGTACCTGCCGCTTCTGCTTCCTAGAAGACAAATCAGCGAAGCACATACTCTGTGAGTGTGACGCATTGGCACGCAACCGCTTTTACCGCCTAGGTAATGGGTACCCTTCGTCCATAGACCTAAAGCCACTTCACCCCAAAAAGATCCTATGCTTCGTAGAAGACGTAGCGCTTAGTGGGGAACTGTAATAAGGGATCAATTCACACTAGATCGTTTAGGTCGCGGTGAAAGAGAGGCTGCTGTATCCTGAAAATCCCACTTTACAATCTAGCAAACTGCGATACAAACCAAATTGTATCTCATCCCCTATGAGCCTACAAAATTAAAATAAAAATCGTGTAGCCAATTTTTGAGAGATATTTTTTTGGAAAATTATCTTTTTCACTTCATAGCTTTTATCTTTTCGAAAATTTTTGTGCAGAGTCACATTGTGTCTACAGGGCTATTAGAATAGAAAATTTGATCCTGATTTGTCAACTCGTTTTTGTTCGAAAGTTCGAGAAAAACAAAGCATGAGATTTACCCTGAGGTCTTCTATTCCGTTTTCAGATTGTTGGATAAATTTCTTTTGCTGCTCGATTATTTTCATAGCCGAATTTGAAATAAACATAAATTTGACAATAAACTGTGAATAACTCCAAAACAGTTAGGTATTTTGCTATATTGCCCTATAATTTTATATTCAAAACCGAAAGCGATATCTCTAAAAAATACCATATTGCAAGTTTAAACATTTTTTTTAGTGGCTGTTATCTTGTAAATGGAAATTCGAATTGTTTTCGTTATTTTTCTTAGTTAGGAGGTACCCTTCAAATTTGTTTAGAAAACTATACAACTATCTATTGAAATAAAAAAATGGTTTATTGCCACAAAAACACTTCGCAACACTTACCTGCAACTGATTTACAATTGAATCCTGCACAACAGTATGAGCTTTACTGCAGGCTTTAGTGTAGTTCCCAATAATTTCTCTGATTGTATATGTTTGTACTGGAAAAGAACAGAAACTTGAAGCAACTATTTACAATAACATCAGATGTTACCTGCAGAAAAATATAAATAAACTTGATAATTAATCTTTAAAAATATAAGATAAAATTATTTGCTTATATGATGCATGCATAATTGCTAGAAGAAAACAAAAACCTTACCTCCATTCCATACAGAATCAGGACTTGGTTCTTGATAAGTGACCAAAGCTTGATTCTGGCCATCTGCAAAATGTACACTTCTTTTTGGTTTGTCGTTGGTTGTTTTGCAGATAGATCCTAAACATATATCTTCTGCAGATACATCACTGCCGACAAAAGCAGTCACACTGGATTGGCTACTTGGAATCGACTCGCTTTCTGATACAAAAAAAATACATCAATTAATACTTCACAGAAATAAATGTGAGAAGCTTCATCTACACTTTTTCATATCTCAAAACTATGTATTTTTTAGAGTTTCAAAAGCATTTTACATCCAATTATAAGATCAGTATACTAACAATTAGCAGCATGAAACGCTATAACAAGCAGTGAGTCATCAAGCATATATTGGAGTGTAAGAATGCGAGTGTAATTAGAATCTGAACTTTTTTGATTTTTATGGAAAAGGATAAACTGGTGTTACAGAACTTCAGAGATCAGACAACACAATTTGTCACCCCAAAAACTGGGAAAGAGAGAAGAGCAGCTCCAACAAAAATTACTGTAACTAAAAAATAAGTGTAGAATCTTAGTTTACTGAGCAACTTTGCCAAAATCCAATTTTTTTTATTATCCCCTATTTATGAATTTATGATTATAAAGACATTTATTTCTAATTAAAAAAAAACAGCACTGCAGAAAAATTATTTTACTCTGCTAGGCAGAATACCACAATTATACCAACTCATTTTTGAGTAAGCAGACATTAAAGCCAAAATTCAGTTTGGGTTAGTATCCTTTCTCAAAACCCACTTTCAAATGTGAAATTTAAACCTTAAACACTTGAAATTAATGTTTCCAAAAAAATAAGTCTAACTTCCCCTATTGCTTTTGAATTTTTTTAAAAGCTAATTCTGTGATTTGTGATACATTCGTACGTTTTAAATCAAAATTGAATTCAACCATACTAGACATAGGGTCCATAAGTGGCGTAGATGAATAATATAACTAAAATAAAAACTCACACAGCCTCACCACTGGATATATTTAAGTAATGATGAATAAGCTAGGCTACATGTTTCGGCCCTACGGCCATCTTCAGGCTTTAAAAAACAAAATGTAGGTTATACATCCAAATGAGCCAAAAAATTATTATTTCGCATAAACTTCCAATAGTGTATATATATATACATGTATAAGTAAAAAACAAAAACTGAAGAAACTCCAAGATTTTTTTTTTTTTTTTTTAAACTCCTACTATATTCGCAAGCTGCCCTGGGGCAATAAACGAATTTTGTTACAATGACAAGAGAGCAGGATGTTAGTACGCTTACATTAAAGGACTAACTAATGGATTAAACCTAGGGTTAGTTTTAATAGTAGGGTTAAAATCATCATAGTCTTATCTGTTCACTATGTCTAGAGAGTCATATCGCTTCAAGCGGTATGTCTTCTGGCTGTTGTCTAACAGGCTGACAGCAAGAGAGTTGGGATGGTCTTCGAGTCGCAAAAGATATTTTGCACTTGCGCACTTAGCTTCTTGTATCACAGGGAGAACGTTTAAGTCTTGATGTAGGGTATAGTTTGTCACGAACCACGGGGCATCGGTAATAGTACGTAAGGTTTTTGACTGAAATCTCTGCAGGATTTCTATGTTGGAAATACTCGCGGTGCCCCATAACTGAATCCCGTACGTCCACACAGGTTTGAGTATCGCATTATATACGGTGAGCTTGCTGGTTAGGAAAGTTTTGACTTTCTACCAATTAACCAGTATAGTTTAGTGAACTTTATTCCAAGTTGTTTGCGCTTGGCGAATAAGTGTTTTTTCCAATTTAGCCGTCTGTCCAGATGCATGCCAAGATATTTTGCACTGTCGGATTGGGGAAGTTGCTGTCCATTTAGGGTAACACTGGGGCATGTCTCCTTGCCTAGGGTAAATGTGACGTGCTGGGATTTAGTTTCATTGGCTTTAATTCGCCATTTCTTGAGCCAGTCCTGGAGGTTATCCAGGGCTGCTTGAAGTTTTTCTGAGGCGTAGGCAGGTATTTCACTTGTTGCTAGTACGACCGTGTCATCAGCATACGTGGCCGTGTCAGTATTTCGTGTAACTGGTATGTCTGCGGTGTAAATCAAGTATAGGGTTGGTCCCAGGACACTGCCCTGTGGGACGCCTGATTGTATTGGGTATATTTCGGTTGTTTCTTCCTGGTATTTCACTAGGAAGTATCTGTTAGTGAGGTAGGATTGTAGGACCTGGTATAAATTAGCAGGTAGCTTGGTTTTTAACTTATATAGTAGCCCCTGATGCCATACTTTATCAAAAGCCTGAGAGATGTCTAAGAAGGCGGCTGAACAGTATTTTTTGCTTTCAAATGTCTTGCTCAGGATTTCAACTACCCTATGCACCTGCTCAATTGTGGCATGTTGTTGACGAAATCCGAACTGGTGCTCTGGTATAATGTTAAGTTTGTCAAGCTGTAGCTTCAGCCTCTTTAGGAATATTTTTTCAAAAAGTTTGGATATGATGGGCAAAAGACTAATTGGCCTGTAATTTTGTTTGCACTAGAGGTGTCTCATATAGGGTATCGTAATATTTTCATCTAAATATTTGAAATATTTACAGTTTTGAATTTTTAATTATAAAATCTTATTCTCTATACAAAAATACATGAAAGACGTACCTCTTGTTGAAAGTCGTTAAATACAAATAAAAGTTTTCAAGACAACCCAATTCTTGTAAAAAATCAAGTTGCCATGAAGGTTCGAGTGTTTCCTGAAGCTGTAAAAATAGTTCATACATACTTTGAGGATAAGTTCTACACATCAAAGCAAAGATCCACTTCCAGAGGCTGTAACTCGACAAAGAAAGCATATCCAGGCCCATATGCATCGGGACTGTTTTTTTTGTTCTAATGTACTTACCCTCAAAGTTTATTAATTCTATTTGGGCATCTTTATCGTAACTTAATTTATCACAAAAATTGAATTATCTCGAAAACTGTTGGATTTAACTACTTTCAACACAAGCACCTTTTTGTGTATATTTGTATAGAAAATATTAATCTTAGAGCCAGCATATGAAACCTGGAATTATTTGTCAAAGGTTGAAAATTTGTGATTATTTACTTTAGAATAAGTCCCACAACATAGTGTCAACCCGACCTTGAACACTCTACCCTAAGTTTGAAATTAATAATTGAAGTTGTATATATTTTGCATTTATTAGAATTACATGTACAAATCCGTCCTTCGTTTCTAACGGCTAACTGTAAGCAATGAAACATAATAATAAAAGTGTCCTAAAATTCTTTTGGACCAGAGAACGTGTCCGCCGTTTACATTTTGTGTAGTTTTGGTAATTTATTAAATTATTAGTAAATAGCTGGAATTTGGTGCACTGCCTTATTAAGTTCAAATATACATAAAAATTCGCTTGTCCGAAATTTTGAGCCGCACATTTTTGTCGTCCGACGTCAAAATTTTGTTATCGTATTATAAAAAGTGGAATTATTAGTACATGTCGGACGGTTGTACCATAGAAGCATAATGTGATTGTTGTTAATTTGTTTCAAATGTCCGACAATAATATACTACCGTTTCGCGAGTCCGACAAAAAAAGTGACGGGCTGTGTCCTGTACGCTGCCGGCGCGGCGGGTGTTTTGGGCGTGACAAAGTCTGCCAAAGTCAAAGTACCCGTTTGAATGCACTTTGTCCGGCTTCAATAATCAGACAAAATGAAAAACAGATATTATTTATTTATGAGATTAAGCTTGGTTCGGTTTTAATGGTAAAAATAACTAAATATGTTTTTTGTGTTCTATAACTAATATTCAATGTAGAATGTGGGTCAATTATACATATTATACATATTATTCTTCTTCTGATGTTTCATCCTCACTCTCACTACCAGCAGATGAATCATCGGTTTCATCAAGAAAGTCTTCTTCGGTACTTTCCTTTGGATCTATAAAATGGAGACAAAGGTTGTCATATCATTTTTAAAAACTATATGTTACATAATACATACTTGAATTATTTGGTGAAATTTCTTCAATTGTTGGATATTGTTCGCCTTCAAACCAAAGACAATGGAGGGAGTTATCCATCAGGATCCAACCACATTCTTCTGATTTTACAGTAGTCGGGTCTTTTAAGTGCGCATTACTCCAAATAGAGGCAATGTATAATGATCTTAATATGTGCAGAGTTAATTCTCTACGGCACGGTGGTAAACTCGAAGGATCAAATTGCTCTAAATTCTTCTTTATCAACTTTTCCGATTTGTTTTGTACTTTATACTTAGAACAAAATATCTCAAATCGACCAGCATCAATGTCGTTTTCAGTTTTTAATCTGTATATTCGGCAGACAAACTCTTCTATTTTTTCAAATAAGTTTGTTGATTTAATTTCGTCAAGCTTTCTTAGAGAATTTGTTTGTCCCAATTGCGATAAAGCATAAATAAATGTGCTGTTGCCCTGTGATATTTGAAAAGGTTTTTTTTTTACCTTTTCGATAAAATGCAGGTTTAAAATCACATCCACTAAATGCATGGAATGCTGGAAGGGCAGCACAAAGGTTCTCGCCTATGTTTTGATATAACTCATTAACATTTATATATCGCATATTATTTCCACTACCCGTTTCAATGATAATGTTATCTTTGGCTTTTAAGTGGTTCATAACGCCTAACAAAATAATCACAATGTCTGTGTCTGAACAACGAATGCGAACGTTATAATCCAACAACATCTGACAAACATGATATGCTATTTTTGTGTCGGCTTCTTCATGATTACAGGTTAAATCTTCGTCAATAGTTCATTATCCCTTCTGGAGCATGAAAAACGTAGCATTTGTCATAATTAACCAAAATTTTTGTCCCACCACAATACAAAGAGTAAACATTTTTCTAATCAAAACTCAACAAACTGCTCTTTAAAATTTCGACTTGTCAGTAATTCTGCAAATGGTCGATTCCTCTTATTATTACTCTTAATATTATATTGAACTTGATTTTCTCCTCTTAAGGAGTGTGCATAATCTTTAATGCTTGGTGTTTTGAATTTATCAAAAATAATATGAACTACTCGTGCATAGCTGCTAAGCTGTCTAAATATCTTTGTAGCAATGTCACTATATCGTACTGGTACATCTTTTAAACAGTGTAGTAAGAAACAGCCATCTATTATATAAATGTCAGGTGCTGATGGCTCGGAAAACTGTTGAAAACTTTCTAAATGCTTCAAAAATACTGATTTGGTCGTACTGCATAGAGTACCATCTAAATGGCATAACGAGAACGGCACTGGTGATAATGGATAACTTAATGCTTTTTCGACATCAACGTGGCCCACATGAGAAGCATAAAGCATCCTTCCAAATACATCTCTCTGTATTTTTATTTCTTCGATTTTCCCGTTTATTTTGACTCGTTTTTGGTTGCTAGTGGTGAAGTTTAAAATTTTGTTTCTTTTTATTCTTTCTTCAAAATGACTTGGATTTCTACTACACTTTTCGATAAATTCTCTACGTTAGATAAAAAGTCATATATCTCATTTGAAACCGAATTTCCACTTGCAATGTTATACAAGTGATCCTTAGATAATGCGTTTGAAAATGGGTCAGTCCGTTCTCGTGTATGTTGTATAAAGTTGGCTATATCTCTAGAGTTTTTTAACAATTCTCCTTGTTTTAAATCTTTCGTAATGTCTTCATTTTTTTTTAAACCGGAAACCTCTAATAGGTACGTACATAAAGTTGTTCTCATGGCATGAGTAACAGCCCATCTTAAACGAGAACTGAATGAATGTGTTAAATTAACAACACCAGTTGATTTTCTAGCTGCATCGCAGTTTATTGTTTGTTCCAACGAGAGATCAACAGGAATCTTTGAAAAGGATTTTTTAGTTCGTTTGATTCCAAAAGAACCATTTTGTAAGTCATCGATGAGTCCGGAATGAGTCTGTTCTACTTTCGAAATATTATCGCTATATAAAACCAAATACCTCGCAGATTAAACACGAAGAAAAAATTAGTGATTTTTGTAAGAATAAATTTGTAAAGTTCAAAATCGCCTGTACGTATACTGCTTTCTAACAAAAGATAGTACTTAACAAATTTAACATAAAGCAAATAATATTTTTGAGTTTCTCCTGTAATGTGTCTTCAGAGAAGTTTTCATAATCAAGGAAGAGTTTCTGCAACTCTTCATTTTCAATTACGGGACTAGTCTTCTGATTTTGATAATTTTCGAGGACTTTTAGAAGGTTTTCATCTAAAGTAATTTGTTTTTTCTCTAAAAAACTTTGGAAGTGCAATATTTGAAATGATAATGCCATCTGGGGATGTTTTTTTCTGCATCTGTCAAAGTGTTTCCCTGCCAGAAATGACCTGATTGACCCTTCCGCTAGCAATTCACTGTCTACTAACATGTTTGTTATTCCGGATCCATCGATATACTTTCCTAAAGCTTTGAAATATGCTAGCATTATATGGAAACCTCCTAAATGTATGAATAACCTTTTAAACTCTGGGAATTTATCTTGTTCATTTGATAATAATTTAAAGCCAATTTTTGCAATTGCTAAATCGTATGTAATTTCCATGTACAATTTACCACATTCGTCTGCTAATCTTACACTTCTCTTCATTGTCTCTCGTACAATGTCGTCGTTTGTCGGTGATTCGTTTAATTGTGATAAGTATTCAATTTTCTGCATTCCTAAATTATCTTGAACAATCTTTGCATTATACCCCATCCACATAGGCGTTGAAGGAATATTAAGTGCGTGGGAGAAGACCCATGCAAGAATTCTTTCTCTAAACCTTTCTAAGACGTTGGGTTCCAACATTGATTTACTTCCTTCTACGGCAAGTACCACATTCACTTGTACCTTGAAACATACGCTTTCTTTTGCCATGATTAACACTTAATTCAAATTCAGCTAAATTGTCCGGTTCTTCAACTGATATTATGTTAACATTTTCATCAGATCTTCTAACGTCCTGATATACTATCCCAACGGTATCATGGAGAGTATCTTTCCCAGTATTTGTGTTGACAAATTTATCAAAATTATCCCATGCAACACCAATATGTAGGTCTGGAGTTCGTAAAATGCCGTTTGGACATTTGAACGCGGTCACTTTCAGCAGATTTCACTCGAACTCCACTTAGAACTTTAACCCAAAAATCATGCAGCCATGTTGGAACATCGCATTCCCCCTTTATAAGTATGTGGGCGTCAATTTTATTAGGCAAAGGCTTTTTTTGATTTCCAAGATTTTTTTACGATACTTCAAAGCAAATGACTGTGCTTCTTCTTCAAATAAGGCATTTTCAATATCTTCTGATTTTTCATTTGTCACATCAAATTGACTAGGAACAACAAACAAATGTTTACCTAGATGTAAATATCGCAACTGATTTTTAAAAGACAATTGTATTTTTTGTGGAATCGTTTTTGTACAGAACAGATTTCCACATTCATTATCTTCATATAAGTCTTTTAACATTTCAATATAGTATGTTATTAAATAATTCATAGAAACGACTTTATTATTCTCAACAACATTATTCTGTAAGTACTGCCTTATTTTTTCAAAAGCAATTTTATTGAACTTACGAGTTTCATGCCAATCGGTCTCATTGTCGTTACTACTTTTCCGATATTTGTTCCATAAATTAGACAGACAAATGTTGTGATAATAAATTTCTTTCTGGTGCTGAGCTATACTTCTAAGGGTGTCAATGTCATCAATTTGAGATGCATAGGTTTTTACTCTTGTTATGAATTTGTCAATATCATGAACTTGGTGACAATCTTGCCTACGTCCTTTATGACTTTTTCTGATTAATCCACAAAAGATACATGTATTTGATTTGGACGCACTTGAATTATCAGATATATTTGCATTATCATTTTTTTCATTTTGATTCATAACATTACGTTCGTTCATATTGCTACTACTTAATTCATCGTCATGATGTGCGATTAATTGATGAATAAAATCATCATTCTCCGAATCATTATTATTAGTTTCATCTTCAAAGATCCCGAAACAAAATGTACTAGAAGTTTTTTGGTAAATACTAAGAGAAAGGGCCTCATGGCCTCCATGGCTTTTTTTTATCCTAGATTCGGTTGGTCATACCTCTGAAAATAGGCCGTTTACACTGCTTATCATGGTTATGCATATTGCTGCTCACAACTTTTATGGACAAAAATGGTAATGGTAACAAATTAAAGAGAATAATATTCCGCATCGTCTAATATTAAACTCTAATTCTATAAGTGTTACTTGCATATAAAAAAATGAATTATAAAATGTAGGCCTCCAATCTGCATTGTACCTATGAGTTGTGAGCAACTCAGAGTTGCTGTAACCCCCCGCCAATACTCTTTATCACATATCAAACTTTGGAGGGTAGTATCTTCCAAAATAATGTCGACCTCAATGTATATAGATATATATGAAAATACTCGTGACCATGCCTTTGAAAACATTATTTCAAGCTCATTAAAATCGAAGGTGAGGCCCTTTATCTTAATATTTACCAAAATTGGCCACACTTAACACTTAACCCCTAGTTGCACAATGTCCTATTATAAAATGTACTAACTTTTCACCATCCTGTGCAGAAATTGCCTGTATCCAATTATTATCGGATGAATTTTTCAATAAAACATTAATTGACGTTGATCCTTGTTCTGCTTGCTGTATTGAAGTCTTTTGCGATTTTTTTTCTGCTGCTGATGGCGTAGATTGCACTTCCATTAATATGTTGCTATTTACATTTTCCAAGGGCGAATTTGGCTTTTCATTTTCCTTACTTGTTTCGCTAGACGATATAGATTTCTGATGAAAAAAATCAATTTTTTTACATAAACAACAAATCAGTTCTATTTTCATAAATAGGAATAGGTACTTACTTAGAGTTCAAATCATTACGTTTGTTAGCGGCCCTATCTAAATAACTTTTTTTGAGTTTGAAAAGTTTAAAATAACGATCTGAGTGATAACCAATAGATATATCTTTTTCGGTGGCAGGCAGAACTACATCACAATACTTCAAATTTAAAATTCTATGTGCTACCAAATGTTCTTTGCACTTATTCAGTACTTCACTAGTAAATTGTTTTACAGGGGCTGTAACAAACAGATTTTCGTTCTCTTTTTCTGATAAACGTTCACTCCGTTTTTGCTGTTCATGACGAACTAATGAAATACACAAGAAACACTGCATGATGTCTTATTTTACAAATAAACAATTCTAGTAGGTGCAGTGATATTTTTTATGAATAAACAAGTATATTTGCTTTCACTCTATGTAATTATTAACTTAACGAATTGCCTTTTAACATAGATACTTTACTAAATTTTTATATACTGACAGCACATAGTCATACTGACAAGCACAGCATATTAACATAAGAGCAACGAGCCATTAACGAGCCAAATCGAACAGAACCGAACCAAGCCGAAGGTAAGCAGTGAGTGCTTATCATCAACTTTTACGATATTCCCTCTTTTATGAAATAGGTCAACTAAAAACGCCGGACAAAGTCAGTATGGTAATTTTTTATAAATTTTCTACATAATAAAACAAAACTCGACGTTTTACTAATAATTCCACTTTTTGTAATACGATAACAAAATTTTGACGTCGGACGACAAAAATGTGCGGCTCAAAATTTCGGACAAGCGAATTTTTATGTATATTTGAACTTAATAAGGCAATGCACCAAATTCCAGCTATTTACTAATAATTTAATAAATTACCAAAACTACACAAAATGTAAACGGCGGACACGTTCTCTGGTCCAAAAGAATTTTAGGACACTTTTATTATTATGTTTCATTGCTTACAGTTAGCCGTTAGAAACGAAGGACGGATTTGTACATGTAATTCTAATAAATGCAAAATATATACAACTTCAATTATTAATTGCAAACTTAGGGTAGAGTGTTCAAGGTCGGGTTGACACTATGTTGTCGGACTTATTCTAAAGTAAATAATCACAAATTTTTAACCTTTGACAAATAATTCCAGGTTTCATACGCTGGCTCTAAGATTATATGATTTTATAACCAAAAATTTTAAAATTCTAAAGGTCTAAAAGAAGAAAATATTACGTGACATCCCTTCCCCACATGAATCCTCTGGTGCACTTAGGGTTGCCACCTTTGTTAGAGCGGATTAGTAGGGTTGTGAAATTTTATAATTTATATAAGTGGTTTTGTCCCGTACAGGGGGGAAAATGGTAGTGGTCCAAGAAAAAAGTTTAAAAAGATAAATAAGTAGATAAATACGCTAAAACCAGGGTATTTATGAGCAGTGGAAGCAAACGATAACGCACAAGTTAAGAAAATTAAAATATGCAACAGTTTGAATTTTTTTTAAATAAATCTCGATTTCACTCTTGGATTCTGTAGATGTCAATAATCGCTCAACAGAAAAAAGACCTTTGTTTTAAAATTAATATACACATAAAAATAAAATAACCATGTAATACATTATTATGCAGATATATACAGGATGTATTAAATTGCGTGTTAACTATTAGGATCTCCCTTATTTGAAGAGATACGATGACGGTTAAACTACAGAAAAGTTAGAGCTATCTTGCTTAGTTTCTGAAAGAACAGACACAAAACTGAAATTTTGGATTTGTTTTTTTCAGTTATAACTCATTTATCATTTATGCTACACATTTCTAGTTAACGCATTAATTAATAAGACACTTTTTTATAGTAAATCTTATTTTTTATCGGATTTGCTATAACTGCTACCATTGTTCATTTTCGACTTTCAACTTTTTTTTCTAATGGTTGGCATTTTAAATGTTTTCGTTTGAACAGTTTTTAATTCTGATTTCAACAATGTGTCGTACTTTGTTAGCATTTCGTTTAAATTTTGAGCATTTTATTACAGAAAATAAAAATTTCATAAGAGTGCCATGAAAAGACCACGTCATTTAATTAGTTTCAAAATTCAGGTAGATCGTGAACTGATAGAAGTAAAATTAAACACTACTTTTATTAACTTTGACGTTTAGATACATCTACCATATTGAAAATTTCATGGAAATTTTGTTCAGCAGAATAAGGTATTTTTTTTACAAAAACAAATAAATGCCCAAGTACATAACAAATGTGATAACAGGTTAAATAAATACAACAGATAATACTCAAACTGCAATAATGCAAACAATTATTTAAAAAATGTTCAAATTGCAACCCACATTGCAGCAAGACACATTTTACACCTTTGTAAAACATGCTCAGAAGCTCATCTAAAATGAACTCTTGGAATTTCTGGAATCTGTGTGTTAGACAGTTTGCCATTCCTTCGTTTTTATAAAAAATAACTTACCCACTGTCTGTGCTTAAATCAATATTTCCCGAAATTTTCACATACCTAATGTATCTAAATGTCAAAGTAAATAAAAGCAGTGTTTTGTTTTAATTCCATAATAACTTTCAGTTCTTGACCTAGTTTTTTTTAAATAAATTAAATGACGTGGTCTTTCCATAGCACTCTTATGAAATTTCGATTTTCTGTAATAAAATGCGCAAAACTTACACAAGAGTGTGCCACATCGTTGAAATCTAAATAAAAAAAGCTATTCAAATATGAAAAAATTTTAAATGCGGCGCATGAGAAAAAAAAAGCTGACAGTCCAAAATGAGCAATGGTAGGAGTTATACCAAGTCTGATAAAAAAAATTAGATTCAGCATGAAAAGTGTCTTAATAGTGCGTGAACTTTAAATATGCAATATAAATGACAAACGAGTTATAGTCGAAAATAAAAAATCCAAAACTTCAGTTTTTTCGGTTCTTTCAGAAATTAAGCAAGATAGCTCCAATTTCTTTTTAGATTATTAGTGGGCATTACACAACTTTTCTCTATTTTAACATAAGCAATTTTCAAATAAGCCAGATCCCAATAGTTACACACAATTTGATACAACCCCTATGACGATGGGCTTTTACATCTCGACACAGTTTATTGTTTTGGTAACAAATTGTGTTTATTGGTCGTGATTTGGTAGTACATTCTTTGTTGTTAAAGACGAAGCTGCGTGCGGCAAGTTAAAAAAAATCCTATTTTAAACACATTCCTAATAGAATATTTGTTTATACTGTTGTAACACAATCTGCTGATAGCTCACATAACGCAAACAGACTCGAGGCATGCCAGCAGAGCGACCGTTGCTCACATAAGCTGGCCCCAACACAGCCCCAGGCCAGAATATCTCTGTTAAGGCATTCCCTTGGAAATGAGCACGGCAAACTATATTGTTACCAGGCGGTGAAATTGTTGCGAGACTTCTACTGGTGCACATGTGCCCACACTCAAATTCAAGTAAATCGAGACAGAGATTAAGGTTAGACAATTATGTCACCATTTATTGCTACAAGTAATAGTTTTTATTAAAAAACATGCCCCGATAATGTTGCATTCCCGAATGTAGTGCTAATTATGCTAGTACATCAAAAGCAAGAGGCCACCTGGCACGTTTCAGTGTTCTGCTTTTCCAAAGAAAAAATATTATTTGAAAAGCGATTGTGATGCATTCCAAGGCAAAACTGGACGCCAACAGAGAATTCTAGAGTTTGTTTAAAACATTTCCACGACAACACAATTTTAAGGTCTTACAGTTATAAAACATCGTCAGGGAAAATTAAGACTTTTAATTATGACTGGCCAAAATTAAAAGATGGTTCATTCCACCCAATTTTTCTTAGCCTTCCACAGTATTTGAGTCGATCTGTTCCTAAACCACGAAAAACATCTGATCAAAGAAAATTGGAAATCGAAGAAAAACAAAAACTTATAAAGCAACAAAGTGAAACTTTAGAATTAGAAAAGAACAACATTATTAATTATGATTATTTTATTAGCATGTTAAAATCAAAAGTTGACCATTTTAATAAAGAAAAAAATTATTTCCTGCAAATTAAAATTAAAGCCGATACTGTTATTTATAAACTTAATTTTTTTTTATTACAAAAATTACAAAAAAAAAACTGGAAGTGTATCGCATGCGTTGTGCTAGTACTTTCTAGGATAGTAATTTCCATTTATATTTTTATTGCTTTTCGTAGCATCTAAAACCTTTTGTTTGTTTTTTTATATAATCGTGGAATTCCGAACACTGCATTTAAACATTAATATAGTCTGAAATTCTGTTTCTGTCCGAGTGGAGACTAATATTTAAAATTTCGCGCCTTACTTGAGCTGTCATATTTTATCAATGTATGTTCATGCGTAGTAGCACACGAAATCGAATAGATGAAACTGGCCATGCTACAGAGGGATGTTAAACCGTTGGTCCCGATTGTCATACTAATCACATCTTTCGCAATCGTAAACCCTTTAGTGAAACTTCTATCTCTTTCGACGGGTAAGGTCAGCCTCCTACCCGGCCACGGTATACGTGCAGAGAGGGCTCACAGACTCCGCATTAATTGGGGGTATTAAACAGGCTTTGGCCTACAATAAGAGGATCATAATTTTTGAAAATTTTAAATCAGATTAAAATTTTAATTACCATACATGTTGTGTTCACGTCAGCATACGCAACGAACATCAATTTTTGAATTAGCGAACTATCCGAGTGAATACCGAATGGGTGGCAACCTTAGCATGCAATTAAAAAACAATAGTAGAAGTTAACTGAGCAATGCCGGTAATATTTACAAATTTTAGTGCAACTACTGCTAAAGTAATCATGCCTGTTCGGTAAATACGAAACTTCATTTGTTATTATACTATACAACATAAAGTATTTAATTCACAATAAAATTGTTTCGCAGCTACAACAAAAACTTGACAATTGTTACCTTACCGTTGTCACTAGTTAAAATCACTGATGACGAAGAAGCAAGCGGATTAAATACTGGTAATAAGCCAACGAAATTTCCATCGCCAGATTCTCCTGCTTCATTCATTTTTCGCCCAGGCTTTCGTTTCGCAAAACGGTCTATTGAGCAAATAAAAACACAAAGTTTAGGACACACTTAAATAATAAAATAGTTTTATTAGATAGCTACTCCAAGAGTACCCACCATTGTTTACAATAACAGCAAAAAAGTTAGGTTAGGTCATCTATACATTCCCTTAGCAATTCTTCTAAGAATTTTTTCTTAACAACCTATTACTTAATAATAATACGAATACATTTCAACTGCAAAATTCAGCTTATACAGCAAACAATTGCAGAAAAACACTTCGCACAACCTCTTTACGCACATATTACATACAATCTAGTACACGGATCACACACACACGCACGCACACGCATCGCAAGCGCAACGCAAACTCAAACAACGTTTTATACACCCACAAGAATAATAAATGGCAAACATAGTTTCTATTAATACTCACTTAAATTTCGAGGATAAATAATTTTCTTTAACCTTTAATAACACAACGTGAATTCTAGCGATTTTAATTTACACGACTAACAGAACACCAATTGTTTTATATACGTTTCGAATTAAACACGGTGTTCTAAAAGTAGTCATAAATTTTATTTTGAATAAAAATTACTGTGACAATTAAAAAAAAGTACTGTTAATAACAATTATAAATAAATAGGTGAACAAGTAGTGGGCGATTTTAAAAGTTTAATTAGATATTTGAACGACTCTGATTATGTACTAATTATAGGGGGAACAATAAGAGATGTGGCACACATAATACTCAACCCCTTAACTCATATTATAAACTAGTCCCTTAGTGCAGGTAATTTGCCTGAAAAGCTGAAGCTATCTCGGGTTATTCCAATTCTAACTAATCTTACTATTACGCATATTTACATAGCTCCACGCTAACTAAAGCTTATAAAAGTATTGAAACATTTTCTCCAAAAGGGTCAAAGGACGCCGTTAAGACCAATACACAATTTTTCTCTTATTCTTAATCAATTTTCTGTTCCATTGAAACAAACGCTGCAAATTACACAAAACGATTAAAAAAGTCATAAATGTTCTAGGCTGGATTTTAGTGAGTCTGTTCATTTGACTTCAGAGAAAAATGAAATTTTTCGTAAATCTTAACAGCGATGGACAAGGCCAAAACTAGCGTTGCCTGCATACACACGCGCCTGTTTAGTACCGGTTGCGGCCTCACATGCCTGTGTAGAAGCAGTTTCGGCCTCATATAGAAACAGATCAGACTTTGCGATTTATCTATCCATATCAGTTTCTTTATTTTAATTCAATGGGAAAATTCTATTACCTTTTAATTAAAAATGCCCCACGCTAACTGAAGCTTATAAAATTGTTGAAACATTTTTTCCAAAAGGGCCAAAGGCCGCCGTTAAGACCAATACACAATTTTTCTCTTATTCCTTATTAATATTCTGTCCATTGAAACAAACGCTGCAAATTACACAAAACTATTAAAAAAGTCATAAATGTTTTAGGCTGGATTTTAGTGAGCCTGTTTATTTGACTTTAGAGAAAAATGAAATTTTTCGTAAATCTTAACAGCGATGGACGAGGCCAAAACTAGCGTTGCCTGCATACACGCGCGCCTGTTTAGTACCGGTTGCGGCCTCACATGCCTGTGTAGAAGTAGTTTCGGCCTCATATAGAAACAGATCAGACTTTGCGATTTATCTATCCATATCAGTTTCTTTATTTTAATTCAATGGGAAAATTCTATTACCTTTTAATTAAAAATGCCCCACGCTAACTGAAGCTTATAAAAGTGTTGAAACATTTTCTCCAAAAGGGCCAAAGGCCGCCGTTAAGACCAATACACAATTTTTCTCTTATTCCTTATTAATTTTCTGTTCCATTGAAACAAACGATTTATCTATCCATATCAGTTTCTTTATTTTAATTCAATGGGAAAATTCTATTACCTTTCAATTAAAAATGCCCCACGCTAACTAAAGCTTATAAAAGTATTGAAACATTTTCTCCAAATGGGTCAAAGGACGCCGTTAAGACCAATACACAATTTTTCTCTTATTCTTAATCAATTTTCTGTTCCATTGAAACAAACGCTGCAAATTACACAAAACGATTAAAAAAGTCATAAATGTTCTAGGCTGGATTTTAGTGAGTCTGTTCATTTGACTTTAGAGAAAAGTGAAATTTTTCGTAAATCTTAACAGCGATGGACGAGGCCAAAACTAGCGTTGCCTGCATACACGCGATGCTGTTTAGTACCGGTTGCGGCCTCACATGCCTTTGTAGAAGCAGTTTCGGCCTCATATAGAAACAGATCAGACTTTGCGATTTATCTATCCATATCAGTTTCTTTATTTTAATTCAATGGGAAAATTCTATTACCTTTTAATTAAAAATACCCTACGCTAACTGAAGCTTATAAAAGTGTTGAAACATTTTCTCCAAAAGGGCCAAAGGCCGCCGTTAAGACCAATACACAATTTTTTTTACACAAAACGATTAAAAAAGTCATAAATGTTTTAGGCTGGATTTTAGTGAGCCTGTTTATTTGACTTTAGAGAAAAATTAAATTTTTCGTAAATCTTAGAGATGGACGAGGCCAAAACTAGCGTTGCCTGCATTAACGCGCGCCTGTTTACTACCGGTTGCGGCCTCAAGTGCCTGTGCAGAAACAGTTTCGACCTCATATAAATACATATTAGACTTTGCGTCTGTTGATATTGGCCTCTCGATTTTGATTTATTAGAAAAATTCTACTACTAGTTAATTCAAAAATTCCCACGATACCTAAAACTTTTAAAAGTTCATGGAAAATGACCTCCAAATCGCCAAGAAACGCCGTTAAGACCAATACATAATTGTTTTCATCTTCTCAATCAATTTTCTGTTTCATTGAAAAAAGCACTGTAAATTACACAAGATGTTTAAAAACAATCATACAATGTTTTTGGATAGATTTCAGTGAGCCTGTTCAGTTGATTTTGGGGAAAAATCTAAATAGTTTGAAAATTTTTACTTTGATGGACGAGGCCAAAACTAGCGTTGCCTGCATACACGCGCGCTCGTTTACCACCAGTTGCGGCCTCACGTACTTGTGCAGAAGCAGTTTCGGTCTCATATAAATACATATCAGACTTTGCGATTTATCTGTCGATATTGGCCTCTCGATTTTGATTTATTAGCGAAAATGTACTACTTGTTAATTTAAAAATCCCTACGCTACCTAAAACTTGTAAAAGTTTATGGAAAATTTTCTCCAAAACCGTCAAAAAACGCCGTTAAGACCAATACACAATTTTTCTCATTTTAGTAATCAATTTTTTGTTCCATGGAAACAAGCCCTGCAAGTTACACAAGATGATTAAAAATGTCATACAATCTTTTTGGCTACATTTCAGTGAGCTTGTTTATTTGATTTTAGAGAAAAACAGAAATATTTCGAAACTCTTAGCAGCCACGAACGAGGCCAAAACTAGCGCTGCCTTTATACACCCGCCTGTTTACCACTGGTTGCGGCCTCACATACCTGTGCAGATGCAGGTTTGGCCTTATTTAAAAAAAAAGTGCTTCACATAGTTCAGCGACATGTGCCACTGATAATCGTAGACTAAGCAGCTAAGAATACGTTAGTGTATGTTTTCATATTAAATAATTAAATAAATAAAAATATTGCATGAATATATTATTTGGGGATCAGTTGTGTAAAAATTGTTTTTATTATTTAATCAAAATACATATAAAGACTTATTTATATCACATCAGTTTTGTTATACAAATTATTTTCATCTTCTAGCCAAGCATAATTTATATTCGTTCAAAGGAAGGTTAAATTTTGCTGTTATTTGTTCTGTGTTTAACATAATTAGTAAGGAAGCTCATACATTCTCCATTTTATAAAAGAATTTCCTTACAAATAATTTGCAAAAGATATAATGGTCCCAATAAAAAATACAATGTTTATTTAGTTAAAAGTGAACTTTTCCCGAGCAGATAAACTTGTAGTTCAGATCGCATCAGCCCAAATCTGTTCAAATAAGAGCGGGGTTTCTTAACCAATCAGTGAAGAGTATTATAAGAGTGCGCGTGGAACAGATCTTCACGCTGTAATCCTGATACTAACCGACCAAATTTGGATACGAAATATTAAGAAATTGGCAATAAATAGCAGAGTAAAAACAATTGAAACGATGACCTTGGTTACAGCTACATTAAACTTTTGATAAATTACCAATACAAATAATATGATTTTTTTTCTAAAGCCACCGTTTATGTAAAATACGAAAAATCAAAAAATATAAACTATGCAGTCTATTATTTATTTATTGAAAGAACAAAGAATAAACCTACCCGAAAGCATTGTAAAGTGTTTTTTTTTAATAATACTAGATGAACAATTGCTAATAAATTATCCAATTATTGTTGGATTTAAATACATAAGACGTTACATTTAATTAAATGTATGACCTTACATTATTAGCAAAAGACTATTATTAATTATTATCATTGGCCTATATTGCATATGCAACACATCAGTCTCTTTTAGCTTAGACAAATACATCAAATATGCTCAGTCGGTAACGAACCTCATATAAACCTCACAAACTCATAACTTCACATCCGAGGCCAAAGCAGGTTTTTTACATAGATATGGCAACATTAACAAAATAAGTTAGGTACACATTATGGTAAAAAGTTTTTTTCGTTTAAATTTAAATAAAATAATTATAATGAGTATGTAAGTTTTATAAATAAATCTAATAAGGATGCCTGAGCCAATATGTTTTCCTATTTGACAATAATAAAACTTAAATTCGTTTGCTATTTGCTTTTTTTCAATTAACCGTTCACTATTCACTGTTTCAATACCTTTATGTCCAAGATTTTTTGGTTTCGATTCACACACTCTCTTACCGTATTCCAAAGATGCTTTGAATCATTTAAAGATTACATTATTTTATTTTCATAGTAAAGATTTTTTACAATATTTATATAAGCATGTAAAAGATTTACAACAAAAGACAGACTCTAACTTTAATATGCATTTAATAGATTCAAGCCACATATTGCTTCCAAATTCCGAACCAAAACTATTGCACATTTATAATGCTAAGTTAAAAATTAAATTTTCTTGAAATAAAAAAAATAGTTCAAGTACTCCTTTATACAATCAAATAGATTTAAATAATTATCCCTTGCTTAATCTGGGTTTAAAATAATATTTAAAAAAAAGATCAAATTAGGGCAGGTAGAATGGTTCTTGTTAGTTATGACTTTTTCAGAATTTGTTTTAGTATATGCACGTTTTCAAACCCTCATTTAAAATTATAGGTATAAAACTTGAACATTAAGATGAATTTGTCAGTAAATGCTGTAAAAAAGCGAAACTATACAGTCGCAAAGATAAAATAAATTTAGTAAAATTTAAAATATTTTACTTTACGAGATATTTTCTCAAATTTTATTCTCGAAAATATCAAAGTATTGTACTTTCAACAAATACGACAAAATTAATCGTTTACTTGTGTTCAATTTTTGCTTATATATTTTTTCACTTTTTGCATTCACAATGGCCGAGTTTATTTAACCTTTTGGGACTCTTTATTTCAGTACATGGGAGTTCAGCTGGATTTAAGTCCACCATTTGAAAAAATGGTTATTTTTTGAGTTCTGGAGCTGAATAACGTTGCAGATAACAAAATCAAATGTTTAAAAGATTTTTGAACCTAATTTGCATTCATTTCCATAGGAGACGACAGCCTCTTGGAGCGAGGGATGCAAATAAAAACTAATCCACGTGGACTGCCGCTCCTTAGCTAGCCCTGATAGGTTAAATGTGGTCATATAAATTTTAAAGAAAAGTCATTTTTAAGGTGAACAACTTTATTTTTGTGCTACAGTTTTTTCATTTATATTAAAAATTAGTAAATATAAGGACACTGAGCATGCATCATTGCTTCATAGCTTGCAGTTCTTTGAAAAAACAGAAATTTTGTAACAAATCCCCAATAGGCAAAATTGCTTTAATAGAAAAATTATGTTATACAATTTAAGTCTCGTTACATAAAAATGCGATTAAATTTATAACAGTTGATAGTACCACATATAAAGTGCCATTGCAACTTAAAAATCACACTCAAGAGCTCTTTAACATTAACACAGGCAGAGGCTACATCAGACTGTTTCAACTAAAGATGATTGGAACAACTAGTGTCGGTGATTTCAGCACATGCAGCCTCCTTCCGAGTCCTGCTGGTGATTCTGCAGTTGTGGTTGTGTTTGCAAATCGACAGCTAATTTATGGTCAAGAAAATATAAGCATCACTCAACAAATCATTTTAGAAGCTACCTTACGATTCTTGCACACCAAATAAACTGTTTCCTACATATAAGCATTGACTAATGAATAAAGCTTTTGATTCTAATTTAAAAACAACAGCCTGTTACTGATAAAAGATTATTAATATACAACAGAGTAATTCAGTAATAAAAAAAGAAATATACAGAATGTTTCCGAAAATCGTGTAATAAATCTAACAGTAGATTCTAAAAATTAAATGTGTAATTTTTTTATTCGACCGAGATGTGCATGGCAAACTCAGTAGTGTCATAGACAGGATTTTAATGTAAGAGAGCTTAAGTTAATCTTTCAGGTTTTTTTTTCTGGGAAAATCTAATATTTGTAACAAGTGTAAAGTTGGCAGTGGTTAGTGTTGGTATTATTTAGATATGTAAATTCTATTACAGGGCAAAGTGTTCAGAAGGATCATACAGCTATTTTAATATACGTCTTCAAAAGTATGTCAGAAATTGTTAGTGCATGTAGCTATGCTCAAAATAAGTAAGAAATGTAACATTTTGCTCTTTGACAAATTTTAAGAGCGGGCAATACGTAACTGGTGCATTGTCACGATAAGTTTTTCCAAGATGATTTTCTTGCTGCAAGAATATTGTACAGGGAGTAAAATGATACGAATGCAACATGTTTTCTTGCAACGTTCGCCATACCATATCCATATTCTAACAGCAGTAAGCAAACATAGACGACCTTAATTTTTTGCTCTTAACGTGCACTTTAAGTTTCTAACACACTTTGAAAAAACAAAGTATAATGAAAATATATCAGCTACAAATTTGGTTTATTTTATTTCATGGGTTATTTTTCAAATTGACGTACTGCAAATTCCAAGGCCCCTGGCAAAATTTTCGATGGCCCCCCTCTGGTTTACTAAATTTTAGGTAGGTATAAATTTTATAGTAGGACTATTTTTAAATAATAAATGCATCAGCATGTCAAATTAGAACATATGTGGGAGATATTGTTTTCTTCATTAATGTAACAAGTTTATCTTTCTAGCATATTTCAGAAGAAACATGACAAACAAAATAGTTCATCGAGCCTCCCCACAGTGGCATACCTGGCAGTATAGTAGTTACACCACTGATTTTACACATTAACCCTTTGACTGCTACGTCCTTAAACGGCCACCGTGCCTGCCACGCTGAATACTTTTTGACTCTGCGCGCTGTTAATAATTATTTTGGTTTTATCCTTTTGCTAAACACATTTAATGTTTTTTTAATTGATAGTACATCACTCCTTGTTAGAATCTCATTCAATTCAAACTCTGAAAGACCTTTATGAGCCATTTCCCAACACCAAATTTTGAACTCAAACAAGACTGAACTAGGGGTGCATTCAATTACCAATAATATAGTATTGGCTGCCCCCTCCAATGACAAATCGCAAAATTCTGCCGGTAACACGTCCTGCAACCAGCAGTTCATTAATGTAAAGCATTTGACTCAAGTCGCTTATAGCTGTTTGCCATAGAAATCCAAAACGAGTATACTCGGGAAGAGCACCTCAGCAGAAGCAAGTGTTTGCAACTTAACTTGTCGTGAGCAGTCAAAGAGTTAAAGCTAAACAAATTATCAAATGACAACACTTCAAAGACTCTAACCATAGTTTGATTAGTGAAAGCACAACTCTGTAGTAGCGTGAACTTTTGAAAGCACAATTGGCAAATCTACACAATATAAAACTAACAGTTACGTTCTATTTTGATATTTACTGTTAGCCAACTTGGTTATTCTAGCTAAGTTTAAAACAAAAACCTACATTAGAGTGAGCCTTGACCAACGTCCATCACAATTTACTGTATGCTCATTCAAATCTGATAAAAATTCGAACCTCGCGCAGTAGTTTAGAGAGGGATAGAGCAAACAACAGTACACTCTAAAAGTTAAACATTTTTAATAAGAGTGTACCCGATTGCAAAACTACCAATACCGTTTGCTCCCAACATACTGCACGTGGTTTGATTTTCAGGTTTGGCGGTTTAAAATTTTTTTAATTTCTAAAAATTTTCGGTTTCTGAAGATGGTAATAATGCTGGTCAAGGTCTACTTGAATGTATTTCTTCGTCGATCGTTCAGATAAATAAATTATACAGTTACTATTTAAACAGAAACAAACTAATGAATGCAACAATAAAGATATAATGAGCGAGCCAAGGAAGGATTCACATATTTTTAAATTTTATTAAAAAAAATTCAGATATCCATTGTAAACTCAAAATTCACAGATAAATGAACACCCACCTGGTCTGCTCATTATCTCTCTTCATTGTCGCACTCACTGGTTACCTATGCTTCCAGCAAAATAGTGACAATCTGTAATCTGTATACAGTAGAGATCAATGAAACACAAATTAATAAGGTCTTATTTCTGGCGGCTTGGTACAGTTTCTTTTGAAATATGACCGACCTAGAATTTTACTAAGCCAGAGAGGGCCCCATCTGAAATTTTCGCGTAAAGACAAAGAATTTATAGTTACGTCACTGCGTTCATGTGTCCATTTTTATGCGTCTCCAACACCTTCTATTAAAAGAATTTTTATATGCATACACAAAATAAATATACAATTATCAAAGCTAGGAAACATGCACACAACACAAAAAAACAAAATTGCTAAAAAAGAGCGACATTTATTGCATAAATTAACATTTTTTTATATAGTAATATTAAGTAAAAATTATATATTATAAATTTGTAATTTTAACTCATCTCCTTATTGCTTCATAAAATGATTTTAGACAAAATAAAATTCGTACCCAATTAATTAGTTGAGAAGACGAAGAGATTATAATACAAGCAAGCTACAGTTAGGCACTTTACTTATATAAGAAATGATACAAGAATAAAAAATTTAACGCTGCATGAACCACTTCGAGTGTAAATGTAGTCTTAATATATTCAATTAAAAGTAGGACATCATAAAGTGGGAAAATATGTATTAAATAAACACGTAAGATTGTAATAAGAAATGTAAAACATTCAACGAATTAAAAAAAAATTCTAGTTCAAGAGATAAAAAATCATGGTTCGTGCAGCTTTTTGAAGTAAGGGCAAACATCGTTCTACTAAAACGTGCACATTACAAAACTAATAAATATCATTCTTATAAGCTATAAATAGTACTAACCCAGTCCTACAGTAATACTTATTGATTTTAGATTCATATAATACATTAAAAGAGCAGCATTAGTTTCATACTACTATAGCTAAAACAATTTTTATACGAAAATCGATCAACATAAAGTATTAAAATTTCAAAATTATAGAAGCGTTCATATAATATTGCACAGTTAGGTTTGTATTAAAAGTTTTTTAGTAAACATTTCTTTTTAGGTTATTCACAAAATTAAATTTTTAATCCCCGTGTATATATCTACTGTCCCAGGAAACCTACAAACAAAATATATATGTATATTGACAAGCTTAATAAAAAATCCAATTTAGTCACATCTAGCAGCTTGTCGGTCTCTCCTTTAAAATAAATAAATTAAGTGTAATTACTTCTTTTTAAAACAAACTTGTATGAAAAAACTTTAATTATGAAGTCACTCCAGATAATGAGTGCAAAATCAATAAAAAATATAAAATTCCTTTTTGAACTCTTAAGAACTCAAGTCATTACTAAAACATGTCTAGATATATATTTTTTATTTGTACTCTTAGTCTTAGTTTGCTTTTCAATAAAATTTGCATTTTAATTTATATATAAGTATTAAAGGGGAATTACAAAAGTATCTGTTGCGCAGAGAGGAAACTTGCAAGGCATATACATCATACAAGTAATTATTAAATGTACCCAAGACCTGGAGGTATCCTTCATAAAGTTATAATTTTCTGTAGGTACAAGAACGTTTTTTTATCGTAAACTTTACTTAATACGTTTGCTGCCCCCAACGTTTACGCATTCATGTATATGATGTGCTGCTGCTGTCATCTTTAGCCTGAAATTTGCTGAATGGTATAGTATTCTTTTAAATACGTAGTTTTAGAATTTAGAGTCAAGTGTTGCGTACGACATGCAGATGGATAAATGAGTCGCTTCCGGCAAAGACAATAAAAAAAATTGTTAATGGGCAGCGAACGTCTTGAGAAGTTAACAAAGTCGATTAAAAAAAAAATTAATTACTGATAGCTTCATTTTACATATCACAATTTATTTAACTTCTGTTACTTTTATTGAGTTGCATATTTGAGAATTGTTTTTCAATTTTACTATTTATACGAATAATAAGTAAAAACAACAAGCTTAACACCTAAAGTTTTCTAGGTAGAATAACGCCCAGCGTTATAAAATGTAATTTTATGAAAAAATCTGACTAACTTCTATAACTTTAATGTTACAAGAGTGTTAAAAATTGGACTTTAAAACCATATTTAATCACATAAGTTGTATAATAAAGGTCCTTCGACTAGTTTAATAGATTTGGATATATGCACAGTTGAGCAAACAATCAATACATCTGCTAGAGATAAAAATTGCGAATAATTACATTAAAATTGACAGAGCTCCCATGCACCTTCACACGATTTCAAAATATTCCAGATCAATTAACGAATGTCGGGGATTCGCATAAAAAATGATAATATAAATTAGAATTACATTGCGCTATATTACTGAAATTATATGTACAATAAAAAAATTTTTTTTTACAAAAGTAAAAAAGGCTCCAAATTTGTAGCAAAACATCCCAAACTCATAGTTCCCATCAGCATTAGCATGCACAGCCTCCGTCTGGATCTTTTACTTCATTAGGTGTATCTTTTAACACAACTTCTTGCACTAAACACAAATATTAAGGAAAATAACAAAACAAAGCCTACAATTGTATGTACATAAACATAAATATCAAACAAAATTAAATAAACTGTTTCAATATCAAACGAAAAATGGAAAAGCGCGCACGTTATTTTCTCTATGCAAGGATTTACTCAACATTCCTTACACTTTACAAAGACTTCATGCGCATGCATTTGTAACAAACTAAATAAAAAAAGGATACTATCTTCTGGTGGCTTATTTTCCGTGGAATCCATACCTGGCAATGCAGCTGCTACGCGCCTAAACAACTGAAAATGTATATTATTATTACTAAACGATAAGAGAAACTTTTCAAAATTATAATTGTAATTTCCTAACACGATTGATTTTAATTTGATTATTTGTGATTGCAGTTAATAAACGATTCTAATTCTTAAAAAATAATTCAATACTGGTTTAGTCATTACCTGCTTTACATTATATCCAGCCTTAGCACTAGTTTCAATAAACATCACATTGAGCTCTTTGGCTTTCCTCTCTCCCTCCTCTGTGCTAACTTGTCTTTTATCCGAAAGATCCGTTTTATTACCGACCAACATAATTATAACATCACTGCCTCTTTCCGTTCGTACATCATCAATCCATTTTGAAGTTTGATGAAAAGAATTAGCATCTAATGCAAATTACAGGTAATAGAAATTACAAAAAGGAATTAATTAATGCTTACTAGTGATATCATAGACAACAACTGCAACAGTTGAATCTCGAATGTATGAAGGAATAAGTGACCTAAATCTTTCTTGACCCGCTGTGTCCCACAACTGAAGGCGAACCGTTCTATCTTCGAGGTACATTGTTTTCGATAAGAAGTCAATTCCTATAGTTGCCTGGAAAAACGTAAAATTTTAAAAACTGGCTATTTTTTGCATATTGCAGAATAGCTGGAGTATTTTTAAAATTTTCTGATTAGATTAAAGTGTGTCACCAATTTAACATAAAACAAATTGCGAGTACATAGCCTGATTTAATAATACCTCAAACCGCACCGTTTAAAAAGTCACAATCCTTGAAAATTGTGAAAATTAAACATTTACTACAACTGAAATGTGGAAATTACGGTTTGACTTTTTCCTCATAATTTTACTAATCGGTGCCTGCTCACAAAGAGGATCATCTGTGACGGACTTGTTGCTAGGAGCAAGTGGGTGGCTTCTTATCATTTCAAATAGGCGTTGCAAAATGTTGCAATTTAATTAATTATTTTTAAAAATTAAGATAATAATATGGTTAATAAATTTTTTAGATTTAAAAAAATTGCTAGAATATATAAAAACAGTTTTTTGATTTTTGCACAAAAAATGAAGAAAGCTATAAATAGTGCAATAAAAAAAATTATTCTGATGTAATTGTTTTGAACTGCAGCATTTGTTTGTTTCCATAATATCAAGATAATCGTTGAAGCAATAAAACTGCGCCAGTAATTACGCCTTTGTTAAAACGGAAGGTGTGCTTGTTTGCCTGGAATGTGGTTGCAATGCTGCTAAAACTGTAAAATTTTAATTTGAAACAACAAACCAATTAATTAGCAAAACACCATAATATTTTAATGTACCAATAATTTCTAATAACAAAATTGATAATAGAGATCTTTTAAAAATACTTTGACTACTGTATTATCCCCATTACTTTTATTGAACCTCTTTGTTACATTTTTATTATCTTATCTTGTTTGTCTAAAGCAATTGTTTTAAATAAAATGTTGTTAGTTTATACTTGAGTTATTATGTTTCAATTTTCAACGTAAGAAAAAAAAGAGCAATATTAATTATTTAATGATACTTAATACAATTTTTAAAACCTTGCCATTACAATTTGGATTTTCTTTTACCACTGGGAACTCAAACCAACTTTTATGTTCATTAATAATTATACACTGATATCTTATTTTAAAATAAAAGATTTAACTTTTACTTTCTTATAATTTGAGTATAGATTTCATGAAAATTTTAGAAATCTAGATTTTGATGGAAATACATGTTTTGAACTTTCAAGAATCCAAAGTGGTTTTTAAAAAATGTCGTCTGTGAGTGGGTGGGTATGTGTGTGGAGCATCATAACTCCCGAAGTGATGGTCTGATTTTGACGAGCTATGGACTGTAAGGTCAAAAATTACCATAAAAAATAAGGTTTTTTTAAAAATTCCAAAAGTGAAAGTGGAAGTTTGACATCTTTTTTTAATAGTATTTTTTTTCCAGTACAAAAATTTTTTCAATATGAAAACGTAATCTAATAGAAGACGTAAAAACAGATCCCACGCTTTTTTTTGAATTTTAAATAAATATTGCTCAAAAACTTGCTCAAGGATTTTTTAAAATTTTGTTATCTCATAGAACTGGAAATGAGCTACAGTTTGGATCATATTCCAGCCCGCTAAATTTATATGTGACGCCTTCTATGAATTTTTGAAAATCTGTTTTAACACCTGTTTACTCAAAATCGAGTAATCAAATTCTAGATGAAGATTGATATTAGGAATACCCTAGGGGTACACAATGTTACAGGCTACGAGAAATTTTAAAACTACTAAAACTGCGAAGTGAAAAAAATCAACTTCAAAACTGGCTACACAGCCAGTTTTTAAATTTTATAGGCTAATATTGCTAGGATTTTATTTTTTCACTGTTGGCCCATAAGACGTTAATACTTAAATACACTTGAAAACATTTCTAAAGTATACGAAAGTCCAGGTAAACTGCTTCGCTGTTTTGCTTTTGACATTTAACTTTCAGCTTTATCCAGTTTACACGTAGTGGTTCTGGAGAAAAACATGAATCAAGATAATGACTTTGTATTAACAGATTGGTCTACAAATAAAATAGCCACTTGACTTTAATTTTCAAGTGCTAGAGAGCAACACTTTTGTCAACTGAGCTTTAATTAGTAAATGTGGCTGAAATCTGCCAATGTATAATATACAGGGTGTTTTCCAAGCAAGCTAAAATAATTAGGCAATTCTCCAAGCAATTTTATGAAAAAAAGTCCCTATAAACGTGTGTGCTGCTCATAGCTTTAGTTTTCGAGATACAAAGCGTTGAAAACTTTTATTTTTTTGAAATTTAAATATTTTGGGCAACTTGGGCGATATTTATCTGAAATTCGGTACACACATATCTTTTTCTAAGAGCAACTACACTAGAACATTTTGACGAAAAATTATGTACAAAGCGATTTTCTTGAGGGTCATGAACACTTTCTCCCCCCCCTTAACTTTTTTTATGATATGCCACTGGCTACTACAATCAATTTATTGACATTGCCTGATACAACTGAGAACTTTTTTACCTTTTGCAGTTTTTTGATAACTCCATTCGTTCAAGAGTAATTGGGCAAAACTAAATGCATGATGGATATATTAATAACTCTAGCAAGCCTTGGAATGTTGACAAGTAAAACATTTATAAATAAAAAAAATTTTAATTACAAAATTTTCAACAACCCGTTTCTCGAAAACTAAAACTCTGAGCACACATGTTCACAGGAACTCTTCTTCATAAAATTGCTTGAGAAATCGCCCCCTTAATTATTTTAGCTTACTTAAGAAACACCCTGTATGTATGTATGTATGGGTTTGCCAATCTGTACTTTAAAATCAAATATCAAACTTAGATTTTACTAGTGCCTAATCACTGCCAACACTACTCTTTACTTATATAATTACTTATTTACGCGACACTGTGTGGCAACACCTTTTCGAAAGGTATCTTTAACTAACAATTAAAACTAACATTTTATGTATAATATAATTTGTTAAAGTTCTGTTTATGTTAAGTACTATGATATAACAATAATTGTAGATAATTTACCTGATACGTATTATCGAAGCTATCGTACATAAATCTTGTTATTAGAGATGTCTTTCCAACTGTAATAAAAGAAATAATGGTCAGTAAGAAAACAATGACTACTTATTCTCATCACCACAATAATGTGAATGTGAATTTATTTCAATTTGGGAACAACTTTTTCTGAACTTTATACAGTGTAATTTTCTTCTATACGTTTGAAATTTTCTGAGCTAAACGTAAAAATGTCTGTGTCACAGATTAATCAATGAATGAGCAATAATCAATGAATAAGTAATTTCTTATCCTATTTTTTTAATTATTTAAGCAAGATGCACTTGTTACAATGGTTATATTAGAATAATACAGTGCAGCGATCTTTTATTAGGAGACACCCTGTATAAAGTTTTATTTGACAAATTCCAAAGAAGTAAAACCTAACCTATAATTCTGACACAAATTGGATTAAACTGGTATTAACGTTTATCTTTGATAAGTGGTGGTAACCAGCAATGGGCCAAAAAGGACTACGAATATCTGTGTATCAATTTTTCATTAAAAATTACGACAAAACTGCCAATAATACGTGTCATTTTATTGATCTCGGACTACGCCTGGTGTAAAAGGAACGATCGACTTACCACTTTGCTCTCCTAGGAAAACTAACTTGAACTTTCGAAGAGGGTTACCAAAATCTCCCGAAGTCGACATTTCGATTCTAAATATAAAATTCTCTAAGAAATTTCCACAAACTCTAACTTCTCGATAAAATATCACAACAAATCACTCCGAGTAAAAAGTGACAGATGAAAATGATGAACGCCACGGCGGCGCAGTTTTTGCGTCTGCGTATTCAATCCCCCAATTACAATAGTTGTTAATTCAAATTTTCCCGCTATAAATATTGTTATTAAAAATACATAATATTTATAAAACACCCAACTTATTTTAAAAGGTTACAAATTCTTATTTGTTCTATAAACATTTGTAAAGTTAAACAACATTGCTAATTAGTAGATAACGTTAATGCAACCGGCAAAATGATGTGACCTGAATTTAGATGCAGATGAATAACAATTTAAACTGCGGCTACATGAGGAATTTAAGGCGATATTTCAATTTTCCTTTATTATACTTTATATCCAATTATTTAGTAATTATTATTTTCGCCATAGGAATAAGTTAGTCGTATAGAAGTAGATAATTACAATAATCAATACAGTAAAGATACAAGTTTTGCTTAAATACATATACAGGGTGTTCGGAAGTTCGTGTCCTCTAGCAAACAGATATATTGTAGGTTTAAAAATAAGACAAAAAGTTTCTATAAACATGTTATCAAAAATAATTCCCTGATGAAACAGAGACGATTGAGAATGACCCCTAAAGTTGTCCGAAAATCGTTCAGGCAATTTCAAATAAAAGTAAAATACCGATAAAATTATTCGCAAACTATAAATAAATTTATTTATAAGTTATATAGCTTTACTTCGTTGAAGTTGATATTTACATTGAATACGAATAAAATACTTTATTACTTCAACAATATTTATTTATTGTAACTTTATACGTATTTCGGCATGCGTACATGCAATTATCAAACGCAATATTGTTCCTATACCAACACCAACTGTTTACTATTTAATATAACCTTTGATAATGGCATGTAAGCATGTGGAAATACTTACATAGTTAAAATTAATAAGTATTGTTTAATAAAGTATTTTATTCATACTCTTTATACATAAATTACTATACGGCGTCAATAAATAATTTTTCAACGTCAATAAATGTTTTTTAACGTCATTAAATAAATTATTGTCGTCAGTAAATGACTTTTTGACGCCAAAAAATAAATTGATGATTTTAATGGTCTTATTGACGGCTATAAATGTTTTTGATGTTTGACAATAAAAATAATTCGAGAAATTTAAATTAAAATAAATTAGTAAAAACATTATTTGTAAATTATAAATAAATTATTATGCGGTGTCAAAAATGATGTTTTTGGCGTCAAAAAAGTCATTTATTGATTTTAATGTTTTTTTTTGTCGTCAATAAATTCGTTTCCAGAAAATCATTTATTGACATTTAAAAATAATTAATTATAGACAGAATAGCATTTATGTAGATTTATTATGTAATTCCAAGTTGTGTGAGCGACTTCCAGACGTCAACAAATGTTTTTTTACGTCAAATATTTATTCTCGGCGTAAAAATATGTATTTATGATAAAAAAAATAGTTTAATTTAGAAATTTATAATTATTTTTCCACCGTCAAAAAATCAATAATTGATATAAGAGAATTAAATATTGACAACAAAATATCAATTTTAACAGTCTGAAACTGTTTGTTGACGTTAAAAAACTAATTATAGACGATACATTTGGTTTCAATTTGCTTATTTCATTTTTATTTTTATAATTACACTTGCTTACATTAATGAAAATAATTAATATATCTATATAATTTTTGTTTTTTAGTCAATGGCCTGTTATTGCATTTGCATTTATGCTGAGCGCTTACTGTATGAAAATTCTGGTTACGGTACTGTGCTATTCTAGAAAATAAATTTTATGGGCGCCCATGTTAACACCCAAAACTTGTAATGTATTAATACAAATTTCGGTAAATGTAGTATGTCTATTTTTTTTTAACAGCGTATTTTTAGATTTCGGTTTGATATTTACAACAGATCGAGCACATTGCCATGTTATTGCTATGCTTGTCACGGAATTATAGCCTTCCTTGTACGCATATTTCAAGTTTTTTTATGCGTTACGCTGCAAGCACGTGAACGCAGCTCAATATTATAGTACAATTTGGTTCCAAAATGAAAATTTCCTTCTAGTAATTTTCAACACTGTCGCTGCCACACGCTAGACACGGCCCAAATATTTGTAATAGGAAGCAGACGTCACTAGTTGCATTTTTTTGATAAGTTTTACACAGGTATTAAGTTTTAATCTGTGTCGCTGTAGTGGATTGTTGTTTGTGTTTAGGTAATTATGTAGTGTAGTAACTTTTACGAGTGTATTAACAGCTACAGTACGTAAAATTGTGATCCTTGTTTATCTTACAGCAGTTCTATAAATTTGATATTTCCAGGAATATACGTGTGAGTATTAGCTGGTATTTAAAAAGATGCCTTTACGATTAAGCAGCGACCTTGGACACACCGAATTAATGTAACTTCACATACACAACTCCTCAGAATTAAGTTTGAGGGTTAAAATTCACTCTGTAGTACATGAATAATTATGTTAATTTGAATACCTTCTGATAATTCTTTGATTTTTGATATACACTTCACTAAAACAAGAAATTGTGATGTTTCACATAATGTGAATTTTGAAATTTACATGTTTTTAGCAGCTAACATGAAACTAATTAAAGTAATTTCCATACAATTTTATTTCATTTATGTGTATGCAATTGGCTTTTTGTTGTCATGTTTAAATGTGTTTGCAGTAGTTAGCATGGAATGATGTTTGTGTAACTTACCGTGACTGTTACCTTTAAAAACAGTTCAAAAAATAACTTGTTATCGGCACGGTACCATCTAAAGTAATGAACAACGTCGACAATACTTAAGAGAACTTGTCACTTAGTTTTGATTACAACTTAACAAGTTAAAGATTATAATACTGTTGTTAAACATTTAACATCTGATTGATGCAGGGGCTGTCTCACTAGGTAAGATTTTCTACACTCATTGCCGTGATTACCGATGATTGCCACAGTTGCTTACTTATTCCCTTGATTGTTGACTATAGCCGTGAATTTCAATACATTTTGAATTATTGTCTCGATATTCTACAGGCTGCATTAGAGCTGCCAATTGGTTCCCCTTCGGGGGACTAGGTACCCTTTTTCAAAAGTGTGTCCCCAAAAGTTCCAAAATCAATAACGGTCTCTTAGATACATGTGAGCACAATTTCAAATTTAAATTTTGCGCGTTTTTGTTATTTAACTTCCATGTGTCTGTAAATTAATACATTTAACGAAAAGGTCACTGATTTATATTAGTGGATGTAGGCAACTGGCCCGAAATATATCAGTTGCAAATATAATGCACATCGAGTGTTAATTTGAACTTAAAAGTGAAGTATATAGAAGATGTCCACTTTTATTCGTGAACATAGGGAAACACGTGTTTTTTTTTGGATTATTTGTTATTGCTGTTAAAATAACGATTTTGAAAAAGTGCAATCAGAATAAATAATGGAAAAAATTCATTATTGTATTGATGTATTTTTGATATACCCTTGCAGTCGATAGCACATTAAAATTAGCGTTTGGGAGTCATGAGACGCACATGCATACACCCATACCCACCCACCCACGGACACATTTTTTAAAAACCACTTTTTGGTGGTTTACAACATGTCTTTCTGTCAAAATCTCGAAATGGAAGAATTTCAAGGATTCAATACTTCCCTTTACTAAAAGTATAGTGGAATAAAAAATAAAAGTGTGAGAACTTTGGGCAACTTCATATTTTGTATAACTATTATTCTGTTAAATAATAGTTCTGCAGCATAGATACCCATTATTTGCATGAAGTTTTCTCTACCGGCGAATATACTTCAATATTTTCATTGATCGCTGATTTATTTTTGTTGATTGCCATTGATTTCTGTTTTATTGTCGTGATTTGTACACACCGCCAGTGAGACACTCCCTGGATTGATTTGAAGGTCCGTGTAGAGGAAACAAGATCATTACTAAAGTTTTTTTTATTGTTATAGAGTTTCTGGCTATCAAGGCACTTTGTGCCTTTACTTATTTATCAGGCAACACAATCGATTACACCCTGGCACTTTCAAATCCAGATATGGACGATGCTAGTGGTAGACGGCAGGCTACTAGGTTTGTATTTTTTTATAGTTTTCATAAACTTAGCATATATAGAAAAATGTCTCAATAAATAGTAAAATTTAATTGTTATCATATCCCAATGTTTTGTGATATAAGAGAACATTTTAATGATTAATAAGAAAAATATGAACATTTTTGTTTCAGGGTGTTCAAAAAGAGCTCACCTAATGGCAAGGTATGTTTTGATTATATTAAAAGAAATGTTATCTTCAAAATAATGTCAAAATATGTCTAGGTACAGAATTATTGAAACACATTACTCTAAATATAGTTAAATTTCTTAATTTTTTTTTTCTAAAATAATTTTAATAAATTTAATTTGTGAGAGAAAGATGTGGGAAGTATCTGATTCAAATAAACCCGAGCTAACACTTTTTTGGGTGTGTTTGTTTATTAATATACTAATATTTTGGAATATTCCAAGGATTAGAAAAGTTTGTTATATGGTTAAATGTTCATTAATTTAAACCAGGATTGGCATGATTTAAATCATCATTTAAATCAAGCAATTCTTTTATTTTAATTAATGATGTAAATCATTTTACACCGAAACACCCATTTTTAATTAATTTCTCATTTTTCGAAAGTTTCCTTTTTTATTCACGTTTTTGTACAAAACTCTGTTACTCCTTAAGGATACAGCAATGAAAATAGAAAATAAAAATAATTCTTACTTACTTCATTTCATACTTTTAATTAAATAAATAAAAATAATTAACAAAAAAATTATTTTTATATTTTAAAAAAATTGAAGAATTTTGATTGTAAGAAAATCTTTTGGCAACCCTGATTTTCACGTTTTTCAAATTACACGTTGGTTTTGTAATTATGATAGGGCTTTTAATTTTCTTCATAGTCGTGTAGTTGTGTCAAAATTTTGCTCTATCAATTTAAGAAATAAATTTTATTAATTTTCCTACCAAAGTTAACCATGAAATTGATATTTGATGGTCAAAATGTCAACAAGCGAGAATTAAAAACAATTAAACAGAACAAGCCCTCACTGTTCATTAACTTCAATTGATTTAGATTGCAATTGTGATATTTTGACGATTTTGCTAAATTTAGGTGAAATAAAGAATTTATTATTCATTGTTTGAGCATAATTTTATAATTTTAAATGGCATTATCTATATTTTTTAACCGTTCTGATAAACATTTTAATCATGTTTTCATCAGTGGATCCCAATTAGTTTGATGTTTTGTAGTTTCTGTGTTAATTTATTTTGATTTTATTTTAATGATTAGTTTGCATAACACATTATTATTATCTGTTGTTGTTTACAGATACACACAAATTTTAGTGGTGCAATTTTAAATAATGAAGTTATTAAACGTTTATTAACAAGGTCCTCATTTCAGATGGTTATTCATATACAGGGTGATACAAAATTCCACTGACAAACTTCAAGATGTGATTTCTTAAGTCATTTTAAGAGTAACGTTTCAATTACATGTATCCCGAAATGTCTTCTTTTTTAGAGACCACCATCTAAAGATGAAGCAGTTAAATCATGTTTTAATTAATATTTGTGTCATAAATTGAGATATTTTATTCAAATTTTAATATGAAAATTTTACTAGTAATGATGTACACTGACACTTGTTTTTGTTTAAATCCAGGGGCGTAGATGTGGATGGTGCTCGACTTATCTTCCATATTTTTTACATGCTCACGATTTTTTAAATTTTGACTTAAAAAACTCATTCTTCATATAGAAATACACAAAAAGTTTTTTAAAAGTTCATAAATTTACCGGTTTTCAAGATATTTCAAATTGTTCTGAAAAATCGAGTTGCTGTGAAAGTCTGATTGGTTTATAAATCTATGTTAAATTTACTTTTAAAATAACTGTCCAAGTTTAATACAAATGTTATTCAATAATTCAGTGTATGCTCGATATGTATCCGTACTAATTAAAAATGGCTGTAACTTAAATAGTCCTTCCTTAAATCCTTCATAACAGGAATAAATAAAATTAGAAGTTTATTCACCTTTAATAGAAAATTCTTCTGGGTTATGCTGTCAATTGATTTTAATCTCGTTATAGTATGAGATAAAACTCAATGCATGGAGGAAACTGAAAGAAGTTTCGAATATAGGCCATAGCCGAAAGCTTACATGTTATTTATTCAATTTTTAATGTCGTAAGAAAAGCCTCTTTATTAGATTACAATCATATAATGAAATAAATTGAATAATTGATTAAAAATGTTTAGATAATTTAACTGGGCTTCTCAAAGCTTCGGAATGCTTTATGTGCTATATATGACCTTTTGTTTAATTTTCTTCACAGATAACAGTATATCTTGGCAAAAGAGACTTTGTAGACCATATATCGCACGTTGATCCAATTGGTAAGTTAATTTATATTAATTTTTATATTCACATACTTCCAGTATGGGAATGTATTGTGATCGTCAAAATTCTCTTTTCTGACATTTTGATGGAAATATATATTTTGGACCTCCAGGAACCTAAAACGTAATTTAAAAAAAGTCTATATGTGTGTGGGTGTGTGCAACGGAAATCTCAGGAACTATTGGACCATTTTTAATGAAATTTGGTATACCTAGGTACAATAAAAATTCGTTGTCAAAATTTTTTTTTGTGCGATCTGAAACCGGATACGGAATTTAACAGAACTTAAATATAGTAAATTCCAAATTTTTATGTACCTGGCGGATTAGGAAACTGAACTGTACGAAGACGTACGGATAGCGTCTGTTCACTCCCACTCGTTGACTATTACGTATTAGCGCTTCGAACGTGGGTCACTAATACCAGTTGTACTTGTATCTCTTTCTGACTAACGCGCCAAAGAGAAATAAACGATATGAGTTATACGCGATTCTTGCTGCTTTAAAGGGCTACCGCTAAAGACCAGTGGTGTACGTGTAGTCGTGTAGGTACGTTGATATTAATTTATTTGTTAAGACTAATTGGTTTTCACAAGAGATATAATATACAATCATTTAATATTCTGTGTATAATACAAGTAACTTAATCAAATTTAGAGAATATAATTATACATTATAACACAAAATTCAATTATTATTTTATTCATTGTCATTGTCTTCAAAGTAACGGCCAAAATCATCATCGGAATCTGATTCGGATTGTAAATTAATTATAAGCGGGTTTACTTCAGCAATTATTTAACGTTCACGTTCCCAACATTCTTCAATTGTTTTTTCTGTGTGTTCAATCGTCTTTTTCCATATTTCCGGTGTAATAGTAGACAATGCTTCTTTCCACGTGCTTATTACTTTTTCATCAACGTGGCTTAAACTACAGACGCGTTTTCAAAGTCTTGCGACTAACTAAATCTCATATTTTTGCAAACAAACACCCCTCAAAGATTAGAACAATAAAATAAGGAAAGTATATAATCATCATTTGCAGTAATACCTTTTACTAAACTAATGCAAACGCTCATTAAAATGTAATATAATCTTCAGTCTATAATTATACTGCAAAATTTATGTGTTTATCTTCATCAACAAAATAATTTAACAATAAGCCACTTGTAGAAAAACAGAAAGCTTAGAATATAGATTGCTTAGAACAATAAAATTAAACGGACAAAATAAATTACCTACTGCACTGCTCAGCGCCCGGCTATACCGGCGGAGGGCATGTCCATACCTTAGTACTTACAGATAAGCATATAATCCGCCAGGTACATAAAAATTTGGAATTTACTATACGTTTGTTTTTGGTATAATTTTGTTCCAAAACATAATTTCAAAAATTTAAGAACAAAGTATGATAGAGGGCGCCAAGATAACTCGAAAGCTTTTTTTCTGAACACTAGTTTCAAAATGGTGGCTGCTGCAATTTTTTGAAAATTTAGTTTGTATTAAAAATGAATTGTCAAATCAGCATAAACTTTGGTTCTAATAATAACGCTAGGGGTGCACAAAGTTCTATCCAAGAGCATTTTTGAAACCAGGAAAAATGAAGCGAATAATTTTCAATATTTTGGAAGTTTTCAAACAGTTTTGTTGATGTTTTAAACCGGTAATTTCCCTGTGACGCCTTCTATGAATTTTTGAAATTCGAAAATGTATGCCGTCTTGTTTAAGCTATATGAGTCATAGTAGAATGGGGTCATAATTTTAATGTTTACATAATTTAATTTTTTTACTTAAAAATTGAGTTTCGGTGTCTGGGTATGCCATGCATGCCTGCAGTATCTGATCATATGTAGCCTAGCTCTTAGAATACACCTTATATTTATACTTCTATGATATAAAATATTTTTGAAAACAAAATAGTATTGGAAAGTCCAGGCACTGCATTGCTTTACCAATTTTTAGTTTTCTCTTAGTATGTAAAGTTCATGATAGTTTGATTTGTTTGAAAAACACAAAGAGTAACTTCCTGCTTTAGACAGACATGTAGTAGCTAATAAAATAGAATGGTTGTTAAACTACAAGTTTATAAATAAATGTATCTCAGTAACAGCTTTTAAAAAGCTTTTTCATTGTGCTTGTTGACAACATTGTTTATGGCACTTTTTAGATGGAGTAGTGCTGATTGATCCAGAGTATGTGAAGGACCGGAAAGTATTCGGACATGTACTGGCAGCATTTCGCTATGGAAGGGAAGACTTGGATGTATTGGGTTTGACATTTAGAAAAGATCTATATTTAGCATTTGAACAAATTTACCCGCAAGATAATGCAGTCAATAAAAGGCCGTTAACCAGATTGCAGGTACATATAAAAATGCTGTTCAAATTAAAACCGAATTTTAATTATTCCCGGGGTTTTTAATAGTACAAAACATTGATTTCATTGAAATTTTAGGAACGCTTAATAAAAAAATTGGGACCAAATGCTTACCCGTTCTATTTTGAATTGCCACCTCATTGCCCAGCATCCGTAACTCTCCAGCCTGCACCTGGAGACACAGGAAAACCTTGTGGTGTTGACTATGAACTAAAAGCTTTTGTTGGAGAATCACAAGATGATAAGCCGCACAAACGAAATTCTGTCAGGTAAAAATGCTTCTATTCCCTTGACCGCAGAATCGTTTATTTTGCAATATCAACACTTATACCCTCTTTCTTATAGGTTAGCGATTCGCAAAATAATGTATGCACCGAGCAAACAAGGAGAACAGCCGTCCATCGAAGTTAGCAAAGAGTTTATGATGAGTCCAAACAAATTGCATTTAGAAGCGTCTTTGGATAAAGAGCTGTATCATCATGGAGAAAACATCGCCATCAATGTCCATATAGCCAATAATTCTAATCGCACAGTAAAGAAGATTAAAGTTTCGGTTAGACAGTTTGCCGACATTTGTTTATTCTCGACCGCACAATACAAATGTACTGTTGCTGAAGCAGAAAGCGAGTAAGTGGTGATTGTGAAATTAAAACTTCTATGGAATTAAATTTTTTTATTTATGTAGGGATGGTTGTCCTATTGGTCCCGGATTCACTTTAAGTAAAGTATTTACACTAACTCCGCTGTTGGCTAACAATAAGGATAAATGGGGTTTGGCTTTGGATGGCCAATTAAAACATGAAGATACCAACTTAGCATCCAGCACTTTGTAATTTAAATCCAAAAATTAATTTTCCCTGTACTCAGTTACATTGTTACAGGGTAGCTGATCCTTCACAACGGGAAAATCTCGGTATTATTGTACAATACAAAGTCAAAGTGAAACTCTGTCTTGGAGCATTAGGAGGGTATGTGAATTTTACAGATTATATAGTTTTTTTAAATATTCTGAGGAAGTTTATTATGTACAAAATTACAAGTAATTTTATGCATATTATTAGTTTTCATTTTTCCAGACGTTTTGGATTGAGTGAGTGTTGAAGTGTGATATTTGTACCGTGAAATATAGAAATGTTGTAGTTAGCTAAACAAGCAATTACAGGTTTGGTGAAGAAGGTAATTTGATTACAGTTCTGAATATTTGTGTTTTTCAAGTTTTTAATGAATTCATAAATCTTATGCTTAGGAATTGTATCCACTCGAAACTTTACAGGACTGACAATTAAACAATCAAATACAGGATTAATTTAATAAAACTGTAACAGTAAATGATTGTATCTTTCATCTCATTAATCCCATTGTAGGTTTTTAATTTTTATCACAAAAAATTTTGATACGTGCTGTGTGATTGATTGAAAGAGATTAGCGTTGTCGTTTGTGGAGTTAGTTGAATAATTTTTGGTGATTTCTTGAAGCAGTTCTAATGTTGTATTGCGAATGTAAGGCAGTAGGCTGCAGACATTAACATATTTCTCGATTATTAAATAGTGTTGACTTTGGTAGTAATTATTTTGAATGCCGCATTAGATCATTTATTTTTGGTACCGATGGACGGAAGTTCAGAAAAGGTTACAACTCATTGTAATAAGGAATTTTTAATTAGAATATTTAAAAATAATGGAAATTCGTCTGCATAGTTACCTGTTTAGAACAATTAACAGTATTACAAGTCATGCATGATTTACGGTGAATCATATTTATGCATTTTCTGTGGGTTGTTTACTATTTTTTTTTGATTTGCTGCTTTATCATTGATACAGAAACAAACTACTGACAAAGAAATCTCAGTTGCTCTAAATTTTAAATCTTTTCCAAAATGTTCATTCAGTTTAGTATACAATCAGATCAGTGTGATGACAACTATGGTAAACATGAAATTGGGGTTACTATCTTTCAAACAACTCCACCCATAACTTGGTAACTAAACAAATTAGTGAACATCTGTGAAATCATTGGCTTAATTATCTTTTATTTATAGCACTACAGACTTCAGCAATAAATGTATCCGAAAACTAACATAAACTGCTTTAGAAGCCATTGAAAACTATCTAATGGTCTCCCCTATCTTTAATTTTCTGATGTGTATTAATTTTCTTGCTCTTGTGGCAAAGTCTAAAGTAGAGCAATCAGTGGCGGCACGTTTAAAACAAAAAATTTTACCTGTGTATTAACAGTTATATAAATGAAATCGATGCCCTTTTTTCTGATTCACAAACTGGGCAATCACTAATTCATTATAATTAGTTTTTTGGATGATATTTGTTCCTTCCCACATAAATATTTTAAATCTTAATGCCTGTCACCATAATCCATTATTATACAAATATAACAAAATAAAGCACTTTGTATCTCCAAATCCAATCCGCCGATTTATACCTGTTATTGTTAAACTTTTGCACATATTAATCTTTCTTTTTTCTATTTTCAGAATGATTAATTTGTATTTTCGGACGAGGTGAGCCCTTATTTTTTATTTAAAGCTTCAGCTCGTAAGTAAACTGCTGCAGATTCACTTTTAAACTCAAAATAGTGTTTACCGAATTGATTATAGTAGGAGATACCTTTAAACAAAATCACTGCAGCAGTACTACCACTACTTATAAAATTCTCACAAGACTTTGAACCTTTCTTTCCAGCAGGAACGTTTGTTTATACTGTAACCTACACATTGTGATAAAAACATTAACTAAATAGACAAAACTGCTGAATGAAATAGATCGGTGTTAAATAAATATTAAAATATAATTACTTTCTTTGTTTCTCTCTGACAGTGCTTAGGCTAAAGCCCACATGGCAGGTACTTTAGTATGCTTTATCTCGTTTGTTTACATAGTTGCAGTCTTTTTTTGAAACAAAGTCACCAGCCAAGGACACGCATATCTGAATTTTTGCCATCTTACAATCCTTTATAAAAAAATAACATCGCGTATTGTGATATGTGTTGAAAATGTATTGAAATATTTTGTTGAAATATAAATAGCAAGTGTATGAATATTCATATGTTTTCAGGAGATAGGAACAAAGCAAAACCTATCCTTTAAGTTTTATGACGTATTTTCGCATGTTCAAGAAACTCAGACTTTCATGGCAACTTTATTTTATCTCGAAAACTGTTAGATTTAGGGACTTTCAGCTTTTCCAGAACTATGTTCATAGGAACTTTTTAATTGTTTTCAGATTTTGAATCCATTCTGATAGTGCATTTGCATATGTTATGAATTGCCCTGTATAAGAAAGTTTTTAAAAGAATGAAAACTCTGAAGTAAATGTTTTTAAAAATTTTAAACAGATATTGCTCAAAACCTGGCTACACGATTTTCTTTAAGTTTCGTAGACTTGTAGAGCTAGGGATGAGCAACAATTTCGTTCGCGTTCCAGTCAGCTAATGTTTCAGTCGCCTTCTATGAATTTTTGAAAATCGAATGTTCATACCCCTTTATTTAATAAACGAGAAATGATAAACTATTTGTGTTTTAAGCTAAATTGCTTATGAATGATTGTAGACAAAGATTCACAACTTAATTTTTAGGTGCAGTTAGGGGGGTTAAATTACTCTTTTTCTTTCAATTGTTGGCAGATGAATTTACTGTATATTTTCTGTTATTTTTTTTAATTCCAAAGATTCTTTTCTAAGATCTCAAACAAATGTTATTTTTTCTTCACAAAAGAATCGGTTTCTAAATACTCTACGACAGGGAGGTGTGCTTCTTTTATAGCTATCTCCGAGAAACACATTATCATAGTCACAGTTGGCAAGTAAAATTATATCATTTTCTCTTTATCAAATGGTATAAAAATTCAATATTTTGAGAAATTAAAAAAAAAGTTGACTTAGATCTTCTAAAGAGTAGTAAAAATACAAAACTTTTATGTGGTTTACTTACTGAACACGGGCCTATTACAAAAATTGAAGAAATCACAGTTTTACATCCCACATGAACTAGATTAGTGAATTTATAGAGATTCTAAAAGACTAAAAGTATTAACAATAAACTAGCTGAACCCAGCTTTTAATGATAACTTTTTTAAATACGCAAAAAATCAAGTGCTGCGTCGCCCTACATAACTGTTACATTAACATTCGCTTCAAATACTGCTAACAAAATAATTAATAAGCTGTGTTGAGATGTAACAGCATAGCCGATTGTTGCATAAAGTTGTGACAGTTCCGGATTTAATGTAAAGTAAATATGGTCGAAATGATCAGACTCTATTATACCTGGAAACCCCCTTCTTAGCTAACTGGAATATTTCTATATTTGTTAAATGCTCACATTTTTTACTTCAGCATTATCGGTGCCTGTTGCATTCTTAAATTTTAATTTGTGACGTGGTGTAAGTAATTCCTGAGAAATATTATAAAGTTTGTTACGAATGGGTTCTTTTTATTTGACAGTTTTATTTGCATAATTGGTTTGAAACATTATTTTTAAATTTTAAATAAGAGTGAAGTAAGAGTAAATTTTTTATGACAGCGATTTGGTAGCGGAGTTGCCATTTATTCTTATGCATCCAAAACCAGAAGAGGAAGCTTCTTTGATAGGTGTAGCTTCACCATCGCACCGAGGGAATAAAGAACTTGGCGACGTTCCTGTTGATACCAACTTAATTCAATTAGATGCGTAAGATATTTAAGTAAACTATTTTCTTGGTAAGTTTTTAAAATTATAGTTATTTTTTCAGGGATGTAGACAATGCTCAAGATCATGATGACGACATAATATTTGAAGATTTTGCTAGACTACGGTTAAAGGGAGGTGAAACAGATGCCTGAAAGCGGGCTTAATTAGCTGCTTAAAGCGTTACAACTATTTACAAGTCTCACATACCTACAGGTATGTCAACTACTACTAGATGTATTCCCCCAGTGTTGTGCCCTAGTCATTGGCTACGGCTGAGATGCACCCACGATAGTGCAAATTAACTGTAGCTCTTAACCTACCGCATAAATCAAGAATGGACAGTCGATGTTTCAATTATTTTTGTTAGACGGATAAAGTTAATGTTTTGTGTAATGGCTTTGACTATTTGCGCTTGTACCCTACGAAATTTAAGTATCTTTGTATTTTTCTGTCTTTAGTTGATATTGTGATATATTAATACGATGGCACATATTTTTGTATCTTTAACGAGAACCGCAACGCATTTACATTTACTTTTTACATAAGCACTCTAATACTAAGAGAAACACCGTGTGCAGTATTGGGCGTGAATTTATTTTTACGTATTAACCATTATTATTAGAATTAAAGCCAAAAACATTTTGTGTCCATACAATGTGTTCCCATAATAATATTAAATGTATTCGACGCTTCTGCATTTTGATTATGAATTTTCATTTTTTGTAGATTTCCAAAACTGATCCTTATATCTAAAATTGTACCTGAACCTACATAAATCTTAAATTATTTTTCTTATTTAAAATAAAGGACATCGATATTTAGTATTTATATTGAAGATCTAGTGTAAGATATGAAACATGCAATTTGTATATTTCTTTAGATTTATTTTGGATGCGAAAAATGAAATAAGACAATATTTATACATGTTTTACAAATATTTTTGATTAGGTCATAGAGAATCATGTGTGAGAATAATACCACAAGTTAAAAAAATGTCTCGTGAAAATGGCATCCATAATAGCTTTATATGTTCTCGCATAATTGTACAATGTTACATTTTTAGTGTTCCCAGTAATGCTGGAATAAACTATTTTTTTTTGTATCACCAGTTTTTTGTTTTGCCAAAATTTGCATAGTGATTATTTGAAAAGGGTGGGATGCTAAGACACTTTGTCGTTTTTGTGTTTGAGGTTGTGTTTATAACAAAAAAAACTTTATTGACTTTTTTGCTGTGCAATTTTCTGAAACGAGTTGCACTATGAGTGTATGAGGTGCAATTCTTTGGTTCTTCTTGGTTTCGGCAACTGTACAGGGTAGTCGTTAAGTATGTTAGGATATTTTATTATTGAATTATTTTATGAAGAAAAGTTCATATGGCTGGAGATCCGAAACGGCTTAAGTTTCTAAAATAAAAGTGTGTAAAAAAGTTTTGTTTTGTTTGATGGTTTTCTGTATTTTTCTGGAAAAGGACATATCATTCGCATAAAATGCAAGAGATCAATTTTATGTAGCTTAAATGGACGATTTAAAATGGAAGTTCAAAATTTACAAAAAAAACAGTGGCGTATCATTCTTTTAGTCAAATACAGAAGTGGTTACCGGTGTCTACGCCACTGACTTTTATCAAAATGTTTCTGTATAGTAAAAAGTTACTCTCTATGAGGTGCATAAGTTTTCCAAATCTGTTAAAAATAACCATATTGGAGATTTTTGAAAAAAACAATTTTTTAAAAACTTTACACACTGTAATTAGGAAACTAAGCCGTTTTGGACCTACATTCATATGCACTTTTGTTCTTAAAATAATACAAGGAATAACCACTTAAAATATCCTGCCATACTTTAGACCAATCAGCTCAAAGTGTATTTCTATGTATCATATATTGAGCAATAAATTTATTTGTATGACATTAGTAGACTATACCCGTTTTGAGCATCACCAGTGTGGCATCAGTTTGCGTGTATAGTCACGCTGAGCAGCGAAAAGGTTAAGAAGTATTCTTGGATATACATAAAGATCCCACCTTTTAATATGCTTGCGTTTTATATTGTGTTAGGGCTTAAATAATAATTTGGTTCATTGTTAACTATCAATTAATATTAAATTTTAAATTTGTTAGGATTATTATTATTATCATGTTTTTGGATAATTCTCGTAAATGTATTTCTGTGGTTGACCTAGATTTATGGTTTGTGATTTCCATTAACTTCCATCAGCATCTAACCAAATTGTACCTTCCCATTAATTTTGTAGTAGTATTGTGTTAGCTTACCCCTTAAACTTTTTTAAATCTAATATCAGCTTATACATGGTGTTCTTTCTGGGCGACAGCAAAAAAGATATTACAGATATGCGAAGAGTAAAGCCCCTGAAGGGTAGGACGTCGAATCAAAGATTTAAGAAAGGCTTTTCTTAAGCACGATTTAAGTCTTACAAAGTCAACAAAATTAAATATCAAACTTATAGTTTATGTAAGAAATGACAAACAGTAATAATTCTGTTGAGATTTAATTGTATCATGTAGTAAAGAATTTTTTACCGAGCTTAGAGAAAGTGAACGAGATTGTAGTAGACGAATGAGTGAAAGAAAGAATATAAAGTTGCTACATCTGATTTTGATATTTGTATTAATAACACTTTACATCACATTTATAGTTGTTTTTTCTCACATTGGTACTAATTTATGAGTTGAATTCAAATATCTGCTTGTTATACAACTGTTGCTTTATCATCAATTGCACAGGTAACTAGGAAAAAGATTGTCGGAAATTTGCCACAAGTTACTTTACAATGCATATAAATTAAATTGTCACAACATCCAAAGTAACATTATAAAATTGGTAATTTGATTATTACATGAAGTGAAAATATTTAACACAAATTTCGCTAAGTAAAAATAGTTTTATTGTAAAGCTATCCTAATACTGTGTGGGGTGTTAATGACAAATACTAGTTTCTAGTGAAATTTTTACGTTTGTACATTTTTGTAATAATGCAGTACCTTACCTAGTTACCGAGTCAATATTGTAAGTATCGTTTGAAAATACTTAATACTTCTAGTCCTTTTACAGTAAACTGGGAAATAAAAAAACGAATTTAATCGCTTCGCATAGCTTACATTAAATGTTTGTATGTACACTTAGCAATTTGTTTATGTTAATAATTTACTTTCAACATAAGTTTTTGGTATATCTTTAAATATATAAAATTTGTATATAAATATAATAAGGGTTAGACATTAATTATTATTATTAAATTGGCTTATGTACAAAATAAGTGTGTACTTCAAACTGAAATTTCTAATTTTTCGTACTACCAGATAACAGATGACGTAGGTATAAATAATTTAAAAATTTTAAAGTGTATCGTGTTTTCCGTTTTATGTACAATGTAAGTTTATATATTTAATATTGACGTAAAATTGTTTACAAAGTGCTAATTAAGATGTATGGAAAAAATAGTTCTAAAAACAATACTTCGGTCTCTCCATCTCTGATTTACAAAATGGCGATAATTAAAATCACATTGACTGTAATTCTCTATTATGGCCTTTAAAATTTCGAATTATCGCCGACGTGATTCTTTGCCATTGGGTAGATCATAGCTGTACGAGGAACGACTGTTAATTCGAGACAACTTCTATTTCGTCAGTCAGGTACCTAAAATATTCACTTTTGTCGGATTTTTATTTTCTACATGCCTACCATATTTTGTATTATATGGCAAAATATGCACAAAATTTTGATTCCGAAATAAAGTCGTCTTGATGTGAATGTTTGGGTATATGTAAAAAATTGTACACACTAAAAGCAGTAAAAACAATAAACGTTTTCTGTTTCTAAATCTGGTTTTACTGAATATAAGCATTTACGCATAATTAATAAAATTAAAATAAAGAGTTTTTCAAATAGATAATGATTGATTGATTATTATTCAATTTTTATCTCTTCGTAAATGGAAAAAGTGAATAAACTTTAACACGCCTACCATGCCGATACTAATAAAGCATATCCTACCTATAATACTAGTGATGGGCGTTCGGGAAAATTCCCATTAAGGAAAATTCTAAAATCTGTTTGTTCCCATTAGGGGAATTTCAATATCCCGTATTATCCCAAGGGAAAGTATTGAAAACTCCCTGAATATTCTCACATTTAAATTTGGCGACAAAACATTAAACTAAAAGTCTAAAAAACATAACACAATTTTGTATCCTAATTTTTCTTTATGTCAAACTATTGTAAAGGTAAAAACTAATTAGTTAAAAAAAATAGTACAGTCTGACAGTTGAACTAGAGAATTTGATTGTGAGCAGAACGCCAAGACATTTGTCAACTGTTTCACAATATTTTGAAGCATACTTTAAAAATACAAAAGCACATGCAAAATATAAGTTGTCCAATCCAATGGTTTTTGTGATAATTAATTTTTCTGACAAATCGAGTTTCCATAAAGGTTGCTTGTTACCTTAAAATGGTTTTTACAAATTTTGAGCGTAAGCTCTGCGCTACACACCAAGAAAATTGTTCAATAAACATAGGTTCAATTCTTTCGAAAGAGGCAGTTGAGTTGTTAAATATTGTTAATCCGCCCCTGATTTGTGGGCTATGTAGTAAACTGCAAGATCATAACTCGATCTAAGTTCTATGGCGGCACAGTGCGGTATGTTTTGCTGACACGCAGGTTGCCGATTATTAGGCGTTTTATATTATGAATATTAGGTACAAAGATATTTCGTTTCGCTATTTCAGGAGTTGTTTACAAGTTTTCAATGTAAAAACAAATTTAAAACTCCTATAAGAAAAATAAAATTTTCATAGAAGATGTGACAACAGCATTAACTATGCCTTAAAATCTTAAGAGAATCTCTTCTTATCAGCGTCCCCAATTCTGTAGAAATTCTTAATGTTTATTTGATTTATTGCTCCACGAAATACAATTCTCCTTTATTTATAAAGGTAATAGGTAATAGCTTTTTTAAATTCTTTAAATTGAAATTTTAGAATGCAGTTATTGTTATTTTACACCAACTGTTTACTTTTAATCTTACCTCTGATAATGACATGTAAACATGCTGAAATACGTATAAGATTAAAATAAATATCTGTTGAAGTTACTAATTTTTATTGTATTTATATTTTTACGATTAAACCCCGATTTCAAGTTTTGTTGGGGAAAAAGATATGAAACTACGAAAATATTCAATTACATATTTTATTGACTAAATATGCACAGATACATATAAGAATAATGTATACATTGCACTGATCACAATTACAAAAGTTAGTTCAATTTTTTTGAGATTTGGATTTCAGCAAACAACTTTTTACTCTCTTATATGTATACCATAGAAAAATAAAGTATTCATTTCATGATCGAGAATTTTGATCGAAATACATGTTTTAGACCTCCAGGAACACAAAAAAATAGTTGGGTAATAAGTAATAACAAAGCCTATACCCAGGGGCGGATTTACCACTAGGCTGAGTAGGCTGGAGCCTAGGGCGGCAAAATTTTTGGGGGCGGCAAATTTTTGCGAATGACAAATTTTTGGAGGCGGAAAATTTTTGCGAGCGTGGAGTTAAGGTTTTGAGGTCTCAATTTGTTCGTGAAAGAGTGCCTTCTGTTCCGAGTATTGGATTTAGCGATCAATTATGATTCTATAATCGACTCTTTTGCCAAGCTGAAGGCCAGACGGGTGGTAGTCTAAACGGCAAAAATACACTTACTATTTACTATTTTACATGTACGGTAAGGGCGGCAATTTTTTCCAAGCCTAGGGCGGCTAATGTGGTAAATCCGCCCCTGCCTATACCCTCTTAGTCTTTGGTAATAATTATTACTCAAAAATCAGTTGATTGGTCGGGATCAAACTTGGTATTCTAAAAGAAAGAGCTACCCTTACCATTTTGAATGTTCGATAAATGAAAACAGTTACAAAAATGAGAGAAGCATTTCGCCTGGACTTTCCTATACTTTAGATACTGCTTTAGATAACGCTTTTACATCATTCTTATAACTGTACCGATATTATAGCTGCATAATTGTCATACTATAAGAACATACTACACGATCCTGAAGCTTCCATGTAAAAATTTTATGGTATAAACTTACTTAAATACTTTAATCAATTCAAATGTATTAACAGGGAATGGGGTGTATAGTGCAAATGTAGCAAAGTACTTAACGAAATGGAAATGTATATCCGAAAGAATAATGAAATCTGAACTGCAGATGAGAGACAAGAATAGATTAAATCGTTGATTGAGGTAGTAATTGGGGTAATACGTCAATCAACGATTAAATGTAATAATATACTGCATGGTTCAAACGAATATGATAAAGCTGAAGCCAAAGGAAAATTCTGGGAAGATGTATCAGAAATTGTTGAAAGCTGTAAAGGTTGAATATTGGTACTAGGCGATTTAAACGTCGGAGTCGGTACAAAAGATGACAGAACGAGTGATGTAAAAGATCCGTATGGAGAGGCAACTTGGAACAATAATGGATATAGAATTATAGATTTTTGTGTGCATAATAACCTAATAGTGATGAATACATTCTTCCAACATAAAGAGGCACATAAATATACGAGAGAGGTCTTAAGTAGAGACGAAAAATCAATAATAGATTATGTGTTAGTAAGTAGGAACAACAGACAAAAAATAAAAGATGTTAGAGTTAAAAGAGGACCCGAGATAAACAGTGATCATTACTGTCTAAAAGCGAAAACGACAATGCCGGTAAACCGGCAATAATAGTAATAAAGTAGAACTAGGAAATAACAACAATAAAGAGACAATAAAGACTTATAGACTATCCAATAGAGAAGTAGCACATAAATATAGCAATAAAGTTGAAGAAATAATAGATAAGACAAGAATCCTTAAACATTGTAATGTAGAGGGAACATGGGAAATCTTTAGAAACATTCTAATCAGTGCAGGAAACGAAATATGTGGCACATTGTAATGGATCAACATTTCAGGTTTGAAAATATTTCTAATTTACCTTCTTAGCTAGGTTGCTTTGGATAAATGTGGTTAGCAAGCGGCAGCTATGTAAAAGGTTTAGTGTTTGAAGAAAACCGACACTTTGGCTAGCGCCGATGAGCTTAAATTTCGAAATAAAACTCTTTGTTCACGTCACGTCCAAACCGCCTTCCATGGTACTTCCATGGTGACCGAAGAGAAGAAAGAACGTGGGACACACGAGACGTAACAGGTAGATGCCGTTGAATATAACGGACCCACGGGCTGGAAATGTGACTTTTACAAAAAACGCAACGAGAGCGAACATTACAGCGGGAATAGATAAATAGTAAGGGTGAAAGGATGGATCCCTGAGGGACGCCGGCCCTCGGCGAAAACGGCATGTGAAAATAACGCGGTTATAAAAAAAGAGTTGAAAAAAGAGACTAACATCACTAAAACGGTATTAATTGAGCTGGTCAATGCGCAAGTAATAATGAATTTATCGAAAAATATGAAAAAAGGTTAGAAGATAGGGTAGTGTCTATAGAATCTAGATAAAATGTAATAGAGGAGCCAATGGAAAAAGCAATAGACAGAGACGGGACTATAGCTAAACAGTTTAAAGCGGACAGGTTATTTGTAGGAAAAAAATACGATGAATTAAATCATAAACTAAATCAAGCAATAGATAAGCCCAAATTTGATGGGGGGCGCCGATCGCAAAACCAAGTAAAATTTTAAAAACATCTTGAGGCGTATTTCGGAATGACACGTTTATATACGGAAAAAGATTAATTAACCGTAGCGTTACAAACGTCTCAGGATATTCAAGAAAAAATTAGAGCCGCGCTATACGCATGTATAATCCTAAATTTGTAGAATATGTTAATCACTTCTATTATTGGTTGGGTAAAGTACAAAATCTCGATGTGAAAATTTCCTAAAAAACGTTTATAGGCGCTCTTCGGAAGCATTTTTCATATGAAATCGAACCGATGCTCATATCAGCACGTCATTTCGAAACAATTGAGCAGCTTTTAAGCTCATTATCAAATGTAAAAAGTCGCGGAAGGAAAAATAGGGGGAACGCCAATTTAGAAAAAGTGAACTGTCACATAGGGGTAGCTATAATCGTAATTTATCAACGCATACCCATTTTACCAGTTACGGGGATGTCCATACAAGGCGTTACGGGTAGAATAAGTGAAGAACAAGATCAAACCGTTTTCCAAATTGAGTTAGGGGAATCTCAACACCATAACAATTTTTTAGTAATTCGCCGTTTAAATATTTCATTCCAGTAATATTAGGAATCGACTGGATGGGTAGCAAGAAAACCGAAATCGACGTGACGCGACGGCAACTTTATTTTGTAAACGAAGGTTCCGATTTTTGGCTGGCCTTCAAAGGGGGACAAGACAAGCGAAAACTTAAATTCGCGGAATCGCGCGCATATGGGGACGCTCCGGGGAAAAATTAGATCCGGGAGGAGCCCAACACGGAAGTCCTAGGTGAAATTCACCACGATTTAATAGAGAACCACGAAAATGAATCTAGTAAAGTTACAGTTATTACAAACTACAAATGCGTCTGGCGGTACTACCATTTGGGAGTGCATTCAAACAGCATGTAGCCGCGCATAGCTTCGCATTACGGTGTAACATGATGAGAAATAAAAAGAAAATAAAAGTAATTAAAGAGGTCAAACAACGACCTCCTAACGCATTTTCTCACCAGTCAACTGAGATACCTTTTATTCAAAAATCGTACGCAATGCGCTATTCAAAGCGGGGTGCGGGAGAAAAGAGCCAAGGAGCGAATCAGGAAGTAGGGTGAATGAAAGTGGTCAAATAGATCAGGTCAAGGAAGAGTAGGCTTTAGGGATAGCTTATTAGTTACATAGTTTTGTTGTTCGTTTTTTTGGAAGTTGATTTTTATAGTATGAATAGATTAAGTTAGGAATAAGGAAACGTTAGGCTATATTTGAATATAATACGAGTTTTTGAAAAATTGGGGTTCGTTTTTGACCAACAGTTCGCTCAATACCGGATTAAGGGGTGCGGCTGATGATTACTGCATTAATTCTGTTCCCGAATTTTATGATTTAAAATCTGCTAAAGAATTAAGGGGAAATACTGTAACAGGTCAACGTTTCAGGCTGGAAATTATTTCTAATTTACTTTCTTGACTACTAAATGTACTAAGGTTGCTTTGTGTAAATGTGGTCAACAAGCGGCAGCTATGTTAAAGGTTTAGTGATTGAGGAAGGTAGACACTTTGGCTGGCGCCGATGAACTTAAACTCAGGAATACAATTTTTTGTCACGTCACGTCCAAGCCGCTTAACGGTATTTCCAGACTGACCGAAGGGAAGGCAGAACGACCGCGACGTACCAGAGAGATGACAGCCCGCCGTTGAACAGAACAGACACACGGGCTGTAAGAGTAACTTGTAAGAAAAACGAATAAAGCGAGTTAGAACAAGATTCATAGATAAATCTGTGCTGTTGAACTTTCTAATTTGTACGGACTCTGCAAGCGCTATGGAGGCTCTCTCAAATTCGTTTAGCTCCGACCCAATGATCCAGAACATACTATCCCTTTAACATCATCTTGCTAGTAAGAAAAAACTTTTGAATCCGTCTGGACTCCTGGACTCACTGGAATAACAGGAAACGAAAGAGCTGACGCTGCCGTACGTGAAGCAGCAGAAGCTGGTAGAACGTAAGATGTCCCGGCTAGACCCGATGGCACCAGGATCTTCTTTAAGATGAGCATAAAGAGCATATGCCAAAGTTCGTTGAATAAATCTCAAGCCAAACTTAGAGCGGTAAAACCGTTGGTTGATATTTGGAGATTTCCAAGCGATGTAACAAGAAGGCAGCAGGTTGCTGTGACACAACTAAGAATAGGTCACACTAATATTGCTTCATCGTAGCTCCTATTAGGGGAAGACTGACTAAAGCGTCCATTCTGTGACACTGATCTTACAGTGTTTTACTTAAATGCCCCACACACAATGAAATACGCCAACATCTTCGAATGCACGGCAGTCAGGAGGAAGTTATGTCAAATAAATCTGGTTCTGAAACCAAATCGCTGGCCTTTCTCATCAGGACCGTACTACTACGCGAAATGGTTACATGTCACCCTTTTGTAATGTTGGTAAAAAGATCTTGTTTGATTTTTAGTTGTTGACGCTGCTAATGACCAGTGGTAGTAGAAGCCGCACATTAAAAAAATAAAAATAATTTGTTCGAGCATTCACAATTTCAAATATACAGAGGCATCATTCTTGAAAGATAAATATAAAGAAGCTGAAGACGTTTGCGAAAAAATAATTTCTAAAATCTATAAGGGTTTCTGAAAATGCATAATATAGAAGCCCACATGAGAAAGAAGGAGGGTTGCGTGGTTGGTTGATAACACTATCGTCTATTATATTTGGTTTTCAAATTTAGAAACTAGTGATTTTAAACAAAATTGTATAAAAAATATGGGTAAGTTTTACTTCCTGTTTAGGATATTTTAGACTTATTTTGTGGAGGAATTTTATGTTTGCTTATTATTGTAATTTGTATGTGAAGCACTAAGGCGATGCTGAAGCACACACCGATTGGGTAATAAAGGCAAGAAAAAATAAAATAAATTATTTTTCGCCAACGTTACATCCCGCTACATATCGTGTTTGTCCACCAATTACTGTATTTATTTATTCATTATGCAAAGTACAAGAATCACAACTCGATAAATTTAGAAAAAATGAGCAAAGGATTTCGTCGGAGCTTTCCTATTCTTTAGATATTGTTACTTGCTGTATTTGCAAAATATATTTATGTAACCATGCTTGTATGACCAATGTGTCGCACCACTCGTATCCCTGCTGCGCGGGCGCACTGGTAAGTAGCGAATGCTACAGGGAATTGGTCAATATTTATCTGAACTGAAGTTTAAAAAAAAGTTTTTTAATTATCTTGAAAAAGATTTCTAGAGGTAAAAAAAGAGCCAGTACAGCAAATTTATCAGCCAAATATTGGGCGGAAGGGGCGAAATTAGGCCCCCTAAATATTGCCGTACTTGAAAATTAAGTTATAAATCTTATTCTACTATCACTTATAAGCAATTTAGAATATTAACCTATCCACCAAACCACAGACAAAAAATTTTTTAAAACCATTTTAGTGTTCCTGTGTCCAAAACATGTATTTCCTTCAAAATCTTGAATTCGAGAATTTTCATAAAATCGATACTTGACCATGTACCACAAGAAATGCGTTTAGAGGCAGTAATTGCAACGACAGTGTACTAATAAATCAATGCACAAAATAATAAAAAACATCTGAGTTACAACAAAACATTTTAGGTGTTCTGATTTCTACGGCGTCGACTGTACATTGGTTATGCGAGATGTAGTCCGCATACGCTTTTGTGTTCTTCTTCTGTTTATAAATAGAACGTAGTGATAAAATAATAACAGTTTAACACTAAAGATCTTAGGGAGAAACGAATATTGCTTAGCTAGATGCCATTTAAAAATAATTTGTGTCCAAGCACTGTAAATGCAGTAACCGGTAAAATAATTCGTTATACATATACAAAGACCGGACTTTTAGTCGCAGGAGTAAACATTTTCTTTAAAATTTAATATGTTAACAAAAACAATGGGCGTACTCAAATCCATTAAATTATACGTTAAACGTATTGGAAAAAAGAACTAATTTTTCGGATAAGAATCTAGAAAACGTTGTTGTTGTGTACTGCAGTTCTTGTGCTTTTTATTTAACGGTAGTTTTCCATCCATTATAGCTCCAAGTTTTCTTTCGTAGAACTTTGTCGTTGTATTAATGAATTTACACGTTCTTTTTTCATTAATTCGTGGTTGCTACTTTAAATTTCAATAAAATAAATATTTTTGTAGTTTCATAAAACTGTTTCGTGAAGTACTTTTAAACCCATGACCATTCATGTTCTACGCTTATAAACCCTAATTTATTTTATTTTAATATTACAGAAGCATCAATTCCAGTTGACTAAATAAATAATAACATATCTACACATGCTAGATAACGTCAAACATATGGATGTGATACCATTTTAAGCTCGTAGATAATTTGTTTACAATTTTATATATGCGCCAACTGTATATTAAAAAAAATTATGCCAGAAATTATTATTAATCGATTGCCTCATAATTTAAATACTGACTAAATACTAGACTAGAAATCCGGACTATATACATATAGCTTTTAAAAGATTACAGGTAATCGTACTTGAAACCCAAACAAGGTATTAAAACAGGTAATCATATAAATAATAACGTTGTTATCATCCACATCAATAAAGTACTTTTAAGCCACATAACCTGTAATTAGGGTTTTAAAAAGTCGTAACTCAGTATCTTGATGATTAGAATAATTACTTTAACCTTTGCTGTACTACATTAATTCATTATGGCACAAAGAAACGTGCTCACCACGGATTGTACATGTTATTTAAGCTTGTTTGATCCATGTCAACTGGTGTGTATAACCTTGTATAAGTTCAATGTTTTGCAGTTTACAGCTTGGCTATATATCTGTAAGAAATAAGGGTTGTCATAAAATCTGATTGTAAAGGACAATGTCAGACGAAATATTCGGAAAAGTTTAGAACTTTTGCGATTTTATACGAGTACTTTATTGTAAATTATATTAACGGTGAAATTTTAAGAAGCTTTTTGTAAATTGTCTGTATTTTTCATATATTTAATCATCGAGACAGGGAATAATGTGAGTTTCAGAAACGTTGTAAAACAAAATAAATAGGTAGAAAATAAAGTTGTCGAGACCAAAACTTTCCTGCTACTGCCAATTAATTTGAGAACTGTGAATAAACATTTTCAATTTTGAAGTGAAAATTTGGCTACATGAAAGTGACTTTATGTAAAATAATACATCCGCAAGAAAATGCTCTTAAGGCTGCAGCGGTAGTAAAATATCTTCAGGTCAGCGTTCATCAGATATTCAACAATATTAATATGCAAGAAAGCTGTGAACCTGGACTTCTTCTCAGCAACTACTTTAAGTATTTTTGAAGTAACAGTTGAAAGCTTCATTTTCACTGCACAATTTGTCAAATCTCTTTATTGAGTGGAAAATTTCTACTGCGCCTTGCAAATCATAAGCGCCAGGTGGTAGCAATTTGCTACCAGCAGGAGCCCGTCACTATTAGGTATTACTACACAAGTAATTCTGATTTTCTACAACAGGTACAGTTATTTTATAGCACATATTTCCGCTGTTGCCACCATACCTCATCTCCATCCGTACACCATTTGTTGCTGTTTAAAAATCCTCTCTCATTACATAGCTCGGACATTGCCATTGGCTTCTGCCCTTTGATCTGTTGAAGTATGGCCAGAATTAAAATAACATTAAATGTTGTTTCTTTCAACTACAGGTGGACAGTAGTCGACTACAAGTACTCTCTACTTTGTACTAGGAGTATCTCTTAAATATTTTATGTCGACTACTTAAAGTATTGTTTGTTGTCTGTTAATATCTCACATACATCAGCTGCTGCGTTTAAAAAAATTTTACAGTTTGCTTTGTAGAGCTTCAGTTTGAAATCACACCTTAAACTTATCTACTCCTTACTCTGCACTTCATTTGATTTCCAGTTTCTTATAATATGTGTACCTGTATTTTCTCTATAGCTATGCCTTTTTCACTCCTGTTCTGTTCTTCGTCATTAATTGCTTCTATAAACATAACTTCTTATTATATACAGGTCACCGCCGGTTTTCGCAACCCTGTTTACGTTTTTTTTATATTCTTCTTTGGAGTCATCTCTATGTTTACATGGTCTATGTTCGACTTTTCCCCTCTTCCAGGCTGCACAATTGTAAACTTATGATATCTTGGTGGTAAATAAGGTGTTCACTACTAACAGATTATTGTTTATACTTAGCTCCAGCAGTCTCTCGCCTTTATTTGCTCTCTTCTCTATATTTATTAATTACGTCTCCATATTTTTGGGGCATCATTTTCAGTTAAGAATTCAAAAAACCTATCAAAATTACCTCCCCCTCCTTCTTTGCTATTTCAATCGCTTTCCTTAGTTGTGTTTAAATATAAGTTCTTTGTATAGGAGTATTCAACTTCATCTTCTTTCAGACCGTAAGATAGCATAAAGCTTAGCTTTTCTTATAGTTCCATTTAGATCATCTACACACACACCCATATGTTAAAATTACCTAGTCGCTTTGATTATTGTTATAAGGACTATATCAATTTTTACCATGTCTTCTATATCCTGATTTCTCAGTCGATCTCTTTGTGTTAGTTCGCAGCAATGCCTCCAGCAGCTTACCCTTCTTTATTGGTAAGTTTTGCTTCTCTTATTAATTTCCTACAACTCAGCTCCATATACACTTATTCCTTCGACTATTGTTTTGTATATTCTACATATTAAATTTTATGTAATGTTCTGATTCCACTTCTACAGCTTGCTGTTAAATTTCCTTGTAGCTGTCTCTTTTGTTTGTTATGTTGAATGTTAAGTATTTATACCACTATTTATTGTTAATAGTATCCTTTCCCAAGATTAGGTCTTCTCCAGTGATTCCTATTATTATATACCCTGTTTTTTGTATTTATCTCCAGAGCTCATCCCTAATACTGTTGTTTAAGCTTCTTTATCATGTTTGGTCATCGTCAAAATGGAGCACAAACAGTTTGCATCTGTATTAAGAACTCCGCATTTTCTCATCCATTTATACACTTTGTTAACATAAATATTAAAGAGGATTTGATATAAAGAATCTTCAATATTACGATTTACTTTCGGCTTAGACCGCGTCGTCATTTGGGAACTACATCCAGCATAATTAGGTAAGGACCGACCTGTAGTTGTCTGCCTTTACAAGCATTTGCTCTAGAAGTTTGAGCAATATTTGTTCGTAGGCTCTTCCTGCCTAATCAGGGCCGTGTATTTAGATTAATTAAACCTTGGGGCTGACAAGGATTTGATCTTAATGTATATTATTTATAAGTTCGAGCTTTACTTCGTTGAGGTTATTATAATTTATTGTAAATAAAACAATTCTTAACTTCAACAGGTTTTGTATTTTAGCCGTATAGGTATTTCAACGTGTTTACACGTCATTATCAAAAGCAAGATTAAAAGTACACAGTTGGTGTTGCTATAGGAACAATAAATCTTCATAAGTTGATCTTGGTTTACCATATCTGCGTCCAGATGACTTGATTTCTCATTTTACGGAGAAAATTCAGCGTAGACAACCAATTTTGCAGATGAAAAAATCTAGTTGCCATATTAATGTAATTGTTGTTTCAAACCATTCTATATAAAAATTAATTTTTAATTAATTTGTTTGGTAAAATATTAAAATTGTTTAATTTTACCACAAAATTGTTAAATTCAAATTAATATTTTGAAAATTAATCAGAAAAAATTTTGGCCCCTTTCTAGTTGCTATTTGTTTGTAACTGTCCTAATGAGATATTGTTTGTTAAGTTGGTAAACGAGGGATCTTATGTCACTTCGTATTTGAAACCAAGCGCGACACACCACGTTTAATAGTTTACTTCTGAAAATTTTAAAATTTGTGTAAAAATGAACGGATTTGTTAATTTCAACGGCGGAAGGGAAGGCAGAGGCGGCAGAGGCGACAGGGGTGGCACCAACGGCTTCCGAGGATTTTCAGCACAAGAACAGCAACGTGCTTTAGAGCAAATGCGCCGCGCCCAAGGTGAGTGCATCCCATACTTAAGTATAAAAATAATCAACGGTATAAATATGTAAAATTAAATATAAAACCAATTTTTTATATTTATTTATATTATTTATATACCTTTTTAGGAAACAACCAAGCTTCTGCTTTTTTTTCTTTAAAATTTCAACTCTTACAACAATGGTACTTAGTTTTAGAATGAAAATTTTAATTTGGATATTTTTAAAGCTTATTTACAAATTTTTTAAATATTGTTATTTTACATTAATTTTTTTTAATAAACTGTGAAAAATAGATATACTGCGATTTTTGCAATTCTCTATTATAAAACAATGGCTTTATTATCTTCAAATGCACTTATTAAATTGAATAAGTAATTATAAAACATTACAACTATTAACCTGAAATCTCAAAGTTTCTACACTTCTATGATAACTCTGAACTGTAAAGCCGAATGCCAGCCGTTTCTTATCACTGTTCAATAAACAAACTGGTTCATGTTACCTAAACAATTGGCTTCCTTAGAAGAATTAATGAGTATTTTCATTTACAGGAATGTTTTAGTTTATCATTGTTTACATATTATGAAAAATTGAATTTATTTAAAATACTTTTTTGGGATTTAAGGCACTTAGATTAAAGTCTGAAAAGTGTTTAAAATAAATGCACTTTTTCATATTTATATTGTAAACCCTCTACTTAAAACTTACTTTTTATATTTTTCAGTCCATAAAGTGGAATAGAAACTTATATTAATTGTTTAACGTTTATTGCAGAGCAAAGGGCTGCTTATATGGCAGCATCTGCAGCAGCTGGAACTAGCCAACAGGGGCCGCAGCAGAACCAACAGGGGCCGCAGCAGAATTCTCAGGTGCCGAACGAGAACCCTCAGCAGGACCAACAAAATTAAGAAAAACATTGAGTTTATTACTAAGTTCCAGCTTGACTTTGCTGAAGTTCATATCGATATTAAATAAAATACTTCATTTTACTTCCACAGTAATTACTTATTCTAAAATTGTATGTATTTCCACGTGTTTAAATGCCATTATCAAAGGTAATATAAACAAAAATACCTTTGATAATGACATGTAAACATGTCGAAATACATCTAAGGTTAAAATAAGTAATTATTGTTCATGTAAAATAAAGTATTTTATTTAATATCAATAATAGGAGTGTTTATATTTTTTTAATGTATTGTTTTATAACCCTCAGGATGAAAAAGAAAATTAAGAAAAACATTGAGTTTATTACTAAGTTCCAGCTTGATTTTGCTGAAGTTCATATTGATATTAAATAAAATACTTCATTTTACTTCCACAGTAATTACTTATTCTAAAATTGTACGTATTTCCACGTGTTTAAATGCTATTATCAAAGGTAATATAAACAAAAATACCTTTGATAATGTCATGTAAACATGTCGAAATACATATAAGGTTAAAATAAGTAATTATTGTTCATGTAAAATAAATTGTTTTATTTAATATCAATAATAGGAGTGTTTATATTTTTTTAATGCATTGTTTTATAACAATCTAGTTTGTAAAAAGTAAAAACTTCTTACCATAAATTTTGTTTGGTTTTAGCATGTTATTTTTAATATTATGTAATGTAAAGTTTGTAGTAACGCTGCAACTAAAATATACTGGTAGCCATATACAGCATAGTTTATTTCATTTTTTTTAGTTACTTGGACATATTTGAAACACTGTCATAGGAACTAAGTTTCACCAATGCATGGCATAAACTAATCTAAAAATACATTTCATATCTGTACTTATCTAAGTAGGCATTATACTTTTCATATTTGCAGTATACGAAAATATTAATTTACTGCGAATTTAAGATTTCGAGATACTATCAAAAATGGGATTTTAAACAGAAAACTGTTTGAGTGTAAAAGAGAGGACAGGTACAATCACGTTCAGAAATAATGTCGCAAGCATAGACCGTTTCGATTCGGAGACCACGCAAGTTGAGAAATACGCTGCCAAGAGCAGTGGACAAAGCTGGTAAGATCCTTTTAAATAGCTTCTAAATCTAGGTAAAACACACAATCCTTTTGTGGTTTTCTGAATGAAGTATTCTTACAAAATTAATTCTAAAGAAAAGCAAAAACTACTTACAATGTATGTATTCCTTGCTTACAGACAGCTATTAACGTGATTAAAGTAGAAGGACTCTTATGATAAGCAAAAAATTTAAATTTCGAAGAAAAAACAAACGCACTGAATAATAATAAGACTATATGAAATGCAAAACTGTATCTTATTCCTGGACGAAATCTTTACAGAACATATTTTCATGTGAATGCATTACTTCTCAAACTGATTGAAAAATAAAAAAAAAGAAATTTATTGAAATTATCAAGTTTTACAGCTGGTCTCAACAATTCTATTCAAATGTACAATGATATCAATAAATCAAAGTACATAATGTTCCCAAATAATTGCGTGTTTGAACAAATAGAACGAAAACAGAACAGCATGCTACTGCATGCAGTGCTACTGTGGTGATGAACATCTCAGATTATAACTTAAAAATGGAAGCACTATTGTCCGATTCCACTAACAGAAGGCTTAATCGCAATCCGCTTGACTCTCTCATCTTAAAAGTTACTGCTGCTATCAAATGCTCTGATACTATTGACCCTACAGAAAAACAGCGCATTATACCCAAAAACTCTATCACCCCTCGTATTCATGGTTTACCCAAAATACACAAGATTGGAGTTTCACACAGACCTATTGCTATAAATTCTCCCACACATGCTTTAGCAAGATACTTAGCCACTAAGCTTCGCCCACTTAGTGGCAATACAGAATCTACATAAGAGATTCCTGTGACTATGTCAACAAGATCAAAAGTTTACGGCTGTGTGAAGAAGACATTCTAGTCAGTTGCGACGTTCCTTTTCACAAAAGTACCGGTAGATGGTGTGGTGCAGATCCTAAGAGATAAACTACCTATAGATCTAAACCAATTTGTCGAAATATGTTTGAAAAACACATTTTTTAGTTGGAATGGCAACTTAAATGAACAGGTTGAAGGAGCGGGTATAGGTTCACCGTTATCACCTGTTATTGCAAACATATACATAAAAGACTTTAAAACCAAAGCTTTGGCAGCAGCTGATCTTAAACCTAAATCCTAGTTTAGATATGTAGACGATACTTTCGTCATTTGGTCTCACGGACGCCAAACACTAGAGCAATTTCTAGTACACCTAAAGTCAATTCATAATAATATCCAATTCACAATGGAAGTATAGGAAAATGGCAGTATTCCTTTCTTAGACGTACATGTCACACGTAAACCAGATGGTCGTTTGGGGCACGCAGTTTACAGAAAGAAAACAGATACAGACAAGTATTTAAATGCAAATTCGCATCATCACCCGATGCAAAAAACAACTGTGCTAAAAACTCTAACAACCAGAGCAGTCCGAATCTCAGATGCAGAACACCTACAACAAGAGAAAACTCACCTCTCGATGTCGTTACAACAAAACGGTTATACAGCCACAAAAATGCATAGAGCAATCCGCAATGTAGAACAGCCCAAGACTAAAGAGGAACTGACACCTCCGGAAGACTTAGCTTTTCTACCCTACAGTAAAGGCATTACTGATAAGATTGGGCATGTTTTTAGAAGGTACAGCATAAAGACAGTCTTTAGGACTAGCGAAACTTTGGGAAATGGTTTCAGATCCGCAAAGGATCAAATATCAAATTTAAAATCAGCCGGGATCGACAACATCCCTTGCTCTTGTGGCTCAAACTACATCGGACAAACTGGTCGTTCCATTGAGTTAAGATTGCGAGAGCACAAAGGTGATTGCAAACACAAACGCATCACAAAATCTGCGGTGGCTCAACATACTAGTTTAACTGGGCATAAGATGAACTTTGACAATGCTCGGGTACTCGCCAGAGTAGCTCATTACTTCCCTCGTATCATACGCGAAGCAATTGAAATTGAGAAACAGCCTAACAACATAAACAGGGAGGATGGTTTTAGACTTAGTAAAGCTTGAACTCCAGTAGTTTATTCTCTAAGGATTCCTAAGCATCATCGATCTCACGATCCCGCTCCACCGGATCCGTCTTTGCCCAACGGTGACAGCCAACCAGAACTCCGCCGTGCTGCCCGACTGGCTAAAAGAGGTTTAAATACCTCCGCTTCCCGGATTTGAATTCAATTTATTCACTCTGAAGATGCAAGCTGCAATGTCTTGCAAAACGTTAGTTTGTATGGCAGACAAAGGCAGACAAGCTACAGGTCGCTCCTTACCTGATTATGCTGGGCGTAGTTCCCAGATGACGACGCGGTCTAAACCGAAAGTAAATTGTAATATTGACAGTTCGAGAAACCGCGAAAGCCTTAAAGAATATATAAAAAACCTTCTTGTCTAAGACTTTCTGCAGTTTGAAACCGTTCGCAAAGTTTTTTGCCGATTTTTGTTTGTGCTGACATTCCTTTATGCATGACTTGCACCGCTTTAACGAGAGTTTTGATTAAACGGTGTTCTTCAATGGCCTGCCTTCCGTTTTCCCGTTTTTTTTTCCACTGCCCTTCTGTTCACTGTGTCAACGGTAATTCCTGTCAAGATTAAGTTGTTTCTCTTCTTCTTCCGCTCCTGTACTTTCAGTTTGTGGTTCATTTCATTAAACTTATGTCTCGCTTCATAAATTTTTTTATCTGCTAGCCACATCTTTTGTCCATCTTTTTTTGTCAACTTCAAATCTTCTCTGAAAAGTCTCGTTCTTCTGTGTGTATTTTCGTCTATTAGTTTCCGTTAAATCCTGTTTTATTTTCTATGTTTTTATTATGTCTTTAATCTGCTGGAGCTTTTATGCTAATACGAATAAAAAATTTTTTTTTTTCTGTTTGCACCAAGTAACGATATTAATATATTATTGTGATTCTGCATAGTTAAAAAAACAAAGTAGGCACATTTAAGAGTAATCTGAATATTTTCTAAATTTTATTCAATTGCAATTGGCAGTTCTTTGCCTGAATTTTTTGCTGCAGTTGAGCGGCGTTAGAAGAAAATTACCAGAAGTGATGTCGTTGTTGCTACCTTCCGAAGATGAATGATTTGCTGTGGCGTGGAGTGTATACTCAATCTAGATGCGATTTTGATGTTCTTTATTACGGCACTGTTAGTAAAATAGGTTACGGAAATTCTCAGAATTTCTACACCCCTGAACTTCTGAACCGTGTATAAATTTGTGACTTTTAATCGATACTGTTCTGCTGTAGCTGTTTACGAACATTTAATTTAATAAAGAAATATAAAATTATTGAGTGTTGATATTGTTTATATTTTTATTCGTCGGCTTGTAGAAATCTTTTTGATTCTAATATCTTATTACTTATGTAAGGGATTTTAAATTTAGGATCTTAGGATACAAGTATTTTTATAGCGGCAATATTCTATTGGAAAATTCTAGAAGAGTATTTAGAAAATTGTTAAGAATATCGGCTAATGCCTTTTTATCGTTGCTAGATGAGCTAAAATACCACCAAAGATATACTAAATAGATACCTATTCAAAAAGACAATTAATCTGCTTAAAAATAATTAGAAATTTTTAAATAAGACTGCTGTAAGATGTCGCTCGTAGGATTTCACTCATTGCTTTTTATCTTCATCGCTAGAGGAATGTATTGTTATTCTTTTTTTTTGGGCGGACCAAATCTCGCTACTTTGCGGTTTCATCCCAGTGTGATTACCAATCTTTTAAACCTAAATTAGGTTTTCTGTGTTAAGGCGTCTGGGCTGGGGGAAGGGGGGTACAAAATAAACCCACATTAATATGACACCGTCCAGGGCAAATGCAACGTACGTATATATAAGAAGATACCAGCCGTGCAACAAAAAAGACATAAAATGACGTCCAGACACAACGAACTAAGTCATAACTACCACATCACTGATAAGCACGGCTGGCTGCTGTTTCAGCGTAATGTCGTCGGTCCGGTTCGCATTACTTCAAGTCATCCGTTCCGTAAGCAAGAGATGTCTATGAACATGTCTTATTGTATGAGAAGAAACTGTACATACCGCTTTTGAATAATAAGGCGTTACAGTCGAAACTTTCAAAAAAAATGTAGCAGCCGTCATTTTTGAGTTAGAAAGTTCGAAACAAGGGGTTGAATTTGGCTTAAAGTCTTTGACCAGATTACGTTTTCAGATTTATAACATTCTTGTTTCAATTAATGAGCTGTTGTATTCCAAAAATTAATTTTAAACTAAAAATAAATAATTAACTATAATTAAAAAATAGCACAATTAGTCGATTTAATTCTAAATTGTGTAAGCGATTTTGAGACGCCAAAAAATGTTCTTTGACTTAAGCAATTATTATTGACGTCACAAAAACTGTTTGATTTATGAATAATTAAATAGTGTTTCTATATTACTACATAAATAAAAGTATTTTCATATGCTCAAAAACATTTTGACGTCAAAATATATTTTGTACATCCGAAAATTATATTTTAGGTCTATAAACCAAATATTGACGTTAAATATTATCTATCGATGTCACGAAAAATCTTCCTTATTTTAATGTCAAAAAATATATTTTGGCGTAAAAAAATATTAGTTTGACGCTCAAAACGTTTTATGACGTCAACCAAATATTTTTGACGACAAAAAATATTCCATAGTTGCGTGAACAAGCTAAAAATTCGAAAAAGCATGCAGAAAAACCCCAATTAAACAAAAATGCTTATCGAAACCAGTTGAACAAGATTTTCAATTTCTTTTAGCTGCAATAATACTTACTTAGTGGCCATCTTCTTTGGAAAAAATAGTTTGCTTGTATTTTGTGTATAGACGTTCATAGTCTAATAAAAGTGGGTACACATATGAGCACGCACAAACTGAGCACGCACGCACATGCGTTTGCTCTCAGGTTGCGTGTGCTCAGGTTATGCGCGAAAACCTTCGCTTAGTGAGCATCTGTGTGTGCTCAGACTATTCCGAATAAACACGGCAGTGGCAAAAATGAGTTCAAGCAAAGCGGTTGCAAGTGCTGCATTTATACTAATGTACAGTTTACTCGAGTGATATTTACATCGAGATTTGCATTGTTAAAGCCGGTTTTTTCATTGCTAATAAATTGCATTCAATAGAAAACAACAAATCCTTTTTTTTTAATTTATTATCAGACTTGCGTGTTAGTATGCCGTCAATCAGTGAGTGAATGCAAATTTGTCTTCGTATTTTTTCTTTAAAAATATAACTGCTCTTAACAAATAACCTCGCGTTAACAGCAAAACGCAACAACAGTGTTTTAAAAAAAACTATAAAATAAAAAAGAAATTTGGTTCCAACCGAGATTCGACCCGCAACTACTTATGCAGTAAAAAAGTAGCACGACCGAACACACCCGCATATCCATCTGTGCCATTTCAGCTGCATGCAGAGGAGGTGCGCAAGTCATGTGAGGTAGGATCGGCAGGAATGTCAAGGGGCTAGACGCAAATGAGCATCCTGAGCAAAACGTCCACATTTGAGCATTCGTGGGGGTTCAGCCTATGCGTGCTCATATGTGTATGCAGCTTCTGCGGGTGCTGTAAACAGTCACCATGTGTCTACGTAGTTGAGCCCGTTACGAATATTTTAATTATAATAGCCGTTGTAATAAAAAATATTTTTGAAGACATTGTAAGTAAAGAAGCTTCAAGTATGGGAAGATCTAGGCAAAGTGCTTCGTCCATTTTCTTATAATTGTGCGTATGCATAAAGTGAAGTAAATGCTTTTACTGCAATTAGAGAAAGGCAGAGAAGTCACATCGCTTGAGGTGGAGAAGAGATACATATACAGGGTGTGTATAAATTGGCGAAAGAACTACACGTGGCGATGTTGGTCATAAAATTCTGAGTCGAAAATCTTAATACCAAAATAGTGTACCATGCTTCCTGGGTATGCACGGGATCTTCAAAGTTTGAAAATGAAGTCTTTTAATAAGTGTTTTAATTCATTATCTGTTGACAGAAAGAGCTGCAAATTAGAAGAAATAAAAATTGTAATGAATATTTTTTCACAGATGTTGTTTTTCAGCCCCAAAAGCGTGTTTTAAACATTTCTTCGTTAGCTTATTATTGTAAAAAATACATATGGAAGCATTGTAAAACAATATTCGTTCACTAACAATGGATTTTACGTTCAATGATCCTTAGTTACCGTGCATTATAACAAAACACCTGTGGTGTGTGGATCCAATGTTGTCAAATGTAGGTACGTTCCATTAAAATGATTCCTGAGGACAGAGGAAGCATTGTCCAACATTTTGGTAATAATATTTTCGACTCAGAATTTTATGACCAACATCGCCACGTGTAGTTCTTTCGCCAATTTATACACTGCAGCATTTATTAAACTTTATGCATTTCAGCCAATACGTTGTGCTATTATTGGGAAGAGAAAGCGTACACATACAATATAGCATTGTTTTATTGATTTATGATTCTGCTTTGTTTGCCTTTTTTAATACATAAACTATGCATACGGCTCATTAATGAAATATTCACTACTACAAGTACAAATTACGCTTTTAATGCTTTTATTTTACTTGCTAGTTTTATCTACATGATTTTAAGCGAATAGGGTTTGTGATAGCAAAATTAAATGTAAATAGTTTCGGAATTTATTTCTGAAATCGGAAGAGGAAAAGACGTGTAACAAATCAGGAAGACTGTAAAGGCCGTTTAATATTAGCTGCAGAACAATAGAACCATATATTTTCCACGCTCCCCTAAGAGTTACGTAGCTATCTTTCTATAAACTACCTACTTTATGTCTGTTGCTACAGTATAGTATTTGACGACCTGCTAGTATGCTTAACCGAATGATACAAAGATAATATCAAAATATGATACCTTACGCCATAATTGTGTCTATAAACTTAAATTCCTAGTTATACCGACCAATCTTATAGTGATTTTGAAGTTAGCGATAAGTTAACTAAATCACTGTGACTTAATGCGAGGGTAGTTGAAACACATGTGTTGGCTTGTCAAACATTCCCTCTTGCGTAATTTAAAAAAAGGTCGCCCATAACATTAAGACATCTACCCCATTATTTCACAAGCCAACATATTGCTTGCTCGTAAAACTCATGGCTGTTAGCCCTACTATTTTGCTGCAACGTTCAAACTGAAGCAATGCCTTTTCAACATTTTTCCAGAAAATTGAAAGTCACTCAAATTACCAATATTTGCTTGAAAATGTGTGTTTATGCAAATATCAATAATACCATCCCATTCCAGTGATTTCTGCCGAAACACTTTAAGAAAATGCCCGTTCAATTTGATGAGGTGATGAGTTTTATTGAAAAATACTTTCTACTAATAGCCATGCAATTTTACGAGCAAGGAATATACGGATAGGTAATTTTTCGAGTTTTACAGATAGAGGGCTCGACCAATATTTAGTATATTCTAGCTGATATCGCACGATAGCAGTAACCCCGACGCATAGAAGTTTCACTCGCAAATTATCATTTCAAGTATCCCTCTGCTAATAGTTGTATCTCCGTTGCAAATTCTCAAATAACCATTACAGTGTACACTTACTTCAGTTGGGAGCTTTTCACTTTAGAGGAAGGAAGAAATAAGTTCTAATCAGGTCGGGTAATCTGCTAATTATATGTATGTGACGAGGAGTTACTGGAGTTGTAAAGCCACCAAATATTTCCATTTTCATAACAATACTATCTCATCCTAGATATATTCAAAGGATTGACAGAATTGTTTTCGTATAGAAAACATTTGGAAACAACCCTTTAGTACTTTACAACATTGCCATGTACCATTAGTGACAACAAGTTTGGAATACAACGGCCTCCTTTACCTAACTTTTTGCTTGGTATATGTGCGTAATACTTTTCTCAACATTTTATTTTTACGTGACAGGTGTCGGCTTATTACGTGAAACGTAAATATTTTTTAGAATATAAAATTCACGAATAGGGAGGATACACAAAGCATAGCTAGAAGGAACAGGGGCAAGGGACAGGGTAAAGACCGTTACGAAAGATGCGGATGAACTTTTGAGAGCTAGAAACTGGAAGGCAGTAGCCAGAAATAGGCACGAGTTAAGGAGCAAGATAAGGAAGACCCGGGTCCGTTAGAACTATGTCAAAATTTGATACTGTCAACATTAGCTTATACTATTTCGAGCGGGGAGATCTCAGTTGCATCGTGTACAAAGTCTAAATTTAGGTTTATGTAACCGGTCAACCTTACCCAGCTCTGACCAAGATACGTACGTTTGACGATATACTTCTCTTGTGGTTCTAAGTCTACTAAAAAATTACTGGTATCACGCAACGTCAGCTACAAAAAAGGGCAACATACAACTACAAACGGTAACCACTCAGTTCTGTTCTAAAGAAAGTAACGCCTCTACGCAGAAGTATTTAGTTTCGGAAAACATTCCTACTTTTTTTTTCTCGTCTATGTTTAATTTCAGAATCTTGCACGGTGCAGCAAATGAATGAAATTAAACGGGAATATAAACAAATAGAAGATGTCTCTCAATACCACACTCAGGCATCTACGAAGAACAGATACGTTCGCACCTACATTACCTTACTTGTGAATATTGTTAATATTACAATTTACTTTCGACTTAGATCGCGTCGTCATTTGAGAACTACACCCAGCATAATCAGGTAAGAACCGCCCTGTAGCTTGTCTTCCTTTACAAGCATTTGCTCTAGAAGTTTGAGCAATATTTGTTTGCCTGCCTAAACAGGACCGTGCGCTTAAATTATTTAATACTTGGGTCGGACAAGAATTTGATCTTAATGTATTTTGTTTGCCAAGACAACAATACTTAATCAGCTTATGCCTGCTAGCTGTTTGTGAACCCATACAAACTAACGTTTCGCAAGACATTGCAGCTTGCATCTTTAGAGTAAATAAATTGAATTCGAATCCGAGAAGCGCAGGCATTTAAACCTCTTTTAGCCAGTCGGACAGAACGGCGGAGTTCTGGTTGGCTGTTACCGTTGAGCAAAGACGGATCCGATGGAGCGTGATCGTGAGATCGATAATGCTTGGGAGTCCTTAGAGGATAAACTACTGGAGTCCAAGCTTTACTGAGTCTTAAACCATCCTCCCTGTTTGAATATTGTCTTAACTCTTCCTTCGGAAACGAGGCCAAACACCAGTTAACAACACGTGTAACAACTTCTGAACGGAGTGACGGTTCCCGATGATTTGGAAAAGCTGCTGAGCGTAGCGGCCAAGAAACTGTCAATTAAGGAAAAGGAAATTTCACACGCTTGAAATGGTGATGTTATCACTTAGCTTAGACCTAGAATATTTATTTTCTGTATGCTACTTAGGTACCATTTATTATGAAAAACCAGATCAATCAACCTCGGCCAGTCTTAATAGACTGTATTATTTGGTTTGGTTTAGATGTTGACTAGAATTAGGTGCGAGCATGGTACTGTACTGTGCAGCAATCGTATTTTGGTAACTTAGCGACTTGGTTGCTATTTAGATAATATAAAACAATTCATAAAAGATTTTGTAAAGTGAAAACTTCATTAAAACTTTCTCCTCCAAAATAGCCTTTTATTTACAACTCCGAACCAAACATTACATTATTGGTGACCCCTCCGACAAGATTTGAACACGGACCCCTCCGACAAGATTTGAAAACGCACCCCTCCCGACGTGATTTATTTTTCCCTCGACGTTGACCGAGATTTTCAAGCAGAATTCAGAATTTCAAAATCTTCACAAACCGCTGCTACATCGCCACAGACCTGCGGATCTTCAAAACTCCAATTTACAAGATAAGTAACGCTTATTATATATGGCTTTCAAAACCACACAACATGCATAATTTAATGACAGACTGTGCTGTGGGAAGAGTGTTTGAACGAGTTTATGATAATCGATCTATAATGTTCGACTCGGACATTCGTGAATCATCCATTCTTCCACAAACTATCACTCCAACCCACTTCATCACAATCAAACATCCAACCAATCTCTCAATCATCTCTCTCTAACAAATCACAACTATCACTCCATCCCACTTCATTACAATCAAACATCCAACCAACCTCTCAATCATCTCTCTCTAACAACTCACAACTAATCATACATCCTAATCAACTTTCCAATCTTCTTTCTTCTGAACTTAACAACTACCAATCGCCTTCTACGGTAGAAGTATATGTTAATGCTCAAGAAAATTTCTTCTAACTCACTCTCTTTACAATCTTTATCACCTAACATTACATTATTCTACATTAACACCCCTATTAAACATAATATAGTGCATCGAATTAAAACTAACGGTCCGCCAATTAGTGCAAAGTGTCGAAGACTTAACCCAACACAATTACTGTTTTTAGAAAAGCATCTGCATGAACTGTTACGTGCTGGAATCATCGAGCAGGCAGACAGTCCTTGGAGTAAAACCTGATGGCAGCTATCGTGTCTGTGGCGATTACAGGCAGCTGAATGCGATGACAATTCCGGATACCTATCCAATTCCCTTCAGAAAGCATACTTCCAAATTCCTTTGCATCCAGATGATATGGACAAGACCTAATTTTGGCTTAAGAAACGCTCCTTCTTCCTGGTCCAGATTCGTCCAGAAGATTCTTACAGGGATGTATTACATTTATTTTTACCTCGACGATATATTAAGTTTTAACCGCGTCAGAACATTTGCATCATGTAAAAATGGTTTTTGAACGTTTGACTAGATACAGACTTTTGTTGAACGTTGATAAATGTGTTTTTGGGGTTAGTCAATTAGATTATTTGGGGCAATTTGGCAATTATTTGCCACAAGACTCAACTTTTTGTTTATGCACATTTTTTTCCCTTTTTGTTCTGTTTTTTTTAGTGAACTGGACTTTTTCTGCGCTGCCCTTGAAATCTCAAGAATTAAACACGCACCTGGAAGAACTAGAAGCAACTTCAAGCTAATTTAATTTTCTATGATGTTCAATTAGTTACGTTACTTGTATTGTTTTTAAAAAAGATCAGAAGTTTTTGTAGCTAAGATAGCATGCGCTTCACGTTTGGTGCGTAGCTTTTTTTCTTCTGCAAAGGGGGGGGGGGGGTACTAATGTAGCAGCAATCGTATTTTGGTAACTTAGCGACTTGGTTGCTATTTAGATAATATAAAACAATTCATAAAAGATTTTGTAAAGTGAAAACTTCATTAAAACTTTCTCCTCCAAATAGTGTTTTATTTATACCAACGAACCAAACTTTATAGTACCGCCCTCGTAAATTTTATAGCGAGGAGGATATTTTCGTGGCGGCGGCGCTTCCGCGTGATAGCAAAGACACTTCATTAGTCTTACGTCGATAGTTGGGCGACCTATCTTCTTTTTAGAGGTCGGTTTTTCATCCGGTTAAGCGATATTAAAGGATAGTTTTGGGTAGAATATTGATACTCGATGCAGGGTAACCTACTAATTAATTGCGAAAATGTTTCAAAAGTTTAGACCTAAGTCTTTTTAAATTCGGTTCTTGGAAAAGTTTCAAATTATATTATTAATGCGACCCTTGCCGTACCTAAATCGAGAAGTAATTACTGGAAAACCTTTAAAAGGATACGATCGCGAATGCAGATGACTTGCTTTTCTTTAAACCCTCATAAACGTTTAGATACAAAGCGGCCGAGATATAAAAAGTGCAGTAGGGAAAATTGGTCACTTTGTTCCCTTTTTTATAGACACGTATGCCGAATACCCTTACAAATATTTAAGATGCGTATGATATCCGCTAGTAATAAGGGTGATCAGGCTATAAATAAATAATTTATGATGTATACTTGCATACGGTACATAATGTGTTTAAGTTGCAGTTCGCAATTAATTGTTTATTCTTACTTCAATGCATCGTCGACTACATTATAAACTAAATGATCCGAAACCGACAAATGGTAGTTAGTGATAAGGTTTGTAGTTCTCTGAAACTGGGGAAATGCTTCGCATATTGTTCCTAACGCACAAAAATTGTCGGGAAAAGATAAGGGACGGAAAACTGTTCACATTACAGAAAAGAGATAAGTTATAAGATAGTGCGACTACGGAGCACGTGTTGATGACATAATCGATGAGCAGAGCGTGCGCGCCAAGGGGATGCAGTGTCAGTGTGGCGAGGGCGGCGGCCGTATAACAGTGCATGGCGCGAACAACGGGAAACGTGGGCCCCCCTTGAGGATGGCGGGCCGCCGCAGCAGCTCCATAGGCTGCCGCTCTCTTATCGGTCGACGCGCGTCTGTTTATGTCAATAACACCTACGATCCTTTAAAGGTAAAACTAAAAGTATTGCACTTCGAATGCAGAATACGTAGTTTTAGCTATCCGCTTTTCACACTTAACCAATTCGTTCACACTAGGTTGCCCTTCTACAGAACAAAAGCGTACTTACTGCTTGTAACTAACTTTACGGTTTGCTTCCAAGAGTCGGGGTTCGTGTCGAAGACCCAAGGATTTGGTCGAAACGTATTTCCGGAGTTCAGTTAAATTCGCGTTTTAATATAAAATTTTATTCCTGCGACGGATTTTAAAGTAATAAATCAACGCCGGGGTTAAGCATTTTACGGCTTATTTATGTATTGGGGTCATGAAACTGCAACTTCGCGCGAAGATTGCAGAAACTGTTTCTAGCGTGCGTCGTGTGAATAATTTAGTGGGCCCATACAACATGCAGGTTAACAGGTAATGACCGTATTAAAGTTGCACTACTTAATTTTAACTCCAGGCGGCAGTTTTTGCCGTTCTTCTCCGTCTACGGGCGGACACGGTGTTATCTAAATATCTTGAATAGGCTTTTGTTGTCTTGATAGGTACTAATACTCCGACGGTAATTACTACTCCAGCGCCACAATACATGATTTCGTAACGGATTTTCTTCCCCCTAATATATCTTGTCTGCGGCGGTTTGTTGAATACGCTCGTTGTAAGGCTTTTTTATTTGAAGTTCTTTTTGTTATCGAAGCTTTCTGGTCTTAATGTAATAATATCGATATTGCCAGCTGGGTCTCTTTGAAATTTTTGTTCAAATTCTATAACTCTCTTGATCATATCTGTAATCTTCCTTTGAAACTTTTCTTTAATCTTCTATGTAATTCTATCATATTCTTTAAAATTTTCTTTTTAAATACAAGCAAGGAAAATCATTCACCATCTTGGAGATTTTCTCAAATTTTTTCATCAATCCTTTGTAAGAGATTGCAAATTGGGATAATCTGCTAATGTGATTGCTACAATCTGCTTGAAACGAAGTATATCTTAATAAAGGTTTCTGCTGTTAGAACCAATTTCTAAGTTCAGCTAATGATATTACTATAGCATTGGATGCGGATCGAGGCTGTAAACGAATTCTATAAAAAAATTCTGGAAACTTCTGTTCTTTTTCGCCAGCTTCTTCATTTTTTGTTTAGTTTTTGGAAGAACATCATTTCTGATAGTACCGTTTAGTCATAAATAGTTTCGTTATGAACGAATGGTTTTTATATACAAGAGCGATGGGTAATAATTACGCACCACACGGTGTAGATAGATTGCGTCTAATGCCATTGTAGATACTTGAGTAATTTGAAAGAAAATTGGGTTTAAGCCTTGTCAAAATATGTTGCACTTGCTCAATAAAAGATGTCATTATTAACATTTACACATGTACGTATTCCATTGTTCCACTAATCAATAAAGTCGTTACTCGTAAAAGTGTCGTACTTATTGGCGCAACCATTCTTCGTCGGTGGTTTTCACTTCGATGTTCAAATTGAAAAGATGACCTTTTGACATTTTTGCCGGTCTGAAAATTATATGAAGACAAACCGGGATGGTATGATGAATGTTGAGCAGTTTCCAAGTTTTCAAGTTTGAATTGCAGTTGTAACTTACGGACGTGGGTTGGTCCACAAACAACACAGGTGCTCAGTCCTCAACGTGATTTAAAACTAGATCTGAGAATTTACACAATTTCGGTATATAGTTCCGATCTCTTTTACTTTCATATGCTAAATTGCCGAAAAAGTTTCGAAAGGTGAAAAGGACGTCGCTCCAAATTAGATGCCGAACTGAAAACTGCCGATGAAGAATGACTTACGCCTACCATAAGAGTTTTACGAGCGCCGAATATGTCGAACTGTGAATCAATGTCAACGTGTATTTACGTTACGGGTAATATTTTTGTTGTGCATGCTTAGAATATTTACCAAGTTTTAAAACTGTTGCAATTGAACCATTCTCGTAACAGCTCTTGACGATTAAAACACTTTGGAGATTCGAGATACCGTTCAATCCCTTCTTCGTTTCTATTGACGCCTCTATTGTTCTTTTGAAGTAACAATTTCCTCTCAACGCGTTTATGTTTTTGACTTTGCCAAGCCTATTTCTGCCAATTTAAACTTGCAGAAACGTCCAACTTCTCATTTGAAAATAAGCCGAACTGTCCTGTTAATTCTACAATTCTACTAAGTGCCAGTTATTGTCCTTTTTCCCGTCTAATATAAGTCCCTCCAGAGACTACCGTAGGTTTATTAATTTTACCCGCCATGATAAGTTGGCATTAATTTACCGGCTTAACGATGGTATAATTGCGGTCCGGTTTAGTTTAATTCTCTAAAGTAATCTGCTAATTTGCACGCTTGAATGAATCGCGTATTGGCGATCATAAACACACATTACCTCAGTAACATTGATTAGATGTGTATATCTTCTGCATGTGCAGCGGCGCCATGCGCATTGGTGGCGCTAGACTGCTTGTCGTTCAGTTTGTGCGTGTCGACGTTGGTAAGCGCAACTGCCATGCTAATAGCCGGAAATAAGCTCGAGTGCGGGAGATGTTTGGAAGTGCCATGTCTACTCACCACGAGAACGACTCGCTGTCTGCGGTGCGTTCAACCGCCCCTTTGCATGCTGCTTTATATTATACCCCTTCGAATTTTATCATAATCGCTGCGCACTGTGATTTTGTTTGGTGCACGCACGTTTTGCATATTTAAAGCGTTTTTTTGACTGTGCCATTTACTTTAACACTACTTCACAGTTTTCCTTTCTTACAAATATCAAGTTTTTTGCTAAAAAACTTGAACAAATCACAGAATCGCCCACTTTTATTATAGTTGTCGCCCAACTTGAATGAGGATGTACGCTTTCCCATCATGAATTAAGTTTCACTCTTTTACTTTATCTACCCTAAAGTGATCGTGTCTTTTTAATGAGTTTTTGAGTTCTCGGCAACTCGGTTTCAGAAATTTAATCGGACTCTTGAAATGCTTTCGAAAGGCTTGAAAAATTTATTGTCTATTTTTAATTTCAGTTCGAAACAACTTTAGGAATTTGTTCGTTTGCGCGAAGCCTTTTTCAATTTTCTAAATGCGACCGATCTTCTAGGTCACGAGTTTGCATTATACAAGGTGGCTTTGTTTTCATCTTACCACCATTAAAATCCCGAAAAGGGTTAGAAATACACAGTTTAGGCAAGAGTTGCCTGATTAGGACGGTAATTTAAAGATGATTTTGTTATTTCAAAAAAAGTTAGGTCTGGCTAAACTTAAGGGAAAAACTGAAAAAAGGTGGAATTTCTTTGCTTATAATCAGAATAGGTTAAAATCGTAAAGACAAAAGTTGTAGATTAATTTAAGCTGTATTTAATAGTAACATTATTACGATTTTGTTTTGTTTTTGAGTTATAACACAAACCTGTATTTGTTTAAATAGAGATCATATTATATTTTATTTAATGAATAAAAGCTAATTTTTTACCTATTTAATGATATAAAGTTTGACATACTTCATTTTAAATTTAATAAAAATATTGAATAAAATACCTTCTAGTATCAGTAGCCATCAAAAAAGACAGAAGGTTCTTCTGAATAAGAATATCCAATCTTATTGTTTTCATTATCATCATCAGTTTCCCTCTTTACCTTTCGGCGTGGAGATAAATTTCGCGGTGTATTAGCGGTGATGGGGAAACTAGTGAAACCGCTATTGAAGTGAAACGTCTTTGCCGGCACCTACATATTTTGTAGAAATAAAGCTTATTCGTGGAGACGGAGACGAAAATGCGCTTATCAACGATTATCTGGACATCTAAATGAAGAAAGTGTCCCTTTTAAAGTTGTTATCCTATTATTTGTGGTTGCTAAATGACCATTTTTATATTTTTGTAGTTAATAATGCACTTAAAAACAAAATTAATGTAAAATGCTGTAAAAATGAGCAAACTCCAGACCCTCGATCAGCTTCTAGGACCCTTCTCCACGTCTCTTCTGTACTGTACGCGGCACGCATTCGTAAAATTTTACTGCTTGGTCTATGTTTGGGTCAGTACCTGCCCGGCTTTGACGGACGTTGGTATGCACTGACGTTATACTTGAATGGACGGGGTAATCATGTTATCTATGCTAGCTAACAGTGATACGCAGTTGAACAGAGAAATAATTATTTGGTAATGCAATCTTTTCTGTTAAACTACACAATTTACAATACATTTTCAGTGATAACACGCTAAGAATTTGTGCCCTCGGCACTCATTTTTTTTTATAATGTGAAAGTATGTATCATTTTAAATTTAAGGTAAGCACTAGGGATGCAGCGACCAGTACTTTTTCACAATGCCGGATAACGGATATTCGATATTCGGTTGCTCAGCCGGATAGCCGGATACCGGATTATCCGGCGTAGTTTTTACTTTCGAAGTTGTTTCAGCTTAAATGCAGTAAAATTTAGGTTTTAAGACGACAATATCCAAAAATTCTTTTAGAAAATTCAAGGGTCGAGGGGCCAAGGCTCTAATTTTTTTAACTTGGAAATTAATGGTAACAGGGGGGTTAAGTGACTAAAATTCATGTTTGAGTACAATTGCTCACCTGTAATAGTAGAATCAAATATTGTAAACATATTTTTGTCTGTAATAATTTTTAGGGGAGAGTGGGGAAGAGGTTAGTACTTATACTCCTTACATGTTTTGGCTAACAGATTTTATTTTCTAGTTCATGGCTTTATTTTTTCTGAAAAACGTCGAAAAATTATTATTGGTTTTATTTTATGGCACATTACATATCATACTTGTATTCTTAAAGCAGGCGCGGGTTTAAGAAGTGGCTGAGATAGCTGTAGCCTTCCATCCTCAATTAAAAATTTGAAAACGTGTAAACAATGTCGGAGATATAACGCAAAAAAGGCTATAAGAAGAACAAACCGAAGAAAGAAACGAAAACATAAAAAATAACGAAGCACAGAAACAACTATTAGAAATTAAAAACCGATTAAATGAATTACATAAAAGCAAAAAAGGTAGATCATACTGTAACAAGAAGTTTACTAGTATATGCTAAAAAAATTATTATCATTAAAAACCAACCATGCCGATGTGGTTGTTACAAAGGCATTGCTAGAGTCTAAGAGTTTAAAAACACAAAAGAGGGAGCAGAAGAATGATAAAACAAGGTACTGACTCCCAAATTAAAACTGGCCAAAAATTAAATACTAATAAAATTTAATACTTTGGTTTTTAGTAAAGTTATATTTTTTATTATAGTTGCGTATAATTAAGTCCGTGATTCTTTACTGAAAATTTATTTTTAGTTGAATTATTGTTCAGTTTTTTTTTTAAATAAAAGATATATTTTAATCTAGTAAATTTTATAATATTCAGTATTACTTGTGTTCTTTCGTGTGAATATTGTATTTTTATATTTTTATACGAATGTTGTTTATTTCTTGTTCGCATTTTTACATTTTTTTTATAATACGTTTTATATAAAATTTTCTTTGCAAATTAAATACAATTTTTGTAAATAAACGTTTTTTATGCAATTTACTTTCCTAAAAAGATGTACCGATTTATAATTTTTTGTTTATTACTTCGATTATAATGCTGAACATTATGCAGTACAATTAATTTGTAGGCCTAAGTAAGGTCACTAAAAGGTCACTTTTTTGCCAAGTGAAATAGCGTCCAAGTCACTATTTTTTTTTGTTAAAATTAGTTATAAGTTTCTGTAACTAAAAGGGCAATTCTGAACCATGAACTCCACCAAAATATAACTTTCATACGCCACAGGCAAAAAGGTGCAAAAACTCGAGTGGTTAGCTAATAACACGATCGTAAAGTTAAACGTTTCTTTGTACCTGCATTTGGCGATAAGCAGACCGATATCGGCCTCTTTGCGGTTGCAGTTTTTATACACCTAACTTGAAATTTTACAATCATTAGTGTCAAAATAACACTTAACACCTAATAAATTTCGTTGGCTTTCAGGTAGAAACTCTGCACGTGTTCTAGAGGGTTTTATATTATAAATGCGGACGTTAAGGTTAAGATCAATAAGGGACAAATTTGTAAACTGTGGTGTTAGGGGTTATATTTCTAAATAGTTTTTCAGCTTCTGAATTTTTAAATATTAGACGGTTAGTGTCAAAACAACACTTATCACCTTATTAAGTGTTCGACTTGAGTGAAGGAAAGAATAATAGTATATAGCACAAGTTTTAAAAATAAACCGTCGAAAGAAGGGGAAAAGTTGCTACTTTTATTAAAAAAATTTTAATTTTGTTATCCAAAAATTAATGCCGTCTCATACATAAAAATTTATTAATTCTAAATTTTCCAAAAATATAATAGGTAAAAGACGTGAAATTCGACTTATACAATGACAAGACAAAAATGTGTTTTTTTTGTTAGGTAGATTCTCGAAAACAGTTTTTATAGACACAGTTTTAGCTTTAAGGGTTATCCTACTCAGCTAACTGCTAACACACCTTGTAATTCTGCTTGAATGTGACGTTTTTTCATGTCACATTTCATACGATTCTAACTCAACAACGAAAACATCTTAAATTGTCGGCTTCCTTTTTCCCAATTTTCAATACGTCGTGCTCATAACAGATAAGACAGATGCGGTTGAGGATAGCAGTTTTATTAATTTTTGTCAGTTTCATGTGAAAAGCCGATTGTGCTTGGTTCTTGATTTTACTTGTCAGTGCGGTTGAGTGCGGATTATTATTTACAACATAAATTGTAATATTTTAAGATTTTTTTGTTTGGCCCTAACATTGTCAGATGTTCTTAAAACGCATTTAAATCGATCATGCCCAGTTTGAGAAAACTTTCGTTGCGGCGCTATTTCGTATAGCTTCCCTCCGCGTCGTTATCAAAATCGGAAACCGCCCCTGCTTAAAAGTATCATAAATCTAAGCGATGATGAGTCACTACCTGCATACCATAACTTAAAGAGTATGCACGAACCCTATGACCTTATTCTGTAGTGTTTTAGAGAGAGAGCACCGAGACAAGGAAACTACTGAATGTACTATTTCAAGGATGTGCTAATTAGATCTAATATTGTTTTTTGTTCACAATTAATATTGGAAATCTGTCAAGGAATTTGATTGTTACAAGAATTTATAATTTTTAACAATTGTTAAAACTAAAACATGTTCTGTACTGATAAATCCAACACCATCAAGAAATCAACTGACATAACCTAACATTATATGGTTTTCATCGATATTTAAATAAAGTACTGAGGCTTAACGATCAAGTGCATTTTATAAGGTTCCTTGTCTTGGATCTCTGTCACATGTCACATGTACTGCAAAATTGAGACCTGCATATCATAGCAACAAGCGGTTCATGCATCCTCTTTATGTTATACATATAACAAATATGAAAAAATATACAGGGTGTTCCATTAAAAATAAAAAAACTGCTATCACTTCCGGTTAAACCGGAAGTCGAAATTAACACCGTTTTATGTCGTAATATGCATTTTTATGTGTGTGTTACCTAGAAACAATTTGAAATTAATAATTTAAAAATTGAAAATGGCCGATTGTTACCTGTTCTCGCGACCACACGGTATATTACTTCGTGGTTTTAATAAATAATACTTATTTATGTTGTTTGAAATCATTTCAAATTTTTAACTCGCGTAAATGCTGATCTCAATAATATAAATTTAGTAATTGTACCCGATACTGTATTCTACTCTTACTTTTAATTGTTTTAGTCTATACTTTCAAATAAAATTGCATTCATAATCTCTTTTACTTAAAGAAAAATCTCCGGCCGGATATTTCATATTATCCGGCCAAACCGAATATGCGGTGAAATGGCCGGATAACGGATAAAAACCGAATATCCGTTGCATCCCTAGTAAACACCAAATGTTTTAATATGAAAATAATTTCAAGCACCTTGATGCTTATACCGTGGTATTCATTAAAACAAACAATCAAAAATAAATTCTTAAGCATGGTTTTCTGACAATAATGGTGGAAAACAATTCAAAAACAAAAGTGTTAAGTGTGGCAGCCTAATGCTAATAAATTGTTTTTATTATTTCATCAATTGGCCACATGTAGGAAACAAATTTAACCAATTGTATTAAAAACGCAAGATTTTTAATAACTGCTTAAAATGGTTTCCGAAATATTTTGAAGAGTTATTTAAAAAAAAGGTAATTCAGAAATGGAGAGCGTTGTCACTCAGTTTTTACTAAATATCGTGGTCGAATTTAAAATTAAGTATCCTATTTTGTCTATTTTTAATTTATAAACACAGGTATTTTAATTAGTAGTAATTCCAGGTTTTTACTTTTTCGTTCGCATCTAATAATTTATGATATTTTGTTAAATACGAAATCATCATTAAATTGCCTAGTTATTCAACTTTTATCTAATTTAACTAACTCCGCATTCTTAGCCGTTTCCGAGATCCTAAAGATGGTGAGATGAACGTGAAGTCACCCTGTCACATTTTATATATTCGTTTTGAAAGACGTCTTTATTCTTAACGTCGGATTCGTATTTTATTCAGCTCTGAAAAAATTGTATCGATACCATGCTGGTACTACAGAACTTGTAATTTTTTTTTGTTACCTTGTTCAAACTCCTCCTAAGAATCCTTCTCTGGCATAAGTAGTATTGGTTAATTATTTTATAAAATCTATTTCATTCTTAATTTTTTCTCATGGTACAATGAGCTTTATCTTATTTTTGCTGGTAAATAATCTAAATTTTGCTGAAAGTTTCTACTTAATTTTAAAAACGAATTCTTTATTAATGTTTGGGTAACGTGCGTTTCCAAGTCATTAATCACTTAAAAATTCCCATCCAAACCTGTGCACCTGCTCATTTGTCCTTTACACAGCAGTAGGTTTCTTACGTCGAGATTTTCAGAATTCGACCTACCTACTGCTTGAAGATGAGTTACCACAGAGAACTTGCGTGAAGCATCGTCGCTAAATTGAGATTAAATTGTAATAAAGCCTTCTGTATCTTTGCCCTTTCGAAGCACAATTCGAAATGACGGTCACGTCTGTAAGAGGTTTTAATTCTCCCCGATATAATATGTAGCGGACGTTTACCTCACGAGGGTGATGTAATCTATGTTTTATACAAAATAAATTATCAGTAGGCATAACAACACAAAGCTGGCTGGCATTTGTTGCTACGTTGTGTTCAAAACTTTTAAATGCAAAATACTAAATTATTCATTTTTAAATTTGATAAGTACAAAATCAATTTGATTTAGCGCTGGAATTTTGACCAGTCCTAACTAATTATGTTTGCTTCTGTTTGTGCTAATAAAATATTTAAACGGTAGGGTACATCACAGTAATTACGTTTGTAATATTAATGGAATCAACTTGTGAAAGGGCGGATGCTTCTACTCTTTTTTTGCTGGTAGAACACGGTGTACGATTATTAGCCCAGTACTCGTTTTCATTCATTATAATATACAAACTAACACCATTTTTCAACCCTAAGTGGGATTATGTTTAGTACTATAACAAAAATGGGCAAAACAGGTAGCTGGTACTTTCCCATACTTTTTACGTTTTAAATATTCTCGCGCCAATAAGTGATAGAAATTTACATCTAGTCATCTCCAGCTGGTACAAGCCGCCCGCTCCAGACCCAAGGCGTTGGTCACGTACGGCCGCTCGCGTACTACGTAAAAGCGACCCCGGATTAAAAATCGTTATAACAACTTTATTTATAGAGTTATCAAAAATACGCGAAGAACGAAATATGTTTTTTTATTAGAGCTAATTGACAGGCGTAGTTAAAAGTACGTAACTGCCGACAAACGCAATGTTAATATTAAAAAGTATGGGTTTTTTTCTTAATTTTTAAAAAAGGTGAAAATTTTAGCAAATCCTAATAAAGTACTTCAAACAGCCTATCGAACGCATAAAAGTTTATAGCGATGGGTGTTTGCGTTTTTGAACAAATAATTAATAAAGTTCAAAATCTTCAAAAATTCCTGGAGGGCGTCAGAGTAAAATTTTGACGATAATAAAAAAGAAATTCATAGTTTATTGCAAGCTCTATCGCCCTAGAAAGTTTAAAAAAAATCTTATGGGCAGTTTTTGAGGAATCTTGATTTGAAAATGTTCGAAACTTTGAGCCGCCAGTATATTTACAATTTTCATATTTCCAAAAATATTTTGCATCGCCGGATTATACTTATTAAGGGCTATCAAACAATATGACAATTTGTATTGATTGGATATTTTGTTTTTGAGTAATCGGGTGTTAATGCTAAAATTTTCGTAAAAACTCGTAGCGGCCTTAATTTTAAAGATACAACATTTGGTAAACAAGAATTTGATTTGCCTTTAGATGCACTACAACGCTATGTATTCATAAAATCAAAAAAAGGTTAGAAAAAGAAAACTATACCAAAGAAACAGGAATAATTTTCGTTTCCGGTTCCGATTAACTACCTTGCAATGAACTACCTGCAACTAAAAAACTTCGACACCCCACATCTTATACGAATCAGGCTAGGGGTTCCGGAGATATAGGAGATCGAACGCACTCACCTACCCACCCACAGACAGACATTTTTTAAAAACCACTTTTTTGGGTTCCTTGTACCCCAAAACGCATATTTCCGTTATAATCTGAAATTTGAAAGTTTGCATGAAGTCATAACTTTCCTTACTTCAGTAGAAGTATGGGAAAGTAGAAATACCGAATAATATACTAAAATTCTTACAGATCTAAATGCGCCCTTCTCCTGACTCATAGTATGTGAAATTATACTTGGTTAGTTATGGTGATTTAGATCTGGTCTCTTAAATTTGAATGACGAGCGCTGAAAAGTTTTGTGTGACATTGGCAACGTACTCAAGGAAAAGCTTTTGTAGGTAGATTTAGAAAGTAATCGAGAAATTTTTCTTATCGCATTTAATCGATAGTGTATATTTAGCAGAAGAAATTTAATTTTTTTATGGAATAAAATACAGCAGATTCGTGAGTGCTTTTTCCGCTATATTAAAGGGCTGTGATTTTATTTTTCCTGTTTTTCATTATACAGGGTGAGGCAATTATTTGTATATTTGAACCTAATTGCTTTATTAATATGACAAATATAAAAAAAGAATGTTTGAAACAAAAGTTTGACGCGTTCGGTTGTTTTTTCTACGTTCAACTGTTTAAAACGCATCGAGGTTCACTTGTTTTTTTTTAATGACACGCAGTATGTTTTTTATAGTTATCTTATAGAGAACTAAATTCTCTTTTCAATAATGTCAATTTTTAAATACCTTGCCGTTACGATTTATATGAAAAAAAGAAAAAACAAAAAACCATTACGCTGCAGTTGGCCATGAACAGATATGTACAATTACACTTTGACATTAAAATTGTAAAAGAATGGTAAATCCACATGAATTAATTACTTTATATATATAGAGTGTTTGAATCATTGTACCTAGGTTTTTCACCTAATGTATCTACACAAAGACGCGCCTAGCAGCGCCTGCGGTGCGTGCACCGCACCGCACGCGGGCGCTTTCGAGGTTAGGTTAAAAGGAGGCGCCATCGAAAGGGGGGCGCTATCAAAAAGGGGGCGCCATCGAAAAGGGGGCGCCATCGAAAAAGGGGCTCTAGTTCTTAAAAAATACAAATAAATAGAAAACCCGAACCGGACCCCTCCTAGAACCCAGTTTTTTTTTATTAAATACAAACTAGTTCTAACGATATCGGTGCAACCGCAAACCTAGCTGAATATTATAATAAATTAAAATTTTTTTGTAAATTCATTTTGTTTTCTGGCTAAAGTCACAATAAATAAATCAGAAAAACAGCCATTTTGGTGCGTAAAATTGTGTATTTTTTCTAAAATTTTTCTAAATTTTCCGGAGGAGAAGCCCCCTGGCTCGCCTTTTCATCGCTACTTACGATGGGGATGCCCAAACTTGCGTAGACGCGTGCCTGTATCTACATAAATTGTTAAAAATAATTATAGTTTTATTTAAAACTTTCTAATTGTACATAAGTAAAGTTACAGATGAACAAATAATTACTATTTTAATTTCAGTAGAATATTCAATTATTCATAATAAACTTAACTAAATGTCAACCGAGGAGTAACCCAAATGCACGTGTTTTGCACCGAAACATACTAATTTGACGATCTAAAAACAAACGAATGTCTGTCACCATAACAACGGCTTTGCATTTCTTAATGTTTACTTATTTGGCGATCCGTAATGTTTACGAAAACAAACTAATGTCTGTCACTATAGCAACGGCTTTGCATATGTTAATGTTGAGCTTGTTCCATTGCAATATTAGCATCATCAATTGTGCTTTGAGTTTATTAAATTAAATAATAAAAATGAATGGTTGAAATTATTCTCGAGAGGAATTAATAGATATGGTCTTTCGTTTGGGCGAATGTCAAAGGAATATTCACGCTGCTGCACGTTTATATGTAGATCGCTATCCTGATCGTAGGCATCCCCAATCTCTACCTTTTGAAACGTTATTGAATAGATTTTTGAGCATTGATAGTGTGATGTACTCTGAAAAGCACAGAAACAATCTTGAAAACGACTACGAACTTTTTGGTTTAACCCCCATGTAAGTCAACACCAAATAGCACGGATGCTAAATATTAGTCAACGTAAGGTAAGACGACTGCTAAGAAAAAATAATTGATGTGCGTATCACATCTCCCTCAATCTAGAATTACACGGAGAAGATTTTCAAAAGCGAATAACGTTTTGTGACTGGGTAGTAAACCGAATGCGACTATTGTTTCTAACGTTTTTTTTCGGACGAGGCTACATTTATAAGCAACGGAAAAGTAAATAGGCATAACATGCACTATTACTCTACTGAAAACCCTCGCTGGATGCGAGAAGTAAATAATCAGCGTTTGTGGTTCTTAAATGTTTGGGGAGGTGTAGTTGGAGACTACGTTATATATATTTTTTAAGACACTTTTGCGAGAAGTCACATATTTACAATTTCTATATAATTAATTTAACCTTTTGATGGAAGACGCCAATTTATAGTTACGACAGTCGATTAAAATTAAAATTATTTAAACCAAGTTTTTGGTTTAAGGATAGAGAAAGGCGGTACAGTCGCTTGGACACCAAGATCACCGGACTTGACGCCCATAGACTTCTTCCTTTAGAGTTACATCAAAAATGCTGTTTATACAACTATTCTTACAACAGCAGAGGACATGTAAGAAAGAATAAGGGCAGCATCCAACAGCATTATCCCTGAAATGCTTAGGAATGAATGTAGAAATTTTATTCAACGAATTTATAAATGTATTGCTGAGGAATAACCAACATTTAAACATTTAATTTAAATTATCCTTTGTAATTTACGTTTAGTTAAATTTGTCATAAATTTAGTTTTTTTGTTTTCTCTACTCCTGACTTTCTCCTTCTGACTGAATTCTCTATATGGCCTGTCGTGTTACGAAATATTTTGCAAAATAGTACCGATCCTTGAAATTGTCGTTTATTTCTAAGTGTACTTGGTTGTAAAGAAAAGAAACTCAACTTCAACATGCACTGCTGTTTAAATCCATAGCTTTAAAAGATGATCGCGTTTTTCTCGAAAGTTTTCTGGTAAAGGTAACAATTTGCGCTAACTAATCACTAACTTAACCGCAGTTTTAGTTTTTTCATGCATCGGTTAATAGTGCTTTGTTGGAAAATGCTTAATCCAGCAGGCCGTATAGAGATATCAGTCAATATTAATCCAGATAACCAGGCTAATAACTGTTTAAATAACATATTTTGTTAACGGCATTAACATTTATTCTTTTAATTGCGTTTGATTGTAAAGAGAAGTCTTCACACTTCACAGTTAGTAGTTTCAATAGCGCTCCTAGCTTCTAACATTGCATACCCCTAAGGCATTTTTAATATCAAATTTCATCCCAATCTGGTTACTCGCTTTTGAGCAAATATACGTTAAAGCCAAAATTTTCGAAAATTCTAGAAGGCGTCACTGAGAAATTAATGAGCCGTAACATAAATCAAATTGTAGCTCATCTACAGCTTTATTAACCTACAAAATTAAAAAAGAATCCTTAGAACTGTTTCTGAGCAATAGTTTTTTTGAAAATTAAAATTTTGAAAAAGTGGATTATTTTTTGGTTTTAATTTTTCAAAACTTTTATGCACGTAGTAACATTGTCTACTTAGAGCTATTACAGTACCAAATTTGATCCCGAGTTGCAAATTCGTTTTTGAGTAATAGGGGTTACAGCGAAACTTGAACGAAAATCGCAGGGCCGCCATTTTAAAGCTAGAAAGTTTCCAAAAAAATGTCTCTAAAGTCCTCTATCAGATTCCGCGTTCAAATGTAAAACAGTTTGTTTCCGAGGAAAGTGCTCCCAATAAAACATGCCAAACTTCCGTTTCCGGTTTCGAATTTTTTTCAAAAGCTTATTTTGTCGGTCAGTGTTTGATATACCCCCACATACTTACCCACCCACCCAGCCACGGACGAGAGTTTTTGAAAAAACATTTTTTTAGGTTCTTCGATTCCTCAAAACATGCATTTTTGTCAAAATATCGAATTCGAAAACTTTCATGCAATCAATAGTTCCCTAAACTCAAAGATTTTTTAAGAATGCGGAAAAGAAGGTGAACCGTTACCAAAACACCTTTATTGACTTTTCCTCTCTTTCTTGATCAGTTTCAGGATTACAGGGTAATAAGTGTTGGACCACTCTGTGGTATGTACATACTTAATTATTGTAATAATTTAGAATATACTAAAACACAGAAGAGCTATTACAAATTCAAATGTCGGAGTTCCGGTTTTAAACTCTGAACTCCGAATTGAGACTCAGATATCTGAGTTTTTAATTTTGACGTTATTAATGGCTCTTCTATGCAAAAAACAAGGAGACATATGTCTTATAGAAATGATAAACGTTTTATTTACAATTAATGCAATAATTAGTTTGTAGCAGTAGTGAGTAGTTCAATAATGGAATATTTGTTTTATTGTTATTGCGAAAATCAAAATAGTTTTATTAATTTAAGGCCTGTTGTTGTTAATATTTACATGTATTTTTGCATATAATTATACTTATTTTGCCAAACTCGGTACTTCGAGTGTAACGCTCAGATAAAGAATTTATAAAAAAAATATCTTTTAAAAACTGCCAACGCGATTTTTCTTTTAACTTTAAAAGCTGTTTGCAGTGACCTATAAATTTGTGTTTTACTTATCTCCCAAATTATAGTCTGACGACTTCTAGGGATTTTAGAAAAATTTGAAATGGTTATTTATTTATTCAAAAACGCAAACGCCGATCGTTATAAACTTTTATCAGTTCGATAAACTACGAATTTGAAGTACTTTCATAGGATCAGCAGGAATTAAAAAATTAAGAAAGAAAAGATACTTTTTAATGTTAACAGCGCGTTTTCCGACAATTATGTGATTTTAACTACGCCTATCAATTAGCTCTAGTTAAAAAATATACTTTTTAAATAAACCATTTATATCGATTTTTAGGTCGATATCCGCTGTAGGGCGGGCGGTTCCGTTCTTACTATTCTTATACGGTATGCGACACCATAGGTTTGCCTATATAAATTGTTTTCTTAGAAATCTAACATACGGTGAAATGAGAGAAGTGCTTAAGACAAATTCGAAACGTTTTCACCGAACTCTTTAGCTTCAAAATGGCGGCCGCTACAATTTTCTGAAAATCTCGACTTTAACGCCCAGTTACTCAAAAAGCAAATACGGCAAGTATTAATATCTAGTATGGCAAAGTCCACTCGAAGTCCACATTTCAGCTTTTTTTCTCTTTGTTTTGTTTCAATTTAAAATTTTTAAATAAATCAAAAATACTAAAATTGTTGTTGTAAAACGGTTTAATTTGCTTTTACCACTATACATTTTACACTACCTATCTTAAATGTTGTTTGGTGTTAAAAACCTCAATGTGGTGTAAATTTAAAGAAGGTAAAGTTTTTACTTTTCTAGTTCTTTTGGTATACTTTCCGGTGGTACTCTTGTTTTCCAACTTTAGAAAGTATTGGATTTTTCTCTAATCTGAGCCACCACTTCTGCTGTCTGTGACTTGAGTTTTGTTCTAAAATATTTGAGATACTAACTTACTTTAAATTTAAGCATATATTGTGCTGATCTTTCTGCAGTACACAATGGTTTCTCCCATGTTACTAATTTAGTTTAAAACAGTGCGCATTAAAATTTTCCTCTTTAGTTAGTCTTAAAACAGGAGAAAATAAACAAAACTTCATCAAAATTTCTTCCCACTCTCTCATAAAAGATTTTATTAAAATTTGAGAAGACCTTAATTATGAAACAAGGCACGGCGTTAATAAGAGTGTAGAGAAATTTCGTGGTTACAATTAATACCATTAAGGTTTTAAAACTCGTCTCCTTTTCCCTTACAGGGTAAAGAAAACTTAAACTGAAGCAAAACTCAGAAATACAATACACACAACTTTTTGAAGCAAATTATATTAATATTACAGCTATAGTAGTTTCGATGGCATTTACGTCTATTAAGACATACTAATGTGGAATCGTGTGACTTTTGTGGATGTTTTAGAAACTATATTGATTTTGCTTTAGTTAAGACAATAGATAAGTTATTACGTTAATTTTATTGATCTGAGTATGTCTGAGATTTCCGAGTTACTGGATTCGTTTGCTACATTTAGGAAAGTTTCTGAAAATATTGTGTTCATAAAACTTTCCTAAATTTGTTATGACATAACTATTTTATACCCTCTATAGAGCACATCAAAATTGAGAAATTAATTTTTATTGTATTCGGCTAGATTGTATTTTGAAAATTTGTGCGTTTCCAAACAATATTTTTTAATGGGTTTGACATTTGACTGTCATTTATTCAAACTAACAGAACTCATGGTGTACATCCCAAGCATTTTATTAAAACTTTTTTTAAATATGCAAGCTGAATAAGTCGTGTCGAGATGTAAGAGCATAGCTCGTGCTCGCGTAAAGTTGAGACAGCTCCGGCTTTAGTATGTAGATTATGGAGCCATCTGCATGTAGCAGCAATCAGTGAAAATAGTAAACAGACTAATTTACTTGTGAAAGAAATAATTACATGCACTGTGTTGATTTAGATATGAGACATGGTGTTTTAGCATGTAAAATTAAACTATTGCAAATGTTGGTTCCCCAAATAAATTAACAACATTTATGGACCCATCTGTGCTTCCAGGAGTGTTAGAGTATAGCTAAACGGTTGAATAGCTTTTAATGTTTTGTTGTGGCTAGTAAAAAAATTTTTCTTTGTTACTTGTGCGAAATAGAATAAGGTCATATTATTTTTTTGATTCAACATTTTGTATAAATACGTCTTAGTCAACACCATGTGAAAATCTATTTATTGTTATTTTGTTCTCCATCATTGCTATTAATATCACATTTATGTGTGTATGTTAAAAAAGCACTTACGCAAGCTTTTGAAATATGTCGCGTTACCACTCTGCCGCGCCGGCATACGTAGCTAGCATTAGAGACGCGATGTGTCGTTCTGCGAGTGTGTGTTGTTAATGCGCTTAGCAACAGATTATGTTCTAGCGACGCATTCAAATATTGTATAGTATGGAATCCTGTTTCTCTAGCGGGCGATTGTGCAAGCGAATTTCTGCTTTATGCAATAGGCGCGTAAATATATGGTTTGTGGCGCCTGGGGACTCCTACCATTAAAAGCTGAGACAGAGGCGAGGGCTTCGGATTTAATATACAAGTTGATTATAAATTCAGGGACACTAGATTTGCTCATTTATTATTGGCGTTAGAAAAAATGTGAATAAATAAAAATTATACAGTTTTCGGTGACGAGTATTTTGGGCTCACAAAACAAAATGGCCGATTTCCGGTTTAAACGGAAGTGACTATATCTTTATTTTTTAAAAATAGAACACCCTATATTTTAAAGCTAATTCGATTTTACGATAAATTCTGTTCAAAAAAATATAAGCAACTATAGCCTTGATTTAAAGCAATGTATATACCAGTGGTAATTAATATAAATACAATGATCTTAGGGGGCTGTTATTAAGAAAACAACAAAAACATTAAAGACTTATTAGAATGACCTACTATAATGAATTGTGAAATTTATAGGAATTGGTTGTTTGTTTATTGCTTTTATTAATTTCTTAATAACAGCCTTCCAAGATCACAATGAATTTATAATAATTACCACTAGTTATATACAATATTTTAAATTAAGATATCTCGCTTATTATTAACTTTAGGGCTATACTTGTATTATAATTTTTTGAACAGAATTTATAATAAAATCGAATAAGCCGTAAAAATGCAGGTTGTTCTACTTAAAAAGATAAAAATATAGTCGCTTCCGTTTAAACCGGAAGTGGACCATTTTGTTTTGTGTACCTAATATACTCCCGCCGAAAACCGAACAACTTTTAGTTATACATATTTTCTCTAGCGCCAATAATAGATGATAATAGATTTATACCTCTATAGAAGAAAAAACACTCAAACTGTGGAATAACAACACTTGACAAATACAGCACCGTTCCACACAAGTAACTCAATACCAGATACGTATTTCGACAGCAAAGCTATCATCATCAGTGGTAAACTGACATTCCGTGTCAGTGTCAGTTTACCACTGATGATTATAGCTTTGCTGTCGAAATACGTATCTGGTATTTAGTTACTTGTGTGGAGGGGTGCTGTATTTTTCAAACTTCTATAGATAGATCAAGTTATGAATTTCAGCATTATACGCATTAACATGGTTTTTCTAATACATCAAAATAAATACATCGTTTTCTACGTTGACGTTGGAGGGAAATTTTTAATTTTTCTGTCATTAGATTTATTTGTTTGGTAAAAGAACTCCGTGGTATGTTAAACCCTTCCCTTATTTTCCGGCAAGTCTTGAAGATGTGCTCATTAAAATGTAAAATAAAAATGCTAATTTCGAAAATGAAAACGTTTCCGCATTTTTTTCCCGCAAATTTGAATAATGTTCTAGATGTGAAGCTTTCATCGAAATTTGACTGTAATTCCTTCTGTGCATTGACGCCTTAGAGGATTTAGTTGAAATTGTCAGATTCCCTAACCAGACGGAAAATGATATTGCGTCGTTTTCTCTTCTACTATACAGATAACGGGGAGCAACCGCCAGAATAGTTTTTTTAAAGATTAGTTTTTATTCAGAAATAATTAGAAACTTGTTAAAGCCGATGTTAATAAACCCAATTGTTAACTAATTTGCGGATGGCGTATTAAATATAATTTTACCGTGAATATCTAGTTTAAACTACCTAATACTCAGTTGTAGCTTATTATAGTAGGTACCGAAATGCCAATGTCGGTTTGCTTTGGTACTGCTTTTGTAGGAACTAAGCGCGTACATTTCTATTGTTTCCATTTAATTTAATTTAATCACGGAGCATTATTAACTACTGCAGGGATTCGCATAGTTGTTACGTTTGTGTATATCACATACAGTTAAGAGAGGGAATTTGGTTAGGGTAACAAGAGTATCTTACAGATGCTAAATATTGAATAGAATTTTAATTTTTTTAAATCGCTAAAACGTAGAGTTATTGGAGACCTTGTATATTTAATAAGTTTAGGAATGGAACTGTGGGATCAATAATTTTCTAAGCTTTTGCTTTGTTGAACTGCACAATTTATTGCAACAGTAGTAGGTAGTTTCTTTCTAATACTGTCATCTACATTTTTGATGCTGCTATGGTTTTTGTTGTACGATAATAAGAGAGCTAAATTATTTATCTACTATTAGAGCTATCCATACAATGCTTTCATTTTTAAACGACCAGCCTCAATAACTATCGATTTTAAGTGAATTTGATTTAAACAAAAAACATGTCGATTTAGATATGGAGGGGGAAATTTAAAACCAACATTAATTAAATTTTAGGCTTCACCCCCCTTATCCCCAGCTACCCCTACTTTGAAATTTCAAATAGCACCCCCTACCTTGTGATACATTATTATAACGGTGAAAAAAATCCTCATCCACCCACGTTAAAAAAAATTCAGTCGATCCGTTTACCAGATAGAATTAAAAGTATTTTATCTTCAGAAATATTCCATAGCACGTCTACCTTGTAATACATAATTTTAAAGGTAGAAAAAATCCTCATCTACTCACCTTAAAAAATTGGGATTCAGTCGATCCGTTTATGAGTGAATTTTCGAAAATTCTAATATGAACCCACAAATAATTTATTTTCAGCAATATTACAATTTTCGAAAATTCACTCATAAACGGATTGACTGAATCCAAATTGTTTAACGTGGGTAAATGGGGATTTTTTCACCTTTAAAATGATGTATCACAAGGTAGGGGGTGCTATTTAAAATTTCAAAATAGGGGTAGCTGGGGGTGGCATGGTGAAACCTAAAATTCAATTAATATCGGTTTTAAACTTCCCCTTCCATATGTAAATCATGTTTTTTGATTAAATCAAATTTACGTAAATTGATAGTTATTAAAGCTGCCTAGTTTTGAAATGAAAGCACTGTGTAGTAAATCCCTAACTGTCTCACCATAACACCACGACGGGCTCTTGCTTCTCTACAAAATTTACCACATAATGCTACGACGGCCCTTTGCAACTCAGCTCACTTTATGGGTTGTTTTCCGCAATTATTTATCTTGCTGTTACTGCTGTTGCTATAATTTGGTTATTTATGGTTTACTAACGATAAACTCTAAGTAGTAATAAAATTTGCTTTTAGACAAGACGGAAATGCTTGTTGCTTAGACTGGACGTTTCAAATACCAATGATGGTCGACGTCAGAACAAATCAACAGTAATATATTCTCAATTTATTCTAATGCAATTAAAAAATTTCGGCATGTTTAAATTGATAAATTTTCGTTTATTTATTAGAAGTAAGAAATAATATTGCCTTATAGCTATTACAAATTTACATTACAAGCGATTTTTAAATTTTAAAATAAATACGGCATCTCCGGCTTACGGTGCTCGTGCTGCTATCAGAAGAAATGAACCGAGTGAAGTTATCGTATATTGACGATTTACGCTTATGTTTCAAAATAGGCTAGGAATTAACAACAATAGCAAACTAACAAACAGCTGCTGAAGATCTAGCGGAACCCTCTAACCTACGCCTTTTTACGTTCCTATACTTTTTAGCATTAATTTCATTAAGAGTTCAAGATTTTGACGGAAATACATGGTTTGGACCTCTAGGAACCAAAATTTATGGTTTTTACAAATGTATGGCCTTTAAGTGGGTGTGTATGTGACGCCTCATACCCCCAGAATAATTAATTAATCCGATTTCGCTGAACTTAGGAATGTGGACGTAATTTTAAAATGTACGAATAAAATAAGTATTTAAAAAACCGAACCGGAAGCGGTAGTTGCATGTTTTTTTGGTAGCATTTTTTTAGAAATCGAATTCCTAATATTAAATAACGGAATCCGATAGAAGACTTAAGTGCAAAGCGAATGCTTTTTTTTTGTAACGCACTAACATTTACCTGGCCGCTCATGAATTTTTGATAATTTCAATTTAACGCATTTTTGCTCAAAAACGAGTTGACAGGTAGGGATGCAATTGGGTGCTATAATAGCCTTGGGGTAGCAAAACGAAACTATGTAAAACAATTCTTTTACAAATAAGAAATTGACGAGTGTAATTAAAAAAAAATATTGCTGTAAAACGGCCACGATTTCTTCTAAACTTTGTAGTCTCAGCCACATAGAGATAGGCTACAATTTGGTTTGTATCACAGTTCGCTTATTTTTCTGTTACGTCTTCTACGAATTTTTTAAAATCGAATATTTATGCCCCTTCATTTAATAAACGGGGGACGATAAAAGATTTTCTTTAAGCGAAATTGCTCATGAAGCATAAACTTGACAAGTTAATTGTTAGGTGTCGTAGAAATAAGGGGTGTTCATTTTTGCCTTCCTACCCTATTTTTGGCAGACGAATTTGTTCTCTTATTTTTAGTTTTCTTTAATTCCAACGAATCTTTTTCCAAAAAAAACAGATTTTCAAAAAGTTTATACTATCATGTTTATAAGAAAGAAAAGATTTGCAACTTTTTCTAGCTGCGTATTAGAGGGGACGTTACTGCTCTTTAATGATATTATTTTTATGTGTAAGTTTCAGTATCGTGTAGTATGTACTTATATTATGACTATTATACAGATATGCTCTCGGTACAGCAGTAAAAATGGTAGGATATTATTGTAGTCCATGTTGGGGCGTAACACATTAATAATAAGATACTTTTGAATATATGATAGGTATTAACATCTAAAGCATTGAAGAGTCTAAGTCAGTTTTTGGTAACTTACAAAAAATTATACTTATCGCGCGCCGTTTGGGTTGCATAATTTCAGCTGCAGCCGCATTCCTCTCGAGTTGAGACAGGTTGAAGACATCGGGATTTAATATATATAGAAAGAATTGCAGCAATCACTATATAATTCATAAAACTAGGACATAGATCGACATACTTGGTTACCTTCTTTATTATTAAAGAAGAGAAACAAAAACATCGTGGGGCTCAGCCCATGGGTTTTCCTAGTTTTTTTTGACTGCGGAAGGAAGCAATTTTGGTGGTACTTTTAGGATTCATTCAATTTAATTTATTGTAACTTTAAATTGACTTCTATTTTTAACACAATTGAGAATATTTTAATTCCCTTAATGGATATTAATCCCAAGAGACGCTAAAACGATTTACCATTCAACAAGTTTATGTTACGCAATAAAAGTGGTTTCTGTTTATTTCGTGTTAAAAGGCATGGGTTTACCTTTTTTTCTTTTTCTTTCATACACCTACCTGTGTGAAAGGTTATTCTAAAGCTTGCTATATATTTTGATTGGAATGTTGATATTCTTGTGCTATTTCAGTTGATTGTGGACATCAACGGACAAGTTGCGCTCTTCCGCGACCTTCTAATTCACATAGGGCAAGCGAGAGACTGCCCTGAATTGCGTGAGAAGATCCGGAAGCTACGGCGAAGTTGTGTGGAAGCATGTAAACACACCAGCCAACTCATTTTACCCCCACTGCGCAGGTAAGATGCTCGTGTAACGTCTTACAAACTTACACTAGGGATAGTGTTAAACAATCTTAGCTGTAGAAAATAAACAAGGTACCCACGGGTACATTATTCCTTACCCTTTAATGAAACTGCGCGGCAAGCTTCCTGCATCTTTGTTACCTGCAATAACTGTTGGTCCAACAAAACAAATTGGAGGTTGACTGCTTGTTTTATAAACATTTTGTTTTACTTTGTTTGCAAGTGTCATTGCTTTCAGTTCCTCCTATGGTTTTCGGGAGACACAGTATTTAAACATTTTTGGGTAAAATATGGCCGCTCTTTACTAAGACCGCTTATGTACAGATTATCCTTGCACACCCACACGTTTATCTACATGATAAGATACATCCAGACAGTGAAATACTTCCTAGAGCTTGTCAAGAGTAGATGGGTGTCTGTAAACTGCCTGCGCAGTCTTTCATAGGATGATAAGCTTATGACGGAAACCACAAGCACACTGTTTTTCACTACTTGGACGCATTATATCCGCCTATCTATCCCTAACAGGCTTTAGATGTATGAATCTGAAATCAAAATTAGAGAGTTGGGAGAACTGCAGATAAATGGAAAGTAAATTGTGAATATCTGCAGTAATAATGATTTTTCTTTAAATCGTAGGACTACTGGATAAGTAAATTATTGAAAAGTATACAGGGTGTATCAAAAATAAGTACAACTATTAAAAGCCACAGTATATTATATACAAACCAGAATAGAACAATTGTTTGTTAAAGAATATAATTATTACAAATTTGCCTTAAAATAGTTGGAGCACCGCAGGATAATAATTAATAACAAAACTTAGAGTTCAAAGACATGTTATCGGTAGAAAAATTAAAACTGAAAAGGAGAGTAAGAAATGTCGATGTACAAAAAGTTTATCACATGCGCAAAGAAATTTTTACGTTTTTGCCACATTGGATTAAAATTACAATTTATGTAACATCTAATAACGCTGTATAGTTTAAATGCATTTTTTAACAATCTCAATAAATAAAATTTTATTTGATTTTGTTTAATTAATTAATTGAGAAAAACGCAAACAATTCGAAAAAAGAATGATATCAGTGGGCCATTTTTGCCATTGCCTCCCCAAATTTTGAACCCACGGAACGTCACTGCTATTATCACCAGCAAATAGTTCTGCAACAAAAATGTTATTTCGTTTTCTGACAGACCCTTGTAAAATGTTAAAGGCGTGTCAGAAGTTGGTTATCTTTTTATGGTAACGCCCCTTGCTATCTTACAAATGTAACCCAATAACGTTTAAGAGATTCCGGAATTGAATTAGTTTATGAGATTCAGTGACTACAAGGTTCTGCTGACATTCAAGCTATAGAATACTTTTGATTCGTTTTAAAAGATAAAGTAGACTGTACGACACCAGAGGAATTTTAAAATATATTTTCAGAGTGTATCGTGTATTTAAGCTACAGAACAGTTTTATATCCTATAATTTTTTTACGACAAAAATGACAATAATAAAAGTAAAAAAAATTATATGCTTTTGTATGACCTATAGTTTTATTGTTTTGTATATCAACTTGCGCATTACAAATACATTTCGAGATTACAAGGAATAATCGGAGTGTCGTCTTGGGGAAGTCCAAGGAAAGTCGGGGAAGTTTAAGGGAAGTCGTGGAAGTCCAAGGAATGTCGGGGAAGTCAGGGATGTCGGTCAAAACCGTATTTGTCACGTGTTAATGTACATCGCGCTTACTGGAAAACGAGTGGATTTATGCAAAAACCACCTTTATAAACGATATTCGCTTATTTAAGAGGATTATTACTTTACAGTTTTTTTAAATCGAGTCATCCGTTTAGTAGCATTTAGAATAAATATAGGGAAGAAGCACGTGAGCCCAGACTTGCCAATCCAACACTGCATTAGACGCCTAAATAATTTCATACACACCTTTAAAAACAATTTTTTTACGCGCCTGTCAAAAGTGACAGCTTTTGCATAGTTTTTATTGTCAAGAATGGCCTTTTTAAACAAGTGCGAGGAAGAGGTCACAAATTTAAAATTCTTTTAGATTTTACGTATTATACCAACATTGTAACAAAAGTTTTGTTCATCGGTTCATCGCATAAATGCATCTAACTTGTTTCTAATTAAATATTTATGTCAGATGTCTGTTTTTTTTAATAGAAAATCAATACAAGTACAGTTCATTTAAAGTATATATCTTAGAGGATAATTAGAAAATATAATCATGAAAACCAAGATACAAGAAATTCTTGGTTATATTTACCATTACTTGTTGAAAATTTGATCAGTAGAGTAGTTTTCATTTTGTTTGTGTTAAGCTATGTAAAGTTTTTACAATTGTTTTAGATGTTATTTACTAATGCTTTAAATGCTTAAGCCAACGTGTTTTGGACTGTGCTCATGTTAATTGGAATAACAATATTTTATTGCTTGACGTATATTTAGAATTCGAGAATTTCTGTAACTTCGTAGGCAGTTAGTTGTAAGAAGGGTTAAGAAAATACACTTTCATGTGGATTTAAAATACGGCGTACAAAGTACATTTCTCTAGCATAAACTTTTCGTGTTTGAACTTAGGCGGTGATAAACATGAGTGTTCGCGATCGATGACTTATCAATACGATTGCAGAACAATACCGGAATTAAATTTAATATGTAAAATAATCAATAAAGAGTGCATGTCAGTTTTTTCTTGAACTTTACAATTTCTCGACTTCATTAGATTTGTGATTAGTGTTATTACAAGCGAAATGAAGAAATAATACCTAACTTACAAAACTATTCAGATGTAGACATTAATGACTTTAAACACGACATTCCAAAAAAAACTTAGTTTAATTTTATGTCTGCTTATAGAAAGAGAGCTGGGCAGTATTTGAAATATAATTCAATTTTATATTTTAATTACATTTACTGAAATATTTTGTACTTTTGAAATACTTAAGATACATCTTTATTTTTGCTATTATGAAACTAGGTATAAAAATGTTTACAAAAATTTTCGAATTAAATTTAAAAAAACATGCTAATTATAAAAAAGTTTTGTAGTGTTTGACTGTAAAAGAAGCAGAACGTAGGATTCATTGAACAATTTCATCATTCACTCACAAGAAAATGTTCCTTTATTTAAAAAAATTGTTTTCTTTAAAGAGAAATGTTTTTTTAATAATGATTAAATTCTTTCCTATATTTTATATCACGAAATGCATAAATAATGCATAATTTATAAAAAGGTTTTTGTATTTTGTATTTTCAAAAGTATTTAAAATATATTCTTTGAGGCTTTCGCGGTTTCTGGAACTGTTAATATTACAATTTACTTTTGGCTTAGACCGCGTCGTCATTTGCGAACTACGCCCAGCATAATCAGGTAAGGACCGACCTGTAGCTTGTCTGCCTTTACAAGCATTTGCTGTAGAAGTTTGAGCAATATTTGTTAGTAGGCCCTGCCTGCCTAAACAGGGCCGTTTGCAATAATACTTAATCGGCTTATGCCTGTTAGCTGTTTGTGAACCCATACAAACTAACGTTTCGCAAGACATTGCAGCTTGCATCTTCAGAGTGAATAGAACACTGAATTCAAATCCGGGAAGCGAAGGTATTTAGACTCAGTAAAGTTTGGACTCTAGTAGTTTATCCTGTAAGGACTATCCTCTGAGAACTCCTAAGCATCATCGATCCCACGATCACGCTCCACCGGATCCGTCTTTGCCCAACGGTGACAGCCAACCAGAACTCCGCCGCGCTGCCCGACTGGCTAAAGAGGTTTAAATACCTCCGCTTCCCGGATTTGAATTCAGTGTTTTTATTCACTCTGAAGATGCAAGCTGCAATGCCTTGCGAAACGTTAGTTTGTATGGGTTCACAAACAGCTAACATGCATAAGCTGATTAAGTATTATTGTTCTGGCTAACAAAATACATTAAGATCAAATCCTTTGCGGATCTGAAACCGTTTCCAAAAGTTTCATTAGTCCTAAAGACTGTCTTTATGCTGTACCTTCTAAGAACATGCCCAATCTTATCAGTAATGCCTTAACTGTAAGGTAGAAAAGCTAAGCCTTCCGGAGGTGCCAGTTCCTCCTTAGCCTTGGGCTGTTCCCCATTGCGAATTGCTTTGTGAATTTCTGTGGCTGTATAACCGTTTTGTTGTAACGACATCAAGAGATGAGTTTTCTCTTGTTGTAGGTGTTCTGCATCTGATATTCGGACTGCTCTGGTTGTTAGAGTTTTTAGCACAGTTGCTTTCTGCATCGGGTGATGATGCGAATTTGCATTTAAATACCTGTCTGTATGTGTTTTCTTTCTGTAAACTGCGTGCCCCAAGCTACCATCTGATTTACGTGTAACATGTACGTCTAGTACGGTAGTTTATCCTCTGAAAACTCCTAAGCATCATCGATCTCATGATTGCGCTCCACCGGATCCGTCTTTGCCCAACGGTGACAGCCAACCAGAATTCCGCCGTTCTGCTTGACTGTCTCAAAGAGGTTTAAATACTCCGCTTCCCGGATTTGAATTTAGTGTTCTATTCACTCTGAAGATGCAAGCTGCAATGTCTTGCGAAACGTTAGTTTGTATGGGTTCACAAACAGCTAACAGGCATAAGCCGATTAAGTATTATTGTCTTGGCAAACAAAATACATTAAGATCTAATCCTTGTCCGCCCCAAGGTTTAAATAAACTAAGCACACGGTCCTGTTTAGGCAGGCAGGGCCTACGAACAAATATTGCTCAGACTGCTAGAGCAAATGCTTGTAAAGCACTTGTGTTCAAAAGGCCATTTTTGACACTAAAACTGTGTCAAAAGCTGTCACTTTTGACATGTTCATTGAAAAATAATTGTTTTTAAAGGTGTATATAAAATATTTTGAGCGTCTAATACTGTGTTGGATTGTCAAGTCTTAGGCAGCACGGCAACAGCGGGGCGGAGGAGGCGGGTTTGTATGCGTGAATCGCTGAAACGATGGCGTGCTTCTTTCCTATATTTATTTAATTTGCTATTAAACGGATGACTGGATTTACAGAAAACTCTGCACTAATAGACACGTCTTTTTAAATCAATGAATATCGTTTACAGAAGGTGTTTTTTTACATAAAACCACTCCAGTAAACGCGATGTACATTAAATCGTGACAAATACGATTTTGTCGTCTCTCGAGAAAACAGCATTTTTATGTTTCACTCGCCGGCATACAGCTGTGTAATTTATAAATTTTATTAATTGTTTACTAACACTTATAGTACAGATACAAGAACGAACCATAGATAAATAAAAAGCCCTTGTTTTATAGATTATTATAAAAGACAAGAATAAAAATACACGAGCTTTAACGAAAAACCACCCCGCAGTTTCCTGCACCATACGATTTTTTGACGACTAGTGAATTTTGAATTGCCAAGGGGTAACAATATCCAGTAGTCAAAACATTTTAACCTTTTAGTGCAGGCGAACTTTTGATTTTGACGACTTATATGCTGCTACTAAAACACTAGACACATAATAATAAATTTTATTAGTGACCTAAACACCGATTTCGGTATGAAATACATTTTTCTCATAGCGAGGAACTGAAGGGGACATTTTTTTTTGTGGTGGGGTATTTCCAGGAATTTTGATGTCATTTAGGATACTTAGAGTTATCAATTCCTGTTAGTTTCAAATCTATTGCAATTTTTTTCCTGGTTATGCCCATTTTTGGCGTAAATTGACTCGCCTAATATAAACAGACAGATTTTTGTTAGTGACTGCTACAGTAGTACTAGGAAAGAGATGGTAAATTGCCGGAAAGTTGTAATTTTCGAATATTTACAAAATCCTTGGACATATTTGTAACATTATGTGAAAAATGCTGATTCGAAAACCGAAATAAAACTTGTATATCTGTATACAGGGTGTTAATGAATTGTAGGGAAAACTTCTAGGGCTTGCAAAACACAACAAAGCAAACAACTTTTCTTATTAAATGTGTGGTCAAAAGTGTTTCCTTTAGAAAATAGAACCTCTTAAAGATTCTTTAAGAAGTACCTGAAAATAGGCAACCCAAATTGCATTTTCAATTATTTTGCACAAGTCACACGGAGTGTTGAAAAAAAACTATCTAGACATACATGCATTCGTTTTCTTCTGTGCCTTTTATAATTCGTTTTTTTCGTTCTGTGATTTTATTGATAATTATTTTTGAATTACACATTTATTAACTAAAGTTGTTTGCTTTGTTGTGTTTTGCAAGCCCTAGAAGTTTTCCCTACAATTCATTAAGACCCTGTATATTGGTTTAGGCGTTGCGATTCTTGAAGCAAGGAAACTTTTGAGCTTTGAGAACGTCTTATATGGGTATGCAAAGTAAGGCATAATAAAGTACAGGGTCCTCTATAGCTCGTTTCGTGTTTATAGGTGAAGCATAAAGCAGTTAACTTGTGTAAAACAAATAAAACTTCATTATTTTATAATTTCTGTTGGGAGTAGGGGCTAGGTAATGCACCGGCAAGATTCCCTAGAGAAAAATTGCATGAGGGAATTTTCCAAAACAGAATTATCTGGTAATAGTCGTAATAAAGCGCTACTGCTGACGTCCAAGTCTTAAAGTAACTTTCTAAATTAAAAATAGTTGTATAGTTCAGTAATTAATGCTTGCAGAATTGCAAAGTATTATACAACACCTATTAAAATGTAACATCTAGAAAGCAAAAGAATGTAACTGAAATAGCTTAGCATAATAACTCAGATTACGTCATGAGCAAGTTTGCTGAAGCCGCTTTTGATTTACAACCTGTCACAAACACTCCTTGTGTTTCGTACTGCTCAAAACAGCCACCAAGTTGAAATTGCAACTGGGAGGTCGTAGTCCGCCACCTTGTTTAGCATATGCATGGAGTGTTTCATTACGGTGCCAATGGGTCTTTAAAGTGACACATTCACTCGCTGTTGTTGTCTTTCGCAGGAAGTAGTTCAGTACTTGGTTTTGGATGTCTGATGTAGGTAATACGATTTTATTATATTATGGCAAAAAAATTGGTATTCGTTTTGTTAGCAACCAAACATGTTTGAGAAATGTTAAAAAAACAGATGAGTTGCCAAAACAACAGACTTCCATTTAGCAGCTGAATTTTGGTCAGTCGAAACGTGTATTCTGCATTCCCAGGTAGTACACTATGACCGCAGCTGAAAGTTGCATACATGAATGCATTTTTAATTAAAGCGCTTTTTGTTGTGCACTGGTTGGAACTGATTTAAAAGAACGGGCCATCGAGATATTTTGAAATCCAGTAACCAGACAAACAAGCGAAGTTGCGGCAAGCTAACTTGCTAAAGGATCCCTCGGTATTAAAAATAATTTACACTATTATTTAACGTAGAAAATGAATATCGGGAGGGTAGTTTCCTCTTTCAAATATACATTTCGATATACCTCAGCACAACTTCAAAGTATCGTGTCCTTCAAGATTTTTTTACAAACCTGTATATGCACGTAAATTGTGCATCCTGTAAATTGTTTCATTGTCAGCGGTTTAACGGAATAATATTTTTGATATATTTGTAAATAAAACAATTATTTTAATAATAAGTTACTTCGTTGAAGTTCATTTTAATTTACTGTAAATAAAACAATTCTTACCTTCAACAAGTTTTTTATTTTAACTTTATACGTATTTCGACATGTTAATATGTCATTTTCAGAGGCAAGCTTAAAAGTAAACAGTTGTTGCTATAGGAACAATAAATCTTCATAACTTGATCTTGGTTTTTTATATCTGCGTTCAGATGACTTGATTTCTCATACCAAAACGTCCAATAATGGCGAAATTAAAAAATCAATTTACTCATTTATTAAAGGTACAGATTTTAAATGTTTGTGAATTTCAAATGCCTCTAGTATATCCAACTTACGTTTATCATCACAAAAAAGTAAATATTTTATAGTGTTATTAGATGTCATAGAATGATTGTGTTCTAGTAAGTGTTTAGCATAATTAGATTTATGTGGGTGTTTATATTTGTAACAACGTACGTGTTTCTTGTACCCAACATCAAAATTTCTAATTGTTTGTCCTGTATAAACCGAATTACAGTGCGAGCAATTTAATTTGTAAATGCTTGATTTTAGTAAATTGTCTGTTTTTTTCTTTAGCATTAAACAAAGTGTTTAATATGTTTTTTGTTGTTTTAAAAGTTATTTTGCATTTATTTGTTTTGTTTATAATTTTGTCCTTTTTTTTTTGATTTATTGCCAAAATATGGAATTGAAGCGATTTCATTTTATCTGATGAAGTAATTGGATAAATGTTCTGAATGGCCAATTCCTTCTCTTTAATTAGTGTATCAATAAGTTTAGTATTATAACCATTATTGTATACAATTTGTTTAATAATCGAAATTACTCTATTAACTAATTTCACCTAAAGGAACCGTTAAAGCTTTATGTATCATGGACCTGTATGCTGATAATTTATGTGTTTTATGTTGACATGAATCGTGTGGCATTGTAATGTCTGTTTGTGTAGGTTTTCTTTAAATAGAATATTCAAGTTTATTATTTGAATTAGTTTTTATGTTTAAATCTAAAAAGTTAATTGACTTATTTTGTTCAGTTTCTAGTGTAAATTTTATGTTTGGATGCAAGCTGTTAATAAAAGTTAAAAATTCATTAATTAAATCAAATGAACTATTAAAACATGCTAAAATGTCATCAACATAACGAAACCAAAATATAACTTTCTCAGAATGATTTGATTCAAATATTTGATCTTCTAGATTTTCCATAAATATATTAGCTAAAAGAGGTGAAATTGGACTTCCCATCTTTTTGGAAATAAATTTTATTATTAAAAGTTGTATTTCGGTTTCGTTTAAAAAAGTATAGGGGCCGCCGTTTTGAAGATAGAAAGTTCTAAAAAAACATTAGATATGTCTTAGTGTCTTCCCAAATTTGTAAAATGTGAAAACAGAGCAGTTTATTTTGGTTATTTTTCATATATTAGTTTATTTACCGAGCCATATGAGTAATTTGTATGATAAATGTTTTTATTATTACTTTGCCTATCTGTGCGTTTAGTTATATTTTATTTAGTGGCGATTGTAGTTCCGGAAACCACTGCAAGTGGCAAGCGTAAGTTCATATATTGTGTCCGTTTAAATTGGGGCTTTGCTATGTTTTTTTTTAGTTTTTGCAAAGATTTATTTGCACAGGTACAAAGTAATAGCTTTTATTAAAAAAAAATATTAAAATCAGCTTAGTAGAACTCTGGGAATAGATGTCGTAAGAATTTCCTACACGTTTTAAATATAAAGATTGTGTTATTTTAAATCTCAAAAACCAAGAAGAGCCTATCAATGGTGCATAAAAAGTGAGGTATTCATAGTGATAAAAATGGGCTGCAACTTTACTTTGGTTTCAATGCTATAATTTCTGTGTGTTTTCGAAAATTACAAATAAGTGTCCTTTACTTGAAAAACGGGAGATGATACAACATTCCTGTTTAAGCCAATGCTAATGGGAGACAATAGAATAAAATTTTAAACTTAATTTTTAGATGGTTAAATATTTAGGAGGGTTAATCTTCTACCTCTCCCAATTTTTGCCTCAGGATTTTTTCTGCATAAATAAAAGAATCTATTATTATCTAAAAAAAATAAAGTACGCACCCGCGTTTTATGGTCATGTGCTACAGGGTGTAGTGGTAGGAGTCGTGCGATCTATAGTGTGTTGGCGCTAAAACGTTGGTACAAAAATATGAAAAGTAACAATTTATAAAACATGGGAAAGTGCAGGAGAAGTGGTTTGGTCATATTTAACTCTCTTTTATATTTTCCAAATAAAAGCTTGTGGTGGTGGCAAATTATCAGAACCACCTTGTACATAATTGAAATCATATTATTACTTGCTTCCATTTCCATATTTGTTTTTCACTTTCGAAGATTAGAGTAATTGTCATATCTTGATATCTGCGTAACGAGTATAAACAATATTTAGCCGCTCTTCTGATGGATCTTGTTACCCACTGCGAGGTTAAGAGATTCAGACAAAGCACAGTAAAACAAAACACAACTGAAGAGCACTCGGTTATTACTTCAGTTTAGAGCAGGCTCGTCTAAATTCTCGAGGCAACAACATCTCACAAGTGGGTGTTCTTACTGAAACCTACATATTGAAGGTGTGTTATAATTAAACTAGTACTAATAAGGCGAAATTAGATGGAAATTCAAGAAAACAAACATGTTTATGACAGTCTCGACATAGCAACCTGTCAGCATATTATCGATATTAAACTGGAGAAAATAAATTGTACCAGCAGAACACGTGGGATGCGCTCGCGATTTTTTTTTGGTAACTTATTCCTGGCGCTCACAGCTCCGAATCTTTCCCCGCTAAACCGGTCTCGGAAATGACAGGTGCTCCGGGAAAGAAAATCCCGTAAAAAATCAAAAAAGCGCCGAAAAACAGCATAAAATTTAAGAAAGAAAAACTTTCGTAAAATCAGAGAAATAACATCCTCAAAAAATTACTATCATAGACCCAAAAACAATTCCCTAAAAAAAACGGGAAAAAATTTAGTTAAGCCGTTAAACTTAGCACTTTTTTTTATTTTCAGGGGACTGCATTGACGGCGATTTTAAAACTGTTTTTGGGACTAATAAATACGCACTAAAGAAATCTTGTTAGACATTTCCATATATTTCCCATATAAAAGCTGCTATTATTCATATAAATCGATCAGCTCCAAAAAAACTCGTATCTTTTTCAGGGAAAGCTCTTTGTTAATTATGCAGTGATCCTCCAGCAGGAAGATACGTGTGGTTCTGTTAAGAGAATGTCTTATCAGTGGTTGTTTCTTTCGGAAAATAATTTTTCCGGGTTTGTTTGTTCCGGGAATGTTTTTATCTGAGCCTCTTTTCAGACAGTGTGTCGGCGGGTGTTTTTTCTAGCAGTTTTTTTTTAGTGAATTTGCTTTCGGACTTCTTTTAGGAATGTTTTAACAGCAAACCGCCAATAGCCCTTATAAGCAAACGCTTTTTTGATCGCATGTTATTAGTGTGACCGCATTTCGAAGAACGTAATGTTTGGTCTATCTCGTGCCGCTGCCGACGTGGCATCTCGGACTGCGATAGCCCGGGACTTTGGGAAGATTTAAAGTTCTTCTATTGTGTAATGCTATAAATCGTCGATAATAAGGGATAATAAAGTTGTTGTTCTTAGGTTAGGAAATATACCTTATGTTTAGAAAAGAAAGTTAAATTCAGCAATTCGTCGATATTTATCAATTGTTTTGGAACCACTGGCAATATAAAATGCGCCTGTTGTTATCTGTTAGTAGTAATTCTTGTAAAGGTAAGAATTTTGTATGGAAACAGTTTAAAATCCTTCCTGACAAGGGTGTGGAAGGTACCTAAAAATAATCCAACATCTTGGGACAGTTTTCGTAAAGATCTGGTAGGCTCGTCGTCCATACGTTGACGAACATCATGAATTACATCTTCAGTATGAATCCTTGATCTGTCACTTCAATCCTTGCGAGTAATGCTTTCAGTATTGCGAAATAAATTAACACACTTTCTAACTGTGTATTAAAATTTCCTCCAAGAAAAGCGATTTCAGGGAACTGTTGTCGAAATTCTTCGATGCATAGCTGCGCACTGTAAATCCGTTTCCCATTTTCTCGAACACTATTCCGAAAATACGATTCAGTCATAAATTTTTATGTTCCACGGTGAAAACCATTGTATTTGTAATGTAATGTACTTTGTAGTGACACTGACAGTTATGATGACAGTGATGACAGTTAGTAAATTCTAAACTTGCAAAGACGGTTATTTTATTTTCTATGGACAACCCTTATGTATTTTTTATTTGAACATATGGCATTATTATATTAAAGTCACCGCAGCCGGTTCCGTATCTTTAACAACAGCTCCTCGCATGCTGTTGAAATCAAGTGCTGCTTCATTCTTGTGCAATGAGGTATCAACAGATTATGTTACGGTATTGCAACCGAATACTGCACACTGTGGAATGCTGTTTCTATGTTACAACACAGTGAGATTGGGCAAGCGAATTTGTGCTTTCGTTAAGCAGCATCTAAATTTGTGGAGTTTTGGAGGCGGTCTCTCCTCGCTAAATGCTGAGACAAGAAGAATGGCTCCGAATTTAATATATAGATTATTTAAATTCAAATTAACAACAAAATTTTGGAACTTTAAGTTTGCTGTGTATACCTGAAATAATGTTTTTGAAAGCAAGGCATGAAAAATTGTATCCACATTAAGTGAGTTTTCAAAATTGGGTACATTATTTACTAAAACATTTGAAATCAATTAACTGCGGTTGTGAGAAAGAATGAAACAGAATAACATGTTCTTTCGCAATCTCCATTCTTATATTATCAGAATTATTCCATTTAGAGATGTTTCTTTACGCGCTATCTACCTTTTTCAAAAAATCGCGTTTTACTTATTTTCTGTATGTCTGCAGTGCAAATCCTTGTAAATATCCGTTCTAGGCGAAAGCTGATTTAAACTAAATACTGCGCGATTTTGTGGGCGACAAGACAGAAATATTTTCCGAAACTACTCAATCGGTTTGAAACGGTGTAAAAACCTTCAGGCGACCACGTTTTGAAATTTTCAATTTACGGTCAAGCGCAGTGTGTTAAATTATATTAAAACATAGAAAATAATGCTGGCTGTTTTGAATATTTTCTCATATTTCTTGACTTTTGTAAACAAAATTGGCATCTTTATCAATTTATTCGAAAATCCAAAAATTTGTGTTACCGTTTAATATTTTTAAGCTAGAAAGTTCGAAAAAGAATCGTTGGATTTATCTCAAAATTTCCCGTTTCAGATAAAAAAAACATGTCTTACTTTCGCTTCGGGTTTCGGATTTTTTAGAGCTTATTTCCTCGATGATTTCTTCACCTCGTCCCCTTTCCAAAGCTCATGCGGACTATCCGTTTTGAGAGTTGTGAGGACCACCCATCGAAAATGGACCACCCTGCACAGTTGGTTTATTAACTATGCTCCTTGCCTCCTTGCATAGTAATTTTTGAAAGACTAGAAATATAGAAAGATGGAACCTCAATTAACACAAAAAATATAATTTATTTAACAAGCAAAAACATCGCATCGCGTTATAACGGGCATCGATTCATACCCACGCGACGCAAACATCTTTAATTGCCAGGTGGGTAGCGTGACACCTCATTTTAAAGCTTCTGGGTGCTGCTTATGATAGACTTATTTTTCAATTACAGTGGTTCTATAAAGTACCCCCCCCCCCTTATTCGCTTACAACGTATCTAAAGACTTATTTTCGAATTACAAAAAAACACCAAACTAATATTGTAGCGGCATTTTTGCGCTCACCGACGCGACGCTAAAATTGTAAATGATAAGGGTGGGTTTCACTTTATTTTAAATCTTTGGGGAAAATAGTTTATTTTTTATAAATTTTATCCTACACTTAAGGGGCACTAACTGCTTGGGTCGTATGGTCGCCATCTAACATACACACACTGCCCAGGAATCGAACCCGAATGCGTTTGGTAGAGCAGTGCCAAAGCCAGCGGCCTTAACCGCTTAACTTAACTGCTCGCGCTTCTTTATAATTTTATTTTTACCGAATTGATTATTTTTGCAATAAATAACATTACACACGCCGTCATTTTCAATATATTAAATTTGAAAAAACAGCCCATTGCAAGCAGAATAATTATCACTGACAGGATAATTGAGAGAAGACTACCGGTAGTAATAATACGGTATCTCACGTTTCGTTGATTATTATGTGCAGCTTAACATACGCTCAAAAATGGTTATAGGGTGAAACGCACACAATTAAATTAGGCGGTTAACGTAAAATAATTATATGATGATACGAATTGGATAATTACAAGACTCATAAACGTAAAGAATTAAAGAATTAAAAACTGCTACATTTTGCTTTTATATGTTAAAAAAGATGAAAAACTCCGGTTGTCTATGCTGCTGTATTCATACAGTTATGGAACTAATTTGTATCCGCAAATGAATAATACACCGAAAATGAGGCAAACATAATAATAAAAGAAAATCGGAACAAACTTAGAGTGTATGAAATGAAATAGATGACTATCGTAAGGCAATCAATCAACGTAGTCAGGAAACTCTTTGCTCTTCAAATGGCAAAGAAAAGGAAGTAGATAAATTCCGAGAATGCTTCAAAGATGTCGACTGATTACAATAAAATCAATTTATCCACTACCAAATTATTAATTTTTGGGATACCGATCAGAATTTTTTTTAGATGACAGTTTTATTGGCCTTGTAACAATGTTTAAAATTTTCATAATGGTGCAGACTAGATAGTATAAGTTACTTCAATTTTTACTTTCCTATAATTTCAGTATATGGATTTTATGAAAATATTCGAATTTGAGATTTTAATCGAAAAAATGTATTAAGGCATCAGGAACTTAAACAAGTAGTTTTTAAAAAATGTGGGTGTGTGGGTGTGTATCATATGTACGCCTCATTACTCATGAACGCATAATCCGATTAAGATAAGCTTCGTAATGTGGGGTATATTAAAAATGCACCGACAAAATAATATTCAAAAAACAATGGATGGGAGGAGGCACATGTATTGACAACGTATATGCTGGATTCTGGATTTGGAATTGGGAGTGTGAGTTACCTCACGCGCACTTAGGCCACAATAGGTGGGCCCATTGTACTACCTCCCCAGCAGCTCTCCACATTGGACGTCACCCAAGCCATCCAACCTTTTGGATGTACTTGAGGACATCCGCAATTGGAGTGTTGCTGATTTCGGCCATGTTAGGCCAGAAGTCCCCCAGCATGGATCCTCTGGTTGTTGCGAGAGCTGGGCAGTGACATAAGACATGTTCTGCCGACTCATCGTCCTCGTTGCATGCACGACAGTTTGGGCTGTCCGCCAGTCCCATCCTGTGCATGTGTTGCTTTAGGGTGCAGTGTCCAGATAAGATACCCACAACTAGTCGTAAGTTCTTTCGGGACAGTTGCACACAGTATTTGGCTGTTTTTGGCGAGGGTGCCGTAATAGCAGCCCTTGCTTGACGACAGCTTTGAGTGTTAACGTATATGCTAAAACAAGAAATTTAGAAATCAAAGCACATAAAATAATTTATAATATTACCGATCATTACCCACTTTTTATACAAGTTCATAAAGTACCAAACCACAAAAAAGAAGAAAAAAACCAAAGTTACAAATATATAAATTATAATATACTAGACAAATTATGACAACAAGAAAATTGGGAAAATATAAGATCAGATGATGTTAACAATTATTTTAACATGCTATTAGAAAAAATAAAATATGTAATACAAGGTGCTACCAAAACCAGGAAAAATAATACAACAAATAAAACTAGAAATTCCTGGATAACAAAAGGTCTAATTAAGTCATGCAATACTAAAGAAAAACTATACAAAAAATGGAAAAAAGACGTAAACAACCTTGAACTAAAAAAGGAATATACAAAGTATGCGAATAAGCTACATAATCTGATAAATTATACAAAATATAAATATGAGAAAAATAGACTAAGAGATATTGCTATTGATAAGAAAAAGCTGTGGAACTTCATCAATCTGAAAATTGGAAAACAAAATAAGAAAGATAGCTCAGTTGAGAAATTAATAGAAAACAATAATACAATAGACAACAGAACAGACATAGCTAATCATTTTAATAAATTCTTTAACTCTATAGGTAAAAATTTAACAAAACATAGAAATAAAGATAACAACTACAGATGTAGCCCAGGGTTTAAAAATAATGAGAAAAGTATATTCCTAAATCCAACAGACGAATTCGAAGTATCCAACACAATATCGAATCTCAAAAATAAAAATGGAGGTGTAGATAATATAAACTCAGTAACAATAAAAAGAATAAATAAATATATAAGCAGACCACTTGCTAATATAATAAACATAAGCTTTACAAAGGGTATTTGTCCAGACCATTTTAAAAATGCTGAAATAGTACCAATTCATAAAAGTAATGACAAAACTAAGGCTACTAACTATAGACCCATATCGCTAATATCGAACTTTGCAAAAATTTTCGAAAAAATACTACATATCAGAATCCTCACATTTTAAAAAAAATGTAATATAATATCAAAAAGGCAGTTTGGATTTAGAAAAGGAATAGGAACTACTCAAGCACTAAGTACTTTTACAGAATACCTATATAAAAATCTCGATAACAGCAAACCTACCATAGCGGTTCTATTAGACCTAGCAAAGGCATTTGATACGGTGGATCACAAAATCCTTTTAGAAAAGCTCGAAAAATACGGAATAAGAGGGAAAGCATTACAGCTACTAAAAAACTATCTCGATAATAGAAAGCATCTAGTAAGAATAAAGGAAACAAAGAGTGATATGCTAATAGTGGAAACAGGTGTACCACAAGGTACAATACTGGGACCACTACTATTTATTATTTACATTAACGATATATTTAATATTCAAGCTGACGGTGCCATCAACTCATATGCTGACGATACAGTCATTCTATGCTCCGAAAATACCTGGGAAAAAGCGGTTACAGTAATGAATGAACTTCTTGATAAAGTAAATGACTGGTTGATACTTAATTAGCTGGCCCTAAACACAGATAAAACTATATACATAACTTTCGTTAATTATAACGATAAAATACCAAGTATCATAGAACTAACTATCCAAGGACAAAAGTTAAAAAGAGTAGATCACAGTAAATACTTAGGAATTACGGTTGATATGAACCTAAGATGGACAAAACACATCCAAAATGTCACGCAGAGATTAAAGTATCTACTATATATTTTCGCGAAATTAAATAAAATACTAGACAGAGAGTCGCTCTTAACCATATACTACGGTTTATTCAACAGTTTAGCCGCTTATGGAATAATAGCATGGGGATCAGCGTATGATACTGCACTATCTCCATTATGTAATTTACAAAACAGAATTATTAAAAAAATAAATTATGAGAGCAACGGTCAATCGAAAAACCAACCAATAGAAATTAGAAAAACTTATATATTACAAGCACTGATTTACAATTATGACAATCTAAAAGAAAAGTACGCAAACTCAATCAGCAAAACAAGGAATAAAAGCTTAACAACCCCTAAAGTAAGTCTTAATGTGGGAAAAAAGAGTAACTTATATAATGCGACAGTAAACTACAATAAACTACCAGATCAATTAAAAAATATGAGCCTAAATAAAATTAATATTAAGAATAAACTTAAGAATTGGGTGATAAATAGTGTGATATAGATGGAAAATTGTATTTATATTTATATTAATAATATAGGGCAGCACTCACTCGATATTCATAATGTTGAGTGAGGTGATGTTCAGTATTATTTGTTGATTTTGTTATAGTTTTAAGAAAAGTAGTGGTTTGTGCGTGTATACGCATAGTATACAGTGCACAAGCCATCTACAGTAGGTTTAAGTAGGCTAGGATCGTGTACAGATAGAATGACTATCTACTTCGATCCTTGGTGCTAATATTTTGTAAAGCACCAAGGTACATTGTACCTAGTAAATAAAAAAAAAAAAAAAATAAATTAAAAAAAAAAAATCCGAAACCGGAAGCGGAAGTCAGACATTTTTTACCTTCCCATACTTCTACTAAAGTTTGGAAAATTATAATTTCATGCAAATTTTCAAATTTCAGATTATAACGGAAGTACACGTTTTGTAGTTCAAGGAATCCAAAGAGGTTGTTTTTAAAAATGACTGTCTGTCGGTGGGCAGTTATGCGTCTGTTATCTTATATTTCCGGAACCCCTTAACCGATTTTTATTAAATTTGGTGTTAGGAAGTTTTTTTTAGTAGCAGGTTCCTTGTAAGGATTTTAACCGAAACCGGAAATGGGAATTAGTCATGTTTTTATGGTATCGATTTTTCTTGTAAAAACTTTTATGAAATTTTGAAAACATAGAACATCGAAAGGCAAATGAAATGCTTTTTTCGGAATGTTGTAACTTCAAAACAAACACTACGAATTTTTGAAAATTTTAACATTAATGCCCTGATCAATTCAAAAACAAAATATGTAATTGATACAAATTATAATATTATTTATTGGCCCTTAATAAATGAAAACTATTTTGGAAATATGAAAAATGTAGAAGTTGCAGGTTTTCATAGTTTTGGAAATTTTCAAAAAATTATTTCTCTAAAACTGCCAACGCTATTTTTCTTAACCTTGTGAGAGATGAAGCTTGCAGTGAAATACCAATTTGATTTTTACTAATTTCTTAAATTTATTCTTGCCCCTTCCAGGAACTTTTGAAAAAATTAAAGTTAATTAATTATTCATTCAAAAACATAAACGCCAATCGTTATAAACTTTAAACAGTTCAATAGAGTATTTAAAGCAGTTTATTAATATAAAAAAAATTAAGAGAAAAAACGATACTTTTTAAGATTAACAACGCGTTTTACAAAAGATTTGAACTACGCCTATGAATTAGCTCTAGTTATCAAATATATTTTTTATTCGTTGTATATTTTAGATAACTCTTCAAATAAAGTATTTATGAATATTTTTGGTCTGAAGTCGGTAGCGCAATATCTATAGTGCGCCTGACGGTGAGAATTCAGTACAGGGTCTTAAAGAAGGCGATGTTACAAAACTTCTCCATAAACTGTTTTGAAGTAACTATGCACCTGTCAATCATAACCTAATTCCCTTTTTGTAGTACAGATCGCTTATCGGTAATAACTACTACTACAACTTACCTGGTATCGTTTTGCCAGCGGTACTCTAACAGCTAAATAAATTTTCTCAAATACCATACACAACCACACAAAACGTATCGCTGTTACGTTGTTATAAAAACGAAGTATTTTGAACAAAAAGAAAAAACCTACTATTTATTTAAAAATGATAATTAAAAAGTGAATTAACCTACAGTTATATCTTCGTAACCTTAAAAAAGTAAAGTAATGTAAAAAGTAACTTATCTTTTTAAAGTTGCAACTTTACATTAACGGTCCCAATCGCAATACCTTTTACTTAAGAAACTTGAAGAATTTTTGTATGTACTTTAATTAAGAAGTCTCACATTGTCGATTGAGCGAGCTTCGAAATCGATTTTTGTTTCTCAAAAAAAATTTCCGTTGTAACTGTAGGTATTAGGGTAAATACCGATCATGCCACCAATGCCGAAGTCCACTCCTTGTAGTGTTCGCTATCATTGCGCTGTAGGAATACGAGTGGTACGACAGATGTACGGTACAATGTTATACAAATATACTTTTGCAAATACAATAAGTAACAATATCTAAAGTCTAGGAAAGTTCAGACGAAATGCTTTGTGAATAAAGTAGTCAATTGGTGGTTTACAATGAGGCTAAGGTAAATAGGTTTTAATCAAAGCTTTTCGTTGAACAATATTACCCACAAGCAACTTTAATCATAATTAAACCATAAAATTATTGAGCGTGTATTAGGCAGAAGCCTCTTTCCAATATCTTACTTCTTGGTTTATATTTACGTTAGACGTACAACTTCATCGGATTAATAGGAAGATTTCTGAGAAGCAAAGTTTGTATCACCGGCAACTTTCAATTGCACTAAGAGATAAGTTCACTCTGTGTGTGTTAAGGTTATTCAAACTCTTAAGCTAAACACTTTTTCGGTAACGCTTCTACTACAAGTTAATTATGTTGATCTAATTTTCAAATTTGCTGAAAACTTTGTTTCATTGAAAGATTATTATACGAGCTAGAATTGTAGAAGTCTTACCCTTTATTATTTTATAGATGTATAGTTGTATTTAAGGTGTCTTAGAGAAATTTATTTTCTTTTGCGTTTATTGCAATAAAACCGATTAAATATACAGAAATGTGATTTTTAAGTAAAGTTCCATATTTAGATTCTTTTATTTCCTTTTAAAAATCATACGGAGTTGGCAACCGGATCCAGATTTTTTGGATATCCGGAGTTTTGTAGAAAAATATCAAAAAAATGATGCAGTCGGTATTCGAATTTATCGGAGTCCCTTATATACGGATTTTTAAATGGTTTTAGGTTTTATTAATTCAAATCTTGAAGAATCGAAATTGCGTTATCGGTCGGGTAGGTAACAGCTGCGGTCTTGTTATCATTACAAATAGGCAATAGCTATAATTAGATTTATACGTTCTATTTGGGCAAGTGTAGCGAATTTTTTGGATAAATCTTTAAAACGAATTTTTCAGATAACAAATGTATAGAAAAAATTAGACAGAATTTTCGACTGTAATCAGATTACGAATTTTTTAAATAAATTTGAATTACGGAGGATTTATTAAACAAATCTGGATAGAAAATTTGTCATACAATAAATGTGTATGGCGGAAATTAACCGGATAGTAAAAAATCAATAGTTACTTGATAATTTAAAATTCGGGTTTCAATAAGCTATAACCTATTCTATATCGCTACTAGTCCCAAAGTTTTTTGGAAATGACCGTCATAGATATTGAGCAACGTTAAAATTAAATTACTGCTCCGGAAAAAGCAATTACCGTGAACATGGAAGGTAAAAATGTTTTGAACTCTGTGAGGTACATATGACATTAGAAATTTTCTAGTCACAGCCCAATGGGAGCAGCTTTTACAGAGGGTCATTGATATACACCACTCTTCTAGGAGCTTGGTTTACATCCAAAAACAACAATATTATTTTCCATGACCACCGGTCTGGATTCTGGATTTGGAATTTGGGAGTGTGAGTTACCTCACGCGCACTTAGGCCACAATAGGTGGGCCCATTGTACTACCTCCCCAGCAGCTCTCCACATTGGACGTCGCCCAAGCCATCCAACCTTTTGGTTGTACTTGAGGACATCCGCAATTGGAGTGTTGCTGATTTCGGCCATGTTAGGCCAGAAGTTCCCCAGCATGGATCCTCTGGTTGTTGCGAGAGCTGGGCAGTGACATAGGACATGTTCTGCCGACTCGTCGTCCTCGTTGCATGCACGACAGTTTGGGCTGTCCGCCAGTCCCATCCTGTGCATGTGTTGCTTTAGGGTGCAGTGTCCAGATAAGATACCCACAACTAGTCGTAAGTTCTTTCGGGACAGTTGCACACAGTATTTGGCTGTTTTTGGCGAGGGTGCCGTAATAGCAGCCCTTGCTTGACGACAGCTTTGAGTGTTAACCCATCTTCGTGTGAAGCTTTTTAAGGTTTCTTGGTATAGTATAAAGCTTAATGTCTTCAGGGATATGGGAATTACGGGTTCTGGCCCCCAGAGAGGTTGTCCGGAGGCCAGTCTCGCAATCTCATCAGCCTTTTCGTTGCCGTAGGTTCCGTCATGTCCTTTCACCCATACAAGGGAGACGGCATTATCTTTTGAGATATCATCGAGAGCTTCACGACACCGCAGTACCACTCCTGAGGTGATTTTGCAACTGCCTAGGGCTAGTAAAGCGGCTCTGCTATCGCTGTAGATACCAATACGTTGGTTTTTGATTTGTCGTTCAAGAATTGCCTTTGCACCATGCATTATTCCCACTACCTCAGCTTGGAAGACAGTGGCAATTTTGCCTAGTGGTATACTCTGGCGTAGGTTTAGGTCATCGGAAAAAATTCCGGCACCCGTTCCATGCTTTGCTTTAGATCCATCGGTGAAGATGGATATGTCCATATGCTGGGTTGGTCCAGCATTCGCGTAGACACTAAAGTGTCCATTAAAGGCATATTGTAAAGGAAGGTAGTCCACCATAGCATCCAGAAGAGGAATCTTGACGATTGCCTCATCCAGGATGCGGGTGTGTCTGCCTCCCTTGCCTGCTGTTTGCCACTGCCCCTTGTGGCGCAGCCTTAAAGCAGTCCTCACAGCTACTTCCTCCACAAAGAGATCAAATGGAGGAAGGCATAAGATCACCTCTAAGGCGGCCGTGGGGGTACCACCGGTCTGACAAACATTTCGTCACGGAGGTACAGCCTTCTGAAGATGGAACAGTGTAATCACGCTTTCTGGATGCTGGATTAGGGTTGGAGAGTGAGAAAACTCACGCGCACTTAAGCCACAATAGGGGGGCCTATTGTGCTACCTTCACCAACACGAGAATTACCCAAGCCATCGTATTTTTTGAATGAACTTCAGGACGTTCGCGATGGAGGTGTTGCTGATGACTGCCATGTCAGGTCAGAAGTCCGCCAGCATGGATCCTCTAAAGGTGGGACCGCATAGCACTTGTTCTGGTGTTTCGTCCTCCAGATTACATCCTCGACAGTTGGAACTGTCTGCCAGCCCCATCCTGTGAACGTGCTTCTTTAGAGTACAGTGCCCAGTCAAGACTCCTACAACTAGTCGGAGATTCCTTTTGGACAACTGCACACAGTATTTGGATATCTTTGGTGAGGCTGCTACAAAAGCAGCCCTTGCTTAGCAACACTTATAAATATATGCCCACCTTCTCGTGTAGCTTTTTCTTGATGTAACATTGTGCAGAATATCGTCGGGGAGATGGGGGTTACAGGTTCCGGCCCCAAGGAAGTTCTTTGGAGACCAGCTTTGCGCCCTCGTCAGCGTCCTCCTTACCTCAATAACTATTATGTCCCTTTACCCAAACGAGTGAAACAGCATTGTCTCTGAAAATATCTTGGAGTGCTTTGTAGCACTGTTGTACTACTTTTGTAACAATTTTACAATTACTCAGGGTCAATAAGGCAGCTCTACTATCGCTGAACATACCAATATGTTGGTTCTTGATTTGTTGTTCGAGGACTGCATTTGCACCATGCGTTATCGCCACTACTTCAGCTTCGCAGATGGCACTTTGGCGAAGGTGGGTTGGTGGGTTGCCCCCGCATTCACATATATACTGAAGTGTCGAAAGTGTCGATTAAAGGTATACTTCGGAGCGAAGTAGTACACCACCGCACCAAGAAGAGGAATCTTTACGACTGCCTCATCGAGGATACGGGTGTACCTGCCACCCAAATCTTTTGTATACCATAGCCCCCTAAGGCGTAGCCTCATGTCAGCTTTTATACTTGGTTTCTCCACTACGCCCTCGTGAGGGTTGAACGAATAGCCCCCGTAATACTAAGACAGGCAAGACGTTGCACTTGTCTCAGTTTGGTTGCTATTGTAGCCTCTCTGACTGCCATCAGATCAGTGCTTCCTAGCATAACATAAGCCTAATAGCAGCTGTATACAGCTAAGGGTGATTCTAGGGGATAGAATAGGTACACGTGACATTAAAAATCTTCTAGTGATGGGCCAATGAGAGCAGCTTTTACAGGGTGACATTGACATGCATGTCACACTTTTAGGAGCTAATTTTACGTTCAAAAATGAGGAAATTTGTTTCCATAAACATGGGTCCGGAAACGGAGGTACAGTCTTCCAAAGATAGAACGGTGTAATCTTGTTTTACTTAATATCTTATTCTATAGCTATTTTACTATTGATGATTTTCACCTGTTTTCGTTTACATCTATTTACCAGGGTCGTAGATGTGAAGGACTGAAGCGTCTCAATTATCTCTTAACGCATTTTTACACACTTAAGATTCTGTAGTTAAAAATTTCGTTTTTCATTCAAAAATACGCAAAAAGAAGGTATTCTTGTCGAAAGTGGCTAAATATAACGGTTTACATACAGTTTGTACAACATCTAAGCAACAAAAAAGATTTAATAAACATGGGCTTGAATACGTTTGTTTACAGAGTTACAGCTTCCAAAAGATGGAACAGTAACAACAGTACACTTGTTCTGTCATTCGGAAACCGCATAGAACTTACTTTGAAAGTTACATTTTAAGGAAACATTCGGTCATGTATCCTTGCTCTGCCTATAGTAGGTTACGCTCTGGCCCCTGGGCATTTTTTAATTGGTTCTTCCTGATCACATGCAGTTTTCTTATGCACACTAGTATTTGCAGTTAATGGGGTGCTTAATGTAAGGGCGATATTCGGGGCAATAATAAAAGCTTTTCTTTGATTTATTTGATATTACACAATTTTACGTTTACGGAAACCTCGGAATCATTACTAATGGTCAGGGGAGGAAACACTAAGCGACGCGCGGCGGGTTTATAATTAGATATGGCCTCTACTTTTGATTTTACGAACTTACGTTACTGTTTATTAAGTTGCGCTGTATATACAGCTTATCTTTAATTATAATAATAAAATTTAACTAATAAGGTAAGGTTTACAAATTTCATTGCAGTTGAAATTTTAACAGGTCAGAAAAGAACCATTCTTAAGAAGCACAAACATTTAAAAACTAAAAATTTATTAACCGGAGCCCGTACTTTCACATGGACAATTGCATGTAGTAATTTGTTAGAGTTTCATATGTGAAAATTAAAATTTAAAACACTAATGAACGGGGGAGAAGTGGGTACATTTACTAAAAATATTGTCTGGTATAATATATAATAACAGAATTATAATTTCAATACATATATTTTAATAATTACTTGAGGTCATTCTTTCTGGGTCGCGATTTCACTGCAAACAAATAAATATTAACGTCATTAGTTAGTAGTTACGCATATTAAGTTTAATATATTTTTCGTAATTACTGACTCTTTGCCTATTTGAGAATATAGGTACAGTGTTGCTGGAGATATTAAGTACATGTTTTACATGTCGACATAGCTTATGTAATATTTTTTAAAAGAAGTTATCAAATAAAACGTGGGACATACCCCACGTGTCTGCTAGATTACGTTTACTGCTCCGTTCCAAATTGTAATTAGAAATTCAAAGAATAATGTAGACCAGGACTCTTGACAAGATTATGTCAACACTTGAGAGGCTTGGTCCTTGGTCTTGATCTGTTACAGAAATCTTGTTTTGTTTTCCAAACCGAAACCAAGACTAGTCTTGGTATTGCTGAAGCACTAACAATAGTATGTTTTTGTGTATTTTTGTATGAATATTAAGATTTTATAACTAAAAACACAAAAAAAAAGGTTTAAAATATTTAGAAAAAAATATTACGAGGCCCTTCACATGAGACAACTTCAGTGCACTTTTTTAAACAAAATTAGTAGAAATACTAAACTAAATAAGTAATGCGCAACAAGGCAATCTTTTGTGTAATTTTGTATGGGGAATAAGATTTTTGAGTTAAAAGTTAAAAGATTTTAAATGTGAAAAAATACATCTAGCACCTTCCACATCTAAGCCCGGAGACTGTTATTACATAAAGAAGCGTTTCCGAACGCATGTTTGTATAAAAAATCATTGGTTTTGGGCATAGAATAAGCTCCCAAAATCATTGCCGTGTTGTCCTGTATGAAAAGATGTGTCCTCACATTAGCAACTAATTGGTTTGCTTTCTTTTTAAAATAACGTTAGTTTCGTGTTCTATATCAGTGATTTTTCAAATTTTTCAAAAGTATTGTCTGTAAATTTAGCATACTTTTTAAAACCATAAATTTTACCTTAAAATGTTGAGTTCATGACGCTAGAACATACATACATTTAAAACTTTTATATACTTTTAATTCTTTTTAAACAATCTTTTTAATTTAGCTTTTATTACTTTTAATACGACCGTTCTAGCTTTTGGAATTTAGTAGAACGTGAATGTAGTTCTCATTCTAAACTCGCAGGGGAAAGTGGTAAAATAACGACAAATTTCTAAACTTAGACTGTCTAAGCGGCAGGTACCAAGGTGTCATTATCGAATTTACCTTTCAAACATATCATTAGAAGCGTTCTTATAACTGACGCCTGAAACGAATCTCCTAAACAGTGTAGTCACGCAATACCTGAATTTTAGCTTTTAAGTAAATTTTGTGTAATTCACTTCTGTTTACTGATATCAAAACTAATAGGTATAGCAACTGATGTCTAAATTAGATGGATAGGCTAGAAAGAAGCTAAAAGTATGATCGATAGATGATTGTTATGTTTTTCATTGAGAGGGAGGATATGTTATTCAATCTAAAGAAAAGACTTTGTCTTTGTTTAGTAAAAAATCTCAGTTTGGTTATCGCATCCTTCCACTGAAAATGAAAATATAATTCAGTTTAAAGGTTTGTTTTATTAGTGTAGTTTTGAGTTTGCTATATTTAACCTGGTTTTCTTTTGAGTTTGCTACAAATGTAATAACATTGTCGTGTTCGTCTAAAATTTCATTGCGAGTGTATTTGCAGTTCTGTATGTGAATAAACACAGTAGATTAGAGTAGCAAAGTAAATATTTCAGCACAATGTAGATGCTGTTAATATGTTATTTCTATGTTGCCCAGTTTCCATTTTAAGGATTGTTCGCTCATTCCAAATAAACACCCCACTTTACTCATAGTGGGTTTCGTATCAGCTTATAAAACCACTAAACTCGATACCATTTAAACTTTTCAATTTTGTGCTGTCGGCAGACATAAAATTTCCTACCAACATTGTATTTTCTAGAAGATAAAATAATTTGAAATGATTCATTCTTATACGAGTAGGTCTGGCTCTGACGGGTGGGTGATGTAATTATAGGAATATTTCCTATTAATTGTCGTTGCAAATGTTCATTATAGACACGTTTTTACTGTTATTTTGAATAAGAATTTCTACATTGCGACAGTAAATCAATAAATTAACAACAAACTAACTATACACCTGTAGCATTTGAGGTAGGTTTTATAGATATGCTTGCCTGGAAGAATACGACTGTTGGTTGATATGTTACTATTAGAAAAATGTGTGTATAGCGTGCGAGAGAATGGTGCGATCGTGTTCTTTTTCCTAGCTAAATATTTTTTACGAAATTGGAAGTTCTTATCACGAAGGATTTAATTATAATGGTGGGTTTCTAACATGTCAACTACTAACGATCGAATTGTGTTATTTATAAACTTATTTTAGCCTTTTCTACAAGTTGCAGATTTTTCACAATCTGATTCTTCCTTATAGGAATATGGGAATTGTGATAAAATCAGAATTCATCATAGTATTTCGTAACTCTTTAAAATTGAAACAGTTTGGTTGGAGTTTCCCACGAAGTTTAGAAATATTTCTAGAGTATTTTATATCAATATTCTAACCCCAACAGTTACTATAAACTCGGAGTACTAACAGTGTGGTTTGCGTAACTTCATGGCAAATTGCGACGCCTTACCGTTAAAAAAATTCTCAGAAGTAAATACAAGAAAAAAACATTGATCAAATTTTTCACCAAAAAATTGTGTGGTGGGAAGAAGAAATATCACTAAACTAAACATTACAATTTACTATTGACTGTTGAGAACTTCTGGATACACTTGATTTAAGCAAATTTACACTGTCGTTGAACCGCTTAACAATTGGCAACGTAGGACAGTAAACTCCCATAAGGTTCGCATTGCCCTATTTTACCTATACTGAATTCTCACCGTCTATTTCATATTTTTCATATTCTCACGGAATATACGCTCGCTACTGGCGGCTTGCGCGCTAATCCTTTTGCACGTTTTTAAAATCCGAGCTTAAAATTAATAAAGAAGATAATTTGTTTTATTAAAATCACTAAAAAGATGGTGGTGCCACAGCTCATCTGGAATAGCCGCTATTGTTTCCCACAAGCTACTCTCTAATCTAATTGTTTGCATTTTTTGTAGCAAAATGTGCTCGGGTGGTCACAGTTTGAAAGATAGTTGACTGCCAACCGTAGTGCAGCCAAATTTACAATTTAAGTATAAAATGCAATTATTAGCAAGTGTTTCGAATAACTTTTTTATTGTATTTTTTTTAAATAAGGTAGTTTGCTAATGGCAAGTTAAAAAAAATATAAATAATTACACTTTGTATAAGAAAACTTTTTATACAAATATTTTTTCGATAGCGCTGCTTCCAAAAACAAGGAAAAAAATGAGCGAAGCACTTCGCTTGGATTTGCCCATACTTTCATTTACATGCTGTATTTCCAAAAGTTGTAATGCACAACGTTGTAGTCGAAACAGCAGTGGCGCGTTTAAGCGTAAGTCGCTAGGCGCGCGTCTAAGGTTCCTAATGTTTAACGGCTGTAAAAGTTAAACAATTAAAATTTTCACTGTTTCAAAATTTTATGAATACGTCTATATATATAGCAAACAAGAAATTAGAACAAGAAATAAAATAATATAATGTAACATAGTAGTTGCAGCAAATACAATGGCAATAATTGCCACTAACGCAACAGTAATGTGGAATCATACAGCAGTAAGGGCCGCAAGACTCAACAGCTACTATGCGGGCCCGTACGGATGATTCAGTCAAGTTATTATAGTCGCCGGCTCGGCCCTGCGTTGTTTGACAATTTAGAAAACCAAATTTCTTACGAGGAATAAATGGACCTCAGGGATTTTTTGCAAACACGATTTCTTGGTTTAAAGAAATCCAGAGACGACACAGCAAATTCATCAGCCAAAAATTAGGTGGGAGGGATAAAATTAACCCGCTTAAATATTGCTGCACCTTAAAATTAAGTGTTGTCTCTTATTCCAGTATCACCAGTGGCGCAGCGGAAATTCATGGGGTCCCCCCCCCGCAAGATTATTTCTTCGGGGCCTTTTTTTAACTAAAGGGAATTAATTATACTTACCTTTCTTATTGAAAACGACGACTTTGACAAACATTTTCCCTAGAAAAGCCATCTCAGTCCCGCACCAGGTATTTTGAAATTGCACGAGAAAAAACCTGTTAGGCAACGGCCACTGGTCCTTCTTCGCATATATTGAAACTTTCAAAAAATTTGAAAAGTTTGACAACTTTATAGAAGCTTAGAATATTTTTAAAAATTCTCGAAGAAATTTCGAATATATTTTATACCGGATGTTTTTTAAAAATTTAACAACTTTGCTTGTTTTAGAAATTTTTTTAAAAACTTAAAAATTTATGGACGTTTTTAAAAATTTTGATTTTGAAAATTTTGGGAAACTTTTAAAAATCTGTTGAGGTAAACGACACAAAAAAAACCTTTCAGTAGTGTTTCCTCAATGGAAAGTTTTTCCTATACACATTTAATATGCTCATACCGACTTTGAAGCCGAAATTCGTAAATTTTTGAAAAAACAAGAAATCGATGTTGATGGAGATGGGGAGATCGCGTTTGCGCAGATCTATAAATCTAAAAATGAGAATTAAAAACTATTCAAAACATTCACTAAATCTTTTTCGATTATGGTTTCGTACAGACTAAGGCTCTTATCTCGAGCTATTATGCACTTAACCTGAACAAGTTAAATAAAGGTCCTTCAAAATTCTGAAGTTCTGTTTAATAACATAGATGCAATTTAGTGCTGTGACCAAATACTTCAAAATAATGTGCGGTTGAGACAACTGGCTTTGTTACCGATTGCCTGTTTTGTTTCGTTTTTGATAACAACCTCAGGCAGCGTTATTTCTTAGAATCTATAACATAGCCGATTTATCACGTCGTAAATCTGTTTTCTCTGCATTTCTATTTTTGAAGGATTTGGTTGTTTAAAAGACTTTACAATTCCCCCGTGGCTTGCCCCCTCTTCCCACATTGCGGAGTCTGCGGGCCCCTCCGCTACGCCAGTGAATATCACTCGCCAGCAATTTAGTTTAAATAGAAATTATTTATCGCGGTTTTTGATTATTATTTTTTTGAAAATTCCAAAATGTAGAAATAATTTTACAGTTTTCACGCATTTAAAAATTCTCCTAGTAATAGAGCTACTACAATGCTACATTTGATTCCTATTTGGCAATTCGTATTTGAGTAATAATAAGACGTTGAAGTCTAGATTTAAAAAAAATTGTAGCTACCATTTCGAAACTAGAAAGTTAGGGAAAAAGCGTTGAATTTGCCCTGGGGCCTTCCATCGTATCCGTTTTTAGATTTAAAAAATTCAATTTCTGGAAACAACGCTACTAGAAAAACATGTGTTAATTTTCGCTTTCGGGTTTAGATTTCTTTAAAATTTTATTTTGCTAATGAATGTTTGATATTCAGCCGTTTGGGAGTTACAAAGCGCACATATCCACCCACCCACAGATCTAATGTGAAGCGGCCATTACGGCCTACCTCTTTAGTTTAATGTGGCGGCACCTAGCGTAAGCCTTATCCGCCACGTCCCTTTTCGGGCCGAATTGAGATACGCTCAATCAGCGTGCATGCTCAAGTTTACAACGGTTCAACCAAAACAATCTACCAGTTTTGACATCAGGTTGCGAGTCCTAACTGCTCGAGGGAGGTTCCCTAAATCTCTACTGATTCTGCAGGTCAGTACCCGAGCTGAAAACGCAGCTCACCCGTCGAACCGCACCAAGACGGCTCTAACCTGCATAGGCTTACGACTGCCACCACGTGTCCTACACCGTGACCAAGACGGGTGCTACTATTCCTTCGCGGGCTCGGACTTGGTCCTCGTGGTACCAGTCAAAGAAGTCACTGGTTGGAGTTTTCAGATCAAGCACGTGCCGAAAGCAGTGCTACCACTACCAGTTTAGGCTAGTCGCAATTCCAGTACTGGTCGATTACGCACCGCCCAGACTAGTCGGTACTTGGTGTGATATGACCGGTACCTCAACAGCGCCAGGTGTACCTAAGCACGAACCCACTGGGTCAACACTTTGATAGTGGTCGCGAGCAGGCAAAGTGCACCACAATCTTAGAGCCCAAGTCGCTAATTCCAGCAGCCGCGCCACTCTTTCCTGGAGCTCACCATCACCTGCATAAATCATGGGCCTCCAACCACCCAGTGTATTGCCTAGGCAAATTTATAACCCCTAGGGGTCACCTCGAGGGGATCTCGTTACAGAGGACGCGCTAGGTACCCATACTAAGGGCTAGCAACACATCCCCTCGTGAAATCACTTACCCAGTTCTCCATGGTCCCAATTAAGGTAAACCTTGAACCTCTCCGAAGAGAGGTGGACGTAACAAGTTAAAATCACCGAAGTGACCGTTACAACGCCGACCCCGCAGAAGATAGCTTTGTTCACGCCCCTCACCTGAGTGAGAGCCCTTGGCCGTCCCGTTTCAGTTATCCGCACGCAGATGTTCTTTAAAACCAGTTGTCTGGGTTTCTGGAGTTTGAAAACATGTATTTCCACTAAAATATCGATTTGGAAAATGTCCCTGAAATCAATACTATACTGAAAGTATAGCAAAGTATTTATTGCCTAAAAATTGTTTTTCAAATTCCACAAAAAGTTGATTTACATCTACGATACAGTGCAATCAATCCGTGGACACCCTATGTTGTTTAAGTACTAATCTGTGGATTGGGATATACCTTTCCATAAGACTAAAAACCAAAGACTTTAAGATTAAACATAGCAAAAATGAACGGATTTTTTGCTGAAGTAAACTAATCAGTTTTAATAGCGCAAATTTTAACAACGAACCCGTTTATTTTTGGAAACTGATCTGTTTCGTTTTGAAACTTATTCTTCTGATTAAAAATCTGCCTTTTTTTCTGGTACTCCTTGTTGAGAACGGCCTGTTGTTGTATTTAAAAGTTTTTATATCTTAACTATTTCGTTCTAGAGAAACCTGCGAGTCTTGAAACCATTACCTTCAACTTCTATTACGGACAGCGGTTTTATCAGGCAGAACACGTCATGCATTCATTTATCTGTGCGGATAAATCTGTAATTAGTATTCTGAATACAGATTACAAAGTTTGGTAAATGTACCAAAACTAGTTGAAAATACACCATTTTCGGTTTAATTCCTCTGGCACATATTTTATTGCAGAAACTTTGGTTATGATTTGTTTTGCGCATATTGACTAAAGAACTTTGCGTACACGAAATAAGAGCAAAGTAATAAAAAGCAAGCAAGAAAGTCTAGCCTGCTCTCGAAGAATATTTATTAATTTAATTATGGCAACAGTGCTCTGTAAGCTTCGAGCTAACTTAATCTGGATACGTTCATTATTAAAGACCGAAAAATTAGGTTAATATTCACTGTACCGATGTATTAACTTCTAATGATATTTTATACGAACCTCGTGCTGCCACGAACGTGTTTTACAATTTTGTGTCTTATTGAAATTTATTTTCTTATTTACTTAAGATAATAAAATAAATAAGGCTTAATTTGCAAACTAAACAACATGTTTAGGAAAAGTTCCCTTGAGTTTTAACTACTTCTTTTTCTGCCGTTTGCGCAAATAATAATATAGGTACGTATAACCCTTGGTAGGTTTCCAGTTTTGCGTGCGTAGTTTCATCATAGGAGGGTATTCTAACGGCTGTGGTGAATCCGTTTACTGTACATATATACAGGGCAAACAGAAGGGCAGGAGTTATATCCATTGTTTCACAATGCTGGGCCTACAAAGTTATAAGCGTGGGATGTTAGAGAATACTTATTTATTATTCAACATTGATTAACCTGTGTCCAAGTATGCTATAGAGACATGAAAACGCTATTATTAATAATTTCATTATAATAGCGGGTGCGCAACAATCTTAGTTCTATTAGCTTTGCGTAACGCAGTAATTCTGTTAGGTTTTGCTATTTTCTAAATTAGTTCAACACGATTTCCTACTGTTTACTTTACTTATCCGTAAATGAACACGTTTAACAATCTAACAACATATCTTTGGATAGTTTTACATCGAGTTTCATATGTTGATAAATTTTGAAGCATGTAAAAATTTCTGAAAGCTAATATAGTATAGTGCTCGCGGCTGAAAAAGTCGCTTAAAAAGTGAGCTTGCGGGCACTCCGAGGTAAAAAGCTACGACGTAGCAAAAAATGTTTCTTATACCTTAAGGATTCTAAATCTGCAAGTTGTCAAATAATCGTCCTCTGTAAAAGCGTCCTAGACAAACATTTCGAGTTAGAGGCACAGCGAGAAATTTAAATATTGCAAATACCTGTGTCAAAAATGTAAAACGGTTGTTTGTGGCAATTTCTATTTTTAAAAAATATTACATTACGGAGCTAAAATTCAATAAATGCAATTTTTTCGCTTCCAGCGTACGTAAAATTCTAATTATTTTCAAGCTTCTTGCCGTTAACACTATCATATTTCCTAAGTATTGCGGCTATAAAAAAAAGTATTAATGATAATTTGTAGCTTGATTCGTTCTGATTCTGATGATGTAATTTACATAATTTTGTAACGTGTAGCAATCACACACATAATATAAATAAAATGAATTGCACTTAAATTGAATCTGCAGAATGGCTTTTACGCTATGTGTGAGTCACGAGTTCTCGCATCTTTTCCCTTGCTGCGCTCGTTCCCGCGTTTGCACTTCAGTAGCGATCTAGTTGTGCATTTGTAGAAAAACAAAAATATTTCTTTAAAATGATAAAATGGTGTTTTTGACGAATAAAAAAAACTATTCTTATTTTTTTTAAATAGCACCTACCTGTAGTAGACCCTGATAACCTAATAAAAAGAAATACAAGAGGAACCATTGTTTTGAGGGGTGAAAACAATAAATAAAAGAACATTAATCTATGAATTTAAATAAATATTTTAAAACATCATAAAAAACATTTCAGTCACTATCAGACTGTTACTACAAGGCACTAGTTGCTTCGGAATAACTTCGCAATATATTTATTGATTTCTTCTTGAGCTTCTTAATAGGATATCTACAGTGGCTACGTTGTAAAATGTTTGCTGATGAATAGTAATTGGATCTTAGGTTTAGGAGTAACTTTCTGAGACTTTGAAGCAGCACAAATTACGTCTCTACATATACTCGTATTTAATACAAGTTGATTTTCATTGTCAGTAATCGAAGTAAAAAGGCTAATTATCCAAATAAGACGTTCGAGTTGTGGTTTTTGTATTTGTTTACATGCAATTTTTTTAGTTCTGTAAAGTCTAGTGGCGGCTCGTGTCTGTTGCTATAGGTGAGGCCAAGGCAAATTTTAGTAGTTGAAAATTAAATTTATACGCCTATCTTTAAGTAAAGCGAGTTTGTTAATAATATTACGATAAAATTCCCCTGATTTGCATAACTCGTCTAAAAGTTTTTTTTTCAATAGATGACGTTTCCAATGCAAAGCGTCTATCTTGAGAAATTATGCCTAAGCCGAAGTTACACGTACATAGGCCACTTACGAACGGGCCTCTCGACTTGCTAGTGCAATTTGAACCCGCTACCACCATTCGTTTGCATTCGCCGTCGGTTGGACCACGACGTGCAGTTTCCAGTCGGGCAAGCTACACAGTACAGACTACAGAGGCCACGTTTGTACGGCCTCATGCTTTAATTATAAGTTACATAGAGGTCAAATTTAGTTAGTACAAGCGCGGCCCGCTTTTAAATACTGTCATCTTGATGAACAAATAATTTATACGTTTTAGCGGCGATAGAAAAATTGTTACACACACAACCACCTTGTACCCTATGTACAGAAAAACTGAAACTGTTAAGGCCTGGCCTCACCTGGCGAGCCGCCACTGGTAAAGTCCGGCATTTCATTAATTTTTAATTTTATATCTGTGCAAATCTTGTGTTGTATTTTCAAAAACCTGTTTCAGTAATGTTACTCAGCGTTTTTGCGATTCAGAACCGTTCAAATCTGTGTAACGACTATACACAGAAGTAACAGAGAAACGTTTTCCGTTTTTCCAACCTTTTCCATGTTCTTGTAAACTTGTGTTTAAAGTTTCATCGGTGTCTATTTGTTATTTTCTGACTTGTACTAGTGCTTGGAATTGCATGATGTTTTACTATCATCGCAATTAAATCGGTAAAAGCAATATTTTATAAAATAAAGTTATTTTTTTTGGAAATATCTCTAATTTTTTCTCTGTACTATTTTTGGTACCTGTGAAAACCTTTTCTTATTTAACCTCTTTTGGCAGAAGATGCATTTGTTAATATCACCAATATTATTTCGTTACAAAACTCCTTCATCAGCTTCCAAAAATTGAAGCTCCGTTGAATTTGATGCTTCCTTTTGATGTGGTTCACCCAGTACTTCTATGTTCTTTGCACTGGTATAGCTTGATTCAAAATTAGTTTTGGTTTTGTTGTTTACTTAATAAAACTTATTCGACAGTTTTCCTTATTTCCTCCCTAATTTTTTGCCTGTGATTTTTGGGGGGTGTTTACAAAACTCCTCAAACTTTTTTTGCAGATCAAACACTACTTCAAGTGTTTCACGATGTCAAATTTTAATTTTGTTTCAAGCTCATTTTTTGAGCATAAACTTTATGAAATATACATGCTTTTGGATTACTTTGGAAAACAATAATTTTAGATAAAGTTGGAATGCCAGGAAAACACATCCGGTAGTCTTACTGCACCTTCGCAGTTAGATATAATTTTATTTATGTCATTTGAAGTGCTCTTACTTTCTTTAAAATTGATAACAGCAGTATTAGCTGATAAAATTTTAAAAATAAGTGGGCGGTTGCTTGTTTGCTGTCTAATGCCAACTAGAACTCTTCTAAACTGCGGGCGCGGGAACAAGCGCAGCAAGGGTAAAGAAGCGAGAGCTCGTGACTCACAAAAGCAGTAGAAGCCATCTTGCAGATTCGATTTATTTGTAATTCGCTTTATTTATATTATTTGTGTGATTACTACATTTTTCAAAATATGTTATTTACACCATCAGAATCCACACGAATCAAGCTACAATTTATCATTTGTACTTTTTGTTCCTAGCCATTTCGCTGTGATTCTAACTCGAAATTTTTGTGTAGCGCTTATTTGCACTGGACGATTTTGTCACAGCCTGCAGATTTTGAATCTTTAAGTTATGCGAAACACTATGCTACGTCATAGTTTTTTATCTATCATGTTCCACGACAGTCAAGATAGAGTTCGCTTCGCACTCTACAAATAGGTTTGTAGAAACTAAGCAGAAGGTGGTTGCCAGCAGTCTTTTAAGACAGAATTTAATGTAGCAAAATTATTTGTGTGATATGAGGGGGGGGAGGCTAAAATTTGCGACGCAATTTTGGAAGGGCCTATAACAAGTGCTGATACTGTATATTATTTGGATAGTACGTTTGTTTTTTGATTTTATTTATGTATTACAATATTTATGAATCGTTTTTTGCATAGAAACAACCCTCACGAATGTGTGGGCGCTGAAAATATGATGGGGTCGCATATTTTTCCACTTAAATATGGTCGCTGTAATTAATCTAATAATTTTTTAATTGGAAAATCAAAGATTTACCCAATGCGTAACGAAGACATACGGTAATAGTGTGACATATCAGATGTAGTGAAATTCGCAATAAAACACCGAAAAGAATGGAACAATCATGTGACAGAGCTTACAATAATCGACTGATCCGAATAGCAAGACACCTAAAACTTGCTGGAAAACGAATCCTAGGAAGACCTCCAAAGAGATAGTCGGAAATCTGGGTATCATCATCAATGCATACACCATAAATGCGCCAAGAAAAACAGGCAAATATGCTTACGTAGAAGAATAAAAAGAAGAATTTTGTTTGAATAGATTTTATTAAATAACATGAATTAATAATTTTTTTAATGTACATTTATATTATTTAATATGTAATAAATATTTTTTTTCTAATGAAAGCTGGAGCTTAATTGGATCCTCATTAATAGCCTGCTATCCTGCTTTACAGAGTTTCCTTTTTCCCTGACAGGTTGGCCACCGTTATTCATTTTAATATAAATAACACTCGTTCTTGTTTTTATTATCTTATTTAATTCCCGTGGCGTTGATTAGGGAGCTAGAACATACATCAAATTAAATTAAAGTCATACTCAGCGAGTAACATATAAATCCATAATTTTTTTGCGAATGCCTATGACGTCAAAAATGTTCTTGAAGGTGTCCAAAACATAAAAAAATAATGTCCCTGCTTGTGGCGGGGCGGCCAAGGACCCCCACCTAGGTGAGAGGCGTGAACAAAAACAGCTTGTGCGGGGTCGGCGTTGTAACGGTCACTTCGGTGATTTCAACTTGGTACGTCCACCTCTCTTGGGAGAGGTTTAAGGTTTCCTTAATTAGGACCACGGAGACTGGGTGAGTGACAGGTGAAGTGTAGCCCTTAAGATGGGTTCTAACATCTCGGCAGTAGCTCGCTCTCTGGAATGGAACCCTGCTACCTGACCGGGGTACCGGGAGCGTACCAGCTCGTTTTCCCTCGACGTGAGCTGGATGGCAAATGGTCCGGCAGGTAAAAAGGGGTCCTGCGGGTGCCCAGGATGGAGAAGCGCTGTTGCTGGTATGAGAGTTTTGGGCCCTAGGGGTGTAAACAAGTTAGCCCCCAGTATGGGTCTTAACACCTGAGCGGTAGTGCTCTCAGGAATGGAAACCCCGCTTCCTGACCGGTCCGGCAGGTGATGGTGCTTTCCAGGATGGAGTGGCTGCTGCTGAAAGGGACCTGGGCACTAGGGGTGTCGCTTGCAGCCAGCCCTCTGTGTGGGTTCTAACGCCTGAGCGGTAGCACGATCGCTGAAATGGGAACCCTGCTCCTTGACCGGGTTAACTCTTACGTACTAGCCTCGTTGCTGGATGAATCTGAGCTGGATGGTAGGGGTTCTAGCAAGTGATGGTGCTTTCCATGATGGAGTGGTGTGCAGCTGGTATTGGGGGCTAGGACCCTAGGGGTGAGGCGCACTTTTCCTGCTCACGCCCACTATCTAAGTGTCGACCCAGAGGGTTCGTACTTATGTACACCCGACGCTGTTAAGGTGCCGGCCACTATGATCAGGCCGGTTACCGACCAGTCTGGGCGGTGCGTAGCTCACCAGTGCTGGGATCTGCGAGGTCCTAACTGGGAGGGGTAGCGCTGCTTGGTATGCGCTTGCTCCGACAAGTCCAACCAGTGACTTTCTTTGACTGGTACCACGGAGACCAAATCCGAGCTAGCAGGGGATTCACACACCCCGTTTTTGGTCACGGAGTAGGACTCGTGGTGGCAGTGGTATAGCCTAAGTGCAGGTTAGGGCCGTCTTAGTGCGGTTCGACGGGTGAGCTGCGTCTCAGCTCGGGAATTGATCTGCAGAATCAATAGAGATTTAGGTAGTCTTCCTCCACCAGTAGGGGCTTAGGGCTCGCAGTCTGATGCCAGGACTGGTAGCCTGTTCTCTTTGTTGTATTGAGGGCAGGCACGTTGATCGAGCGTACCTCGATCATGGCGTCCCGCAGTGTTTCACCGCCTGAAGGGAGGGGGACGGATATGCTTCATTGCTGGGTGCTGTTCTAGTCTTTCAAATCAAATTGTGTCCCTGCTTGTAACACAAACTATATAATTGATTCACATGTTCCTCGGACTAAGTTAAGTTGGCTTTATCTTCAGTAGCGGCGCTTTGTAAGCAACATGGTGCAGGGAGGTAGCGTAAACGACAAGGACCGCGTTAGAACTGTTGCTAGGAAGCGAAAAGTTTTTCGTGCGAAAATATAAATGAATATTTTGATTTAAAACTCGAGATCAAACACCAAAATAAGAAGGGAAAATAATTGCTCCTAAATATTGCTGCACCTAAAAGTTGTGAATCGTAATTCTACTATGACTCATTAGCAATTTAGCTTAATAAGAAATGTTTAGCCGGTTCCCCGTTAATTAAATAAAAGGTCACGAATTTTCAAAAATTCATAGAAGGCGTCATAGAGAAATTAGCAGGTTGAGACACCAACCGCATTATAGCTCATTCCTAGATCCATGAAACTATAAAATTAAAAAATAATTGTGTTATCAGTTATTGAACAAAAACTTTTTAAAATTTTCCCAAATTTTGAAATAACTTTTACTTCGCGTAATTCTTGTACGTAGTAACACTGCGGTTCCTTACAGCTTACAATATCAATAAATTTCATCTAGATTTATGAACTTGTTTTTTAGTATTAAGGCGTTAAAGTCAATTTTTTTGAAGTGGCGGCTATTTGAATCTAGAGAGTTTGGAAAAAAAGCGTTAGATTTTCCCCAAAGTCAGCTATCCGTTTCCGTTTTCAGTTTTATTTTTATGAAAAATATGCCACCAAAAAACATGTTCAACTTCTGTTTTTTGTTACGGATTTGATTTAAAGCTTATTTTATAGATGAATTTTTTGGGAATGATCACAGCACCAGACACCCTACAGAAAGACATTTTTTAAAAACTTTTTTTTGGGTTTTTGGTTCATATGTATTTCCGCCAAAATCAAGAGTTCGAAAATTTCTATGAAATCCATGAAATCAACATTCTTATACTGAAAGCATAGGAAAACAAAAATTACAATATGCATTTTTATGAGAACTAAAGTATGAGGTACGACTGCATGTATGGGTGAATAAGAAGTAAGGAACATCGATGCTACAGCCTTAAATAATAACTTTACGAAAAAAAATTTCTAACAAAAGTTTTCTATCAAGTTTTTTTGCCACAATTTGGCGTTTCTCATTTTTTTTAAATTGTCATATTTTTTAGCTGTGACGTCATCGACATTACATTTTTTTTAAATGGCAAGCTATACTTTTTATGGCATGGCCAGTTAGTGCTTTTATTCACTATACAGCCGTGTAAAAACATCATACAGTTGCATAACAAAAGTTTCAAGAAAAACCACGATAAACATTTATTTATGTCACTGGCAACATTTTTCATCAGGTACACTTATTACAAGATAAGCAAAGGACAATAGCAGGTCCACAAATTAGTAAACTAGTTTCAAATCATATTGAACATCAATTTAAGAAACAAATGTTCAATCTGTTCGCCATTCACTGCCTGACAGTGAGCAATACGATAAGAACATCCTCGAACTGTATTTTGAACTGTAGCAGGTGATATTGCTCGTGTATGCTCGCGGATACGAATTTTTAGATTTTCCAAATTGTCTGGTACTGTTTGTATACACTGTACTTTTAAGATGGCCCCATAAAAAGAACTCAAGCGGGTTTAGATCCGGAGATCGCGCTGGCCGCTCAATATGTCCTCTTCTTCCTATCCACCTATTTGTAAAAATTCCATCTAAATATTGACGAACATGAATGCCATAATGAGGTGGAGCACCATCTTGTTGCAACCAAATTCTATCGTTCGGCGTGTCCTGATTTTCTGCATTTGGAAATAAAACAGCTAACGCGGGAAGAAGTTCCAACTTCAAAAAATCCAAATACCGATCAGTATTTAATGTGCCATAAAAGAAAAAAGGACCAAGAATTCTGTCTCCTATAATTCCCGCCCACACGTTTACTTTTTGTGGATACTGTGTGTGTAATTCTTCCATCCAATGTGGGTTCTGTCGCGACCAATAACGGGAATTGTGCCGATTTACAGCTCCATTTAAAGAAAATGTGGCTTCGTCGGAGAAGATAATAGAATTCACAAACTGTGGGTCGTTATTGCACCTGTCCATCATTTCTTCACAAAACTGAATTCTCTATCAAAATCATCTTCTGATAATTCTTGAACAAGTTTAACCTTATAAGGATAAAATTGTTCTGTATGTAAAATATTCAGTACAATTCCTTGACTAACATTATTATCCAGGGCTAATTGTCGAGTTGAAGTATGAGGATTTTCGGAAACTGTAAGCACAATGTCCCAACATTTTATCGTCTGTTGCTATTTTTGGACGGCCAATTTTATCAAAATCTTTGACATGGCCCGTTTCTCTAAATTTTCTATTAATTTTGGTTACAGTGGACCGCGTAACAGGTTCACGATTTGGATGTACAGTATTAAATAAAGCGCACACATCGTCGTGAGTTCTCTTGTTATCACCGTACCCGATCATCATCAAAATTTCGATACGTTCAGTTTCTGTTAAACGTACCATGATTAGAAATTCGTATTTAACACAGGACACAGACTAAATTTTAATCACTTATTAATGCCAACTGTCACCAAATTGACATTACAGATTTGCATTTGTTCAATTTTAAACATTTTCAAACAATTGCCTACTATTGTCGTGTGTTTATCTTGCAATAAGTGTACCTGTTGAAAAATGTTGCCAGTGACAAAAATAAATGTTTATCGTGATTTTTCTTGAAATTTTTATTATGCAACTGTATGATATTTTTACATGGCTGTATAGAGACTAAAAAGCACTAACTGGTCATGCCATAAAAAGTATAGGTTGCCATTTAAAAAAAATATCGATGACGTCATAGCTAAAACATATGACAATTTAAAAAAAAATGAAAAACGCCAAATTGTGGCAAAATACTTGATAGGAAACTTTTGTTAGAAACTTTTTTTCGTGAAATTATTATTTAAGGCTGTAGCATCGATGTTCCTTACTTTTTATTCACCCTGTATACATGAGACCATGCTCAGGTAGACACATTTTTAAATAATAGTAGTTTTTGTTGTTTTTAGAACAGCAAATCCAGAATTTTCATTAAATTTTTGAGATTGAATTTCTGTTAAACAATATCAGACTGAATTGGTTCCGTTGTCAACTTTGAAGTAATCAAATCGATTGGATACAGCGGTAATCAAATTAAGTAGGCCTAAATAAATTTCGCAGATGATTATTATAACTACGGCTAAAACTCTTTGAAGAAAGTAACTTAAATAACAAATAATAATCATGTTAAATAAAAGCCACTACGCTGAGGGTACGTGTTCATTGTTATAATGAAATTAATTCGATTTGTATAACTGAATATCTAACGATGATTCACGTCATTCGCACTTATTTTCTACGAGTTTGAACGAAAGTATCTACATTATTTTATTTTACCTATTGTATAACTCCTTTCATAAGACCCTTCAAATTTTGATGATTGATGTATATTATCTTACACAACCGCACAACCGAAACCTCTCGTGCAATTTCAATGTCGATTCTATTTTGTTCTTTTGACTGCTGTCATTTATCCCAGAAGCACAGTATTTGTAAAAAGCATTATCCTATTTTCTGATAGCATTATCGTAATATACTGTTCAGTAAATCTATATTTCTCAAGGTAAGACATTGGTTTTTCTTTAGCTTCTTCTACAGTTTAAAATGATTTATATGGGAACATATAATAAATTAACAATATACATATACGAGCATTTACTGTTAATCGATTATGTAAATTTGTGAAACACGAACAACATTTATTATGGATCAGTTAATGTGCATAGATAGTTTTGACTTTTCGCATTTACATATCGAAATACAGTAACTTGTTGCTTGATAATAATTTATTCTACGAGAATCGCGTTGCGTTTTTCTCTTACTACACTGTAATTTATTTTACATTATTTTCTAATTTTCTCTACACAAATGAATTGCATTAAATTAGGGTTAGATAATTATAATTAACAATAGTTCGTGCTCGGTAAAATCGAGGGGGTCTATATTTCAGATTATTGAGTATCTGCTTTGAATTTTCGTTTGGCACGATATCGTCACGTAAATAGCCTTTAACTAAAGGGTTACGCACGGGAAGCTGACGATTTAAAAAACGATGTCACTTTAAACTGAATGAAAAACTTCATTAATTCCATATCGCTATAAAACCTATAAACATTTGATTTCATATTTAAAAAATGACATTTAAATGTCCACCAAATGGTATTATTCTAAAATTAATGACAAGTAACGCAAATTGTGTATTTATCTGAGACATGCGGTTTTGTTTTTTAACGCATTTTCAGTATTTTTATCACTCTGTATCTATATACTCGTATATGAATGCTTCATCGCATAACACCATTGCGCTATCAAGTCATGTTACTTATGCTCTTACGCGTAGGTCGAGCGCCCATTTGTTGTTCTCGCAAACTTTAATTGAGTAGCTCCAAAGAAATTATAATAACAAATTGATTAATTAAGAAAAATGCTAATTATGACGAAAAAATCGACATAATTTGTTTATGGAGATAATATAAAACATATTAGCATTTCTCATGTTAAAGTGCTATGCCCCGGTTGAATATGGACAGAGTTACATATAATCACTAGCGGTTGAGATACTTTATACCAGTGATGAGCATAATCGAATGTTTTCATAATTGAATGATTGTCGTTTGAAAGCGTTTAGTAATCGTATGATTCATTCGGATAAAATCATTCGGATGTTTCTATGCTGTATAAAGTAGAAAAAACGCTACCCGCTTGTTTCTTGAGTGCTCCTATGACTGACGGAATTTTCGTTCTCGTCGTCTTTTCTTGAACCAGCTTAAACCATCAGCTTTGAATTGTATTTTTATGAATTACATTACATTTTATCGCTAATTTTAGCCAGTTTTTTAAATAATATTTCTAAACCGCGAAAGTGGATATGTTTTTCTGTTTTATAAATGAATTATTTTTTTAATTGAAGCCAGAGATAAAAATAATATCCGATTATTAATTATTACATAAGTAATCAATTTTTATTTTTTGTGAAGTTTGCTACTTGTTTTTATCAACGACAATACAATATTATTCTAAATATCAATACATTTCTTTTTGTTTATATATTTTTTATTATTTATAGTTTTTAGAACAATATTAATATTTTCAAATACGACCCTGCGTTGAAATGACCACGAAAAACAGTGGGAACTGCCGTGTTTGTTATTCCTAATAAATAGTAATGTTTAAGTCAAAACACTTTTATGTCACTGTGCTTGCGCGAGAAAGACGCGGTCGGAGGTCCTCTTTATGCAATCGCATTCCAGAAATTCTGCCCCATTTGTGTATTCGCACCATAATACCACGGCTAGTGGTATCATCGTATCACGTATCTGCATTGAATATTTGCAGTTGCCTACTGTAAGGGGTATTCCTTTAACGCCCGCTTCCAAAACGGATAAACCTAAAAATTTTAAATTCGTAAAATCGTTCGATTGTTTTTCTGTGACCTTTTGAAATATCTCGAGATATTTCGATAACGAATCGTTTATACCTTAACTGGGTGAATAAACACAGAGTGGTTCATCGTAAGGAACCCGGTAAATAAAGCCAAGGAATGTATTCAAATGCTAAGATACTGTATTGATAATCAGAATGATTCACGATTTATCAATAAGCAATCAATAAGCATTTCATAACTGGTGCTACTTCCGGTTTTGCATTTAGCAATATGAATCTGTTATATATACTTGAAAGCGCTACTTATTCTGAGTACAATGATGCCCTTACGAGTGATAAAATAAACGTTTTTCTAAAACTTCAATTTACAATTTTGCAGTAAAACAGCTCGAATATGTTTTAATATTTACTTGAAAATTAAAGTTGGGATAAGTATAAGTCCGTAAAAGCTTAGTTGCGGTGATATAAACGGTTTAATGTGCAAGTTTGGAAATACCAGGATCATTTGATGAATTTTCTTGAAAACCAATATTTGCGCTAGCCAAACAACAGTTTTCTGTGGGATATTAATTTTTTGCTTCCAAACGCAGCGATATTGAGGTTCATACGTGAACTGTATTGACTAATTAAGATGATCTTGAAACCCGAGAACGTTTTTGCACCGAACCAAACTTTCAAGGGGCTAATATTGTACATTTTTGTTTTGTTGAGACTTTCCGATGCTAGAGTTCAAATAACGAATTCGCCGGAATAATTTCATTATTTTCAATATTTTGAAACCTGATAGTTTCACACTAATCAAACAATTGCAGATGTGAGTTTATTGCGTTTTTCCTTTGTTCTGAAATAGTATATTATTTCATAAAATTTGATCGGAGTCAAGTAAATTAGCTGTTTTCCATCTAAAAACCGTAACATTTTAATCACTATAGTGTACGAAGTATAGGTAATTTGAAAGCTTCTTATCAACTTTAACAAGAAAGATTGGTTGGCGGATGAATATTTCTGATGGTATCAAGGTTGTAATGAAATGATCGATGTCCTGGGAGCTGTGTAATAAAACGAGTTCATCGTTACCCTAAGCCACTGTTCGAGGGAGAGGTCGAAAGCTGCTGCCATTTTTATCATTTTGAATACTTTCCATAAAGGCAAGCTTTAGCAACATTCATAATTATGAAGGCGGGGTGATGTGTTCAACTGCATTAAAGTAATCTTTTTCCGATATACTTCCAATGTCCAAATGGAATTAAACCTACTAAACTTTCTAAGCAATTTTAGGAAAGACGTCCAACGAAAAGCAATTCATTTTGTTAAGAAATTAAATAAATAGGAAAAGGAATTAATTTTAATAATATTGTTATTTATTCAACAAGACTTAACCCCAATTACAGGATAAATTAAAAAAAGGATAATTAAAAGACAACTAAAGTTTACACAATACCAAGGTCCTTTCAATATAAGTTTTCTTACAACTGTAAGGCGTATATTGGCGTTTATCTATATTAAAATAAAATTTAATTTATTTGACAGAGAACATTGCTAAACTCTATTAAACTTCTTTTTAGAGCTGGGCTATACTGAAAATTTAATATCGAATATCGATATTGAATTGATCGATGATATCGATATACGATGCTATCTATAATATCAATATCGATAATATCCATAATATGATAATAACGATAATACCGATAATATCGCTATATAAATGATAATATTGGCATTATTATGAACAATTTTTGTATATTAAGCATAACATCGGTATTTGAAATGTTGATATTACCTCATGCGTAATTTTTTTAAATTGTATGTACACCGTGTAAGAGCAAACAAAATTTTAATTAAAGGCAGAGCTGTTGCTATAAGCGGTTGATATTGTTTAGTTGTTACAATAATTACGTCAATTACAATAATCAATTTTATGTATGTCTTGTAATTACAATATTACAGAGGTACTGTTACCGCTATTATATTATTAATATATCCATACTTTTATATAAATTATCGCTGTTCACCATTGTCGATAATATTGATATTGTCGATATGTTGATAAATATTCCCAGACCTAATCCCTATGCATAAGTAGGTAGTTATCAGTATTTTTTATTTTATAAAGTAATATAAAATCGTCAGCAAACAATAATTTACTAACATTTTCAACCACATTTTTAATATTATTTATCAATATAAGAAACAATAACGGCCCGAGAATGCTTTTTTGTGGGACACCGGAGTATGCAATAAAACGATACGAAGAGAAACCGTTAATACACACATATTGTTTTCTGACCGTAAGGTATTATTTCAAGAATTCTATTAAGCCGACCGTAAAACCAAAATTATGCAGTTTTTTTTAGAAATATGAAGTGGTTAGCAGGATAGGGGGCTTTTAAAAAAAATCAATACAAATAACGTCAACCTGAGCTTGATTCTCTAAAGCATCCTAAAGAGACCGGAATGAGACGTTTGAACGCGGCCGTTTAGATGCGGGGATGTTTAAACTCAGGGACGCATATAATGATTATGTTTATGAGCACATTCTTCTTCTGTGTATTTTTATATTACGATAGGTATATCATTGAATAATCAAGAGGGATTTAACGTAATTACGAAAAGAACCCTTAAGTGCCACGCTATTTTATTTTATAATGTTTTCAATCGCATTTCTCTTTTTATTGTTCCTTGGTATTTATGGATTACATTTTAAGCGTTGACAAATACATACTTATAATAGCATTTTCCTCTTTTTTGTGTATTTAGTATATAACGTTTACAATCTAGTTATATTTTTCTCTTCAATATTTGTTGGTGATCATGTAAGTCAACAGTATTAATAAAATGTTGCTATGAAGATTAACTTGTTCTTTTTAAAATTGCACCTTATGCCTATTTTACATAATTGGAATTAATTGTTTCTTTTTCTGGTACCCACTATAGTAGGTTATTTATATTTTTCATCTTGGTTTTTATATTTTATTACTTTTTATTGTTTTATAAATAAAGACATGCAAACAATTCAAATAATAACAAATACCAAAATAATGTTTCCCATTCCAAAAACTTGAATACAACATGGGGTTCTATTTAAGTACAAGGTTTGTTACTATAGCAACTAAACAACTAAATGTAGCAAAAATCCATCCACCAAGTGTGATAAAATGACTAAACTGGTAGGTGTTATTATTTGACAAACTAATAATACAATCGAACCATTTCAGTCGACTAATTACTTTATAAACAAAATTCGATTTCATATTGAAACGATCATTAAAATAAAAAAAATACACTCTATATGCAAACTAGAAACTGATAGAAACTTTAAAACGTTTGCTTTGAACAATCGTGATGTAATTGGTTTAGACACCCTTTAATTCTAATTTAAATATATAATTATTCCACAAAATTTAAAATTTTAATTTTATTAAATAAAGAAGTTATTAGTATAGTATAATACAGTAAATTTACTCGAAAGTAGACCCGGTGTTTCAACAAAGTCTTTGCTTGCGTCCAAACGTCTCTGCCTTTCAAAGCTTTTGCGTTTAAACGTCTCTGACCGCATTAAAACGGCCGCGTTCAACCGACCAGATGGAAATTTCTAATTATTAGACCTATCGCAAGCCTAGAACCAAGCCCATTTTAGTAACTCTTTACAGGAAATCAAATTTTAATTAAAAATTGTTATGAAATGAAAACCATTGATATTTGTTTAGATTAAATGTGAACTCGGTGCTTGAATAATTTTGATAAATTTTTATACATTTGGAAAAATATTTAAAAGTTTACATAAATGTTTTTGTACTTAGAACTCCGTGGCTCCGTATAAGAGTTTCTTTAGTTATTTTTTTAAATAAAACGTCACTGCTTTGCATTGCTTAAGCACCTTTTACACACAATATAATTGTACGTAGAACCTTATGATTGAATCTAAACGTAACTTTTATAAATGCTACTTGGAACTATACAGAAATGGTTTTCGACGCTCCATCTAGCTGATTTCGACAGAATTGCGAAGACTTATTGATGTAGAATAATGTACAGTTTCCGTTTATTGAAAATTTAATTTTTATTCAGAATGTTACTTAGAACCTATGGTTCTAGGGTCGCTCTATATCTCTTATAGTAATTCTAAATTCTTTGAATCGCTGTTAAACAAGGGTCTAGGACGTTTGAACGCTTTCGGTTATACGCATTACTTTTCCAAAATACCGGAAATAGTCGAAAAAAATTTACTCAAAAACTGGCGACACGATTTTGTAAGCTTATAGAGCTAAAGCTAAACTACAATTTGGTTCGTGTCCTAGCCCTTAAATTTCTCTGACGTATTCTATGAAGTTTTGAAAATTTGAGTTTATTTACTCAAAAACAAGTTATCAGGTCGGGATAAACTTTGATATTAGAAATGATCTAAGGGTACCCAATATTACAAGATACTAGAACTTTCAAAACACTAAAACTGTGAAGTGAAAAAAGTATCAATTGATAAATGAATAAAAATACCGATTTTTTGAATTTTTTAGAAAAAAATCTTGGGATAAAAAAGAAACAGAAACGGATAAATTCGTCCGCCAAAGATTTGGCAGGAGGGGTACAATTCATCCTTCCATAATATTTCTGCACTCACAAATTAGGGAGGGTGAATGTTATTCTACTACCGCTCATAAGCAAGTTAACTTAAAGAGAAATCATTCAGCGTCCTCCATTTATTAAATAAAGAGGCATGAATTTTCGATTTTCAAAATTCATAGAAGGCGTCACAGAGATATAAGCGAACTGGGACATGAACGAAGTTGTCATTCATCCCTAACTTTACCAGTACACGAAATTTGAATCGTCTGGCTAGCTATTGAGCAATGATATTGTCTTAAAAATGTCAAAATTTTGATTGGTTTTATTGGCAGTGGTAGCTAGTAGTTTAAAAAAATCTCGTAACGCTGTATATCCCAACGAAATTGACAATATTAAATTTCATCCCGCTCGGATAACTCGTGCCTGAGTTTAACGCGTTAAACCAATATTTTCAGAAATTAGCGGGCTGGAACCCAAACCAAATTGAAGCTCATTTTAGCTTTATTAGCCTACAAATGATTAAAAAACCGTCTTGGTAGTTTTGGAGAAATATTTTTCTGAAAATTTCTGAAATTTTGGAAATAGTTTTCACTTCATAATTATTATTTTTTCGAAAATTGTTGTGCACTTTGTCTCTATAGAACTATTACAATACAGGCTGAATTAAACGGTCCATTAATCAGAAAATCAATTAATTAAACAACGAAATAAGAATCGAATAATCGAGCTAACTACACTCTTCCAGAAGATACTAGATTGAGGTACAATACCTGATGAATGGAGAAATAACCTACCAATACCTGTCTTCAAAAAGGGAAATTAAAGAGATCCTGGAAATCATAGAGGCATCACACTGCTTGGTTCCGTATCACAAATATTTACGTGTTATATAAGAACAGTAATATCCAAAAAGCATTCCCATACAAGAAGAATAGCAATAGAGTTCGGAAAAACTGCGTACATATGTTTAATCAACATGGTCAAAGCATTTGGTAGAGTTAGACTAGAGGACGTATTGGATATACTGAAACATGAGCACATCCCAGAGAAAACAACACGAATCATAAAACAACTAAACGCATACAATAGAACAAAGCCAACGAGCCAACAAACAGCTAACGCCGGAAATACAAATAAATGCTGGTATCAGGCAAGGGGATAGCCTAAGCCCCATTTTATTTAACCGTTCAATGAATAAGATAAAAATAATAATGTGAAAAATACATGTTCGGGCTTTAGAATATAAAATTAAAAGATAAAGATCACATGTTATGCTGATGGTGCGGAAGTAATATCAGAAAATGAGGATAACCTACAGCGTCTATTGCATCAATTACAATCTACGGCGAAGAAGTACAATATGGAGAAAAGAACAGACAAAACTAAAACTCGTGGTATCCAAAAAACCCATTAGATGCAAACTCGTAGCTAACGACAGACCAATAGAACAGGTCATAAAATTCAATTACCTGGGTATTGAGATCACTATCGAAGAAGATTTGCGGACAGAAGTACTTAAGTAGATCAGTAAGGCAGCATCTATCTCCGGCTCTATGCAGCACATAGTTTATAAAAACAAACATATGGATATAGATAGCAAGGTCAGATTATGCAAAACGTGCATAAGACCAATAATGACGTATGGTATCGAAACGCGTGCTGACACGAAAAGGACGAAAGCACTGCTGCGAACGAATGAAATGAAAATTTTAAGAATGGTTGCAGGTAAAACACCATGGGACAGGGAAAGGAATTAAACAATAAGAAATACATGCGCAACGCAGATGTAGTCAGATGGGGCAGATATAGAATGTGGAGAGAACATGTCCAAAGAATGGACAACGATCGAATTGCGAAAATATGCATGATTGGTTAACCACATGGTTACAGACCACCAGCAGAACGACCGCCAAAAAGGTGGAAACACAGCTGGACATCTGAATCGCAAGAGAACGTCAACTGAATTCTAAAGTAAACAGGTCTTTGACCTACATGCACGTAGACGATCAAATAATTGTTTTATTTATCAATTCCAGCTTTACTTCGTTAAAGTCCATATTTAATGAGTATCTGTATATAAAATACTTAATTACTTTAACAATATTTATTTATTTTAAGCTTATACATATTTCGGCATGTTTTAACCTTTGACAATGGCATGTAAACATGCCGAAATACGTATAAGGTTAAAATAAATAGATATTGTTAAAGTAATTAAGTATTTTATATACAGATACTCATTAAATAATTGTTTATTTGAGGAATCGATTAATCAAATAAGCAATTATTTAATCAATCGATTATTCGAATAATCAATATTTTTCAGATAATAATCAATTTACCGATTAATAATAATCGATTATTGGAATGTTTTCCAGAGCCCAAGTATCTATCAATTCCAACCCGTATTTGTCTTACGTGATAAATACTATTAATCGCAGTCATCACACCTCTTCAGCCAGTGTTCGGGTTAAAATCATAATATTGTATATTGAATTATGCGTCGGCATACTTTGATAATGGGGAGTGGCGGTAGCTCAGAGGTTGGGCGCTCAGCATCTAACGCTAAAGGTCTAGGGTTCGATTCCCCGCCGAAGCCATGCGGCAATAAAAATCTATGCCGCAACCCGCCACTCACATTCCCCAATCCGGTGTAGTCAGCTGTGGGGTCTTAATGCCTGAAACCTTCTCTGGTATTTAGTCGTTTGGATTCGACGTTAAACTGTAGGTCCCCCATACCCCACCTTGGCGCTAAGGAGAGTACGTGGCAGAGAAGAGTGCCGGTGCCCAGCAATGGGACGTAAAGGTTGATTACGATATTTTGATAAAATATCTATAGAGCACGTGTTTGATTGGATTCGAGGCAATCCAATAATATAATTAAAGTTGTTTTAATTCCTCGGCGGGCCCTCTTTGAAGCAAATTTTGATAGCTGGAGAATCGTGGTTTTTTCTCATGTAAATAACACCTGGATCAATTCATACATATTTATACTGATTTTCCCGTTTAAACGCCATTGCTTTCCACAATAGAGTTTTATTTGCAAATGCTTATTTATGTAGATTCTGTCATTTCTACTATTAAGAGAGGTATCATTATACTGTTCTGCGGTTGAATTGAACAATAATCGGCTTAAACTGTCCAATAATGGCTTGTTTTTTCTATTCGGAATTCTGCGAATAGCTTAAATCAATAATTTTTAATTTAGAAGCTATTTTAATTGATAATAAAAATAAGCACTTATCCTCTGTTTACGGGAGTTCCTTTCAAAAATTTGTTTCAGGTATCTATTGTAGGTTGTTTATGTGGTTAAGTAATGACTTTATTTAGTTATTTTTTACTTTTGTATACTTTCAGGATTTAATTGAAATGTTCGAATTCGAAATTTTGACGAAAATGCTAATTTTTACCTCAAGGAACACAAAAACATGGTTTTTAAAGATGTCCGTGTGTGTGCGTGTGTGTGTGTGCGTGTGTGCGTGCGTGTATGTGTGTATGTGCACGCGCGTGTGTGCTTTTCACCGATAAAAAGCTTTAAAAGAATCGGAAATCAAAAACAGAAGTTAGACATGTATTTTTGGTGACTTTTTTCCGGAAACGAATTTTCTAAATCTAAAAACGGAATCTGAAAAAAACTCACCCTTTTGAAAATTTTGACTTTAACGTCTTATCACTCAAAAAGTTAGCAAATCTGGATTAAATTGGGTGTTGTAGTAGCCCGACCGGGACACGACGTTATTATGTGCAATAATTTTTTAGCGCGTGAAAACTGCGAAGTAAAAATTATTTCAAAGTTTGGAAATACTGGCTCCAAAAACTGGTAATAAGCTAGAATTTGGTTTGTGTTTCAGTCCGTTAATTTTGGTTTTTACGCCTAGTTACTTAAACATAAGTCATCTGATCGTAATGAAATTTTGTATTGTGGATTCTCAGGGGTTTACTAACTAAAGGAATTTTCGGAACCACTAATACTGCGGAAAATCGTTTTCAAAAAAATATTGCTCAAAAACTGGCCAGACGATTTGTTTATAAATTTTATTGGCTTATAGAGCTAGGAATGAGCTACAATTTGGTTGACGCCTTTTATAAATTTTTGGAAATCGAAAATTCGTGCTTCGGTATTTAATTAATAGGAGCCGATAAAAAATTTCTGTTTAAGCTAAATTGCTCAGGAGTGATAATAAAATAAGGTTTTGGTGCAGCTAAAATTATAGGAGTTAATTTTGAACGCATTTGTCCTATTTTTGGTGTTACTTACATTTTTATTTCTTAAGACTCTCAGTGTGATAATTTAGGGGCGGTTGACAAGGCCAACAACAAAGGGCACATGGCAGTAGAGACACGAGGGCAATATTTTTTCAAGCGTAGAATATATACTTTTTAAAAATTTTACTTGAAATATTAAATATTTCACTTTGCATTTTGAGTAAACAAAACTGTTTATTATGTATGTACCATGTAATATATCCAATGACGTCTGTAGCCACGTGGGTTAATACTCACCATGCTGGGTTGCACGTTTGCACGGAGATTATGCTTGCTGCTCTTAGCATTTTTAGTGGATCATTTAAATTTCCGTTTTTATTATTATTTTACAACGAAAATTTAAGTAAACTGAAACTCCCGCCCTTCTACTAATTTGTTTAAATGCAAGAATGTATGAATAAATATAAAATATAAATAAAATTCGTTTTACGCTGTTGCAGTATTATCTTCTAAGCCCCATGATAAATGAAACGTAATAGTGATTATAAATGTACCTCCTTACTACTTTGCAATTTATTGGCTCTGCAGTCGATTAGAAAACAAGTATGTGTTTATTAGTTAACTTCACAAACGAAAGTTCAAGATTAAACAAAGGTAACTTGGTTATATTTTAATATTAATAACTAAAATAGAAATTTAAAATTTAAGTTATCATACCTATCTTTTGAAAAGCCATAAAATTGCATGACAATCAAAATTGCAGTAATTTGCGGGTCACATATTGCTTATTACTAAAAATATTAACTTAGTAGCAACAATCGAGCCCAAAAGACAAACAAAATTCAACAATTTTTAAAATATTTTTAAAAGATATTATTTGTCGGAAATTTTTACCCATTTATTAATTTGTGATGATTGTTCGTTTCATCATTTTATTGTTATTATTTGGAAGATATAAAACAATTTATTAAATGAGAGCAACTACGCCGCATGCTGCTGCTTTTCTAACCGATTAGCTCAACGATTTTTGTACAGTTTATCAATATAACACAATATACCAAAGTACCTGAATACGTGGGCTACGTCTCCGATGGTTTTTGGTAACTTTATACAAGGCGCTTGCCGCTCTAAATGGTACCTCCGCAAAGTCGGTTTGTATAATGGTTGCTCCCGAATACAAAATCCAGAAAAGAAAAAACGAAAAAATGACCGCAAAAAACCGAAAGAGTAAGCCAGGAAAAATAACCCCGTAATAAAATACCCCATAAAATCTTCAGTAAAAACATCCCCAAAAAAAGATAGCTCCAGTATTATTCCTTGAACAAAAGTTAGTTGAACTTATCAGTTGTACTCATTTCTAGGACAGTGTCTTAACGGAGATTTTCAAAATATTCAACCACTTCCTGTGGTTCAGAACTCACGTTAAACTGTAGGTCCTCTATGTCTATCTATGAAAAACATCTATCTTCGCGGACTAAACACAGACATAGGGGAGAGGGGGCATTAGAGCAGAGGAAAAAAAAATAAGTCAGAGATATAATGATATAATTAATACATACGTGATTTAAACGTAAATATGAAAACCCTCAAACATAATAAATATCTAAGCTGCCTGGAGATGTGATATGTGTTAAAGAATGCCTCACTAAAGGTGGAGTTCGTAGAAAAGCATGCATAATTTGTAGTAAACAGAAACAGTTTTATTAAAAATTCGACGTTTGTTGTCAGTGCGATAAATACACATTTCCAAACCACTAGAATTAAAGTAAGTCAGCAAGCCATAAATAACCAAATTATATCAAAAGAGGTGACAACAACACAAAAACATTCAATAAATGAGTCTTTGTTTTATATTGATAAATCTTTCCGAGATGCAAGATTTAATCGTGTTGTTATAATGGGGCAGTTAGAGGTTTAGTATATAAATAGTTGTTACACTTTAGTTTAGTTTTTACAGGTTTGAAAATTAGATAAGTCGATTTTTTATGGGAATTTGCCAATATTTTCTTTAGTATATTATAGATTTTAAAAATGCATGTATTTTTATCAACGATAATGTGTTCTTGGTTTCATCCTTGTGGGTCACCTTGTATGCATCTAGGTCATATCAAGTTTTTCTAAGGTTTAGTATCTACTTATAGATTTAATACCTAAACGTTAAAACTAAGCTTGGTTTAGTATAGTTTAAAAACTAAGATTATTTTTTCTAGCACCGTTGCCGAAGGAATTCCAGCAGATAATCCACACCTCGTGCTCTTGTTTTTCATGTCACAACTTTTTTTGCGTGAACTCACCAAGTGCCATCGTCTCGTTCAAATTATACCAATGGATATGTCCGGCTATTACGGTGAGTTACAGAAAATTGCGTTTACTACACGCTTTTCTCATTTTAGTAAAAGCAGAAACCATTAAGGATATCTACATACCCAAAAGTGATTCACCATTCAGTTTAGATTAATATTTAACGATGATTACATTGCGGTAGTGGTTCATAATATAATCTTGAAAAACTCTTCGTTTTATCTAGTGTTTCCGTCATTATCATTATTATAAGGGTTATTAAAATCGTGCTTTGCTGACTTTAATTTACTTATTTTTTGTTTTTATATACATATTAGGGTTTAATATTATTTTACAATTTTATTGTGTTGCGCATACAGTTCGTGCAGGAAAATTGTAGATGATTAAATGTTTTCCTGCTTTATGTCAATTTAAAGAAAAGACTATACTATATCAAATTCGAGCCTCAGCAGAAGGATCTCACTTATTTAAAGAGATAGAGTATCGGTTATATTGAGACAAAATAGTGAATATTTCTACCTAACAATCTGCAAAGAAATGTTATTTCTTTATTTTATTTTTTAAACTGGTAGTTCTTCAACTGATATGCTTTTGTCGACCCCATTTAACTAAAAGACGAACACAATACAACCATGAAGGCAATGGATTTGAAATCTGGAAGCGCTTGATCGTAAAGTGGACATTTAGTGCACTGAGGCCCTGCAGCTTCGTATTCCTTTATTTCTCGCAACTTTAGAAATCCGTACAGTATTAGAGCAACGCAAAATATAAGGCAATACCTAGACATACGTGGCGATATTTCAAACTTTACGAATCCATCATCAGGTTTCTTTTTTTAGTACGATGATTTTTTTCTGTATTGTAAAATAATTTTTAATTACGATTTTAACGATGTTTCACACTTTTGCGTCCAATAATTAAAAAATAAAGAATATTTTATGAAGTCAATCCAATTAAAATTTCTCACATACTTTTCCTTGTACTTTCCTATACTTTCAGTATAGAGAAGTATTAATTTCGTGGAAATTTTTCAATTTGCAGTTTGACGGTAATACATGATGATCCAGGAACTGAAAAATATGGTTTAAAAAAATGTCTGTCTGTGCGCGGAAATGTGGGTGGGTGGGTATGAGTGTGTGTGCGCTCTATAACTCCCGAAGGGGGTCCAATTTCAATAAGCCCTGTAATGTAGGGGCTGTAAGATTTTTAAAAACATCCGAAGCCGGAAGCGAAAGTTAAACATGTTTTTTTTTGGTAATATGAAAACAACTTTTTTAAATGTGAAAAATAATCAGATATGAGACTTTATGGCAAAGCGAATGCTTTTTTTAATTCCTAGCTTCAAAATTGTGGCCGCTACAATATTTTGAAAATAATGATTTTAACGCCCTTACTTAAAAATAAATTGGCAGATCGGGACCAAACTTGGTATCGTAGGGAAGCACAATATTATTATTTACGAGAACTTTTAAACGCATGAAAATTTTGAAGTAAAAATTATTTAAAAATTTTAGAAGTTGTCAAAAAACATTGCTCAAATACTGGCTATACTATTATTTTTTTAAATTGTAGAGATGATCTACAATTTTGTTCGTTTTTCAGCCCGCTAATTATTCTGTAACACCTTCTAGAATGTTTGAAAATTTTGGTTTTGACGCCTATTTACTCAAAACCGGGTTTACAAATGGGGATGAAGTTTGATATTGTAAACGTTCTAAAGTATACAATGTTACGCGCTATGAACATTTTTGGAACCATTAAAATTACGAGTTGAAAAAAAAATATAATATTATGACATTTAAAAAAAAATATTGTTCAAAAGTTGGCCACACGATTTCGTTTAAATTCTATCGATTCTACTAGCTAGGGATAAGCTACAACCTGGTTCGTGTTTTAGTCAGCTAATTTCTCCGTGCCGCCTTCAACGAATTTTTGAAAATTGCAAATTCATGCCCTTTTATTTAATAAACGGGCGATGATGAAAATTTTCTATTTAATATGAAATTCTAAATTTCTCATGAGCGGGAGTGATAGTAGAATACTATTCGCTTAATTTTTAGGCACAATTTTCCACCTCCCACCAAATTTTTGCGGAAAACATTTGTCCTTCCGTTTTTGATTTTCATTAATCACAAAGGATCTTTTTCCCAAAAATCTTAAAAAAACTATTTTTTCTCATAAAAAAACTAGAAAATTCTGTGTAGTGGCGGCACTGATGTATAGGAAAGTACAGGCAAAATGCTTCGCTTTAACTTCCCATGCTTTTACTATGGTAAGGAAAGTTATGATTTCATGCAAATTTTCGAATTTCAGATTTTAATGGAAAATAAACGTATTAGGGCTCAACGAACCCAAAAAAATGGTTGTTAAAAAATGTTTGCCTGTGGAAATTACACATGTTTTTTTAGTTTTAATTTTTGATAAGCATTTTTTTTTAATTTTTGACAGCATTGTAGCGAATTTAAAGCCAAATAAAATGAGTTTTTACCGAATGCCGTACCTTCAAAACAAAGGCCGTTACGAATTTTTGAAAATTTTGACTTTAATGCCCGATTATTCAAAAACAACATACCCAATCAATACAACTTTTTTTAATATTTAAAAACAAATGTACCTGGTCGTGTTATGATATTTAGCATAAGAAGTTGTCTTAAAAATGTTCTTACAAATTGCCAAAGTTTCAGGTTAAAACAAAAATTGATTTGTTCACCTTTTTTAGGCACTTGGAACTCCTAAAATAATTCTAAAATTTCGTGACTTAGCCTTAATTGTTAACTAACTCTATATCTCTTCAAATGCGCGAGATCGCCACGATTGTAGTCGAATTTAAAACACCTTGTATAATTTTTATTTATTTACTTTTCTTTTAATAGTTTAGAATTGTGATAATGTTTGCAACAATGCTGACCATATTTGATTTCAGAAAACAGAGCTGGTCCATCCAACATTGGAAATGTTATCAGCCAGATTCTTTTATGTAAACAAATAACGCCAGATTTTAATCAAGAGGAGTTATGCAGTATCGCGAAGGACTCTCAAGAAATATCGAAAATTCTAAAGGAAATGCAAGAATATATGCCTAAGCAAGAAAATAATTTGGGTAAGATTTCTTAGCAAATTTGTATGTCGAAACTAGTGAGCCTACAAGCTTTAATTTTAGAATTGTTTGCAGAGCGTAATATCGCATTAACGGAGGACCTTAGTCAGTGGACCAATAAGCGTCGGAGGAATTCTTTATACAAGAATATGCGATTTTTATGTTGTGTTCGCCGACCGAACTATTTGTGACTGTGCAAGAGAAGACAGAGACGTTTTGCTGGTTTAATCAACACAAAGTGGCGAACCTCGATTGAAATGGGGATTATCAGCCCAATCACCGATTTAACGCCAAACCCATCTTAGTCTTACGCCTCATAATGACAACACCAAGATATAAACTACCGACCTTTTTTCCGTAGAAATTTAATCAGCTACTCTGTTTCTTCCAGTGTCATTCACCTATGTTATTGTTAAATCGCACGAATTTTTAAGATTTCGCGTTCAAGTTTAGAAAGAATTTATTTAAGCGTGTTTCTTAAATACGGATTTTTTTTTGTATATTAGAAGTTAAGCCTAAAAATATTGTTATAATGTACATTCTCTCATTGATAATTACTTAAATTGATTCTATTTTTATATTGTATAGTTTAAGTTTCATCTATCATGAGTAAATTACAAATCGATTTTTCCCTATCTGACAAAATAATCGTGGTGAAGTTGGTCCAATTGTTATAAAGAATTTTTGTACGTCATATCTATGTGGAGTTCATTTTTATATGAATAATCTTTAACGCCTCGCTTATTTGTAAAATGTATCGGTAGGAATCCTTGACAATGTACACAGTTGTTACCTATATATTTTGAATAGGGATTAATATAAATATTGCAAATGTCAGAAATGCCGACCAATTTACTAGTATTACATACACAGTTCTTATTTTATTGTTTCAAGCTTGGTTTTGACATCGTAAACAACTTTATTTATAACAATTTGAGTAAGAATTTCATTATTTCTACTTGTTATAATTTTCTTTCATATTTTATTTCAACGTCTGTCATGCACTCCTAACGCAGAGTGCCTCATTTATGATTACCCAGTTTACTTCATATCAGAGTTTTCATTAAACGAAACTTATAAATAGAAGTTCAAATATTCCTGTGAATATCAGTCGAGAAGCGTTTCGTTTTTAAAGGCAGCGTAGGTACTCAAGTTGAACTTATTAGATTTTTTTCTTCATTATTAACATTCCTGTTTTGCAATTGATTAACATCCTCCCAAACTCCATTAATCAAACATCTAACATATTTTAGTATAATAATACAAAGTTGCTGGCAAAAATTAGCCCGTGTTGATTCTACACAATTAAATTTAAAAAAAGTTTTTATAATCACAGTTCCGGAAATGCTTCCTAGCGAAGCTGCAATCCACTGAAGAAGTGTTCAACACTTGGTTTTTATTTAATATTTTAGAAACTCAGTTAGATAAATTTACGAAACTTTGTATGCGGATTAGCATTAGAAAGTGATGTTATCATACACTATCGACGTACAAAATATTTTAACCACAGGTTCACGCAACTAAAAGGGGGCTGGTTTTTTAATCGTTAACTTCTTCAATATTTCAATACCATTAATTAAAATAAGTCTACTTTCATAGGCACCCGCAGGATTGTTGCCAGAGGAGGTCAAAAACTTTGCCGCAGAAAAAAATTTTTTTGGTATAACGATAATAAAAAATAGCGGCCGTAATTGCAGTGATTTGTTAAATGAAGAAGTAAAAATAGTGAAAGAGAAAATTCATTGTTACGTTCTTTTTTATAAGTACATTGTAAATCACAATATTTTACAAAAACTCAAATATCCAAGGGGGTGTTTGTGTTTATTTTAGTATTGTTATATTATTAGTAATTCACTAAATAGAAAATATACCACATAATACACAATACATTGAATACTGATTAGGAGCCCGAACTAAGGAAGAATTTGAGCTTAAAATTATTAAAATGAGCGAAATACTTCCTTCGCTGGGACCTTTCTGTACTGTCTTGTACTAAAAATTGTCTTATCGTATTTCCAAAGTATATTTGTAATTTTGTATTAACGTTTTGCGCACGAACATTTACTTGTAAGATCGCATCAGTGCCGTCACTGTACCGACTCGGTTAACGATAGCGATAAAAAAATCTGTGATCAGTTTCTGAGTAATACTTTTTGGAAATTTCCGAAATTTGTAAATGATTTGCACATTTTCATTAATACATAACTTCTTTTTCATAGCAACATTTGGTGCTACTAGAGCTATTGCAATACGAAATTTTATCCCGATCTGCCAACTCGTTTTTCATTAATAAAGCCACAAAAAATTGGAGAAACGTTCGGAAGAAAAGCGTGGATTTGCGCTAGGGATTCTATTAGATTATGTTTCCATATTTTGAAAATTCATTTTCCGGATAAAAATTCTATCAAAAAAAGTTGTTTGTTTTGGATATAACTCCGCGGTCCATCCCTTCGAGAGATATGAGCCTCGTACACATACCCACCCACAGACATCTTTCAAAAAGTTCTTGGAGGTCAAAAACATGTATGTATTTCCGTCAAAATCTCGAAGTTAAAAGTTTTCATGAAATAAATACTGAATACTATGCTGAAAGTATAGTAAATTAAAAGAATTTCGTTGGTTTGTCAGAATTACATTTTCAAGAAGTACAAGGTATGTGGATTACTAATCGCCATTTTGGCTCCCGGTATGTATTCATTATTTACAATAAAATTTATAGCGTTGGGTTTATCAAAATATGGCAGGTAGCGTGTGACAAAGAAAAATTAGGATACCGTCACAGTGCGTGCTATCGACTAAATGTTGTACAAGGTGGCACAAAAATATTTGACTACAGAATAATTATTTCCTTAAAATTGAAAAAATGATTTTCAACTGTATTGGGCTCTTCTGCCCCTCCGGATATTGGGCCCTAGGCTATAGCTTACTCAGCCTAGTAGGTAATACAGCACGGCGGAGAATCATTTGAAGTAATGAATTATTGAAAAAGCTAGAAGTTAAAAAAATTAGAAAGAAAAGTATGGTACACCCATTGTGAATAATGTAGAATTCTAACACTTCATACATGTATCTTAAAACGTTCCTGAGATTCAATTAAACTAACATTAGTACAATTTCTCTTGGGAGTTGTAATTCGTTTAGGAAGAATTTTTGACACTTTTTGTTTTATTTTTTCGTGTAGAATCAGCACGCAATTGAAACACCCTATATACTTAATTGTAGTTTTTGACTGGGAAAATAGGAATGCTGGTCATTAGTGGGCCGAGCGTGTGCACATGGTTGCCCGCTAATATGTCCCGCTCTTCTTGGTGCGGTAATAGCTTGCGCTCTTGTGGGTGCGACCATTCCGTTAAAAACATCCCAAAGCGGGTAACCAGCAACATTCCACCATGTACACAATAAATAATTAATAAATAAAAGCGACCATTGTTTCCATTTGCCTAGCCTTATTTTGCCTAAAATAATCATTTGCCTGCGATACATTTATTTTCAACACTTTGTGCTGGTGACTGAATTAATTTAAGAACTATTTCTACGTAGTAAAATGTAAAACTAAGTAAGCAACTAAACACTAAAAACACTAAAGTAGGTATTAAAAATCAGTCGCGTTGATATAAACCAGCTCGTAAAATAGACTAGTATACCAATTTATGACACTGTCCGTACAAAAGTTAGCAAAAAAGAAATTAAAACTTTATAACCTACATATTTCCGTTTTATTGCCAATAAAATAATGATGCAACTCATTGTTCACTTAAAATATTCAAATTTATTGAAATGTAAGATCTACATGATGGAAAAGAACTGTTTAAATGCTTTAAAATATTTAAACAAATTTGATAAATATTTGGCCATATTTATAATTGGAATATCTTTAGTGTCATGATAGAACCGTATACTTTTAATTTTTTATTCGACAAAATCATAAAAGAGGTATTTCTGAAATTGTCTGTACATTCATCCTATAAATTATGTACTTAAATTATCTTTTAATTGCATTAACATTTTTATCCTCGAAACGCAATTCAACTGTTTTCAGTGTTTGTTAGTAAACTCCTTCTACCGCGATGGATTTATATAGGGTGGTTATTTCAACTACACATTTTAAATTTGAATTGAAGTTAAAGTCGCAGCAAAGTTAAAAAACAAACCAATATCTTAAAGTAGAAGGCTGGGAGTTTTGTTTTATATGTTGTTATTCGTCTTCATTTGTATTTATTTACGACAATGTATGATACCACAGATGTGCAAAACAGTGAGACAGAATATTGCTTAAAAATAAAATAAATATCTCGAAATTGAAACATTCTCCAACTATCCAGAGAAGTGTTGATTTATTTGTCAAGTTTTAACTATTTTTTTGGGGACACTGTAAAAGAGAATTGCAAACATTTTCAAAAACTGGTCATATGACCAAGTAAAACAGTATATTTAAGATATAGATTTAAAAGAGCATTGCTGATGTACTGGGAAATGTCACCTAATTATATGCTTGCACAACTCTGCGTTTAAAATAACGCCGCACATTTGAAAAATGCTGTCTTTATATTGCTACGCTTTTTTAAAGGAATTATACATTTTTTTGTTGGGTTTTGTTCTTGTTTTTGAGTTACGCACAACAAAATGTACATAAATCAAACATTCCAACGTTATATTTCAATATACTGTTTTGTTTTTTAACAAGGCTTTAGCCGATTTTGACCTGTTTAAATGTATAGTACTTCAAATAACCACCCTGTATATACTCACCCATTTTATTCTAGTATATTACTGCAGTTATCATGATAAGTAATGTTTACCGTTTTCAGATGATTTATCATTATTGATAGCCGATAGGTAAATGTAAACGTTACATGATTTTAATTGTGATAGAATTCATTAAAACATTCTAATGCTTTAGTATTAACTTCGTCTAGACTCTCGACCTAGACTAAACTGCAGTTTTTCTATTTTCTCGGCCTATAAAAGATAAAAACCATCTAATAATCCCCCAGAAAATGGAAATTAATAGTTGGTGTTAGTTTTATTAAAAAAGTATTTCTCCTTCATGTACAGAATTTTGTATAGTATCTATTGCATTCGCAAATTACTCTAGAATGGCGAAATATAGAATACTTTAACAAGAAATTAAAATCTGACAATCTAATAATAAATAAAAAATAGGATTGTGCTAAAAACCCTATAACGCCAATGCTCACATATAAAATACAGCACACATTAAATTGACATTGCCAAAATGTTTAGCTTTAACAATAGAGTGTGAGTGTTTGTGTATTTGTAATAAGCGAGAGGTTTAGGTTATTTGTATAAAATAAAAACAAACCTTTTTGTAAGCTTGTTGATGCGTATGAATTTTTATAAACAAAAATCAGAATACTGATTTTTACTTATACGCCGCAGAAATGTTTTAAGACTTGTAATATGTTAGCTATAAGGTAAGGCAAACTATTTTTTGAACAAAGTATTATTATTCTGTAAAGAAATCGAATGCATAACATTTATATAAGTAAAATATTCTGTTAAATGTTTATATTGAAATATTGACTTTAATATCAATGTTCAATAATTGGTAGCAGTTGTTAGAAACAATCCTGTGTGTTGGATTGCAACTCGCAGATAAATGTGTCTAACAAAGTTAGTTCAATGGAAATTATTTTAAAACGTGTATTGTACTTAAAGACATGTGTTTAAACATATCATCTCATATTTTCAGTTTAATACAAATGTAAACCGTTTACTTTAGATCTTGCATTGTTATCATTATCAGCAAGATTCTTAAAGCACAAGTCAAGTCTTGAATTGCAGCAATATCTATAGGATACAATGAAATGATAACCTAGTTGTGATCATATTAGTAGGAAAGAAACCGTACTGATCACAGTGAGTTAGTCTTCAAGGGCATTTTTAGGATGCATTTTTCTTTTCTATTTATAATGACAACTTACATATCAAACTTCAAATTAATTTTCTAAACATCTTTATGATAAAATGATTTCTTCCTGGTGCTTTTAGCTGTAAGCGCAATGAAATTATTGTATATTAACGCATAAAGATGAATGAGAACCATATACTGATTCTGCAATTCTAAAAAGGATAGCTCTCATTGAAGATTGAAGTGTTTCAGGCAACATTATAATTTTATCTTTGTTGCTGGTAGTTGATATTATACCTATGTATATTTATGCATGGCTGAATTAATTTTCAATGTTATTTGTTCATGTTTAATATGATAAGTTGAATTACTTTTATGTTGATAATACCTGAAGCATTTTCTACATTTACATTTATATAAAAGTACAACCTTTCGGATGAAGTTCATGTCAAGTTCTTACAGAAAATATTACTAGCCACTTAGGTTAGCGACGATCTCATTATAAATAGAAAACAGTTACTTACTATATCAAGAATTGATATTTTTTACCAAAAGTATTTACTCTAGAAATTAAGATTTTTTAGCTGTGTCTGGGGGGGGGGTGTATGAAGGAATGTCTCAGGTGTTTCTTTACAACATTTTATACTATACTTGATAGTTTTCTAGTTCCTATTGTCGACCAATACCAAAATGAGTTCACTTCAAAATTAATACTAAACTCTAATAATAAAATGAATAGTTTGTATTTTAGAAATTACCCAGAATAATAATGCAGGTGATGATGAGTGACGAACTGCGATTTATTGGTGATGCAGTAATTTATAAAAACTGGCAACATCCAGAAACGGTTTGAATAAAAATAATAATAATTTATTCTGTACTTATTAAAAAACTTTGAAACGATGTGGGGAGTTACATGAATGTCAAACCATACAAAAATTGGACAATTGGTCACCACTAAAGTGTCAGATTGCATATTGATGAAAAGCTTATTGATTTTGTGTTAATACAGCAGTAAGAAATAAAGCATCAGTTTTGCCCTTAAACTAAAAATAGTACCTGTTTTATTTTTTGCAATTCTTCGTGCTTAGAGTTTAAAATAGAATACCTTTATAGTGATAATAATTTCAGAAATTCAAAATCCTTATAAAGCTGATCAATTACAGTAATAGTTATCGATACTTTCCCATTTTGTTTTCCTGCTTTTATGATTAGTGCACTTTTTCCATTATTATAAACTAATTAATCAATTTTCTTACCCAAAGCTTTTTTATTCATATAATAACTTGTCTTATAATATTTCATATTTTAATATTACTTCAACAACCGTTGTTAATCAAAATCGTATTTCGTATTGTATCATACATTTAGAATATTATATCCAAACGTCTTTAAACTTGATTAATTTCTGTGGCACGAAAAACAGGTGCGTATTTCAGGGATGCTTAGACTGCTAGACTGATTTTTTTGCACTGCTCGACTGAGATTTGCAATTACAATGAACACTCACTAGCCCCTAAAATTTTTCTGGGAATGCACCTAAATGCAGGCACTAACATATTTTTCAATTTTAATTCCTATGGCATGATGACAAAAAGCTTTATAAAATCTACCAATCGCTTTCGTAGTTATTATTACTAATTTGCGTTGTATATTATACGCCCAAACATCGAAAAGGCTCAGTGAGTGAAACAAAAAGTCGCAACGCAATATGGCGTTTTATTAATTTTGTTGTTGTGTACATGTTGGGGTGCTACTGGTTATTTTTGAGTAAATTTTCAATAAAATGGCCGCACCCGTAAGGATGCGAGCTGTTAGTGCGGAGCCATGTACACACAATGGGAAAACTGATGATTTTGTAATTTATAATATCTAATGTCGCGTTGTAGCTGTTCTCTTCGCTTACAGTGATTTTGCTGTTTGAGCGTAACATTCATTATACATAATAATTATGTAGTTTCAATAAATCATAGCATATTATAAAATATTTTTTAATGTTTGGGAAACAAATCTTTATACGTTTGGTTTTCGTGATATTTGCTTAATGACCAATATTACGTTTGATGAGAGTTGATAATTTTTCAATCGTTGGACTTGATTTACTAGGATATGAACTGGAAATTAGTTTCCTGTCCATTAATTTTCCTTCCTATTGGTTCAATTGTCAATTATGGTTTATTATTGAAATGTCAGACAGCATATAGACTTCCATCATGTTGAAACACATTCAGCAACCTCTCATCGTATGTCCTATAAGGTGAACCATATCAAAATTTAATCTCGGTTAGAATATTATGTGGAATTAACAATCGAAGAGTAATATTAAATACTATCTATGATAGTAGGTACCATATTTACCACTCTAGTATTATAAAAATTTTGCTCATTGTCATATATGTATATTGAATACTTCCAATATTAGGTAGGTATTAAAAATGATAAAAATCATTTTCTTGTGTTGTGATTCAATCAGTTTAAGGAAATTTACGTAAAGCAAAAATTTAATTTTATTAGTGCATATGTCATGATAATTATACAAGTAGATGGTAAAAAGTGTTATTTCGAAAAACACTTTCACCGATATTCTTGAGTTCTGTCATTGTCAAACTCAGGGTTTTTAAATACAGTTTTTTATGACCTACGAAAATTATGCATTTCTGTTTAGTCTTGGTGTGTTAAACACGATGTGTTTAATGATAAAAATGTACTTTTATATGCTGAAGCAGTTTCCGCGTTGAAAGAACGCTCGTAAACTACAGTTAATTAGCACTTGAAACAACAAATAGCTCATTTCTTTACAACTTTTACTACTTCCTGATATTAGTTCACTATCACATTATCACATTCATTAAATAAAAGTATCTGTTTGCAATTTAATTTTGTCCAATATTTCTTTAATTAGACTTCAACCTAATAGTACTCACACTGAGAGGAATCGACGGCGTTTCCAAAATTTCTGACACATGCACAGGCACACTCTAACAAGCACTCTTATGGTAGGAATGTTTATTGTACCCAATTGCGGAAGTTTACTGCCATAGTGTTCAACTTATGTCGAAATCTTTAATAAAAAAGTAATTAACTGTTGGATATTATTTTTATAATAATAATTCAATACGTAAACTATTTAAAAACTTCTTATTTAACTTTATAACTATCAGGCTAACAAGCACAAAAACCACAACTTCACATTTTCGCTTCTCAATTCCCAATATCTTAATATCTCACCCTAATCTTTTAAAACTAAACCCCAATGCTATATCAAAAATTCCCCGTTTACTCCGCTGCCCCACATTTCAATCAGTTTTAGGCACATAAACACCATTAGCCTTTAAGGACCGGAACGGCGACCGAATCCAGACGTGGGCGATTCGATATGCCCATATGGAACCCCTCACATAATTTGGTACATTTGTCTTTTTTTATTTTTAGCAATGTCAATCTTTCAGCACCACCTCTTTGTTTTGTGTCTATCTTAAAATACAGACTAAACCCAAACCAATACGTAGAAAAGCTAAAACGGCACTGTTTTTAACTTTAATCTATTATATCTATTCTCTGAAGCTTTACTTGTTTATTTTCTTAAGTTATGGGGGCGGACAACAGAATCATTAAAAATAATTTACATAATTTTGTTTTACTCCAGAATGTTGATATCATAAATTTCATTTTTAAGTTCCTACATGTTTATGTGATGTCTCTTAAGTGGTGTTGATTTTAGGCAGGGCTCGTAGAGATATAAATCTTAATAATTTCAAATAGGGGCATTACGTTTACTATTCGAATAACTCATCCAAATAGACTTTTCGCCATAATCGGCAGGCGCCACATTTGTGAAAAAAAGCAACAGTCCACTGGACAATTGCTCGGTGTCTCAATAGGCCAGCACAAAACAATTTTTCGGAGACACTTTTGCTTGAAATCAAAAGATCTGCCTAAATTGAAAGTTTCGTATCAGTTTTTGCTGGACATGTTTAAAATTTTTGAAAAAGAGTATTTCTAAGCAATTTTATTTTCGAATAATTTTGTTGCAAACTGACTTGCTTGGTTTAATAATTATATTTTTACAAAAACAAGTGTGAGTTAGCTGTTATTCGTAGATTACAATTTTTTGGTCTAAATATTTTTAATTATATTTTTACCTATTTATTATTATTATTGCATTCATCTAAAACTGAACAGAGTATTTACTATGTGGTTTTCAACTACTTTCATAAAATGTTATGCATTTGATACTTTAAATATGTAATTTGTTATATTTTAGGATGTTAGCAGGTATATTTCAAAATAAACGTTGATGGTGTATTATGAAATAATTCTTAAACTATTGGACTTGTTCTTGTGTTTCTTAGGATGCAGTAAATGTATAACACCAACACTACGGTTTACCACAAAGCATTAGTTGTATCTGCTGTTCATAAAAACACCAAGATTATTTTAAATGTCAGATAGTATAAGGTCTACTTAAGTTTCTCTAATATTGGCGCTAACAAAATAGGAATAATAATAATGAACTATTAAATAAATGAAATAATTAAATAATGGTTGTATGGGTCTATACTTTACTGTAGGCACTAAGTGAAATAGTGGATTATTATTTAGATTTAGTATTCGCTTAGGTTGCGAATAGTTAGTTAATGTCCATTTACACCAGTGGTAGCACAATGGTAATTCTGTGCATGTGTTTTTAAGAAGACTGTATCGCTGAAATTCGAGTCAATAACTTGGTCGGGCTTCGAAATACTAGTACAGGTAGATTATTAAGACGTTGAAAATATTTGGACGGTTTGTTGTAGGACGTCAGTTGATGGAACTCGTGTAAGTGGATAGTAAAGGGAGATTTAAAACTCCCATCCAGATTATGATATTTAGAAATGGTACCAATTAGAAGAGTAGCGTTCGAAGGTAGTAGAACGAGGATTAAATAAGAACAGACTGCTCATTTATTAAAAACGAACCTACTTTCAATTCTTAAGCTCTTCCGACAAATTTAGCCTAGGGTATTAAACATATTGTAGAATGTACAAGTGGTGGCGATGGTATTTTCGTTTTCTATTTGCACGCACAGTAATTTTAATTAATCGTTAACCGCATAATGTATGTACGAATGATATCATCACACTGATCGTCGCCACTTCGGCCAAATACGTGATTTGTTCTGACCAAAATGCCAGCACGCTGGTGTTCAATAACTTTTATCTTGTGATGTATTCGTAAATTTATTTAAAGGCTGGAACTGGTGGCCGAATATTATAAATCAAACTTAAATGTTGTTCAGTAATAAATACTCAAGTGAATTCACAATATACACCAATTTTAATAAAGATATTTTATCACTCAATATTGTATAACTTTGTCAGGATTTACTGTTGTCTAGGTGTCTTAGTTGTAGATAAGTAGAAAACTATTTATATACATAAGCATTATTTCTAGAATCTGTGATATAGGTGGAAATGTAACAGAGCTCCGTCAATTTCTATTTATTGTTGTACGGTTAGTTATTTTCAAATGATATATCTATAGAAATTATGTAATCAAAGGAATAAATAAAGCCTTTTAATTGCTGCGTTTTATTGCCAAAATAATTTGGTTATGTAAAATCTAGTTCAGATGTACCAATTTTCTCTTAATAAAGGCGTCGTTAGTTTGTTGAGATGATTGTGTTGTTGTAAAATTCTTCCTAACCGTTCTTAGTTTACATAGCCAATATTAGATTTTGACTAATACTACTCTAGTCAACGCTTTTTCACATTCTATGCTGCATTATACTAGCAGAACATGTAGAACAAACGATCACATTCATGTTCATTGTGAAAATAATTGGGCGCAAGAACGTTTGGGGGCAAGCGTGATTTATTGTGGTTTATTTTATCGAACATTCAGTATTATTATTAAAATCGGAGAACTATCCGATTTGATCAATAAATCCAATCGAAAAAACAACTGAATCATTAAATAGGCACCAGCATTAAAAGTTTAAAAAGAGGGAAGGGTGTTCCACAATAAAAGACACGTTTCACAGTGAGACATGCCTATTAAATTGGAATTGAAATTTGGCGGTGCAACTTAGGGTTTATTAAGTATTATTGTCGCTGCTTTGAAATGAAAAAATATTTTGTTATGTAAGTTGTAAATTTTGCTAATTATTTATGTTAAAATTTTAAATTTTCTGTTTAGATGTTAGTAAATAATTGAGTGACTGTTAAAGCGTTAATTAAATAAAGAAAAAAACAAAATAAAGATTATATCTCGAGCATAAAAACGTTTTTGCGCTAAATCGTCTCTGGACCCAAACGTTTTGGCCTCAAACGTCCTGCGCTCAAACGTCTCTGAGCCCATACGGTTACGCCCAATCTTCCAATGGCCTTTTATAAAATTTATAAATAAAATACTATACTAAGATTTCAATTTCCTGTAGTGTTTTCTGCATGTTGGTTAGTATTTAGATCCATTTGAGTTGAGCCGACAGTGTGTGACGAAGTGTTTGTTGTAACTTATGGTTGTCACTGTACCTAGCAGTGCATCCTACTGACTCCTACACCTCTATGTCAATAAGTATTTCCCTGTCGGCGTCTGTGTGCGTGTGCGTGCGTGTGCATGTGCCTGCTTGCTGTATCTGCGCATGTCTCTGTGGCAGCATGACTTTACGTGCGTGTTCGTGTGCACGCGCACGCGCTTGTGAATATGCACAGCCGATATGCATTTAAACAAAAAACAACTTAGGATTAAAAAATTGGCAATTCCATCTAAATGAAACTTCAATAAAACAAGATTTGTCCCGAAAAAAAGGGGGAATACATCAGTATCGACGCGCCCAAAGTAAATGTCAGATTAGTATTCTACGCATGCCAAATTACCCATCTATGCTAGCGTAGTCTTTAGTTATTTATCAAAAAAACAAACAGGCTTTTAAGCCTAAATAACAAGTTTCTTTAACACATGTATACAGCAAAATTGCTCTAACGCCAAAATCTAAATTAAGTTTAATTCAAAAGAAATATTCGTGGCAAGTCAAGAGTTTAACCAGAATGCCAGAGAAACTGAAGCATTTAAAATATTCAGTTATTTTTAAATTGAATTTAAAAACTGATAATGTGGCGCCAAACAAGTTTATAGTATTGTCCGAGTTATATTTATTGTAAGTTTGCGAGATATTAATAATTGGAGACTGTAGTCTAGGAGCAGTATGACTCTAATACCCAAGTTCATTATCTTACGTTATCGAATCTTATGGTGTGGAACGTGAAAATTAAATTTAGATAAGAGTGTAGAACAGTTAATTTGATTGTTAAAATTTTACAAAACAAAATCAGCACCTCCTGTGCTCAAGCCTTGATAAACTAATTTTGCTCTGATGGCTTAATAAGTTGAATAAGCAGCGTTGACACTATGTTTTTTGTAATACATAAATTTTAGAAATGTATTCTGAAGTCATTTCATTTTCTTATTTAAGTTTAATTGTAATGGTGATCATTAAGGGCCGGGCTTTTAGTCGCAGAAGAGCAACAAATTTCGTTAAAATTCAATAAGCAAACAAAAACCATGGGCGTATTCAAATCCATTCATTATACGTGAAACATATTCAATATGAGTGAACCAATTTTTCGGCTGAGAATTTAGAAAACGTAATTGTTATGTACTGCAATTTTTTATTTAACGGTGGTTTTCCGTCTTTTATGAATGTTAATAGTCCAAACTTTTCGTTCGTAGAACTTTCTCGGTTATAGAACACATAAACACGCGACACATCATCATAGGACATTTAATCACGGACAGTTAAACACGCCGACAATTACACGGACATTTAAACACATAGACATTTAAACACTGAGGCACATAATCACATGGACATATAAACACACTGACGTATAAACACATTGTGTTTGAATTCTTATATGACTGCAGTAAAACTAAAATATAAAAAAAAATATGGAAAATGAAGCTTTATTGCAATCTAGTTTCTAGAAATATATTAAACACTTTGCTTAATGCGAAATCAAAAACAGACGATTTGCTAAAATCTGGCATTTACAAATTAAATTGTTCGCATTGTAATTCGGTTTATATAAGCCAGACAATTAAAAATTTTGATATTTGGTATAAAGAACACGTACGTTGTAACAAATACAAACATCCACATAAATCCAATTACGCTAAACATTTACTAGAACAAAATCATTCAATGACATCTAATAACACCATAAAATGTTTACACTTTTGTGATGATAAAGGTAAGTTAGATATACTAGAAGCTTTTGAAATTCACAAACATTTAAAAACTGTACCGTTAATGAATGAGCAAATTGATCCGTTAAATTCTCCTCTACTGGACATTTTGGAATGAGAAATCAAGTCATCTGCAGACGATTACCAAGATAATTCACAAAGTTCTATTGCTATAACAACACTAACTGTTTATTTTTTCATATAACCTTTGACAATGGCATGTAAACATGCCGAAATACGTATAAGGTTAAAATAAATAGATATTGTTAAAGTAATTAAGTATTTTATATACAGATAATCATTAAATATGGACTTTAACGAAGTAAAGCTGGAATTTATAAATTAAGTTAAGATTCTTAACGTTAAAGATCATATTTAGTGGATGTGCAAATTACGTGCAGAATGTGTGTTTATATGTCCATGTGATTATGTGCCTCAGTGTTTAAATGTCTATGTGTTTAAATGTCTGTGTGATTAATTGTCGGCGTGTTTAACTGTCCGTGATTAAATGTCCTATGATTATGTGTCGCATGTTTATGTGTCCGGACACCAACTTTCTCGTTGTATTAATGAATTTACACGTTCTATTTTCATCAGTTCGTGATTCGTATTTTACATTTCAATTTAAAAAAATGTTTTTGAAGTTTCATAAAATTGTTTCGTGAAGAACTTTTAAAACTCGTGACTATTCATATTCTATGCTTATATACCCTGTTTTATTTTATATTACCATTACATAATCTTTAAGTCCAGCTGTTACCATTCTAAGCTCATATTATTTTATGTAGATCGTAAAGTTTTACGACATTCAGTAAAACATTTAATGATAACATTTTGTAAAAGTGGCGGGCATTAAATAGTCAGGTCCTGAGGCTTCTAAGTTCGCGGTGCTCTAGAAAGAGTTAGTGGTATTGCATGGTTCTGAGATGGAGCGGGGTTGTGTACTTTGCAGCTTTGGAAAGAGTTGGGTGCAGTAGGACTTTGTGTAATACCGTTAGCTTGCGCTCTGTTTCGGTTCTGAAAATGAACTAATTATTCGTCCACAATGCAGCGCCTTTTTACTGTTTTTTTACCGTTGTCGCATAGCAAAGTAAACAGACATTTGCAGACGTGGTGACCGTAGCAGGAAACGGAAGTCGCCTGTTGCATAGTGACGTGCAAAGCAAACTTGGATGTTTGCTGTCACTTTTGAATTAAATAATTTTTATTTAGACATGGAAGAATGTGGGTTAAAGATGGTCCACGGCAGAATTTATGGAACATGTCAATGTCTATGGCAGCCACTCGTATGCTTTGTTTTTCAGATCCTTATTTTTGTAACTTTTTTCCAAAGAATCCCACATAGATCTTTGCTTTTGGATTAGGGTGATTAAAATTTCGATGTCGATGAGGAAATTTTTGTCCCTATTATTACTCAAAATCTCATGAATTTTAACAAATTTTGGTGTCGAATCATAAAATGCACGTGTTTTGTTGCAACAATGCAGATTTGTCTGCAACAGACCGTCAGGATATATGTGAAATAGCTCATAAAGATAATGGTTACCTTACATAGGACGGTACGTCGCGTCGCGTCGTAAGGAAGGGCTATCCTGACGAGTTTGCCGACGAAATTTACGGAGGGATCGTGCGAATTGCCTGTGAAGAAGTCTATTTAGAACATTGATACTAGATCGTCAGGACTGACGATCAAGACTGGCCATTAGTCGCGTGTGACACGGGCCTATGACATCTTCAACATTTGTTTCAAATGGCTACGTATAGTTTGTTGTTTGATTTTTTGTACCTTTCAATTCTCTATCCAGCACTATGCAAATATTATCAAGTTGCATTACATTATTTGAATACGAAAACTCTTGAATTTAAAATTGCTCAATTGAACAAAGAGCTTGGTATCAAAGTGTACGCTATTATAAAAATCGTTTTGCGTTTTCGAGCGTTTTTGCGAAAAATACATTATACTAATCCTGTATGTGCACAATAAAGCTTGTGTATCGAAATAGCGTAAAACGAATATTAAACTATTAACTGATAAATATCGCATTGTAAATGTTTTCGTGCCTACTATTACAATATTTAAATGCGTTCGATCTACTTCAAATTACATCTATAAATAGTTTATATAATATATATATTACAAACGTATGAAAGTCCCGATGATTAAGGTTTAAACCCAAAAACATCAATAAATAGTATATAGATAATAATTTTTGCCGATTTAAATTACAAGTAGGTTTACATACATTTATTTTATTCAAGTGATTTAATAAAATAAATAATAACAGCGCAGTATTAACCCAACCGTAGTTCACTTGACACTTTAGATTCCACGTTGACTGTTCAACTTTTGTACGTTATAGTATATTACATAACGAGCATGTAAAGTGAGACTTAACACACGAGTGGAAATATTAACGCACAAGGCCGCAGGCCGAGTTCAAAAATCACACGAGTGTGTTTGTCACCTTCCAGCGAGTTATGTATAATATTTTTCTCACAGCTCAAAAAAATACAATTTTGTATCTTTGTTGCAACTGTTGGGTAATAGATTTAGCCAATCGCGAGCAACTTGCCAGATACCTCTACAGCGCTCCGGCCAATCGCGATGACCATAATAATAATAATAATTCGTGTTGGGTGTGGTGCTACGCCCACGGCACTGAAGCTCTAAGCTTATTGTGCCCCAAAGATTCTGTTACTCCATCAGTCCAGTATTCCTGATAAAGTTCAGGATCCTGTTGATGGGTGCTTTCCCTATTTCATCGGGTTCTGCAAATTGTACCCCGAAGTGCATATACCTTTTATCTCCTAAAGCAGGGCATTCACCTAAGATGTGAATTGGTGTTTCATCTTCTTCACCACACAATCGGCAGGTGGGGTCCTCTTCCACTCCCAATAAATTGAGGTGTCTTCTGAGGCGACAATGTCCTGTTAGTAGTCCTATTATTGGCCTCATTTGTTTCCTGCTCAGTTGCAGAATTTCCTTTGTTTTATTTCTGGATGGTTTGTTTATGAGCATCCGGGATTGCCTGTGTCCAGGAATGTCATTCCAATGGATACAGTGTTGTCTGTGTAGCCAGTCCTTTACCGTCCCCTTTGCGGTCTGATATGATATCCCGCATGTGGGTTCGGGGCCGACTAAAGGTTGTTCCGCTCCCAATTTCGCCAATTGGTCAGCTTTTTCGTTTCCGTCGAAGCCCTCATGTCCCGGCACCCACTCCAGAACTACTCTGCTGTGTCCTGCCAGTGTCACAAGTGCCTCGACGCATTCTAAAACCACTCTGGAGTGTATCGCAACCCCCTCCAAGGCTTTTAGTGCCGCTTGGCTATCGGACATGATGTAGATTTGTCTATTTGCATATCCTCTCTCCACCATTGTCTATGCACACGTTGTAATAGCTATTATCTCAGCCTGGAACACGGTAGTGAGGTTGCCCAGGTTAATGCTAATGCTATCCCCTGTGTCTGCCTCAAAGATTCCCGCTCCCGAGCTGGTTGCCGTTTTGGATCCATCCGTATACCAGATCGATCCTCCTCGGCTCCTCAATTCCTGTTTTCTTTCCTCGCCGCCCCTCTCAGGTATTAGTACCCTGAAAGGTTTTCTGAAGTCGAAAACGGTATTAATTCTATCAGAATGCATATTTAATATGCTATTATTATTTAATTTGTCAAAGATTTCGGTGTGGTCCCCTGTTCTGTGGAGGATTCTCCCGTATCCGTTCACCTTCATTCTGTATGACGCCAGAAGTGCCTGCGCTTCCACTACAAGGTGTAACGGAGGCAGGTCCAGCAGCGTCTCCATTGAGACAGTGGGTGTCGATGTCATCGCCCCTGTTATACTTAAACATGCAAGTCTTTGCAGCTTGCTGAGTTTGCTCACAACAGCTTTGTTTCTGGTTTTGTGCCACCATATCAAAGAAGCGTAAGTTATTGTTGGTATCACCACCTTTGTATAAAGCCATATCACCATTGTTGGTTGCAGGCCCCATGTTTTGCCAATCATTCTTCTACAGGCCCAGAGGGCCCGTGTCGCTTTGATTGAAATTCTCTCCAAATGGGAATTGAAGGTCAGTTTGGTGTCAAGAGTGACTCCCAGGTACTTCACTTCCTTCCCCATTGTCAGTTCTTGTCCGCACAGTTTTAGTCCCTTTAGGTCTTGAAGGTTTCTTTTTCGTGTGACTGCTATTACAGAGGTCTTTGCCGGGTTAACGGATAGGCCCTCTCTATTGCACCATCTTTCTACGGTTTTTAGGGCTTGTTGCATCATGTTTGATACTACTTCCCCGTATTTCCCGCCTACTAATATGGTTAGGATCGCGATGACCATAGTGCTTTGACTTTAATTTTCCTAACACACTTGTTAGTTAGGAAGATAACGCACACGTATAAAATCGTTAATTTTCATACCTACTACATTAAATGAATATGGATGCTTTCTTAGGGAGTCGTGTGAAAATAAAATAACTATTATATATTTAGCAAAAGTTTTAGTTTTTTTTTAAGGGTGATTACACGTTGCAATACGGTTTATCTGCCAGATGTACTAGAAGATATTTAAGACTCTCCGTGTGGTTTCACTATTCGTTATACAAAATGGTGCAACACATGTTAGTAATGGCGAGGTGTAGCTTCGTTGTTATTTCGGTGTATTCGTATTATAACAACGCCGCTAAATTTAGTTTTTTCTTGTATACCAACTGATAATTAAATATGCAGAATAGAAAGTATATGTAATAACGAAAGAACCGAAAGCAAATAAAGTTTTAATTCTATTAATATTGTTCGTAGCGTTTTGTAGAAGATATGTATGATTATTGATTTATATCAATATGCAATCAAAAAGAGACTTGCTTATGAACCGAATTAAGACTTTTTTACCAATTACTTGTAATTTATTTACTATTTATTTATTTTTAATTACTTCGATGATGATTATAGAATCAATATCGAAATGATTCTGTACGATACTGCTACGTACAGTAAATGGTTCTATTTGAAATTACATTTGTAATATTATTTTAAAATAATTTTATCGATACACTACATTGTGTAGCAGTTCGTGAAGAAATTGCATTACCAATGCAAATTCGTATCATTGAAAGTATTTTATTCTTATCATTATATCCGTCTAGTTGCGACATCACTGGTAATGGCACCATTTGGACGATAGGTTTCTGTTAGGTTTAGTTTTCAATCGGCAATTTTAGGGACACCAAATAGCAATTCAAGCACACGGAGTAGAACATTTTGTATATGTAAGTAATTTGTTCTTTATTTAGGCCAATGGGCGGTTATTAAATAGTTTAATCGATCGTCAAACCTGTGGATAATATCACGGTGTATCATAATCCCTATTCACGATAATGGACTGACCACCCTTGCGACTACATGAATATTTGAACATTTAGAATACCTAAACGTTAACATCCGAATACGAATTACTCATCCAAAAATTTTGTTAGAAGTAGGTAGACAGACATAATAGATAATAAAAAACTTAATACCGGCTCTCCTTTTACATATTTCTTGCGTCTAATCTTCAACTCTCCACCGTCGCCTTTCTCTGTAGTTGCCATGGTTTTTATCAGACTTAATGCCCTAAAAAGATATGGATATTTATGGCGCTAAGTTCACAGTTAGGATGTCTAAATTTAACACTCCCGCTTTATATTTGATTTATGTAGTAATTTCTACGTGTTTTATAAAGCGTAAAAAAGTTTTGCTTTTTTTTATGACTCACGTACTTGTTCCAGTTTGCTTGTGATTTATCTGCGCGGCAAAATGTAAATTCATAAAATACCCCTCCGTTTGTATTTCTTAACACAAATTGGTGGAGATTTGCTTTCCTATTTGCCCTCGTTTAAAAGTTAATGGAAGTACAAGACGCCTGTTGTAACGTTCTAAACAAAATAATATAAAAGCAAAACATATATCAATCTTTCATTCGGTAAATGTGCTTTTATGAAGGATTTAATATAGCAGAAGTCAAAAGTAAACAATAAAGTACATACTGTAAGATTGGTAAACACCGATTATATACTTTAACAGAGTTATTCAATTTTAAAGTATAACGGACGCACAACGGAAACACAAAATAATATTCATTTACCGAGATCTCCAACTGATCGGACGATGCAAACAAGCTGTATTCTCGAAAACCCCCGTACAGGCCTACTTTAGTTACATACCTTTCGTATACAATGTGTTCCAAGACTAGCCGAACATATTTAAATAACATGGGGAAACTGAAAATCTCATAGAATATCTCCCTGAAATGCTCACATCAATTTTAGACGCCATAACGATGAGGATCGCATAGTTTGTAATACTCGGATAATACGGATTTATTTAAATTAATCTGCAATTTCAATGAGCAAATTTGAGCAGTTGGCAAACGAGTGCTGCACGCTCGCGACACAAATGACCGAAAGTGCAGCGATTCAAATTTCGCTCATAGCCAATTTTTGTTATTGTTTTTTTGTTATTTTATAATTATCAGTTTTATTTTATGAGCCAAATTTTATATTTATCTAAATCTTCATTCATTTCAAAAGTCAACAACATCAGCAATTTTAGTCTGCATAGTTTTACGATTATGGACGTTTCAATTGAATTTATATAGAAACGCTCACAAACACTCATGGCCGGGACTCGAATCCCGTACGTTAGCATCGAAACCAGCGGCCTCAACCTCTGCTTTACCGTGCGCCCAAAAAATTTGATTTTACAGATACAAGTAATTTAATGGGTACTGTTTACTAAATAGTTTACTAGCTTTTCTTAAGCATTTAATTTTTAAGCTATAATTCAACAGTTAAAAATAGCCGTTTTATTATTTATGTATTTTTTGTCAAATGGCACAATGAAGATTTAGTTAAATACATTATTTTGCCTAATTTAACATTTTTCTTAAATAAAAGGCAATACTAAAATAATATTCAGCTTTCATAAAATAAAACTAGCAATTAGAAATTTAAAAAAATAGCAAAATATTGGCGGTGAGAAGGATTTCAGCCTATACATTGTCAGTAACGTTGTTGTGTCGCGAGCGTGCAAGATTCTTTTAACAACTGCGCTATGAAGAAACGCATGCAGGGCGGAGTTTCGGAGTTTCGTAAGCCGAACTTGTTTATTGCAATCGTAAATTAATTAATTAAAGCTGTAATTATATCGAAAGCGTACCAAAATTTTACCAAATAATAAAAAAATATACGTTCTCCATCGTTATGTCTAAAATTTACGTGAGTATTTCAAGGAGATATTATACGTGATTTTCAGTTTCCCCCTGTCATTTATTTTTATTTAGCTGGTCTTGGGACACATTGTATGTGTTGCGCTCAGACACATCAAGCATTCAACACTCAGAGTATCACCAGTATTAACATGAAAAACAAGCAAATTTACATTACTACTACGTGTATGTTCAAAACACGTTGCGTAGGAGGTGTTTCCCTCCGTGAAAATTCCACGTGGCCTCTAAAGTTGGTTCTTTAAGTGTATTACGACAATTATCTTCACTGCACTAAGTTACCGTACTTATGAACCTGTAATTTGTGATTGTGAAAACGATTAATATACACTGTGTCCATAAAGTAACCCCCCCCCTAACTAACTTTTGAACGACTTAATATTTTACTACAAAATTTGGTGTGCTTTAATGTGAAATTAAATACTATTTTTTAGCTCATAATTAAATAATGTATCGTTCAAAATGGCGGCTGGGCGAAATTTTGAAATTTTTTTTTAAATAGAAAGGGGGGTCGAATGACACCTCGCTTGAAAGGTCTTTTAGTTCTGCGTCTGATCCTAGAGTTTTAAAGAAAAATATTTAGCCATAACAAAATGACAAACGTTTGAAGTAAAGAAGTCTATTAAAAAAAACTAAGAATTAAAGCAAAAACAAATGAAATTAAGTGTTCGAAATGTTCACCATTCACTTCTTGGCACATAAAAAGTCGGTTATGACATTCCTGCCTTACATTTTCATAAGATTCTGGAGTGACATTTCTGTAAAAAACGCATTACAGAAGTTTGCAGAAATATCACTCCAGAATCTTATGAAAATGTAAGGCAGGAATGTCATAACCGACTTTTTATGTGCCAAGAAGTGAATGGTGAACATTTCGAACACTTAATTTCATTTGTTTTTGCTTTAATTCTTAGTTTTTTTTAATAGACTTCTTTACTTCAAACGTTTGTCATTTTGTTATGGCTAAATATTTTTCTTTGAAACTCTAGGATCAGACGCAGAACTAAAAGACCTTTCAAATGAGGTGCCACTCGACCCCCCTTTCTATTTAAAAAAAAATTTCAAAATGGCGCCCAGTCGCCATTTTGAATGATACATTATTTAATTATGAGCTAAAAAATAGTATTTAATTTCCCATTAAAGCACACCAAATTTTTTAGTAAAATATTAAGTCGTTCAAAAGTTAGTTAGGGGAGGGGGGTTACTTTATGGACACAGTGTAGTTTTAATCTATGTCATTATGCTCCCGCTACTCCGAAACTACGGTACACACAAAAAATACGATGTAGATTAAGACCTTTTTCCTGGTCACATCAAGATATACGTTTTGACCACTGATGGTTCTCACTCACTCACTTACAACACTCTCCCAACAAACCAGGTCGAGAAATCTCGTAGTCCAGTCGTACTGGCTAGATCCTAAGTAAACAACTAGCTGTGTCTGCAAGCTTAATCAATTTTTAAGAACAAAAACAAAACAAGAATAATACTTATTACATCATCAACAGTAGTCGCAACACGATAAGCAGCATACTTTTACAACCTTTTACAGAAATATTAACAATTACCTTTAACAATCAATTGCAATTAACACCACATTCACACCTCTTCCACCCGAAAAGTACATTCTTACTTTTTGATATCTTGTTGAAATATTTTTGTACCGTATTTAAAGTATAAAGATAGCAGTATCATCGACTAAAGTAAAGACATTGCCATTCACAGTAGTAGAACGAAGAGTTTTGAATGCAATTTACTCAGTGTTTACATACCAGCTGTTCAAATATTTTTGATATTATTGGTCCAACTAAACGCTAATTATTTGTATCGTTTTTCTGTTAGTCTCTGTGCATAATTATGTTTTTTTGCAAACCTTCTAGAAAAATACCTCTTTGGATTGGTAACGGAGTACGAGTTATATGAAATTTACAGTTACTTTTAAGAATTGCGCAGGTTTTTTATGAAATCCACATGGTTTGTTATTTTTTAAAGCCTTTGTAGCACCGACAACATCTTCACAAACAATTGGTAGCAAATTAAACGAACGTGTAGGTGTACTATTGCTATGTGGAGGTTCCTCAGTTGGTTCGATATTAGCTGTTCCAAGATTTTGCTTGATTGACAAATATACTTTTTATTGTATTTGCTAAATAATCACCGGTTGTGAGCACTATTTCAATATAATTTGTTTATTATTTTCTAGATAAGTCCTTGTCCAGCTTTATTGACATCAAATAATCATTAAAATAAATGTACTCACTTTTCCATCAAATTGGCCCCGTTCATTAGTGTTTTCAATTTCAATTTCCTCATTATAATCTCTTCTAACTGTAGAAATGAATGTCTGCTCTTGACCTTCCCCCCCCCTCTCAGCTGCAATGCAATTTGTAAATCTGATTTGACTTATTTATGATAATCTTCGCGCACTGCATCGTTTTATCATCTGACCTACATTTCTTTCCATAGTCGATTTTGGTACTGCCTGTCCCTGATTCTGCCGTCAGTAAAAATCGAGGCCGATAACAAGGATCAGTAAGCCCAACATGTGTGTTCCCCAAGAGTATAACGTTGCATTGCAAGCTATCGACATATTATGTTCTGATCATACACATAAACCGTAGACATTAAATTTTGATTATCTGTATCAAAAACTATAGCGGCTAGCCGTACCAACAGATATGCGCCTTATATAATAGACGCGTAAATATGGTTTGCTTATCTCTTTTGAAAACTGTAGGGGCCCACTGTACCAACGAAAATGTGTCTTATATGATGGATGCGCAAATATGTGGTATGTAGAAGCGGGGGCCCCTCACCACTAAAACTAGAAACAGGTAGAAGGAATCCCAGTTAAATACATAGATAGATATATGATAGATATAGTAAAACCCGTGGGCCATGCCCTCCGTTTTTATTTTTGGTAACATTAAGTAAGCGAATAAAGTAGGTAGCGTAGTGGCCTTACAGTAAATCTGGATTCCTTCCCGCTTTCTCAACATTTAGTGGCGACGTATTCAGTAACATTCTCGACACATCTTGTGTATTATATTTACGGGTTTCGATGTTTATGTAACATTCACGCAGTGTAATCGGGTCACAAAGCTGTTATACCGGCGGAATGTTTAATTACATAATTATATATCTTTTAATAAATCTGCTAGCAATTATTTGTAAAAAAGGCGTCTAGCGTAGTGCCCGGGTTCTACTAGTTTTATAATGTAATTTGCGATTGCTTTAATACTTGTAGTACTGCTAGCGTTATTTAGGTTAGTAAAACGTTGTTTCTGTTTAGAAATTCTTAGCGTGTGTAGTTGTAAATCGTCAACACTCACTATAAGCATCAACAAAATGAGTTAGTTGTATTTATTCTAATTATTTAATATCTATTTGTTCAATACTTGACCTGTACGTTTTCTGAATGTAATGTTAGGAATGAAATAAATTAGTACTCGGTATATAAAACTATGCAAAACTGTTTATTTCACGCTAAATTGGTGGGTTAAAAAATTACAGTTAACCACTATCGTTTTTAATTAATTGTTTTAAAACAATCCTTCTCGTTCGGAGCTCGATGTGATGTTATGAGCGCCGCTTTGCATGACAACCGAGACTCGAGTGGGCGCAGGCGGAAGGAGATTAATGAAGCAAAGTTCGGCCGCACACGCAGGCAGCCAAAAACTTAGACAACCGAAGATCAGCCTGCAATATATAGAAGATTGTTGAGTATACAGTAATAAAAACACGATCCCGGCAGGCGTTTCCTTGTATTGTCCTTATTTTCTGGTCTAGTTAATTGATTTGATTTATACAAGAAATAAATTCCAGGCATATCAGGGCTGGTATCAGCAGTAAGAATATGTAAATTTATTCACCCGTGCAATATACACATTTGTATGTGTTAAATGCAGGTAGGAGTTCAGTTAGTTCGTGTGTATAATCCAATTCACTAAAGCAATGCAGCCGGTAGACACTCATCACAACGTCTATTGAATTAAATGCACAATTAATGGTTTAGTAGTCAGATGTGCCCATATTCCTATCTAGTACTGTAAAATTAATTTTGTTACATATGAATAATGCCACCTCCAGCCTGATAATTATTAGTACAATTGAATAGTTGTTTCTAGTCGGGAATATTATATAAATCTTTCTTTTCATCATAAATCTAAATTTCAGATATTACTATAAGAGTAGGTTTTCAATCTAAACTATTTTTCTTTAGACTACGGAATACGGATGTTTACACTATAAAGGCAAACAAACAAGCGGTTTTCTCGCTTACGACAGTTCGCCGTCATCAAGTTAAAAACCGGAATTAAAATTAAACTTCGGTTTTAAAATAGTGTCCAAATTGAGATGATTGTCTTCTATAGGATGTTTCACACAGTACGGAATACAACATTTTTAAAATATATTAGTTACCAAGGATCAAGGTACGTTGTTTACAGAATATTATCACATTACCAGCTTGTCTTACTATACATGAAAAAAGTGAAAATCAGACACGTAGTCCGAATTGCGTGGAGGTACAGCACCCGCTGAGTAATGCAGTTATCCAGGGTTCGGTTCTCCGATAATTCTTGTTACTGTGCACAAAAATTATCAAAAAGTTAAACACTATTGAGTGAAAAAATTTCGGAAATTTAAAAAAATTATTACTTAAAAACTGGCCACACGATTTTTTTAAATTACTGGAAGCTATATATTTTTAACGCCTATTAACTCAAAAACGAGTTATCAGATTAAGATGAAACTGGATACTCGAAATGTCCTAAAGGTACACAATGTTAAAAGCTACTAGAATTTTTGGAACTACTAAAACTGCGGAGTGCATAAAATTTTAACTTTTTCAAACACACTACTAAAAAACTAGCCACAATTTTTTTAAAATTTTGTAGACGTAGTCCGCTAACTTCTTTGTTTATTTAACGTCACGCACTTATATCACATCTAAGCCTGAAATGGAAAAAAGTTTTTCCTGTAAAGTTGTTACTCTATTATTTGTGATTGCTGAACTACCAGTTTTATATTTTTATCGTTAATAATAAACCGAAAAATAAAATAAACGTAAAATGCTGGAAAAATGATCAAACTCCGGACCCTCGATTAGCCTCTCGGCCCTTTCTTACGTCTTTGCTATACTGTGCGTAGCATGTATTTTTAGTATTCCACCGCTTGAGCCATGCTTGGGCCAGTATCTGCCCGGCTCGGATAAACCAGGGTGCGCCTTGATTTTTATTTGACCGGACGAAAGAATCGTATTATCTATGCTAGGCAACAGTGACCCGCTTTTGAAAATAGAAAAATGTTTACAAAACCACTGTCTATCACTAATGTTTTGTTTACAAAATTAATTGAAAAATGCGCCAAGGAACCAAAAAACGTCATCTTTGAAAATGTTTCTCTTCAACTATGTGGGGTGGGTTCCATTCGTTTAAATAAAAATTATATCAACATTGTGTCCCGAAAATTTGATATCGCCTAAATTTAAACGTCGTGCGTCGCGTCGATAACTTCGTAATTGTAAAAAATCGTAGTTTAAGTTTTCCTAGTCACAAAATGCAGTATGACCTTCATAACGCAACCGTCAAGGTCATCTTAAAGTTTAAATTGTTGTAATAACTGCTAATATTAAATTGGATATCTACTTTGTTTAAACATCTCTACTCACCAAGGCACATGTATCTTGAGTTTTGTAGTTAGTTTGGCCCTTCTAAGGCTTTTGATTTTAATTTTCTTAAAAAAAGGAATTGGCAGACGACGTAAACTACCATTTTTCATTAGATTTGAATTTTTTTTTGGTAAAAACTCTATTGATAAAGTTTATTTAAATTACTAATTTTGATTAGATTTATTGAGTTAGTGTAAATACATTCTTTTCTACATTTGCAAACGTATAATTTCATGCCCAAGTATTCCATTTTCCAAATTGTTTTTTTTTTCTGCGATGAAAGTAAAAGACTTAGCAATCTCTTTAATGCCAGAAATTTATTATCACGGGTCCGCGAGTTGACAGTATCCCATCTGCTGCGTGTTAGTCTCCATTTAAGATTCGTCTGCGATAATTTAACTGTGAAATGAGTAATTAATTTTTACGCAAAACCCCGTTTATGCGCGTTCCCTATTAAAATCCGCATAAATTAATACGTGAAATAATTAACTGTTGGTTTTAGTTACGAAAAATATACTATGGCTGGTCTGTTACAAAGAAGTATTGCATTGATTCTGATTCAACTGTTCAATTATTGTATTACAAATGAATTTACCTTAAAAAAACTTAGTTCCACATATAAATGTGAAATGTTTTTCTCAAACTAATGTATTATTACGAACTTCGAACAGTATTTTGGTTGAGGAAGTTAAATTTTCTTCATGGCGATTATCTTTGCAATGGTCGCCGCAAGACTATATGAAAGTTGGATATCTTTCAGGGTAATGGGTGAATTGGCCCAAGCTAGCCGCGGGTAAGGGCATCCCGTGTAGCACTAGAAACTGCCTTTTACTGTTACTACCGCAGTTAACTTTTCAGATATATACTTTTTATGTCACCATTGTTATAGGTCTTAAAACATATCTCATTTACTTCAACTTAATAGAGCAGAATATCTGCGCTGCTTTTTATGTGCATATTCAAACATTTAACCGCCACATTAGATATTTTACTTGAATGCAATCCTAATTCGATATAATCTAATGTTAATCATTCTCTCAGATCCTTATTTCAGCAAAACTAGAAAAAAAAAAGGAAAAAACTAATAACGACTTACCTATATAAAACTAGTACAAAACAACCAAAAATTTTTTAGGAAAGCTCCTCAATAGTGTTATGTTTAGAAAAAGACAAAACAAGGCTTCACAACTGTTATCTTGTTTTGATCTGGATCGCGACAGATACGGAGAAAATAATTAGGTATGATTAAACTTTTTAACATAAATTTATCTCACGCTGTAATTTACAACTCCAATAATCTACTGCTGTGTGTATTTAAACTAAATAAATATTTTTTTCTTTTGTAATAAAAATATAATCAATCCCGTATGAAAACAAATCTATACATTATTTTAAATAAAATTCTGCCCGAGTCCTTCAAGGTTGACACCGTCCATACACTTTTCAAATTGTAGTCTGTCACCTGGCTCCCAATCGCTCGTTGCAAACGCTGATAAGGTTGATAACTGGGGCCGGAGTACTTACCTCCTACTACTCAGCTGCTGGTTTAACAGGCAGAACTCGTTTCTGGCTACTAAATTTGACTTACAATATTATGATTAATTTCAAACTTTTAATCATTCATTAAACCTCGCACATAAATAATTACCTAAGTGAATACGTGTTACCTTACTAACCACTCTGCTGCGCAAGCTAAATTTATATCGAAAATGTTGAATAATATACGACCTTCTATCACGACAGTTCTTTAATTCTTGCCAAATAATTGCTGGCGGGTTTATATCTAATAACGTTGTGTGCTTCTGAAATTATATTATTTATGACTTTTGTAGAAATCTTTGTGAATCAAGTAAGATTTTTTTACTTGTTTTATTTAATTGAGGTAATTAAGGGAAAGGGAATCAAAGAAAGTTGAACACGTTAACGCCAACTCTAACCCTTTGTTTAAGAAAATAAGGGCGTGAAACCCTTCACAGCAGACTTCGGTTTAAGAAATACTGTTAATATTTATTGATCCCTCATTCTGAATTACAATACATTGGTTTGTTCTCGCGTCTTGTACAGGTGTACTACTGACGACATCAGTGCGGCCATTTGCAAACAAATAAATAAATGTTCGTTGGTCTTAAATATCAGTTTGTTCATATTCATTAATTTATTTCAGCTTATTACAACATAAGTAATTGAAATTTGGAAACTAAATGTCTTTATATTTAATAAACGGGGATGTTAAATATTTCGTGCTCAAGCGAATTAACACTTAGAGGGATTATTCCTCACCCGTATCTATTTTTTAGTTGATGAATTTGGTTTTCTGGCTACACTTGTTTTCTAATAGCCGTTCTGAGTAAGAAATAATGAGTTATAATTATGTATCTGTAAGTCAGAAGTATTTCACTATTATAGGTGCTATTGAAATTAGAATGTGAATAAAAAGTGATTTGCTCCTTTATGGTTCCTCCCTCTGTTTGGTGTTTCGGCATCATGTTATCGGTACACTTTGAAGGTCGGTACCTATTGTTTGGACAGGCGGATCAAAGCAAGCTTTCCAGAAAACCAAGGAGAAAATCTACATATTCGTTTTATCGGAATCCTCAGACCATGCTATTAGAGGCATTATTCAACAACCTAACGGGAGCTTGAACTCTGGGCTTCTTTTGTCGCAAACTAACAGCAACGAAACAGCATTATTACTGCTCCAACCTCCAGGTATTATCTATGTACGCAACAATTAAGCACTTCTACTACATGCGCAAAGGGCGGACCTTTACTAGCTTTATGGACAACAAATCATTAATCTTCGCGTTCTCGCAGAAACCAGGGAAGACAAATTCCCCACAACTCTTCTATATCTGCCAACTGATTCGGAGGTAACGAAACATCGCTCACACATTTTTGTCAGATCGCCTCGATCAACCAATCCTCCCCGAGCTACACAGAGATAGTTCGAGCACATGCGACTGATCCGTGGCTTCATCGGATGCGTCTGAACTTCGGTACGGTCAAATCTGTTAGGTTAATTCTAATTTGAGATTTTTAATTCCTTGCACAGATAAAAATTTGGTACTTATAAGACAAAATTTATCAATATAACAGAAATGAAAGTAACTGACTGGACGTTGTAAAGTGCGTGTCATATAAATGTTTTACTGTTGTTTAGTAGCTGCTATTTTCTTATGCTGGAAACAATATTTTTTACAATCTGTATATACGCAAATAGGCTATGCACTGCCTTTTATAATTCGTATGAAAGTGTTTGTAAATTAAATTATTTCCTCAATTGAAAATATTTCTTATAGAAGTTATGTAATTTTTACGGTTGAAGAAACCGTACCGGAGTTCAGATGTGTGCGTATTCACCAAACGGACATCGTGCGGTTCTATACCAAAATTCGGGGGTTTGCTTATCACCGAAGTTCAGGTAAGTCTACTTGGTCGAGTGTTACCTACCACCAGCGATCTCCTACTCAAACCCATTACGTTAGAGGGCTCGACAAGGTTCTATTGCGACAAGTCCAACTCCGCCTTTACGCTCTATAAGGCTAACACCTTCACGGTTGGTCACATAGGGAATCAAGAGTGCCTACAATGTCTACGTTTCAAGGTGCAGAAACATAAAACAAACCCCTTGGACAGTTTCCACCATAAGATGTTCGCTTTTCTTATATCTACTTTGACATCAGGGTGCACTCAGCTCGTAAGACGGTTGACCATCTTACTCGCCGGTCAGAAGCAATTTCGTTGGCGAAACAAACAGCTGAGACTGTTGCGCGTGCTTTCTAGCAACATTGGATTAGACGTGTCGGTGTTTCTCATAGAATTAGCACTGATCAAGATCGCAACTTTACGTCTATTCTATTTTTAACCCCTTGGCTTTGGGATTCAAAGTAAATCAAATCACAGCATATCATCATCAGGCATGGTAGAGCGCTAGTACCGTTCCTTGAAAGCAGCCCTAATGTGACGCGGTTAAACGCGCAAGTCATGTACAGAAGAATTGCCAGTCGTACTACTGTGACTTCCGACATGAAAGTATCTCCGGATAAATTGGTGTTCAGGACGACTAAATTTTTTCAGCCATTCGCTCGATTCCTCTCCCCCATCCTACCCTATCGACAGACTCCAACAAACTTTCAACCACAATCGCCTGCCTACCCAGCACCAATAGAGTAGCCTGGACCCAACACAACATGGCACGTCACTACGGCCTTCTTTCTCAATTCAGAACTTGACAAGTGTACTTTCGTTTTTCTCTAGGACGACTCGGTAAGGAGTCTTTGGATTCCATTACACACCAGCCCGCACGAAGAAATGTTTCAAACGCCCAAGACCTTTACCATAGTTATCAAAGTTATCATTTTGGGCAAAAATAATTTTTGTTTACCAATTGTGTTTACAGTAAAACGGAGCATGATAATAAATAAATAATAATTATAGTGATGCGCAATGAATGGAGAATTTTGTTTCCACGACCAACTATGGCAATGTTTTTTTTATGGGAACATTTTTTCTTTTTTCGAAATCATCGTTTACAGAACTTTTGTCAGTGATGTTTATACAGACTATCTTCTGGACCTTTGTAAGGAATTAAAAAGTTTTCTGATTTTTCAAGAAATGTCTTTCTTGTAGAATTTCCAGTTTAGAGACATTTACAGAAACTAGAAATGGAATCATCACGTATATTACTTTATACCAACTCTGACGATTACCATTTCCTCATCTCTAATGCGATACTAAAACGTATTTTTTAGAGGAACTCAGAAACTCGGGATGTTATGAGATACTTTGTAAACGCAGAGAAAATATTTTTATTAAAAGTCGGCTAAGTGTTCCTTTTTTTTAATAAAACTGTGTTCGCGACCACATAGAAGCAGAAATATTTGGATATTTGTTAAAAAACTGATAATCAAAGTCTGGACTTCTAGTTCCAAAACAGCAAAAAATATCGTTAAAATGCAATAAGTAAACAAAAACCATGTGCGTACTCAAATCTATTTAGTTATACGTAAAACATGTTGCACGATTTTACAAGGTTTTTGTACAAGTACATCTGCAATATTTGGGATACATTGTATCGTTCAGTGTTATGTTATTATTCAGCTGGGCCAGAGGTTTTGCACTACGTATCTTGAGAAAGAAGAAAAAATGAAGCGTTGTGAAATTGAAGAAGAAATGGTATTAGATGAAGAAGGTAGATAGACTAAAACGACATATTTATGAAATTGTTTTGTATATTACATTTAAAACTCGTGACCAATCATATTCTACGCTTATGAACTTCGTTATCAAATCGCTCGAAATAAAAAAGCAGTCGATCAAATAAATAATACGTAACTAAACGAGCTCGCATACGGTCTAACATATAGGCGTGTTTCTCTGATAATGACGTAGATAAATTTATTATTAATTTATTGCTTTGGACTTTCAATACTGACTAAATACTAGAATAAAAGTCCGAACACTGCTAATAATGAACATAATTATAAATTTAACGATATTTTTCTGATATCTGCAAATCAAACTTGTGTTGTGGTACTGAGGAGAAAATTAAAGATTATTACTTTTTAAATAGAAATTTATTACTAACTGCTGCAATTAAAACTCGTTGATGAGTTAATTGGTGTTTTTATACGAACAATGGTAGGTTATTTCGACATTTATAGGTTAACAGGGGTGTAATACTAATAACGTGCAGTTTAAAATCAAATTACACCTAATTTTGTGTTGCCGAGTCTAAATATATGTTTCCGTAGTATGCGTAAGGAACTTTGCAAAATTAAAATATAGGTTAGGTAACACCTAATTAGACTGCGATAAATTTTAAGCAGTTTCGTTCCGTTTCGCAAATTGTTATTCTCTACCCATACCGACCTGTAGCGCTATAATATTTGTTATCAGACAATTCCATACTAAATTTAGTAACGCCGTTTTCGACCGTTCATATTTAATTTAGCGAAATGGCATTAGATGTAATGAAGCGTCGTTGGACTTAAATGCCACAGTTATTAAAGTCGCCATTATCCTTTTAATAACAAAAGACCTGCTTCCGGAATATGAGGGATAAGCTATGAGATCAACGCGCTCAGATATCAACCCAAGCCAAATACTTTCCGCAATAAAATGATTTAATCAAGGGATTCGCAGTTTGACTTAGTAATAAAGCAAAATGTGGTGTACGATACGTCTGATTGAATATTTCGCTCATTCAAATCTAATGGTGCACTTTCAAGAACTAGTTAACTTAAGAAGTTTTTCAGAATCATAATTTGAAGAGATTTGAAAGTTACATTACAATCGATTTGCCATTTTTCGACGTGAGCAATTTTGCAGGAAGTGGATTCGGCATAAGAACGTTTTGGAACAAACTATATTATATATAATATATTTTACTTTCGACGTATTTTGTGTACAAAATAAACAGGGTCACCACTCAAAGTTAGTTACCCAAAAACTTAAATTTCTGCTGAAGAAACAATAAAGGGAAATTGACGTAATTTTGCTTCACAATTTTAAAACTACAAATTCGTTGCGCTAACAGGTAACAGCTGACTTCGAATTCAGCAGAAATCTTGAATGTAAAATTCAGTATGCATTCAGATCTCATAAAGTACGTACAAGACTATTAACGGAACACAATATATAAAAGTTTTAATTATATATAAATCATAATACGATATTTAATATAACCTAAATATTTTATGTACAAGAAATAAACAATAATTCCGGGTGTGATTGATTTCTTTGCGCCATCAACAACGTTAAACACCGACGGGTGTAAAATTTCTGTTTTCTTTGCTAAATTATGAATAAACAAAATACAGTTGTTATATGTTTGCGTGATTAGTGAACCTCAAATAAAACGATAAATATAGCATAAAGAAACAAATTAATATTCTAATAAAGTTCAAAAATCCAAGACATGGGTTATTTTATGCATTCAAGTGATAAGACTATCTTTTAACTTTATATAAATTTGTCTGCTTTTCAATAAATACGACGTTGTGACTTGTTCACCTTAATTTCAGTATTCTTGTTTTATCAAATATATTCGATACTCCAAATATCTCTGTTTTGGCTAAATTTAATAAGAAGCTTAATACTTCTGAGTAGTACTAGTCAATCTTTCCTTTGTTAAATTACAGGGCTAGAATCAAGTTAAATAAAATCAGGTAAAACTTTTTTCTAGATCTATTTAAAAAAATTGCGATTTCCAGAACTGACGCTTAAGTGTATCGCTATCCATTCTAAATATGGTTGCCAAGGAACAGTGATCTTCTCTACAGTTCTCTTTAGAAACCAACTCAAGTCTTTGATTTCTGAATCATATTACAAACGAACTATACGAATCCACAAGGGGGCGGCAAAGTTTAACTTTCGGTTTCAACAAACAATTCAAAGTTTCTGACGGGATCTCAGTGAAATATCGCAAACGAACTATGATCGCTCCATTATTTAATATGCAATTTATTCATTCAGTACGACTGTAAAAAGTGTAATGGTTTGGTTTCTTGGTCGCTTTCCGATAGCTTTCCAATTTAATTAATACTTGTGCTGTTGTTCCTATCACTTCTCGAGCTTCTGTTTAATTCTATAAACAGGTGGGTGGGCCTTAATTTTTTTAGTGGAATTATGATGGTGGTTTATTTAAGCATTTGTTACGTTACAGACTTGATTGTAATTTATACAAGCCATTCTACCAATTCTGTCTTCAAAATTCGTTAAGAATTTCAGTTGTACTTATTATGTTGCATAAATTAGAATCATCCTATTATTATTATTATTATTTGTTTTTCTTCTATATTTTATTATTGTTTGGATAAATAAGTTAATAAAATAAATTTTGGCATAACCGTGATACAATTACAAACAAACTATTTTCTTAAATTATACGTTTAAATTTAAAATAAAGCAAAAATGGTTATATGTCGTTGAAATTACCGTAAACTTGGTTTTGAATGGTAATCATAACAAAACCCGATAATGATTCTTAAAAAACAAAACGTTGTGTGACAGTTTTGATTGGTTAGGGGAATAATGCGTAAAAGTAGCTCTAAAAAGTATTTTTAGATTCTTCTGCTTTCAATACTAAAAAAAGTTACAGACAAAAAAGAAAGTTTTTTTTTTAAATTTTGTTTATAACTCAAAACCGAATTGCGTAAGCTAAATTCCTTTTTACGGTTATGGTTTATCCATCAAAAATGATCGTAAAGTTTTACAAAATATTGAAATATTTGAGATATTTTATGTATTAAGTGATAGAGTATTGAATATTTTTTTACCGGCATAGGTTAAGGAATTTCTTATCATTTGCGAATTTGGCCGAGGTAGACAGATATCGTTGGTTCTACTAGCTGCAGTATTAAATATATGAGGTGGGTTTGATGACGAATAAGATTTATACTTGTGGATTAAGCAAGATACTTTTAACGAGTAAAGACATGTTAATGTTAAAATTTTATTGTTAATGAGGAGAGGTTTACAAGAATTCCGTACTCCTGCTTTGCACAGATGTCTAAGTACCTACCCTCTTTTGTGCTGTAAAAGTACAATAGAGGTTTTCTTGCGGTGTAGTACCCCAAAATGCAATACCATAGTGCAGTAAATGGGATTCGATCAGAGCAAAGTAGGGTAGTTGCGCTGTTTAGTAACCCAGTTTATACGAAATGGTGCGAATTGCATAACAATTTCTTGATAACTTAGTTTGATAATTTTAATGAATTGTAGATATACAAACCTAAAAATTTGGCTTCAGCACTTTGCATTATAACAGAATTATTAAGAAAAAATAGATTTATAGAGCAATTGAAAGTTGAAATATTTTTCTTTTTTGTGTATTTACAACATTTTGGAATCTAGATCGTACGCTAGAATACGTGTATCAGTAGTGTAGTATTTAGTCAGTATTTAAATTATGGGGCAATCAATTATTAATAAATTCTGGCATAATTCCTTTATATATATGCAATTTCTAACAAATTATTTACGGGCTTAAAATAGCAACAGCTCTATTTTTGACCTCGGGAGCTTGTTTAGATACGTATTATTCATCTGGCCAGCTGGTTTAGTATCTCCAGCTATTTGTTAACAGAGTTGATAAGCATAGAATATGCATGCATGGATTTGAGTACACCCATTCTTTTTGTTTCCTTATTAAATTGTAACGAAAATTTTTGCTGTTCTGGGAATAAATATCTGGCCATTGATTATCAGCGAATATAGTAAAACTGATGTTAGGCTGGAAAATATCGTTGATGTAAATGAAATAAAATTGGCCCAGGAACAGTACCTTGTGATACGCCACATGTAATAACGGATTAACCTGACACGTTTGATGCTCCCTGCAAGTAAGCGATAACCTAATCTGCTGACTTTTCAAAATTCTTTTGCATTCCATTGTACAAGCGGCAATGTGGGCTGTGTATCGTTATTAAATATTTTTGTTTTATTTAAACGGATCTTTACTCGCCTTCTTCTCACAGACCTTTTCTCAGAAATTTCATCAGTCTTTTTAAATTTTCAATAAATCACTCGGAAGCTTATTTTTACGTGATTTTGACTTTTATGCGGGGCTTGGTACGTATTACAAATGCCAGAGAAAATTTTCCAGAAAATTGAAGTTGAAGTTGAAATCTGCTGAATGTCAATAAATGACAAATGAAATTAAACTGAAACAAAAATAATATTAAAAAATGGTCAAAATGTTCTTCATTTACCAACTGGTCGAGACCATAAAGAAATTTTTCCAATATATCTTCAAAAGTTTTACGTGCTATTTTAGTGACACTTCAAGTCGAATGCGCAAGTCTGATTTTGTAGACTTTTCTTTGCATGTATCGCAACAAAAAATCTTAACGGAGTAAAATCGCGGGATCGAGCTAGTTACTCCTTAGTACCTTGTCTTCTAATCTATCTACCTGGAAAATATTGGTGCAGTTAGTGGTCTACATTATGAGCATAGTGAGGAGAAGTTCCGCCCATTTGGATTCTCTCCATTAGGGAACAACGATACCGGCTGGCACATTAAGCTTTTCAGGGCGTTGCGTATGTGATTTTGTTACCCAGTGCCAACAGTATTGCCTATTTATAGTTCTGTTTAGAAAGAAAGCGAATTCGTCAGAAAATACTGTATGTCTGGAAACATTTCAACTATTGTCGGAGATTCTCCATCATTTCCTCCAAAATTGTGATCTGCAATAAGGATCGTCTTCTGCTAATTCAGAGAAAAAAAGTAATCAACTGCTGGAAGAAATTGCCCTTAATACCAATTACTGAAGTAACTTCGTGTGGACTTTCCCATACTAGATATTAATACTTTCCGTGTTTGCAGAAGTGTATTTTTTTTAAATTATAACGTTGTACAGCCCTACGATGTTGCATACCGTATAAGAACAGTAAGAACGGAACGGCCCCGCCCGCCCTACAGCTAATTAGATGCGCTTCTGATTTCCGACTAAAAGTCGATATAAATTGCGTATTTAAAGAGATCAAAAATATGCAAAGAATGAGAAATATATCTTTTAACTAGAGGTTAATGATAGGTGTAGCTAAAACCATGTAACTGCCGGAAAATTAATTAAATTTTATAATAGTTGCAAAATTCTTGTTTTTTTTTAATAAAGAACTTGAAATAGACTATCGAACTGATGAAAGTTTTGAATAAATAATTAATCAATTTCAAATTTTTCAATAATTCCTTGAAGGCGTCAGAGTGAAATTTGGGAGATAAGTAAATAACAAATTTGTAGTTCACTGCCAGCTCTATCGGGTCAGAATGTTTAAAAAATCGTGTGGGCAGTTTTTGAAAAACATTGTTCTGAAAATTTTCAAAACTTTGAAGCAGCCGTTTTCGAATTTTCGAAGTTAATATACTTCAGCGTCTACTTCCCACGAAAGGCTTTCAAGCAAGTTGCAGCTGATCCCGATCAGACAACTACTTTTGAGTAAATGGGCGGTAAAGTCGAGACTTTTAAAAAGTTGTAGCGACCGCCATTTTAAAGCTAGAGAGTTCGGTAAAAAATTTTTGATTTGACAAGTTTTTCTTTTAGATCCACCAACAAAACCTATTAACTCCCGGTTTTGAATTTTGTTGAAAAGCTTACCTACAACTGCAATTTTCGATATACTTCTTGATTTAGAATTTCATCAAAATCGGTCCAGTACTTTCGCCTGTAGAGGCGTCATCCACACACCCACACACATAAACACACACCACCCACTGACAGACAGACTATCTTTTAAAAACACTTTTTGGGTTCTTGAGCCCCAAAACGTGTATTTCCGTTAAATTCTTACTTTCTTATGCCGAAGGTATGGGAAAGTAAAAAGGTCATATATAAGATTTGTAGAACAAAATTGTAACTGACTATAATAAAAATAAAAATAATGATATCGGTTTTACATAAACGGAAGCTGTACTTGTAATTTAATTCATTAATTGCTAAACTAAATAAAACCGATCCAGTGGTGTATATTGGCACTAAAACTTCCTCGTGCCGAATCAGCTCGCTCCGAAACGTCTTCGCGTGCCGAATCGTCCCGCGCCAAATAATCCTTGCACGAAATGTCGGAGACTGCTTTACAATAATCTGTAGAGTATAGGGGAAATGCGAAAATTTTCCCAAACACCAACATACATGATTGATGTTTTTTTAACAATACCTATATCCTCATATCGAAGCATATTAATGACGAACAATGTGGTAAAATTACCATAACAAATCTATTTCGCTGATATATCGATCAACCATGATAATAATGTAAAAATTAGTCTGTATATGTACAGATTTATAGATAGGCATGAAATAGATTACGTTGTATGGATTGTCGATTCGTATAATGTCAGTGTGTCACAAACAAACACCCTCCGTGTTAAATATTAATAAGCGGTTTCACGATTTGTATCCTGCTCACGCTACCGATTGAATTATCCGAGAGAAAGCTTTTCTATTTAATATATTTCCAATAAAAATCCGTTGGATAAATAAATGTGCTCGTCGATGTTATTCTAGGACAATATAATTTAAATTTGAAAGGTTTATTATAGAACTATGGATTTGCAAAAACATTTTTGAAAACCTGACCACACAATTGAGATGAACCACAGATCTTTTGATAACTTTAACTCCATTGTGGTACCGTCAAACAGCTTAAAAAAGTTTTGTTGTGAAACTAATTCAACAAATAAATACAGCCTAGGAATTTCTAAAAATTTTGAGCGTTTGCACAAAATTGGTTTATCAAGTTCAAATTATTATAAAGATAGAGAACGGCCGTGGCGTTGTGGCATCTGCGGCTGATTGCTACACAGGCAAAGCGGGTTCAGCGCCGCTTATGCAACATAGTTGTATAATAGTATATTAAAAAACAAGTTTTATGACATGATTGTAGAGCACGCGTCCAAGTTAGAAAATGAGCCGCTTGCTTGGACAAGTGCGCTCAAATGTCTTATGAAACGTGTATTTTATACTATTTTTTTCTATTTTGGTGCAAAAAAGTTAAAAATTACCTTATTTTATATTTTAATTTAATAATATAATCGATTAGGAAAATTGTTTGTTTTTTGGTTTTGTTATGTGGCTGTTGGTAACATTTAAAACAATTTCAAACAATTCAAACTACTGTCAAATTAAAATTTAGACAAACTGTGTTTGAAAGCGATTTAATTTTTAAAATACCTAAGATTTGAAGACAAGATGGAAGAAGAATTATCTTGCACCCCACCCGAGCTCCGCTAAGTAGCGGAAAATACGCTAAATAATCTTCCGCCGAAAAAATCGCGTGAAGCCTACGAAAAAGAATATGCAAATTTTGATTGCTGGTGCAAACAAAATAATGTAGTAGGGATTTCGGAAAACGTTCTGCTTGCCTATTTTGATAAGGAAAGTAATGTCAAAAAAGCCTCTTCTTTGTGGTCTAAATACTCCATGTTAAAGGCCTGCTTGAACATTGTATAAAAATATAGATATCTCGCAATTTTCAAAATTAATAGCATTCCTGAAAAGATTATCGGAGGGTTATCAAGCTTAAAAATCCAAAATTTTAGAAATAGAAGACATTAATCGCTTTATAAAAGAAGCTAATGATAAAATATACTTAGCTTATAAGGTAAGTAAAAATTATACCTCTTTTCAGAAGTTTGTAATAATTTTCATTCTTATTTGACATCATCTAACCCGATTCTATATAATTTTATAAAGCTAATCTACAACAGTTTAATATATGATATTTTATAATTTTAGATTATCCTTATAATGGGGTACAATGGTGTATGCAGGCGTGAGGAGATAACGAATATGACATTAGATGATATTAAATTTAAAAATGATGTTCTTGTGGTATCTATACTTAAAACGAAAAATTACATTCATAGACAATTTATTATAACGGAGAAATTATGGATATACTTAGTGAATAAGTATCGTAGCCTTCGTCCCAGCCACTCATCAACGTTTCTTCCAGACATATCGAAATGATTACTTTGTTAACAGTGCAATGGAATCAACACAATTGGCAAGGCACCTAAAGTTATTGCAACTGTTTTTAAACTGCCGAACCTAGAGCTCTTCACAGGGCATTGTTTCCGAAGATTAAGCGTATTGCACCTAGCCAACAGCGTAGGTTACCTGGTTACGATTAAGCGGCATGGTGGGTGAAAGTCGTCAGCCGTTCACAAGAAAAAAATGGAGGTGTCTCATATACTTTCAGGTATAGCATATAGCTAGCACTTCTACAGCCACTGCACCTGGTTTTAATACAACCGCTACAACAGATAATGTATCAACATTCACTATAAACGCTATAAATGAGGAAAACCTGAAGCAAAATTTTGTGTCAACACAAAATTTGCCTGGACTTTCAATAAATGCCCAGGACACTTCCACTGTAACTGTAAATGTTTACAATAATTGCACTATTCACAGCGAAAATTCAAAAGTGTAACTGCATTGCTGAAAACTTAAAGTGTTACAAATATGTTTAAGGATTTTTATTATTTTTCTATCAATAAATAAAAGTTTAAAAACTATGTTCTTTCCTTTCTGTATTTTTAATGATTTCTTTTATGAATTTTTAGAACTTACAATTTGAAGGTTATGTTTATAACGCGTAAAGGTTTTGTTGTCACATGGATGTCACCAACCTAACAAAATAAAATTTCGAATTTTTTAAGGAGTTGCTTTATGAACACCAAATGAGTTTCATAAAGTAGTCAGTAAAGAACCAAAATAGAAAAACATCGTAACGTAACAGTCTCCTTTGCAGTGGCGTAGCTACGTCCCCCCCCCGAATCCCGCATCGTCGGGGGCTCAAAGCTTCAGGAGGTCCCAGTCGGGCTCGACTATTTTTAAATTTGTGTTTATACAAAATTACAATTACAATTTCCCTATACCTGAAAATGTAAGTAGTGGGTAACATTGACTTTACTATTTTATTGTTGTATTAATAAGATGAGCCTGCCTAAATACTTTTATGTTATTATTTTTCAGTGCTTATCATTTATCAATACATCACTCGCTCCGTATTTATTTAATATCTTTTGTACTCGGTTTGTGCCTGGCATGTTGGATTTTACAATGTTTATGTTTGTTGTTTTATGTTTATACGAGACGAGTTCGAATGTAACTTAAGCAGTTTAGTTTAAGAACAATGAAAATTGATTCATTATGTGTTGGGCGTTTCTTAAGAAATGTATAGTTGTGTTGAAGTAAATTCATTGTTTTAATTGTTAAAATCCCTACCCTACAACGCTAATATTAGCTTGTACAAAACAGTACCTACAGTAGATATGATACACAGGAGTTTTCGGAAAATTGAACTATATGCAAAGAAAATGCATGAGAAATTGTATTTTTCGAGATTTTACGTTTCCAGGATACTCCGACTAAGAATTTGAACTGTATTATTGTTATTAGCGATTATTAGGCGCCGTTTAGTCAAAAAATAATAATTGTACATTTAAAATTAAGCAGAAATCTAAATTAAAGTAATAAATACTAACACTGTCTTTTTAATCCCA